>OX384043.1:9120000-9860232 GCA_947534325.1 Agonum fuliginosum
GCCATCTACTATTTTCTAAGCTGAAATAGAGTATAGTAATTTAGCTTCAGTGTTTACAAAATGTGACAGTTCATTTATAGGCTAGAATATCTGCGTGTATTAAGTAACAAGGTGTAAGGTTAACAATGGATAAACCAGGAACAAGTACTAAAGTACTTGATATTATAAAAGGTAATCGTTTTTATTTGATTTGTAATTCAAATATTACATTGATTTGTAAGTGATTTAAATTTGCCGCCAAGCTATACTTTAATTTATTTTCCCTGTATAAATGGGACTTTTATAGATGCTTCTCCGAATTCTGAGACAAAGTATAGCTTATGTTGACAGAATACAGAAGAAGTTACCAGTTACATCCATTATAAACCAGCCCTGACCTGTGATTCGCCACAAGCGGGGCGTTCACAAGTTAAGTCATTATTGCTATGGCTTACGGTTAGTCATTGGTTACAGCTTGCTCTACGTCAGATACTAATATTCAATTTTCATAATTAGTAAATTTTGATATTTGACGTATAGAAACGACCAAAATAATATCATTTTAGTGTTCCAGCTGTCATTACGATGCCAAATTCGCGTATTCATTATCACAATACAACTTGCAATACACCTCAAGATCCTATCTCGTGCGTTTTCTCTCTCTTATATTACGGTCACTTTGCAACAATGCTATGGTCTATGGCCAGTCATCCGAATCTAGACAGTATATTATGACCGAAGGGTTAATTAGTATTTAAATTATCATTCTTTTTAGATACCGCTATATTCGAACTAAGACCTCACCAAATAAATATAAACAAAGGTCCACCTTTCTGTTGTCCACAATGTGTTCGCCACTACTCGAACAGGAACAATATGTTGAGGCACCTCCGGCTGGAATGTGGAGTAGTAAGACAGTTCGAGTGTTCAACTTGTAGAAGAAGATTCAAACACAAACATCACTTAACTGTTCACCAAAAATTACATGGAAAAATATGACTTAAGTGATAAACAAAAGAAGAAGGAATTAAATGAACTGTATAAAGAAAATAAATTAGATAATATTAGACAGACTGTAAAACCATTATTTTACAAACACTCAATTTGGTACTATATAAGACCTAATGTTTTAATTATTGTATAACCAAAATATGAATATAGCTGCTTTCAATAGTGAAGAACCATAAGCTTTCAGAAACAGGCGTAAAAAATTTGTAATTGTAAATGCTTAAAACTTTATTTTTGCCTATCATAATTCGACTTTTTTCTGTAAATATATATTTAGTATTTTCTCAAAAATCGTTACATTGGGAACTGTTTGTGAAAATTGTATGTAAAACGTATACACAAACTGAATTTTAGAGGACTCATCTAAATTGAGGACACGGCTTCCGCCTCGTCCGCAATCAGAATTATCCTTTAAAACTCTATTTTGCACTTGTTACATAAATAAGTATATTTATTTATTTATTTATACTTCTGTACTATTTTCTTTCAGCTATACTTTACTTAATTAAAAATTATTTATTTGTTTAAATGAAAATATAAGCCGGACTTATATACTTACTTCTTGTTTATTAAAGTAAAGAAATGGTCATGTAAACATAAATTGTATTTTCATTTTAGAAGTTTAAGTCTATGTTAAATAGGTAACCTAACTATCTTTAATATATATTTGATTTTTTTAGTAATAATTATCATTAGAGCTATAAATTTATTGGTAAAATTACGAATAATTGTTGCGTAGTAACGAGCAAACGAGTGTCAAAATTGGCATATTTAAATCACGAAAGCAAAACTGGATTGATTTAAGAGTCAATTTTGACCCGAGTTGTCATTTGTACGCAGAAATTACTTATGCGTAATTTTGCCAAATTAATTTATGGCTCGAATTATATTTGCTTCATTATTTCACAAATGTTAAAACAATACAGTTAAGTGTTAACATTTTTAATATCAACGAAGGATAACCATGAATCTGCTATTTTATAAACTTGAATACTACGGAATTAAAGGGGTAGCATTGAAATTATTTAAGTCTTATTTAGAAAATCGAGAGCAATGTGTTATTATTGAGGGTGTAGCTTCAGATAGTTCAACCATAGAGGTCGGTGTCCCGCAGGGTTCCGTTTTAGGCCCTTTTTTATTTCTCATTTATATTAATGATTTCAGTGACTTTGTTCGGCCTTGCGATAGTGTTCTTTTTGCTGATGATACACCATAATTAGTCAAAACAGTAACTACGACGCTCTTCTAATGGATGTTGAAAACAATACTAAAAGGGCGGATGAATGGTTTGCCGCAAATAATTTACTTTTAAATGCGGACAAGACGCAACAACTGATTGTTTCTAACTCGAATCTTTTGAACAAGGGAGAATCAGTTGTTATACTCGGTATTCATTTAGAACCTTCACTGAACGGTTCTTCTCATGTGAAGTCTATTAGTAAGAAGCTTTCAGGCTCTTTGTTTTTGCTTCGAAGACTTAAACTAAGTATTGATATTTGTACTTTAAAATCTGTATATTTCGCCCTTTTTCACTCTGTCATATCGTATGGGACTCTTCTGTGGGGAAACTCTTCGTATGCAATAGCAATTTTTCGTATGCAGAAGACAGCTGTTAGAATAATATTGGGTCTCAAGTTTAGAGAGCATTGTAAAGAAGCTTTCATTGAACTAAATATTTTAACTTTACCATCTATATTCATTTTGCATTCTCTACTTGAAATACATAAATCTAAATCTAATATTATCAAAAATGGTGACTGCCACTCCTACCATACTAGGTCTGCTAATCTCCTACGTAAACCTACATTTAGACTCCAAAAGTCAAAAAGTCACACCTTAAATTTCGATCTATACAATGTTTTGCCTGAGGATGTTAAAGTTTTAGATTTAAAACAATTTAAAAAGACAATTAAATCTTATCTATTAAAGCAGGCTTTCTACTCCATTTACGATTACATTTGTTGTACAAAAATGTTGATATGAAACTCACTTCGTGAATTTTAATTTGTATTTTGTAATGTATTGTGCTGTACTGACTTGCTACAAACAAAAATAATTCTTTGTAACGTGGTTAAAGAACAATAAATAATATACCTCCAGAGGTTTTATCAAATTTTATTGCTAAAAAACTGTCTTCTTCGAAAAAATGGAGCATTCTAATTGTTTAATAATGACGTGCGTGAAATAATGAACAAAATATGTAATACTTAGTATTTTGTGCACCTAGGAAGGGAAGCGTGCTATTACTCCCGTGGGTCACACATTATTTTACGTCACGAGGGTCATTTCTAAATTGATAATCAAATAGGGAGAAAAACATTTGCGCGGGTGGTAAAACTTGCTTCCCTCCCTCCATTAGCGGGAGGAAAACACTTTTTCCTCCCCCGAGTGACGTAAAAATTATACATATACATTTAATATTAATTAGATACAATAATAATCGGCTTTACTTGCTTTGGTCCTTAGTCATCCGTACCTACTATACGGTAATAATTTATATTAACAAATAACAGTAGGTAGTGGTTAACTTAATTTGTACTTAAAATATGATTCTTTTTAGATAACGATATATTTGGACAACCACCTTACCAAATAAATATAAACCATAATATAGGAGCACCTTTCTGTTGCCCACGATGCTTTCGCTACTACAAGAACAAACGCGATATGTCGCGGCATCTCCGGCTGGAATGTGGAGTAGAGAAACAGTTCGAGTGTGCAACTTGTAGTAGAAGATTCAAACACAAACATCACGTATCCATCCACCAAAAAGTGCATGAAAAGAACCGACCGAAAGTAGCTAACAAGAAAAGAAAGAAATAGAAATGACCTAGTATAAAAAAATAAATTAGATAATATTTTAGACAGACTATAAAAATAGTTATTTTACAAACGTACAATTTGATAGTATACCTGTAACTTATTGTTTGAATAACCCTACAACCAAAATATGTATTTATTTGTAGGTATATTACGAGTAAATCATTGTTTCCCATAATACATGTTTCTATGCACTTTTATTTTTATTTTTACATAAAACTTTTAGAAATTCAATGGTATTAATAACGAGATTTATATTACTATTATGTAGGTACCTAATGCATGGGCGTCCACAGGTAAGGGCAAGGGGGCGCTTGCCCCACCTATAATTTTTTTTCAATTATTTCAATACATTACTCATTACAGGTTTCAGAATATAAATCTAAAAAATTTATTTAGTGAGCTCTGAGCTATGTATTGTATTTTTCTTGTGCTTATAGTAGTAAGTAGTGAGTCAACTTATGTAGGATACGTAGTACACTAGCACACAAGATAAGCTCCATCCGTCCGCGCAACTGAGGTGAGGCGAGCGGTCGTAAGTTAGAGAGTATACCAAGGGGTAAAGCACGGCAAAAAATTGTGTACACCAGACTTCCTAGTACAAAGACTTCCTACAGATTTCCCAGACTTCCTTAAGAATTCCCAGACTTCCTTAAGATTTCCCAGACTTCCTTAAGATTTCCCAGACTTCCTTCAGATTTCCCAGACTTTCCGAAGATTTCCCAGACTTCCTAAGGCATTCCCAAAGAATTCCTGAACTTCCCAAAGATTTCCATAGGAAACATATTTACGGAATACTTTATTTTAATAAAAATATGTAAAGAAACTATAAAAATTTAATATTTTACAATTGGGTAGTAATCACTTTGTTAAAATAATAACTGTTGTTATCAATGAAAACTACGAAAATAATTTATAATATTATGCAATTTTTTTCTCGCGTAGATAGATCGTTGTACGCCCAAGCCCTATGTTGTTATTATTAGTTTAGGTTAATATTAAAAGTGCAACAATAATGCGAATAATGCATACGGCTCATAATACACAAAATATGAAAATATCTATTAATAATGTCAACGTGATTTCTCAGTAACCAATCTAGATTACAATAATATAATTTGATTACTACAAATAATTTTAATAAAGAAATAAAGTGATTATCACCCAATTGTTACAACTTTTGAATTTAATTATTCCAGTTCAGTTCGAATTTAGTAATCTATAAAAAACAAGTGAATCGGATAGTAAATAGTTATAATAACTTTTTGTCTAAGATAAGTAAAATACAAAATTTTGTTTCATACATTTCTCTTTAAATGCGTGCTTCATTTTACGAAAATATCATTGTTTGGTCGGTTTGGCCTTATTCTAAAACTTTAGAGACCTAGGCCTGTAAAGAAAACTTTTACGGTCTAGGCCTTTAAAGTAAACTTTTTCGGCCTAGACCTTTAAAGTTCTATTTTGCGTCCTATAAATAGTCACAAAAATGTCACTTTATGTCACAGTATGAAATAAAAGATTTTTAATGATATTATTTGCTATTATTAATTTAATTCTCGGTAAAAATAAAATTATCCGTTGTACCTAGGTACTCTAGTAAACTATAAAAAATATAGAAAATTTAAAAAAGAAGAGGAAATCTCGATTATTACTACTACCACTCTCTTCACTCGAGACTTCCCAAAGATCGGTTGATGGAAAATTGTCAATATAAGGACGCTTCAATGATAGTAAGTTGTATATATATATATATATATATATATATATATATATATATATATATATATATATATATATATATATATATACAGGGTTAGCATAAGAAAAGGATACAGTCAAATAACTCAAAACCTAAGTGAAATAAAAAAATGGTTGAAACAAAAGTTACATGGTTACAAGGGGGACATTCGATGCTGACCTTGAAATGACCTTGAAATTGGTTTAATGGGGGTGTTTCAAGGTCAACTTTGTTTTTTCAAATAGGAACACATATTTTTGACATTTGCAATCGAAAGAGAAGGAAATTTTGAGTCTGATTACGTTTTTTAAATATTAATACACTTTGACCTTGAAAAAATGTTCACCATTTAGCAGACCCCCATTAAACCAATTTCAAAACCTAAGTGAAATAAAAAAAAATGGTTGAAATAAAAGTTACATGGTTTGAAGGGGGACATTCGATGGTGACCTTGAAATGACCTTTGGGTCTTGGTCGTCCGTATTATACAATAATAATTGACAGTAGTGTGTTACCTTAACTAGTTCTTAAATTATGATTCTTTTTAGATACCGATACATTTGAACTACCACGTCTCCAAATAAAAAATATAAACAAAGGTCCACCTTTCTGTTGTCCACGATGTTGTCGCAACTACAAGAACAAGCGCAATATGTTGAGGCACCTCCGGCTGGAATGTGGAGTAGAGAAAAAGTTCGAGTGTGCTACCTGTGGAAAAAGATTCAAACACAAACATCACGTATCTATCCACCAAAAGTCACATGAAAAAAACCGACACAGAAAACGAAAGAACATACTGTAAAAAACATTATTTTAAAAACACACAAAATGATACCTACCCACTGTTTAAACCAAAATATGAACATCTGTTTATAATTAAAATACTAAAACTTTATTCTAAATATTCTTAATTGTACTAGCATGTATATTGTGCAAATAAATAAAAATACAATTATTTATATGGATCTAAGCTTTAATATTATTTTATTAACTTGAAAAAAAATACAATTATTTATATGGATCTAAGCTTTAATATTATTTTATTAACTTGAAAAAATATAGTTTTTGTTATTATTCAAATACCTACACCAGAAAAAAATATTTATCCTAGTCATTGATTGATATCTTTATTTTTGACAAAACTACTTTTCTTATTTCGAACATTTATTATAATATTTAACAGTTTGTTTAAGTTATTTGAGATTGAAAAAGATCAGTATTAAAATTTTTTCAAATTTTGTGAGATAATCTCTCAAAAGGTACCTATATACAATTCCTTATTTCCGATTTTGTAGCTCTAATAATTCTCGAGATCTCAAATGGTGGCAAGTAAATAATTATAGTATTAATATTAGTCCAAAGCTAAATTATAACTATAGGGAAGAGAGGGGGTACATTCGCCACTTTTTACCTCCCGTCTCATATTCGATAAGAAAGGTATTATGACGGGTCAAAATTTTCGAGTGTGAGTTTTTGGTGGATAAGCACGTTTTATGATAATGTGTGTGTGCGTGCGCGTGCGTGTGTGTATGTATGTTAGTTAGGTCGTATATGTAACTTTTTTTCCGGACTCCATAACTCAAAAATTTGCAAACATTTAACAACCAAATTTTATATATAATGTTTTAATACAAAACTTAAGCAATCCCCAAACCGGAAGTAGTACTTATCTGAAATATTTTTGTAGCAATGTAGATTTGTTAGTAATTTTCCGTAATTGAAATTATTGCTAAGTTATGTTTTGTTAAGTTATTCACCTTTTGGCCACGCGCGGTTGTTACACGTGCCTTGCGTTTCAGCGAAATTATTACGATCTTGCAATTAGTATTAGAATAGACTTAGAAATTAAGTAGCTAGAAGTTAGTTAGTAATCGACCGAGGAAGTAAGAAGTCATCCACGAGAAAGTGATCGAGTGATCGACCGATCAAGTAAGAGTTAGAATGAACGAGTGAGAAGAACTTCGTAAGTGTCTATCCTCACGATAGATATAATTTGTTAATCTCTTTGTCTGTAAATTTATTGTAATGTTTATAATTTTTACCTATTATTATTAACAGTAATAAATATATTTTGTTTTCATGTCATATTTTACTTATTCAACATTTCCAGCACGTCAACAATCGGATTGTTAAGATTCGAGAATCAGAAACATCCCGATTTGTTACATTTTGATAAATAATTAATTTACCGCAATATTTTTTATTTCAAATGAGAGATTACATTATTATTATCTGCAATTTTTTTGTCATAATACTTTAGGAATTAAAGTATTTAAAAAAATTTAGAGTATGAAACTTCAGTAGGTATCTTGTAGTCCATGATAGTTTAACATTATTGTTACTACGAAATATTGAATTGATTTTGACAGTGACCGAATGACAGTGCCAATAGTGATTCTAGAGTTGAATAAACGACTAAAATATATTTGTAAGTATCTATATATTTGTATAGTAGTAAATAGAGTAGGATATGGCGGGAGGTCTTGTGCTGGCCACATCAGATTTTTTCATTTTATAATTTTATTCATCATGATACGAAATTATAAAATTTATTAGTGCAATACGTAGCTGATAAATGATTTATCCTTTGCAATCAGTCTTTTCATCATATAAGTATTTTTTTTTAATTCCGTAAGTGCAGCAAACTTTTATCTTTATCAACACAATTTTTAGAAATTTTTTATTCTTTTTCCAACTGAACAGTTGCTGATTGAACTGTATATGTGTGGAAATTTTTCAGGCGATCTGCATTTCTTGATCTGTCAGTCTAAATTCTAAAATATTAAGAGTATAGAGTAAGAGTTTTTGGTGCACATTAGTTTTGTAGCTAATAATTTCAGGTTGGATTACTGCAACTGTACCAACTTACTGTAAAATTTAATTTTGTTGTATATCTATTATATAAACTTGAAGATAGATTAGGTACCCAATTTATTATATTATTTTTGAATAAGGTTTTTGTTCTTACAATATTTTTTCTTTTCAGAACATATGGCGTACCTGACTCAATGTCAACGTGATTCACCATATTTTAAAGAAAACTTTTTCGAAAGGAATTCTGGAAAAAACAGTTCAGTTTGGAAATATTTTTTAAAAGAAAAAACACGGGCCATGGCGCAGTGCATAGTATGTGGAAAAATTTTGAAAACGAATTGTGGAAGCACTAAAGGATTGCATCATCATCTAAAAAATATTCATAACATAATCTCGCAAAAACAGACCAAACCATAAAATCTGTTAAAAACTCTTGGGGAGAATTTTCTTGTTTTAATAAATATTAGAAGTTTACTGTTTACTACTATTTTGTTCAAATAAGATAGATAGATATATAAGATAGATAGATAATAGATAAATACATAAGAATATAGATACTTTTAGTGACGCCACGAGATTATCGAAATTTCGAGACGAGAGTAGCTTTATTCTTGTCTGGATTTTTTTGAGACGAGGCGAGAGTAGCATCTCGAAAAATCGAGACGAGACGAGAGTATAAATCAAGATCTCGGTAAATTTAGATTTTTTTACGTAGTGTAAGATATACTTATAGTAGAATTCTGTGAAAATCTGTATTTGCTACAGATCTATAAAACTATAAATATTAAACAAAATCGCAATGAAAATAAGCATATGAATATTTTTATATTTGTCAACAAATATTGATGTGATTTTGTTCAATATTTAAAGATCTACAAATTTGTGAAACTTATACAGATTTGCACAGAATCCCACCATTAGTTACAATTTACGAGTTAATCATCCCTTTTTCAATTATATTAACTTTTCGATACTTAGGTACGTAATTAAGTCATACCGATCGCGCTATAATAGAATAAAGCTAACATTTTTATTCAATTTACATACCTACCTATTTTAATATACCATTTTTAATATATTAGTTTAATTTTGTTTGGTTGCATGATTTGCCAACCGGAAATGGTCTCCCATAGTGCTGAGTGCCGACGTAAATACATTTTCGAGACTCTCGAGTCGAGATCGAGACGAGTCCGAGAGTAATCGTGTCGAGAATTCTGGAAAATTCAATATAAATTTTATATAATTTATTTCAAATCACTTGAGTAAATGAATAGTTTGTTGAAAAGTAGGTAAGTACTCGGTCTTCTATTTCCTAATCTATTCTACACTAATTCGTTCGATGAAATAAAAAAATTCTAAAGATATAATATTAGAGTAATGTAAATTGAAACAAAAATTGTTTTTGAACTGTTACTATGTTACTGTTATGAATATTTTGAAAACCCATTCTAATTATGATACTTGTATACTGACATTTCCTATATCAGGTAAATGATCAACTGGAAATAAATTATAACTATTTATTGACAGATTTATTTACCTGCATGTTAGATTAAAACTGTTTTCGCACTTCTACACTATGTTTGTCAGAATATGTGTTTTGTTTAAGTATCGTATATACTTATTGTATTTTTTTGTGTTAAAAATTAAATGTTTAAAATTGCTGACAATAGTATAAAGTGGTATTTTGTTAGACTTCTCAAATATTTTTTTTAAATATTTTTAAGACGATTCTCTACCATGTCGTAAAACAGTCAAAACATGGATTTTGCGCGCCATCTACATAGCGTTAAAGATAAAAGTACAAAAGATAAAAGTACAAACTTTTAAAATTTTAGAACCACCGTAAAACCATACAACATTGAACACTTTCCAGATATTATTGGTTATATCTCAAAACCAGCTGCACATAAAGAGAAATAAAAAATACTGTCATAGGGGCTCCAGTATATAGTATGACTCTGACACAAAATAAATATAAATTTTGAATTGTTTATAATTTTAAAAAAATAAAATGTGTAGTGTTCAAAGTTGATCTCAAATTGGACAACTTTAAACACCCACGTTTTAACTACAGTTTTCAAAGCTATTTCGTTTTAAATACATCATTGAACATTCTTATTCTTAAAAAAAAAATTATCCACGAACTCGTCCACGAATGAATCTATTTTTAGGGCTTTTAACAAGGAAAACAGCATTTTATATTATGAAATGATTTATTTTAACGTTGTAAATCTTATAAATTAAGTAACAAGTAACATTATGTATAAAAAATAGCATAAATAGATAGTATGAACTATTTAAAGTTGAATAACAATTCAGTATCATCTTTAGTAGATATATAATTATAATTATAGGCATATATTTCAATTGAATTAAAACATTTTAATGCAGTGATTTAAGATATATTTTCTTGTTTTTTTTTGCAAAAAGTAAAAAGTAACTTATCTATTTCAGGATCTAATAAAGCCATTTTTGGCCAAAAAATTTAAATGGCGTGTTTCCTGATATTCTAACAAAAAATCTGACGTGGCCACCACAAGACCTCCCGCCATACCTACTTTATTCTTTTTACTTATTACCTATGCAAATATATTAATATATAAGTACTTACTATTACTACTGCTACTACCACAAATATATTTTACGTCACTCGGGGGAGGAAAGCAGTGTTTTCCTCTTGCTAATGGAGGGAGGGAAGCGAGTTTTCCCTCCCGCTCGGGAGGACCGTACTTGTTTTCCTCCCGGGCGGGAGGAAAACAGTGTTTTCCTCCCGCCCGGGAGGAAAACACTGTCTTCTTCCCGGTGCTGGCGGGAGGAAAACATTGCAAGAAAGGTGATTTCGAGGCCCTCGTGACGTAAAATATTGTGTGTCCCACGGGAGGGAAGGTTATTCCTCCCTTGGGCGACGCCGGCGCCCTCGCTCGGGCCGCCGCTTGGCCCGCGGGAGTAATAGCAATTACTCCCTTGGGCGAAGACGGCGCCCTCGCTCGGACTCGCCTGCGGCTCGCCTTCGGCTCGGGTCGCCGCTTCGCCCGCGGGAGTAATAGCTATTACACCCTTGGGCGAAGCCGGCGCCCTCGCTCGGACCGCCGCTTCGCCCGCGGGAGTAATAGCACGCTTCCCTCCCTAGGTGCACAAAATACTATTACATTTTATTTACACTGCAGAAGAAGATATAAACGATATTTTACTATTGTCACTCTGACTGTCATGTCATAATCATTTAAATTTTACGTAGTAACAAATGATACGATCATGGACTACAAGATACCGAAATACTAAATTATAAGTATTATACTTTAATTATTCTTAAATGATATCAGATTCAGACAAATTTATAAAATACCGATTGTAGTTAATAATTACATAATCTTTCATTTAAAATTTAAAAAATTGTCTTTAACTAATTATTTATTGAAATATTTTTAAAAAGTACTACTTCCGGTTTGTAGATTGAAACCAAAATTATATTGGGCTTTTAAGAATCGTATTGAAACCTTAAATACAAAATTTGGTATTTAAATGTTTGATATTTTTGGAGTTATCGTGTCGGAAAAAGTGTAACATACGAACACACACACACACACACACACACACACACACACACACACACACACACACACACACACACACACACACACACACACACACACACACACACACACACACACACACACACACACACACACACACACACACACACACACACACACACACACACACACACACACACACACACACACACACACACACACACACACACACACACACACACACACACACACACACACACACACACACACACACACACACACACACACACACACACACACACACACACACACACACACACACACACACACACACACACACACACACACACACACACACACACACACACACACACACACACACACACACACACACACACACACACACACACACACACACACACACACACACACACACACACACACACACACACACACACACACACACACACACACACACACACACACACACACACACACACACACACACACACACACACACACACACACACACACACACACACAGACATCATCTCAAAAATGTGTAATTCGTATTCTAGAGACCCTAAAACGTGCTTATCTGCCAAAAACTCATACTCGAAATTTTTGACCCGTCACAATATACCTCTCTTATAGAATATGAGGCGAGAGGTAAAAAGACATACTATCGTCATCTATTGTTTTAGTAATTTTGCCAACAAAGGTCAGTTATAGCTTTTGACTTTAAATTCAGTACGAGAATAATATACTAGTGTGTATTCCATTGCTAAAACAAGAATAAACCGTCATTTAAATTTTTAACTACACCTTTGAACTGTCCTCGAAACAGTGTTCAAAGTTGTCGAATTTTGACCTAAAAAGTACCGACTTTAAACAAAAAATTATATCTCTGGTAAATATAATTATAATTAATTACATTAGGTCTCAAAATTATCTCAACACATAAGGTTACTGGAAATCAATTACTTTGATACAGCGAGAAATTATTATACTGTACTGGCAAGTAGAAGTTTGTACACATTGAAAAACAATGTTTTTTTGACTTTTGAAAACACTGGTAAACTGAAGTGTAGTTGGTCATAAAATAAACTCAAATGATGCCTACCTACTTCGAAAAATATCATTAATTTCATATTTACGTTGAAAATGGGGTAAAATTAAAAACCACTGATGCCTTATAATACGAAATAAACAAAATGCAAAAAATTTTCAAAGTTGTATTCGAGTTCCAAGTTGTATGGTTTTACTTTTACGGCATTCTGAAAAAATTTATAGATATCACAATCTTTACCAAATGTAGGTACTATTTAAGTTGCTTATTCATTGCAATATTTTGTTGTTGTTTTGTTTGTAAACACAGAAGAATTACCTATGTATGAGAAGACAACATAGATAATTAAATAAAACTATTATGACAATATAACCTATTTGTATTTTATATTGACTTGCTGCACATTATGCCTATACTTACAACATAATTGTGTTTAATTTCTTTACTTTTCGCCTCAAGAGAAGTTTTTAATGGGTTAAAATTTTGAGTGAGTTTTTGGTGAATAAGCACCTTTCAAAAATCAAAATTAATTATTTCTTTGAAATGGTTTTTTGTTATTAATTTTGTGTTTTTTATTTCAGGTCTCCTAGCGCACCATCAAGGACAAAACGTGAAACTACCGGGAATATTTATTTGTTTTCAATGCGGAAAGAAATATAAATGGTATGCTTCTCTATTCAAACATAGGAAGTATGAATGTGAGAAGCAAGCGGGTTTTAAATGTCCTTATTGTAATATGGCTTGTACTCAGAAAGCTAGTTTAAATAGACACATTAAGAAGGCACATGGTTAATAGAATGTAACTGTAAATAGTATTTTTAAATAAACCATAATAAAAAATACAGTATTCATTGAATTCGTTGTTAACAAAACAATATTTTATTAACTAATATCCTAGCAACTACTAATACCTACTTAATTAAATGATTTTATCTACGACTGTTGTTAAAAGTGGACTTTTTAACGGTAGCTTAGCAAGTTAAAAGTGTCACTGTATGGCACAGTCTTAAAAGTAAAATAGCAAGGTGTTAAAAGTTTGTATTTATACTTTTAACGATTTGCATCAATAAATGGGTTGTTTTGAAGTTAATGTCATAAAATTAAGGGTAAGTAGTTTGACATGTGTAGATTACGAAACAGAAAGAATTTTTCAAAATTCGAAAAAATAAGGGTAGTTTACCTGCAACATTTTTTGTAGTACCTACTACACTGGATTCGACACAAACAATAGAAGTAGGTAAGTAACCAACATCTTAAATTACATAATACTCGTATAATAAACAAACAAAATGTAATTATTTTTAATTAAACAATAAATACTCCACCCAGTGTCAGTGGCAACGAAAATTTTATGACTGGCAAACATGGAAATTAATTTTGCGATTAAAAAAAATTCTTTCTGTTTTGTAATCTACACATGTCATATTACTTACCCTTAAATTTATGACATTAACTTTAAAACCATCCATTTGTTAATTTATTGATACAAATCGTTAAAAGTATAAATAAAAACTTTTAACACCTTATCATATCTTACCTGTCGAAAAATCATTCGTCAATTTTTAGTTTTTACAAATGCAATACGAAGGCAGTAGATAATATATTGTATGATAATGTGTTAGAAGTGATTTTATTTCGTTCGTGGAATTGCTTCACGCGGCTTCTCCAAGTTTGGATATCATCCCCACTCACTCATACAATATCACTTTTAACACTTGTATCATAATGGTTATTTATTTTGACTTTTAATTTTGTTACTAACCTTTTAAATTTTAGTTTTTTTCATTTCACAAGTTTATTATTAATTGGTTCCAAAGTAAGTTTTTTGACGTAACTGTATTTTTGGCCTTATATTTGATATTTTTTATGTTTCATCGTATAAAGTCACAAAAAGATTCATTTGACACTTTAATTTCAATTAAAATTTACAAAATCAAAAAAATTGTCATACATGGAGTCATAGTAATGTAGCGGGAAAAATGTCATTTGAGCAATCCCTAGGACATTTTACATTTTTTGCTGTTATATTATGTACGTCATTGGTCAGAATTTTAAAAAATGGAATCAAATAATTGGTTTACTTAATATGTGGGAAATAGTCACTAAAATAATCTTTTTCAGAGTTCGGGACCCAGAGCTCATCATCAGAATACTGGTACTTGGTGTCCCCGCCTCCCAGAACAGGTCGTACAAGAAAAGGTAAACTACAGTAAATGTAGGTAGTAGGTATCATTTTTTCTAAATAGTAATTTTTTTAGATCAACCTGCAAGCTATCCTTGCAAATGTGGAAGAAGATATAAAAATTTACGTAATTTGAGAGCGCATGAGAAATATGAATGTGGCGTTCCACCACAATTTGAATGTGAATACTGTCATCACAAGTTTAAACAAAAAGGAAATCTGACAGTTCATTTATCGCTTAAACGATGCCCTGCTCTCGTCGAGACTCTATAAATTTTTTCTTAATAATTATTTGTTTGATGCAAACAACAAATGAAGACAATGTATATGTAGATCATTTGCTAATTAGATATGCCAAATTACAGACAATACATCTTTAGTATTCTGATAAATTTGTAGTTATAATTATTAATACAAGATTGTGTTTTATTTTTATTTGTTGTCTGCATTAAATTTCTATTAATAATTATACGTACTTCAATTTTGATCGAAATATCGAAACGTCCAAGAACTCTTCTTTTAGCTAAAGCAGTTAGATACCTAGTATACTCGAATGATCATTTTGTATATTTAATAATTTATAATATACCTAATACATTTAATAAAATTTAAATTAGCTGCTTTAATTTAACGTTTTAAACGTATAGATACCTACTATTACCCATTTATTCTTGTTATCAATTTTTAAAGTTATTTTTTATGAGATAGTTTTTTGTATTACTTCATTAATAATGATTTTATTAAATATTCACTACTAAGACATGGTGCTATTCACCTATGTGAAATTCTGAACAACGGTGCACTTTACTTTAGCTTCCATAAACATAACATTGAAGTGTGTATTATTTTGTTATTTTTCTTCTATATGGAGTTTTCATTAAGTGTATGCTACTAATTTTGATAGAATATTGTGTGATGTTTTCTATTGCTGTAGTTTTGGTAGTAAATTTGTTTTTATTTTGCATTCTAAGTACATTATTCAGCAATTGGATGTTAGGTTATCTACATAGTTTAGATTTTGCTTAGTGTAGTATTAAATAATAGTTGTATATAAACGTCAATATTAGTTCCATTAACATTTGTATTCATTTTAGTTTATATTTAATGTATAAATTCTTTTATCTTTCTAATTTAGTTGTATACGAAATACCTACAATGACTATTTTATCATATTATAAAGCATATGCAATAAATAGTAAGTTAATTTATATTTACACAACCAATGAACTATTATGAACAAATTTTAAACTCAATACTTTTCGAAATATATTCAACGTGCAAATCACTCTCAAGTGCACCGTTGTTTAAGTACAAAATTTCACCACTAGGTTCGCAGTCTTATTGAAATATCCCATAGTTAGTACCAAGAAGAGTTCTGATTTATATTTAATAGTTACGTATTTATGTATATTTTAAGGTGCATCTCTTGTTATAAAATTTAAAACTGTTTCTTATTATGTCATTTTGTGACGTTTTTAAGTCTATGATCTACATTTCACAATGATGTAGGTATGTAATGTACTCATAAACAGGTTAATATTTCCGGCAATGATAGATTCACTGATAAATTAAAATTATTATTGTTAAATTTCTGTTTTAAATTTCAAGTAATATAGCTAGAATTTACAATAAGTAGGTAGGTAATTGTTTATTTTGTATACCTACTTAATATTTTTTACCCTAAACAATAATATTATGTTTTAAGCAGATAAACTGTAAAATTTATTCAAAATAATAATATCATACTTTTGTACTATTTCTATTACTCGTATATTTTTATATTTTGTTCTCCTTCCTCATCTCAATAATATTTTAATTACCTACTTGTTCTCTCTACTGAAAATACAAACTTATTTAAAAATTTATAAGAAACTATTCCTCCCAATCTACTTTAATTTTTCAAATTTGTATATTAAAAACATATTATTTAAAAAATCTAATGTGGCCAGCACACCACCTGCCGCCTTAACTAGAAAATTGAATTATTAACAAAAATGTAGGGGAGAGTTTGGCAGATGTTGACAAGGGGCACTTGTGGATACAAGCTGTTTGGGCGATTCTACTAATATATAAAAATATTACTATACCAAAAGATAGCTCTTTTTACCACAATGTACCAAATAAAATTACAAAGAGCTCAAATAAAAAGCCTATATTTATTAAGTTTTATTTGTGTTTAAAGAGGTAGGTATAAGTAAGTTTTTCGGGTTACATAATATTTTTTATCCATTTTATTTGCTCTAAGAAAAATTTTATAGTGCAGGAATGCTTGCATACATATTAATATATTTTTGCATTACTAAGCGAAAAATAAAAATTTACGTTTTCTTTTAAATAAATGCAATTAACTTTTTTGGCGCGCTATGGGGTAATTACATGTGGACAAAGAAATATGGGGCAGAAGTGGACTGTCCAAATGTGTCTCAATTAGGATCTTTGTGCAATATTTTTTACGAATATAATATTTAAATTTCAGACTGATACGAGAATATAAAGATAAAATAGATCGACCATTGGTAAAAGATGATCGACTTTTAGGCTAATATTAATTTAGATGATCGGAGTTGTATTTTCGTTACATTTAGGTATATGTTAATTACTATTTTATTTACGTATAGGTATTAAATTCATATAGGTAGATAGATAATAATGAATAGCATGAAATAAACTGAATTTTTTTAAAAATATAAATCAATCCCAAAACACAATGTCCAAAATGTGCCCCAGCATGTGTCCATATGTACCCCGGTACTGGGGTACATGCATGTGGACAAACGCAATGTTTCAAAAAATGCTTAGTACACCTCAGTGTATTGCATATTATTAAAAATAAACTACAGACATTTTGTTGTTGTCTAAGAATGATTGAATATAGAGAAAAAGTTGAAATATTTTATTATGAGTTATGAGACTCTGAAAAAAGTGTTCACATCTGACCCACGCTCCAATATTTGATTACTTGCATTATACTTCTTATTCACGTATGTATGTAGTTTAATGTCACCTGTCAATATTTTTTTACGCAGAAACAAATATCAGCCGATCATGATTACAAGTAAATTAATTAATAATTGTACAATAGTACAATCACTTTCGTCAAATTTAAAATCATATTCATTAATTCATTTTATTCAATAAATATTAAGTTCGTATAATATATTTTGGGCCATTATGTAGTGTTTTCTATATAATCACGCGCGCAGCGTATTTGTGTTTTAAAAACACTTACCTATACAGATACGTGTGTCATATGTTATTTTTTATTACACCTGCACCCTAATCCGAAAAATAGAGCTGAAAACAGTGTTTTAATTTTAATTCATTTTATAAAGTACCTAGTCTGTGTGATGTGTAAAAATATCTTTACCTAGGAAATTACAATTTTTATAGTTTGAAATATAAACACCGTGTGAATTTGCGTGTTTTAAACATCGATTATGATGCATGGGTAATACTAATATATAAAACAATTTCTTCTTACAACATGGTCCATTCTTTTGTTTCAGATTCTGGTTGTCGTCAGAATAAATTAATATTACCAGGATTTTTTCCATGTCCGAGATGTGGCAAAGTCTACAAATGGTATCCCTCCTTACGGAAGCATATAAATCACGAGTGTAACAAACCACCTCAATTCCAATGTGAAACTTGCTTACAACTTTTTACTCAAAAAGCAAACCTGACAAGGCATCGAAAACAAAACTGCTGTAAAAAATATTTACGTTGAATATTGTATAAAGATTAATTAATAAAAATACAAATATAATATTTTTACTGTGTATGTATTGTATTTAATTTAATTTTTAATTTAGAACTCATGTTTTTATTATATATCGATTCATTAATAATTAATATTAATAATAATTTATTAATAATAGTTAATAATAACAAACAATTAAACAGAATAATATCGTGAATAAAAATACTAAAATAAATGTTTCTTTCTAGGTTTTATGTTTAATTCAAATCGACAATTTAGAGATAAATTAATATTTTATTTATAAAAGTACAATGAAAAGACGCATTATTGGAGTATGGAGTATTTCGAAGGGTTTGGAATTTTCACTTTTCAGTACACTTTTGTCTCGTTGGCGCATATTATTATTTCGAAGTTTCAAAAATAAAAATACCTATCTTACTTCTATCAGGCTTCTATCTACCTCCTACGTTCTGTCGTGTTTGAATTTTAGCAGAAAAATTATTCTTCTTATAAAGTTTGTACAAAAATATATCGTTATAGCTTTGACTTACTAAGCTTGAGGAATGCCGCACACAGCAGGGTGTAGCACTACCTGTCGCGAGGGGTAGGATTAGCAAAATTTGAAATACACTAGATTTTTTCATTTCAATTCATTAGACATTTTAAAATTCCGAAAATCAAATAAGGGATTTGATCTTTTCGTCAAATTAGGAAAATCAAGATTAGTGATTAATATATCTTGAGAGAATTAAGATTTTTAAATAAAATAAAATTGGAAAATATTTAATACGTAACCTGTTCTTTCAACGCCATAAATCAAGCTTAAATCCGCTTAAATGGTTAACAATAGGCCTGCTGTGAGGGCCATAACGATATACCTTTGGACATACTATACCTAATATATTTGTAGTCGCAACATAGTTATAAGTACTAAATATTGTTTGTGCATAACTGCAAAGTGTAAGTAATTTAATAAATTTTGTATTTGGATCATTGCGTTTGATTTACAGTGCACATGTTTTTTGATAATTGAGGCAAAAATAACAATTTCGCGGCCGTTCAATTGTATAAAGGTTTTACTTCACAGTACTTATGAATTATTGCGTACCTCAATGTGAACTTTTTTTGATAGTTACGCGCAAAAAAATATTTGTAATGTCTTGTGATATATCAATGGTTAGTAGTATGATTGGGATATTGCACTACTAAGAGATGTCGCTGTTAAATTCTGAACAACGGTGCACTTTACTTTGGCTTCCATAGTCATAACATTGCAGTGTGTATTATTTTGTTGTTTTTTCTTCTGTATGGAGTTTTCATTAAGGCTGCGCTTAAAAATGAAAAAAACTGTAACATAAAGTCTGTAACACGTCACAATTAGATTTTTTATTAAATGATTTTTTTCTGTAACTAAATGGCTCATTTGGCACATGCTTTCTGCATAAATTTCGGATAAACGATGTAACCTACAATGAAAATTATGTTTCACATTAAAAATATATTTATTCCTAATTGCCTTACTCCAAAAATGTTGTCTGTAATAATAGTTCATTTTGCATAAAATTCATTGCAATTTGGTGAATTTTGCCCCCTCTTCTTTCATTTCTAAAAGAAATTATATTTATTTTCAGGTACCTATTCATATTTGGCATAAGGCAATCTAGAAACACGAATGATTCTATTGATATATTATTTATGCCTATTGCTTGTTCCTATTTGCAGATATTTATGCAGATAAAGTGCATAATAATGTCTGAAAACGATTTCGAGCGCGACCTTAAGTAGTGTATGCTACTAATTTTGGTAGCATATTGTGTGATGTTTTTTATTATTATAGTTTAGGTAGTAAATTTATTTTTATTTTGCATTTTTAATACATTATTCAGCAAGTAGTTGTTAGGTTAGGTTAGGTTTAGATCTTGCTTAGTGTAGTATTAAATAATAGTTGAAATACAAATAACAAGTTCGTAAAATAGAGTTTTTTTTACGAACGAGGACTCAAAACAGTTCGTAAAGTATCGATTTTAGAGAGGATATACTAAAAATATACTTTAGATGAAACGATTTAAATTAAAATAATAAATGAAAATAATTTACATAATATAAAAGTACCTACAAAAGACTAACATCTATATTATTATAAAGAAACCGGATGATGTATCTTAAAATGTTGGTAGCCGACGGCCGAATATTTTCTCATTCAAAAAGCCTTTTAATTTTTTCTACATCATCAGGTATTTTAGCGACTGTAGTGAGAATTTCATAAAATTATTAGCAATACCTGCAGCCGCTCGTTACAAACTGCCAACGTCACCATAAAACATTACTTCCTTTTATGACGTAAGAATTCGTAAGCCAGAAGCTTACTTAAGTAATATAATTTTTAGGAAAATATGACGGATGTGACTTCATAACAGCGCGATAGCGATTCTATTTTTGTATTAGTCGTTATATTATGATTATCACATTACAATTGGTCTATCTAGATAATTTAGAAATAGTGGACAATTTATATTTTTTCAAGACCAAAATTTTGTAAGTCACAAAAGGCTTTTAGGAAATATTTACAAATACTTATTTGTATTTACTAACTTTTTAGTTCAACACTACTAATTTTGAATGTTTGTTTCAGTGTTTATAAAACAAGAATACGAATATAATGAAAATGTCGAAAGTTCGGAAGATACAGATGAAGATAAAGAATGTCCAAAAAACATAGACGAAGCATACAGTTACGAACCGGAGTTTTTTAAACCGTACACATGTAAAACGTGCGGCAATTTTTACAAAAACGAGTATCAAGTGAAGCAGCATATTTTAGTTCAATGTGGAAAGAAGCCACAGTACCATTGTAACTTTTGCAACTATTCTACTCACTTTAAATCAAGTCTTAAAATGCACTGCAAAACTAAAAAACACCGAAATACTTTAAAGAATTCGTTTTGCCAGCTCACATCTAATACTACTCAACACATTCGAATTAGAAATATTTCAGAACTCATGAATGAAGCAAGTCATCGTCAAAATTAATCTAGTTTCATTATGTACGAGTTATTTACTTCAACAACGAGGTGTTTACTTTTAAAAAAATTAAAAAACAGTGAATATTTTATTTCTTTCAAAGAAATATGTTTGCTTTTTCTAGTACAGTGTTAGTTGTAATAATATAACATAACTCCAGCTTCCCAATTCTTCCCGGATTAGTCACTAGATCTTCCTCGTTCTTTAATAAAATGATTCGCCGCTTGGGCTATTGCCTATATTGTTTAGTTTTGCCACATTGAGTTTTGAATTATTTACTTATTGTTTGTAATATTGTTTAGTGCTAGTTTAGTTAAAAATTTGAGATTAATCACAAGAGAATCTTACCTTTTTTGTTTAGTAGTTAGCACCTACCTATAGTATATTTGAAACATAAGTATACATAAACGCTTTGACAACAATTAATTATCTTATTTCTCTATTTTGTTACGAAATATTCAATGTTTAACATGGAGGCATATTTTTATGTGTTTTGTTTTGTGTATAAATGTTTTTCTGAAAATAAATAATATTAACATAAGTTTGTAATTATATTTGAATTTTTAGAACTCAACTAAATAAATTGATATCCCATATTTTAAAACAATTATTATTTAATATTAATTATAGGTATCTACATGGTTAAATAAAAAATTAAGATTTTTATAAGCAAAATATATTATAGCTCAGATTTTAGTTTTGAGTGGTAGTGTATGTTGAAATGCGAATAATAGTAAGTTTAATTTATTTAAAAATTCTTAAAGATATTATAATATAATCCAATATAAATATAATCCAAAATCGACACTAGATTTTGTGGAAAATTGGAAACTTTTGTGTGCATTTTAATATCAGGACGATCATGAACATTAAACCGAAATTCTATATACTTAAATACATAAAGGAACCATAGAACTATTTTATGTGGCAACTATCAACAACCTGTTATATTTAGGTATATAATATACGTTACCGTTTAAACCCGAGTTCAGTAAAAACTAGTTATAAATAGTTAAAACTCGAAACAAACTAATAGTATTTGTGTTTATAGAAATTAACTCAAACTTACCTTATCTAATTGACTAATCATAAATGTTTGGTTATAGGTAGTAACTAGTAAAACCTAGTTTTAAATGACTTAAGGTTTTGACGGTAATGTCAAATTAATATAATAAGTAGGGGAAGGTGGGGCAGAATGGGGTAGCGGGGTGGAATAGGAAAACGCTGTTAGCATGTGAGCATGCGTGTAGGAATCCATTAAATGATATTTTGATGATTAGTCAGAGGTCAAGTTTGGTTAGAAGTACTATTTGTTAATGTTGGTCTTCACCTTCTGCCGGTTTCTACGTGTGTGCGCAATTTTTCTTAGATTTGTAATTAACATATGGATGTTGAATGAAGGTAAGTCGTCATTTTTACTTCCTTGTACGGAGTAATAAGGAAGTATTGTAATCGCGAAAAATTTCGGTTTTCAGATTTTGATGGAAATATCCGTTTTGACATTTTCTGAATCCATTATGACTAGTTTCGTCGTGACGTCTGTACGTACGTGCGTGCGTACGTACGTGCGTACGTACGTACGTACGGACGTATGTGTGTCGCATAACTCAAATACGGTTAGACGTAGAAAGTTGAAATTTTGTATTTAGGACTGTTATAGCATCTAGTTGTGCACCTCCTATTTTTGGTTTCAATCTATAAACCGGAAGTAGTACTTTTTAAAAATTTTAACAATTTTTTTTATTTTAAATGAAAGATTATGTGATTATTATCTACAATCGGTATTTTATAAATTTTTCTGTATCTTCTATCATTTAAGAATAATTAAAGTATATACTTATAATTTAGTATTTCTGTATCTTGTAGTCCATGATCGATTAACATTTGTTACTACGTAAAATTTAAATGATTATGACATGACAGTGACAGTAGCAGTGACAATAGTAAAATATCGTTTATATCTTCTTCTGCAGTTTAAATAAAATGACTAAAATATATTTGTGAGTATACTAGTATAATAAGTTAAAAGAATTTTTTATATTATTCTACATTTTAGTTATTAAGAAAAGTATGAACAAACAAGGCGTACAAGGAAGTCATGTGGTGTCCACGTCAGATTTTTAACTTTTATCATAATGATGGTTATCCAGTACATTTGTTATTTAGTCTTTTTACAATTTTGCTGTATATTACAGTGAAATTACTGACTATAATTTTTAAAAAATTTCTTTGCAATGTTACGTAGTGGGGCAGAACGGTGGGAGCGAAATGGGATGTTCTTGCCACATGTTTTTTCACATGGTTGGTAGGTATGTCAATTATTTTGTTTTATATATTATATTCAGATGGTACGTAACTATAAAAAAACTGAGGAGCAAAACATGCTGTAGAAGCTGTTATGGTCTTTATTGTGATCAACTTTATTCAAAGTCAAGTGAGGGTTGGAGTTCTTGTGCGAAGTGTCACAAATGGGCACATATGTCGTGCGCGGGTTTTGACAGCGATGACGATGAGTCTATATTGATTTGATAATTAGTAATTAATTAATTCCGTTCTGTCCCGCTATGTGGGGCAGAATGGGAAAAAATGATTTTTTTTCTTTGCGTTTTTCAAGTATAATTTATTGATTTTTACTTCCTTGTACGGAGTAATAAGGAAGTATTGTAATCCCGAAAAATTTCGGTTTTCAGATTTTGATGGAAATATCCGTTTTGACCTTTTCTGAATCCATTATGACTAGTTTCGTCGTGACGTCTGTACGTACGTATGTATGTACGTACGTATGTACGGACGTACGTATGTACGGACGTACGTATGTACGGACGTACGTATGTACGTACGTATGTACGGACGTATGTATGTCGCATAACTCAAATACGGTTAGACGTAGAAAGCTGAAATTTTGTATTTAGGACTGTTATAGCATCTAGTTGTGCACCTCCTATTTTTGGTTTCAATCTATAAACCGGAAGTAGTACTTTTTTAAAATATTTTGATAAATAATAAATTTTAGACAATTTTTTTTATTTTAAATGAAAGATTATGTGATTATTATCTACAATCGGTATTTTATAAATTTTTCTGTATCTTCTATCATTTAAGAATAATTAAAGTAAGTATATACTTATAATTTAGTATTTCGGTATCTTGTACTCCATGATCGTTTAACATTTGTTACTACGTAAAATTTAAATGATTATGACATGACAGTGACAATAGTAAAATAAGCTTTATATCTTCTTCTGCGCAGTTTAAATAAAATGACTAAAATATATTTGTGAGTATACTAGTATAATAAGTTAAAAGAATTTTTTATATTATTCTACATTTTAGTTATTAAGAAAAGTATGAACACACAAGGCGTACAAGGAAGTCATGTGGTGCCCACGTCAGATTTTTTATAATGGTTTTACTATAAAAATGTTCTACAATGTCTAAATAAAATAAAATAAAATAATTTTTTTAAATTACTAATAAACTCGTCATGTCGTCATGTTATCACCCAAAATAAGATGATACCCCATTCCGCCCCACCTATACCCTAGGTATAGGAAATTTCATTCAGGATTGTTTAAAAAAATCCCACCAAAAATATTTATATCCTTTCAGAATACTTATTTATAATTTACTAAAAAGAAAAAACATTGAAGCACATTTAAAATTATATTTTAAATGGCAACAATATCACTGCAACTAAAATCTTTGAAAACACTTGATTTTTGTTTCAGATTTGCTACAGTTACGTTTGCATAGTTTACTACAAGTCAAAGATGGAAAAGTTCTATTTCAGTGTTTTCAATGTAATAAAATGTATAATCATAAGAAATCTTTAATACGTCACTTAAAATATGAATGTGGAAAAGAGCCAAGTTTCAACTGTCCACATCCATTTTGTGAATACCGTGCGCATCAAAAACCTAGTTTAAAGTGGCACCTTAATAAAAAACATTCCAAATTTCAATAAAAAACGAGAGATTGTGAATTATCCTTATTATTCGTACTCGAATTAACACTTAATGCTTAAAGCATTTCTATTCTAACCATTGTTATTGTAATCATAATGTAGATTTTTAAAATTAAACATTGACATTAGACAAATAAAGAATTAAATTTCACAATTTTTTATCGTAAATCTATTATCAATAAGATCTATTTTTAAAAATGTGTTAGCGTCAACCTGTTTAAGAATTTTTCTATTGGGAAGAAGTGATTCAGATAATACTGTGTAGCTGTATAAAAATAAAACTGTGCTGTACAATTTGTAAGATATTGAATAATACTGAACATTTGTTATAACAATATTGAATTATTTTTCTACAGTGTGACGTATCGATATTTCCAAATTTTGCCATAGTATTGTTTTAAAAAAAATTCAGGATTTAGTAGAAAAGTTAGTACTTTTACATGTTTAATTTAGGGCAGTTTAAATTTTAAAAAAATATATCAAAATGAATGCGTCGCACTGTAGGTATACTTCTAAACAATACAAAAAATCTTGTTATTAATTTTGAATAGTTATTGTAATATAAAGAAAATAAAATAATACAATCATAGTTCATATACCGGATGTAGATTTTTTTCCTGACCTATAAGATATAAAACGTTCCTGCCACAAGATAAACGTAAATTAAATTTGCCATATTTGAGCTATATAGAGTGCCATAAGAAATAAAACGAATTAGTCAGATAAAAAAATACTTCAGTTAATTACGATAAAATGTACCTTAGGAAGAAAAAGAAAATAATTATTAATTTCTTTTTTGATTAGTAGATTCTTCTTATGGTCCAATAAATCAATAAGAACAAAAATTTCAAATCTGTCAACTGTCAGGGTGACGAAATAAATATTTTTGTTTTGTTTAATTTTACCTGGCAGTCTGAAACTAGCCTAAATTGTTAATTTTTTATTTCGTGAAAGAAATCGAAGCATTTTCGATGCAGTTTTTTATTCTGAACATCTTTTGTATTTACACTTTTGCTCTAAAAAAATGGTACAACTAATTATAGAAAATGGTTATTTATAGTAGTTTATATGAGGAAAATTGAAAATCTAAACTCTTTGCATTAATATGACTTTTTTATAGCGCACTGCGCTAAAGTGGTTCGTGGGTTATAATTAAATAAGTGACGTTTACGTCAAAGAAATTCGTGTATAAGTGTCAAATTATGATATGACTGTGCATAAAATAAATATTATGTATTTCACTAACTTTTCCTTATTACTTTTGTAAGTAACAGTATTTTTATTTTCAGGTGAATTGCTCACATCTACAAACAATGGAGAGAAATATCAATGCTACGAATGTCTGAAAGTATATACTAGAAAGCAAACTTTAATACGACATTTGAAATTGGAGTGCGGAAAAAATCCAAGTTTTCCATGTCCTTTTTGTGAATACAGCAGTTGGCGTAACGAACATTTGAAAAATCATATTAAATCAAAACATAAAAAATATTGCAAATAATTTTAGTTTCACGCCAATACGCTAATTTTAAAAAACCGGACTTCAATTTGTATTAGTAATCAGGCATAGAGTGCGGATTACTTATATGCATTTGCATATATTGTATTATTGTGCATATTAGTATTTTTTAAACAAATGTTTACATTTCATATAAAAATAGATTAAGGTATATAACTTATTATTATTCATATAAAAATAGATTATGGTATATATAAATTTTTGCATCAATAATTTTTACATATTTAAACAAATTTTGCATATATTTATAATAAATGTATATAACTGCATATTTTATAACTTTTAAGCCAAAATTTCATTTTTTTAAATTTTTAAATGTGGTAACCACACAGTAATTTATGTTACGTTGCGGAATATGTAAACAGTGGCATGCCGCTCTTTTGAAAAATGATTTGCCCATTTACATTTATTTTAAAGTTATGTATACTATTCGTATACCAGAAGTAATACGTTGTTTTGTTTATTTTGTATGATATTCTTGTGCATTGTTGACAAAATGTACGAGTAAGTAGTTTATTTTGAGATTCAGATAAATTAAAAAACTTAAGTTTCATATCTGCTATATTTGTAAAATATTGCATATTTGTTTTATTTTGTGCATATATTGGGCATATTTTGGCCTTATTTCAATGCATGTTGCATGCATATTGCATCACATTTTGCCTGCATATAATCCGCACTCTAATAATTTGCCTTAAAATGTAAGAATATATTTATGCTATATAGGTAATGAAATGTTAATTTTCATCTCGCCTCATATTGAAGTACTTCAGAGGTACCTATTGTGATGAGTAAAAAATTTTGATTATAAGTTTTTTATTTAATAAGGCCTCTAGAATACTAATTTACTATTTTTACGAATTCTTCGTCTACAACAAATCAAAAAGTAGGTACCTTTTTACCACATTTTATGTATTTAAGATGTTTTATTTTGTAGAAATCTGTCAATAGATAGTAGTAATTTACTACGAGGCATATCCAGAAAGTAAGGTGACAAGTGCTCTGAAGGGTGCAGGGAATTTTTTTTCAAAGGTTGGCATATCTGCGTCTAGGGGGCTTCGTAACGGTCAAACCGAGCCCTGGTTCAATTCAATCCGTTGAGAAATGTCGTCACAGGAGGAGCTTTCGTCAACCTCCGCAGAGGCTGTTCGCTCCACCTCCTCGGTCATCAATTTACTCACTTTGCGTCAAGAATCCGCGGCCGAAATCCATCGTCAATTTGTGGAAACCTATGAGCCTGAGGTAACGTCACGTCATCACGTTTGCAAGTGGGTTAGGTTTTTTAAAGAAGGTCCCACTAACACTCATGACGAAAAAAGGAATGAGGCCGTCGGCCGAGGTTCCTCACTTTGCGTCAAGAGTGCGCGGCCGACGGCCTCACTCATTTCTTCGTCATGAGTTTTAGTGGGACCTTCTTTAAATAACCTAACCCATTTGTAAACGTGCTGACATGACATTACTTCAGGCTCATAGGTTTCCACAAGTTGACGATGAATTTCGGCCGCGGATTCTTGACGCAAATTGATGACCGATGAGGTGGAGCGAACGGCCTCTGCGGAGGTTAACGAAAGCTCCTCCTATGACGACATTTCTCAACGGATTGAATTGAACAAGGGCTCAGTTTGACCATTATGAAGCCCCCTGCATGGAGGTATGCCAACCTTTGAAAAAAATTTCCCTGCACCCTTCAGAGCACTTCTCACCTTACTTTATGGATATGCCTTGTAGATATGGTTTTCGTTCAATAACTCGATAAATTATTTCATGTAGTCCATGATCGTATGAAATTTTGTGTCTTCGTAAAATTATAAGTATGACAGCGACAGTTGACATCTTCTGTATCTTGGTTTACTAGAAACTGTTAAATTTGATTAAGTACTTATTAGATAATAAATTATTTATTAGATTAGTAGAAAGATCAGAATTAGGCGGGAGGTCTTGTGCTGGCCACATCAGATTTTTTTCATATATATATATATATATATAGCGATATGTCATTTTCTATAGATTTAAGGGGGTTTTATCGCTTAGCACTGCTAGATCACAAATCCTCGTTATTTCAGGTATCCGCGCTGACAGCCTATGTTTTATGAGCACATGTTGTCTCTATTTATCTAATTGCTATGTTTCGCTCCATTTTTGTTTAGAAAATACTCAATTTGATTGGCTATAATTTTTAAATTTATTTAACAAATTACTCGACTACTATTTGAAAATTTTATATAATAATGTGATATAAACATTTAAATTTACAATGCAATCAAACTTACGAAGAGTTTTTCTCAGAATTATTGTTATTTAATTGTTTATAAATAATAATAATAACAATTTAAAAAATTCGACAACGTAGCTAGATTTTTACGGCCTTCATCTTTATATGGTATTTTTTTTTAGATTTATAGGATTAATCGGTTGGGAGTAATTTGTTAAATACTTTTTTACTGTGATAAAAGCCCCTTAAGAGCAAAATATTTCGAATTAATCTTGCAGAGAATTGAATTCTGCATCTGAGTCAGTTACCATTTTTTTTTCATTTTATACCTACATATTCTATTGTACCTAACTTAAGGAGTACCTAACTGAAATAAAAATAAATAGTCAAAACAGCAGTTTGCAAAACAATGTTTTAATTTAATCTATAGTGAACGACGTATTGCTATACACAAAAATTACAATACATTTCCTATGTGTATAAAATAAAATAAAATAATTCATCAGCCTGTATGTAAAACTTAATTTTTAGTTAACAATATTATGTATTTTGTGAAATGTAGTTGTGTCCAATAAAAATTATGTAACAAGAAGTTAAACATTTAAATCAATTATTACCCATAAGTCTAACGTTTCAATTGTATTAGGTATAGTTATTTTCAGAGAATCGACAATATCAAAATACATAAATAAATACAAGTAACGTTATACGACTATAATTCAATTCAACAACAAACAATAAACTAATAACTAAGTTGAATACAATGAAATACAAACAATAAAAGCATTAATTGTACAGATTACAAATAAATTTTAAATTGAATAACAACTAACAAAACAATAATTAATTAAAGTCAAAGAAAAGTTTTGAAAACACATACCATTAGCATGGAAAACATTTAACAAATGAACGAGGAGAAAGTAGAGCATTAAATTCAGCAAGAAGTAAAAAGGTTGTTTATCGGTTGAAGAAATGTTTAACTCCTGTCCACATTCCGACAACTTCATGCTTCATTATGTATTTTAATAATAAATTGTGTTGCCCTATGTCAAGTCATTCTTATATTAGTTGTTAAATATTAATTTTGATGTCAATAAAATGTTTTGATCTTATGAACTGTTTTTAATGCGTGACCTCTCCAATGAAACACTTTTGTTCTTAACTTAATTTGTTATAATATCTCACAATTAAATCATTAGTATCTGAGAAATTTTGAGTTTTAGGTTTTATTATACTAAAAAATATAAGCATATTATATTTTATATGACAGTTTACGTATATAATCTTTACGTGACGAAACAATTTTTAACCATTTAAAAATTTTGTTATTAGTTTTACTTTATAGTAACCGTATTTTATTTTTCAGATAGATTATATACATCACTAAACAATGGGGAAAGATATCAATGCAACAATTGTATGAAACAATACATGAGAAAGCAAACAGTAAAACGACATTTAAGATTGGAATGTGGAAAAAATCCAAGTTTTTCATGCCCATTTTGTACATATAGCAGTTTTCGTAATGATTCTTTAAAAAGTCATATCAAATATAAACATAAAGCATTTGCTAATGATTTGTATCTTTAGTTATAATAATAATTATTAAGTAATAGCCGCCTCAAGCTGGGAGGTGTGTAACATGTAACTGCCCTTAGTACTTACTTATGTAAGTTTCGTTGATGGATGATAACTTTTCAATTTTATATTTTGAACCTTTGTGATTTCATAATATATTAAATATCTTCCAAGGAGATTTCGATATGAGAGCATCAATCCTAGTAATAATTGAAGACCACATAGGAAGAACGATTAAAGTCACATTTTGATAGTTTCGAGATAATTGAATTTTAAGATTTGAAGACTCGTATATTGGTAATATGGTTTATTAAAATAACGGTTTATTTTATTCCAACTTACAGTTATAGGTATTGATAATAAAAAACAATAACATGATTGTTCTTGTAAAATAAACTAATTTGTTATAAACAATTAACTAAGATCGGTATTCCGTTAAACAAAGTGGACTTGGATCGTTCTTCTAGTACAATTATTTCAATGCCTGAAAATCGTTACTAAGATCGTTTTTACTGCAATTTTCTGAACTCTATAAGAAAATTTACTTATTTTGCTACAAGATGGTACCAAAAACTCATTTTTACCTCTCGCCTCATATTCTATAAGAGAGGTATTGTAATGGGTCAAAAATTTCGAGTATGAGTTTTTGGTGAGTAAGCACGTTTTAGGGTCTCTAGAATACGAATTTAATATTTTCACGATGATGTCTGTGTGTGTGTGTGTGCGTATGTATGTATGGATGTATGGACGTATGTGATGATTTTTCGTCCACGATAACTTAAAAAGTATCAAGCCTTTAATAACCAAATTTCATATTTAAGGTTTTAATAAGTATCTTAACACCGGATAAGATTTTGGTAGAAATCCGCAAACCGGAAGTAGTACTTTTTGAAACTTTATATAGTTTTTCTTAAATATATTGGTACATTATTTATTTATTACAAATTTTGCAATTAAAAATAAATGAAAATATAATTATCTATGGGTACAGTTAATTTTAAATACAATTTGCTGAATCTGATAGTATTTAACAATAAAATAAAGTACAATTAATATTCTATTTTTTTGAAATTTCAGTATCTTGTTGTCCATGATATGAAATTTGTTTCTACTTAAAATTTGAATGATTATGACAGTGACAGTACAGTTGACATCTTTTGCTTGTATCTTGGTTTACATTATCGTTTACATATTACGTGAACATAAAACTATTAAAATGTAAGTAAAACTATTTATTAGATTAGTAGAATAAGCAGAATTTGGCGAGAGGTCGTGTGCTGGCCACAGCAGATTTTTTGATTTTTTTTGACTTTGATCGTTCTTTCTATGTGGTCTTCAATTAGGTATTATATTATGATACTATTTGTAAAATATAGGTATTTAATTTATTCTCATCTTCTGAAGAAGACGATTGTGGCGACAAAACTATTCCGTATTTCAGAATGAGACTAATAAATCAAAATTTGCAAGACTAGTATCTATTGGATATTTTCCAGCTATGCAGCAAATAAAACTACCATAAAATCAGATGTGGTAAGTTTACTAGGATGCTCATAATATGCCCACCTTCGGTTACATAGTAGTCGCACTCTCTGTCGGCACCTCTAATGTTTGTGTGACGTGTGATCTTTTCTGCGCATCGATGAAACTCCGCCTTCTGTTGTGCAAGCGCGCTCCATTTAAATAAACTTCAAACTAGTAGTGATAATTTTGCATTTTTAATAACTCTTCCAATTAGCTAGCAATATAAAAGTTACTTTAATTATAAATTTGGTAAAACATATTATTGTACCTATACAAACGATTTATTTTAATTTATTGTTTTGAATATGAATTGATATGAAATATTTATATTCAATGTCTTTATACTATTATAATTTTATAATTATAATTATAATTTTATCTACCGGCGGTTAGCGCCTGTTGTATACTTATTATGCCATCTTACGGCCGGTTGTAAACTATGATGGAGGCGAAGTTAAGTTAATTTTCATGTTACAAAAATACCAGGGAATGCGACTACTGTGTATCCAAGGTGGGGCTTATACAGTGCCTAGGACAGAACACCTTACCTACTTCTCGAACAATAGGAACGCCGCTATAAACGGTCCAATAATCCCCTTTGCACAGTAACATGGACGTAGATAGGATTTGTTTTTGCCTTTATGTTAACCAAAAATAAAAGTCCTTTATCAAAATTTATATTTTTTTCAATGTATTATGTAGTCAATATACAAGTGTACCATAACTTGAGGTACATATTAAAATGGCACATAGATTTTTTTTAAATTCGAATATTATTTTTTGAAGTTTGTGATGGAAACAGTTCTGGGCCACTGGTTGCATAGGTAGTTTTAATATTAAATGTTACGTAGTAACTAATTATAAACTATGTTTGCATAATACAATAATTGAATTTAGTTTCAAGTAAGCCGGCCACATAACTCTGTCTTTATTCAAAATAAATAATATTCAGTGGTACTAAAAATGTTTTTCTGAAGTAAACTACCCTTATTTAAAAGAATTTCGAAAAAATCTTTTTGTTCCAGAATGAGTACGTTAAACACTATACTCGTATGCCATTACAATATGTACCTCAAGTTATGGTACCTACACCTGTATACATTTTACCCCGAAAAAAACTGAGAACTGAAACGAATTTAGCCATTTCGACTATCCCTAAGCAAAAAATTATTGGCGCGCCACTGGAATGACTTAGAAAGACTGATTTATTACTCTCAATCATTCTGAAATATAGTGTAATAGATAGTAGTGTAGGTAATAAAGTATTATTTGACTGCATCCCAGAAATATTTTTTCATTGTCCGTGTGTCCCGCTTCCGATTTGCCGATTTACCCTAAGCCTAGTTAAGTTACTCCACCTATGATATAAAGTTCTAAATATGCATTCAGGTGATGTAATAATTACAAAGAGGCTCGTCATCCTTTTTCCGAATTCCTAGAATACTCTCGATTTCACTTTTCTTCTAAGTGTTTTCGTACGAGTAAACTGCCAGTTTATTATTAAATTAAGATAATAATTTTATATTACAATTTTAAAAAGACACAACTGTTTATTGATCTTTTTAGTATATAATAATAATCATAGTTGAAATAAAATATTATCATTTTTGTTGTACTGGCCACAAAACACTCGGTACGTTAGTACATTTTGTGCTTTGTGCAAGTAGACGGGCCCCTTAAGTTGTTAAAATATGTGATGCAAGGTATAGAATTTGTATATATAAAGATTTTAATAAATGACATTATTTGATTTATTTTCCTTTTGAAAAGTTTTGTTTTAAACATTCTTATTAAAACTGTTTACTAATCAGGTATATCAATCTAATAATGAACTGTAAGATTGTCATCAATTTAATATTAAAATATATTATTATCAAATAAATCGTTTATTTATTTTGTACATACTAATGACCTAAAACAGTTCCCAAATGACACTTACTTCTTTACTCTTATTTATTTCTTTAATGTTTTAAAACAGAATTCATATATTGTTCTGACTTGCGACTTTCATAAAAGATAATTTTTCAATGCTTTCTTTGTAAAATATTTACATATAAATATACCTAATATATTTTTAACAATAACAAATTAACCAAACAAACACGATATATTGAAGCAGATTCAATATAGTTAAGTTATATAAGGCGAGCTCATGTACCTGACGAAGATCACGTGTTCTGTGGGCCCTCGCTGTGATTGGCCTGCGGAATGGGCGGTATTTAAAAATTTTCTTAGGCGGCCTTTGAAATATGGATATTTAGTTCGTTGTTGAACATTGGTTTGTACACAACAAACAATTCAAACACATTCACAATAATATATTACATTCTCAATAATCCATTTCATTCTCAATTGTCGTGTCATGCATAAGTGTACTTACCTACCGTAGATTTTATTAATTCTAGGAAATGGGATAAAGTAAGGAAAACAATAAATTCTGTAAATTTATTTTATTCCATCAATTAATATACAATCAATTGGGTCACATTTACTCGAGCATCCCATGAGTACACAAATATATTTATGTTTGTACAGTTCATGAATGGAAATCGTAGTAAATATGACCGGGTAATCATTCGTCAATTGCTACTTATAATATTTGTCTACAAATTGTGATATTTACTAAATTATACGCATATATAAACCGTTGGTTAATTTTCATTGACAAACATAGTGGATGTATATGAAAAATAATTACAGTTTTAGATCGTACATTATAATAAATGTGATAGAAAATTGGATTAGTATTCTCAAAATTCATTCAAAAATAAAAATACCTGTCTCTCCTCTTCTTTTTTTGTTGATAATGCTGAAGTCGTTGAGCCGGAGATTCAGATGAAGTGGTGTACCCCAGACCAACAGTCTGGATGGTTGGGATCGTTCACAGGTCGTTCTGTAATGGAAATACATACACGATATACAATAAATGCTGTAATAATTCCTTTAGAAACTTACTCGTCACAAAATGTTCCGAACAAATTCGGGCATTCTTCACGGCGGAAAGATCCCGACGTATCGCTGACAACCATCGCTGTGGGCGATCAGCTTTCGCTGATTCAAATTGACCTAAACAAAGTCACATTTTGATAAGTTATATGGGTTTGTAGTACTACTTTTCACACAATTTACCTCTTCGATCAGTTTCTGCCGGTATTATACACCCTTCGTCTATGCTTCAACGCTGTCTTACAGCCCACGACACAGCACTTTCCAGAACTGGGCATTGTCAATAACAAAAACAACAAACAACACAAAATTATAACAAAAATTATAATAAAAAAACACCACAAGTAAACGAAATAACAAAAACAATTAACAAACAACAACAAAACAATAAGGAAACCACAAAACTGACAAAAAAGCCGCAGGATCAAACTATCAAGTCGAAACTCAAATAGTAAATGGCGCTTACCTTTTAAAAAAATCTGACGCAGGGCCCACAGAACACGTGACCTAAAATGGCGTTCGTCAGGTGCATGAGCTCGCCTTATTATATCACAAACGCATGACAAATACATCAGAATATTTTTTCGAGTGCACGAACGTGCACAAGAGAAAATATTCAGAGTGGTTTATTGGTAGAATATTTCGCGAGGAAAATTCGATATTTTTAATATAATAGTTATTTACTTTACAAATGGGCAAATTAAGGAATTACCCGCATGAGAGAAATCTTAACTCATTATGAGGCCGAAGGCTGAGTGAGATAATTTTCTCGAGTCTTTTTGCTCACGTGTGAAGTATAACGTTTTATCCAACACCTCTTAATAACTGCTTAAATATTTTAAAAATTTTAAGTTTCAACCTAAAACAACGTTTCTATGGTGACTTCCAACAAGCAAAGTGGGTATAATATTGAGCAAAGCCACTTGTGGGTAATTTTTTACTTTGCTTGTTTAAAATCACCATATAGTTATCATGCTTTTATTAAGAGGTGTTGGATAAAATAATTAATTTTTTTTTGTCACATAAACGTCAGATCAATGACATCAGACACTTTGTCCAATCCAATTTTTCAATGTTTTGATAAAAAAATATACTGTAGATAGTAAAAACACCTGTATATGCCATTGCAGAGACTGTAATTTTAATAAATAACTAATTTCTTGAAGATTTCCCAAGTAGCATTTGTTGCTGTATTTTGAATATCACAACGTCATGAGAACAGTTTGAAAATCTTTTTGGCAACAATTACCATCAACCATGACTTTTCTAACACAGTTTGAAAACGTTTTCTTTACGTAAATGGGGAATTATATTTTGGTTGTGAAAACGTTGTTATGTCTTATTTTTTAGACATTTTATAAATTATTTTAACGAAAATATTACTACAATATTTCCAAAAAGCATAAAGCTACAATTAAGTCTTAAACTGGTTATTACCAATAAATTGCCATATTTTGACTGTTTGGTTATTAATTGGAATGTAGTTAGCAATTTTGTTCTCTAATGTCCGTAATATAACTAAGAGAAAAATGGCTAGCAATACCTACTTTTTACAGATAGTAATTATAAGAATATTATTTTCCGAAATGTCAAATTAATCGATATACAAATTTTATATGCCCAATCATATTTATTGCATAACTTATAAAGATACTTTGAAAAATTATGTGCGCCGGTCCTATTTGCTTTACTTACATGGTTTAATTTAACAATTAAATATATTTAAAAAAAATTAATACCAGGTTGTATATAGATGCTAAAAAAGGATATGAGGAATGTTTAAATACCGATTTAAATAAGAAAATCTCTTTAAAAACGTTTTAATTATTTGTAAAACAATGGATGCCTTCACGTATAAAGGAAAAGATGACGAAAACGCAAGAAAATTAAACAATTGCGATGACTATTTAAAAGCTAAAATGTGGCTAAAATATAACTATTGTTTTTCCAAATGGCTTTTATAGAAACCAACAAGATAAATGACAAGTTAATTTTAAGTTCTTGTGACCAAATAATAGATTTGTTATATGTCTTCTCATTTTCCAATTTTTTTTTCGAATTCGTAATTATGTAGGGTAGACTGGGTACGGTTGAAACAATTTTGCTTATATCGTCCATAGTATTGCCATTTATAAGCCGAACGATGATAATGATATGTTAAATACAAGAGCGTGGTTCTATCTACTAGTAGGAAGTACCATTTTAATATCCGGTGTGTTATATTTAGTAGAAGATCAAATTTAAAAAAAACATCTGATTTGTTTCAATCGTCCCCATACCAGGGGCGGTTGAAACAGTGATTGGGGTCAGTTGAAACACATGAAAATAAATCAAAATATAATATTGTAACATGTTTTATTCATTACTTATTCTAATTCTAAGAATAATTATGGCACCGTTTGACAATATTATATATGTTTTAATCAATCTTTTAGGTTTTTAGGGTTCACAACTTAAAATGTATATTATCAGTCGTCTGTGACAATATGACTACTTAACATTGATATATAATTTACGTAATTAACAAAAACAGGAAAAATAATCTGACTATAAACTAAAAGAAAACATTTCTTTGATTTTGGTTAGTCATAAATCAAACAAAAATCAAGCTTTGGGATCATTCCGAGTCGCAATTGTGGCAAACATAGACAAGACCACCTTATGTGCAATCTTCGTGAGCCTCATAAGCATGGTATACCTCGACAAGTCGACCTGTCCTCTCGAAGTCTTCATTGTGCGTACTCTCGGCATCCAGAAAACAATAAAATAAAATAAATATATTGTTTCAACCGTACCCACAAAAAATGTTTCAACCGTCCCCAACCCCTCCTTTAGGTAAAAAACAGTTTATAGTAATGATTACAATAATGATACATTAAAACTAGTTACGATGCCGTATTTTACAAGCTTCATTTCAAACACAAAAATACACTCAATACTCTCACTTGAATAAAAACCATAATAATTGAAAAAATCTTCAAACAAAAATACTTACTTTTGGTTATCAAAATACAATAAATAAAAAAATACAATAAATAAACAACTGCAACACGCGGTGAGCGACACAACACTGAGTCTCGGGTTCAAACCTGTTGTCTGCTTCGTTCGCCCTTGGACCCCTCACCCCACCGTATACTTTTCGCGAGATATTTGTTTTGTTTCAACCGTCCTGTGTTTCAATCGTACCCAGTCTCCCCTAATATCTGCTTAATAACGAAAATATTTTTAAATATTAGGTTACATCAATTCAAATACCGATTATTTTTCAATGTTGTTATTGGTATAGATCTGTTTTAAAATTTATTTATTTTAAAAATATTTTTATAAATTAGTAATTAAAATAATGTTTTAAAGTTACAGTACCTATTTGCTATAAGTTTGTAATCCCACAACTATGCGACAAAGCAGTAAAACAGTGAAAAAACACGGTTTGAATTATAAAATGATATAGTAGAATTTCTAACAATTTTTATCAAAGATGAAACATAATTGACAACAGCCACTGAACAATGGTCATGGACATGGTCATACGATGGTTGAAAATTGTCATTATTTTAGCATTTTTGACCAGAAAAAAACTAAACGGTTTTGGTTATTTTATGGATGTATTTAGAGATTCAGAAACGCTTTTGTGCCTATGTAGGAATAAAAGAAATAACTAGAAGTCATTTGGATATTTTTTAGTCATAGTAACCTTTTGCTTGTTGATGATAATTGCCAATAAGTTTTTAACGTTTTCAAAACGTTTTAGTGACAAATGTTTCACACCATAATATTATTAATTTGGTGATGAAAACGTTTTAATAACTAGAAATAAGATTTTATAACGAACAAGTCAAAAAATGTTACTTGGGTTGTTTCTTATGTTGACAGCTGTCAAAAATACTCGGATATGCACTTGTGCAAATACTCGCGGGTACACTACACTTGTGCACGTACTCACTGATACTTGATTGTTTTGGCTCGAAATTTAAAAAATACTGTAACCTGATTGGTTCACATTTTTCGAGAGAAATATTCACTGAAATCTGATTGTTGTGGTTCGAAATTTAAAAAATACTGTAACCTGATTGGTTGAAATTTTGGAGGGAAATATTCAATAGTAATATATCAAGGAAGCATTATTTTGCTGGAAATAATTATTTCAAAAGATTGTTGCTTGGTAACATTTCGAGACAAATGACATGATCAAAATCCCGAGCTGAAGGCGAGGGATTTTATCATTCAATTTGTCGAGGAATGTTACCTATACGCAACAATCTTAAGAAATAATTTTACCTGCAAAATAATGAGACCCGAGATATATTTTGTTAGACTATTTCCGAAATAAACAGACATAAAATATGAACTAATATATTTACGTTGGAGTGTCCTAATATTTTTATTATTAAATGCTTTCTAATGCTGGTGTATGCAAAATTTGATACTGCTGCAGACCGATTAGACTAATTAGTCGTGGTTTTGCGTGTTTTTAAATCAAGACTAATTTTTTGTGCCGAAACGGTTGTTTAGTTTGACATTTTTTTTTACTAACCTTTGAGTGTCAAAATTTTATTTTAGTTTCTTTCGTTTCACAAGTTCATTAATAATTGGTTCCAAACTAAGGTTTTTGACGTAACTGTATTTTTTGGTGTTATATTTAATATTATATTTTTTATTTCATCGTAAGAAGTTGTCACAAAAAGGTTCATTTGACACTTTTAATTTCAATTAAAAACAATACAAAATCAATAAAATTGTCATTGCAATGTATGACGGGAAAATTGTCACTTGAACAATCCCTAGGGCATTTTTACATTTTTTGCCGATATATTTTGTACGTCATTTGGTCAGAATTTTAAAAATTGAAGCAAATGATTGGTTTAATTAATATGTGGGAAATAGTCGTATATACCTACCTAATATTTATTTTTCTTTTTAGGTACTCCACGTGTAATTTGTATCAGATTGGAAGAAGATGGGAAGACTTTATATAAGTGTGCAAAGTGCAATATTAAAACATATCCAAATAGAAGAATCTGTCGTAAACATTACTTTCTTGAATGTGGAAAAGATCTTAGTCATACTGAACAATGTCCTTTTTGTAAATATAAATCTTTTAATAGTAAAAGCTTAAATTGCCACTTGAAGAACAAACATAAGAGTACTCGAACAGCTGATCTACATCACTTTATCTAAATGCCTGTTGATCTACTCTACTATCCGGAAAATGCTTTTCATACTTTTTTTTATTACCTATCAATTATCTGCCAGATGAGTGCATTAATATCCCAGCTAATGCCAGTTTCATTATTCAAAAAGTCAGTAATATCAGTAACTACTTATCACACGTAAATGGCAGAAATAACCGCTTTAAATAAAAATGATAATAACCAATAAGATTACTGTTCCTATATTTTTTTATTATTTGAATATTTAGCTCCCTTGATTAACAGGGTTTAATCGGACTTCGGTACATTTTTGTATAATATTGTTTTAGTTATATCAGTTATATTACATAGTATTGTTATGATATAATATTATAATTTCTTCGATATCTTAATTTGTGTTAGATAGTAGTTAAGGATTATTTTCATTATTTGTTGTGTAGTATTCGACAATGCCTCTTTGAGGGTGTAGGTATGTGGTATACTATACTGTTTTGCTTTCTTTGGTTCTCAATCTATTTTTGTTGTACCTACTATCATGGGGTAATAGTAATAATTAATTTTTGTTTTGGGAAAATAAACATACATCTAAAAACATGTAATTTATTCTTATTGAAACTTTCTAAAGAAGGTTCAGAATTAAAATATAAAAATATTGTTCATTTTAGTTTAACTAATTGTAGATCAAACGAACTTACCTACCTGTAAGTGAAATTCGATCTAAATTATATGAAGAGCATCTTTCTCGTAATTACAATATTAACAATGTAGTAACGCCTTCCGGTACGGTTATGCCACAATGTTTAAACTAAATTAAAGAGATTTCATCGCTAATGTCACCATCTTCCAAAATACTAGGTAGTCCATCTACAACTGTTCATTATGTTTAGAGCTGGAAAAAAATCTGCTATTTCCAGGGTCTGGGTGGGAAGTAGTTGTAATTACCTACTTTGAACGAGGCTCTTCATATAATTTCGATCGAACTTCACTTACAATAAGTTCGTTTAATCTACAATTATATTACGAACCTCGTTCTCATAATTACAATATTAACAATGTAGATGTTTAGAGTTAGAATTTTTGTTATTATTATTGTTATTTTTTTTTCCAAATACCGTTTTTGGTATTTCCAAATATCCTTTTTATTATTATAAAATTGTAAACGTTTTAGCGAGTAACCCTCCGGTGAAGTGTTCAAAAAATTTCTTTCATTATAAAATATTTTTAAATAGGTAGGTATCTCAATCAATAGTCTAATATGTATTTACAAAGTAAATTAATCTAGAGCAATCATTGCTCTGTTCTTGGTAGATGAAAGAGGTGCTGGTTGAAGATCTTTACCTTAAAATTACGATATTTCAACAATTAACTGAAATTGGTTATGTTAAATTTTTATAATACTCACCCATAAGTTTACTTTACCCTAATGAAGGCGCAGACGTGTGTTTTGTAAACAACCTAAAAATAAAAAGACTGCATTTCGATTAACAACAAATTTTAATTATCTTACAACAGTCGAGTAACTATCTTTTCATTAATAATAAATGCTTCCTTATAAAAATAAAAAATTATATAAATTTTAAAATATAAATTATTATTGGAAAAATAAAACTACTGGAGGTGGATTAAAATAAATTGTGTGGCTGAATTCCAGTAGTTTTATTTTTCCATTAAACATTCCAGCCAAGAAAATCATATATCAATAGATTATTATTTTCAATTCATACATACATACCTTTCACGCCATTACCCAACTTGGCTGTGGCAGACTCATATATTGTGAGTTTTCTTGATATAGAATTCTTTTCCTTTCATTTCATAAAGTGTCACCCAATAAACGTAAAAAAGGATGCGCACCCCTGGTGTAGAGGAATGCCAATCAAAAAGTCTTTAAAAAAATTTAAATTAGGTACCTTGTTCGAAGTTTTCGTCGGTAGATGATGTATCAGAGTCGAATGCTGCTTGTCCTATTTTCTTGTCAATTTCCGTATTTTTCTCGTCAATGAAGGTCTGTTCTGTGTCTTCCTTTTACCCATTATGAAGAAGGAGAAGAAAAAACTAAAAACTAAATACGATACACTGACTCAAGTACTATTACTTTTTGATGTGGCAGTCACAGCACAAGAAAGCGTAATTAACAGGCGTAGATGGACTACCTAGTATATTGGAAGATGATGACATAAGCGATGAAGTGTTTTTCATTTAGTTTAATAAACATTGTGGCATAACCGTACCGCCAGGCGTTACTACATTTGTTAATATTGTAATTACGAGAACGAAGCTCGTAATATAATTAAAATTAAAATAATATAAAATATTAATTTACAAATTATAAAGAAAGTTTGGTAAACAAATGTTGTAGCAATATATAGGTAAACTGTGGGGTATAATAAAATAAGGAACTTTATTTACTAAGGGGAAAGGGGTTAAACCAGCCGTGGTTAATTTAGGAGGAGTTGTTTTGGGAGCGTTGCGTTATGATACACACAGTTTTAAATATTTGGCTTTAATAAAAACACACAAGAATTACCGTTTAAAGGAACACAAATTAAAACACTTAAAAAACTTATTGTTTCAAATAACTTAAATATGAATTTATACTAACAAAATCTGATCTGACGTTTTAAACTGCTATTATTAACTCCATAGCAACAACTTTAAATAAATGTTTATTCACAAGTGAATTAAATTTTTTTTAAATCACTCAAGACATTTTTAAATCACTCTGACGTTTTAAACTGTTATTATTTCGTCAAAAATGCATAAAAACAATAACAACTTGCCACTAACGACTACTTTGATTAGTTTTTTTTTGTTATGTCAAAATAAATTTATAATTCATATATTTGAAATAATTTCGTCAAAATTGAATATAAATATTGTATAAACCACGTGAGATACGAATGTTTATTCATTCGAAGAAATTATCCCACTCTTTCTTCTCTTGAATAAACAATCATGTACCTATCTCACTTGGTGTATAAATATCTATTAATGTACAGTTCATAATATTTCTTTAAAAATGGTGCCATAAACATTTCAGAAATTGTGTTTACGTCTGTTCATTTGTGACAATGACATTATTCATTTTTGTTTATAAATTTTTTCTATTTGTGAGTATCAAATCGTGGTAGGTAAATCTACATATTTTTGAAGAAGAGTTTTCCTTTATTGGTAAGAGATACAGAAAAGATGTTAAATAAATATTGTAAGATGTAATTTGTTCTTTCAAATGTCGTATGACAAATTGTAACTATCGCAGAATTTCCTATATATTTTTTTAAAAAATGTTAGAATGCTTCAAAACAATATACTACTTCCGACCAAGGTATTTGTACCAAAATCTTAGCATCTCGGCCAATTAGTATACAAATGTAAAATACCAAATATCAAAATTTTTGGGTATTTCGTATTAGAGTTATCCGACCTTCAGAAATCCGGCCTTGACCACATACATACACACACATACATACATACATACAGACATCATCGTGAAAGTATCAAAAATTAGTTGTAAGGACACTAATTCGTGCTCATCCACTTAAAACTCACAAACCGATTTTTTGCATGATTCCAATACCTCCCTTACAGATAAGTGGGAGGTAAAAAGATACTTAATTTACGCTCAAAAGCGTAAATGTCTGTAGCACGGCTACATGTTGAACTTATCTTTACCCCGACCAACGAAGAACTAGCTGCAGACACCCAAAAATCATAGGACTAGTGTTGCCACGAGACGAGACAAACGAGATGTCTCGTCTCGTCTCGTCTCGCCTACTGTTTATCTCGTCTCGGCGATATTTTATCTCGATTTTCGAGACGAGACGAGACGAGATAAAAGAAGCCGAGATAGGGTCGAGACGAGACGAGACGAGAGAACGAGACGTCTCGATTATGATAATAAATTAAGTAGATTAATTAGATGTCCATGTATTTGAATGTGCTAGATCCATAATGTGTGTATGTGCTATATTAGACATGTGCTTACGTACTGGAACTTGCAAGCAAGCAAAAGTATAGGATTTTGTTTCTGCAAATAATTTATTTTTTTAATACAAAAAATGTTGGAGAACTGAAGCAAATTTAGGTTTGTTTGAAAGGTAAACACTAAAATAAAATGCAGAATTATATTTGTTTTAATTTGGATTACTTATTATTGTAAAAAATAAACTTTCGCAGATTGACAAAGTGCTATCTTATTGAAAGCTGGCAGCCTGTGAAGTGTAACTTTTGGTGCCTAGGCAATAAAATTATTGTAATGCCTAGACTTACACAACAATTAGTGCGACAAATATAATATACCTAGGTACATATTTTTTTCATATGCAAATTATGAATATTAAATGTTTATTTACGAGAAGTACAGTAGCATATTGTTGTGAAGGTACTGTGGATCATAAAAGTATGAGTAACAGTAACAAACATTATGTAGTACCTACCTACACTAGTAACAACATAGACATGAAGGGGAAGCACAAAAATTGAATATGAGATATCGCGAACCGGTCCCAGAGACATCTAGTGTGAATTAAACTTTTGTACCAAACATGATTATTATTCTTAAAAACCGGCTCAAACTTATCGAATCGAGTTATCTTTACGAGTTTAGATATTATTATATTGTTCAAATGGCGTGAATTTATGTATGTATGAATGTATATTGTTCAACAAAATATTTAGATCTTTAAAAACGAGATAAAACGAGACGAGACGAGACAGAGAGTATCTCGTCTCGTCTCGGTCGTATCTCGTCTCGTCTCGGCAAGGTTTTATCTCGGTATTTCGAGACGAGACGAGACAGGTAATTATCTCGTCTCGTCTCGTCTCGTGGCAACACTACATAGGACCGTCTGACTCAAGGGTACGGAGGGTTGCAGATGATCTATGAACTATTGTATCTAAAAATAACTAAGATATCAATATTCCGAAGCATAACAGATGCTAAGGCTATCTTATTACACCGTCTTAATTATGTACCATTTGCCATTTTTGTTGTTGATGTAATATTTCATTGCATGCTTCTGCTAATAATCACATTACTTTATATAATAATTGTTAATGAAGTTTGTTTTTTATTTCAGCGTACAATAATATACCATATTATAAGAACATACATACTTCAAGTATACAATGCAATCAATGTGGAAAGGAGTATAAATATAAAGGAACCTTACAAAGACACCTTAGATTGGAATGTGGAAAAGAAAAACAGTTTAAATGTAATTTATGTTCTTACAGTGCTCACCAGAAAATTAACTTAAAAGTTCATATGAATCAACATGCCAAAAATTAGTTATTATTAAAAAGTGTATAAAATAGAATAATAATAATTTGTTAAATAAAGACATAAAAATGAAAACAGAATTTTGGTGAGAATTTATTTTAATTATTTTAATTTTAAAAACTTTGATTTGGCCAGCACAAGAACTCCCGCCATACCTTACACTTTTAACTATAAGTAAATTAATATAAATATAATCATTAGTCATTTTATGTAAACTGCACAATTAATTAAATTTTACGAAGTAACAAATGTTAAACAATCATGGACAAGAAGATACTGAAATTTTAAACTTTAATTCCTAAGAAATAGTAGGTATCATATACAGAAAAATATATGAAATATTCTAATTCCAGATAATATAATATAATCTTTGATTAGAAATAAAAATATTTTCATAAACTTATTATTATGAATCGAGTTAATTAATAAAAGTACTACTTCCGGTTTATGGATTGCATCCAAAATTCACTTCAAAGCCTCAAATATAAAATTTGGTTGTTTAATGTTTGATATTTTTTGAGTTAACGTCAACGAAAAAATTGTAACACACGGTCACACACACGCACACACACAGAAATCATTTAGAAAAAGTTAAATTCGTATTCTAGGGATCCTTAAACGTGCTTATTCACTAATAACTCAGACTCGAAAATTTTGACCTGTCACAATACCTCCCCTTATAGAATTTAAGGCGGGAAGAAAAAAGTTTACTGGCTCCATCCACTCATTATGCTACCCGATTCTGCCTACACAGGCTTCTAGAATACTCTTAATCACAAAGCTCTAACGTTTGTCCCACAGATCTTCGTACAGTCCAAATTTCTTCTTTTTGTCTCCCAGTATACGCAATGAACTAGGGAAACCTTGAATTGATCTCGGTGTTCTCGTCACGCCATACAGAGCTTTACGATCAGTGTCATAGTGATTCATGAAATGATCGAAATTCATCCCACGGACCGTTGCTGCACGTTGGTTTTTATGTTTGACGCCGAAATTATGCTGACGAATCAGAGTTCTCCGCCGCTTATGTGACGCAGAAAGTCTAATAGTTATTTACGAACCAAATGCGGGAAGATATTGATCCCACATGATCGGTCGTTTGAAACACGAGCGAAGCGAGGGTTTCATTTATGCGAATGCTGGGATGGTGTCTACCCGCAAGAGGTTTGTACAATTTTTTTGTAACGAATTAAACTATAATCAAATACATTCAAGTTGTACTTGTAGTCTGATCATTAAATTTGAGGTTACGATGTTTTTTCTACTCACTACTACCGACAAATGGCGCACTGCACACAATTTTTATTTTTAAATATTGGCGGTTTTCGGTGGTCTTCACTAATTATAATTCCGGGAAGTAACACTTTGTAAACTAAATTTTATAATTTTTATGATGATTTTAATCTGAAATGTCTAGAAAAGTAAGTGTTCTTTGCATTTTTCCTGATTGACTATACTGGGAAATTGACATTTCAAATTGTCAATTGCGTGTTTAATATGTCATTTCCTAGGTGATGAGTACAAAAAATATATTTATGTTATAGTTACATTCAGGGATTCGAATCGAACCGGAGCAGGAACGAAAACCGTAACGAACCGCTGATATTTTAGTGAACCCAGAACCAAACCTGAACCGTTCAAAAATATCTTTATGAACCCATAACCGGAGCCGAACCGATGGTTATGAACCGGTTTGGAACGCTTTACAGCATTAACAATTTTTTTTGTTAAAATGCTAGAAAAATTGGAGGAAAGTTGTTGAATTTTCTTTAGTTTAATCTAATTTTGTAAGATTTTAGAAATTCGTTTACTTTTTAGTCCAAAACTGGGACTATATTTTAATTAATTTATTGTTATTTAATAAATCATTGAACTAGAACTTGAACCGCTTTTTTGAAAACCGGTTACCGGTTCTTCAAGAAGGAAATTTAATACCGGATAAAACCGAACCATTATGTAGAACAGTGAACCGAACCTGAACCGTTATTTTGTGCGGTTCGAGTTCCTGGTTACATTAACTGTAAAAGTTTATATAATATATAATTTATTTTTGTTGTTCCAGCAACTACATACAAAGAGAATAAACGTGATAGGTCAAAATCGACCAAAAAAATCAGACATCCAGTAGTAGACAGACCTTCTGACACTTCAAGATATGATTCGTTCGCGCATTGGCCGGTACACACATCTAAAGGAAGATGCAGAAACTGCCCGAAAGGCACAAGTCGCTTGATGTGTGAAAAATGTAACATAAGGCTCTGTTTCACCGAAGAAAAAAATTGTTTTATTTCATTCCATAAGAAATAACCAATTTCATTCCATAAGATATAATAAATTCATAGGTTATTGTTAGTTGTTTGCATAATTTCTTTATTTTAATTATTATTATATTGATTGATAACTAATCTTAAAGAATTAATTTTGTTTATTATAATAAACAATATGTAAAACCATACATAATTGAACACTTTTCAGTTATTACTGCTTATATCTTAAAAACTACTGCATATAGAGAAATAAAAAATACTGTCATAGGGGTTCCTATATACCGTGAATTTTATTTAACGTGAAACATGGGATCTTTCATATCCATGGTTACGAATTTGACAGAAATGTATTAGAGCGTTTCATTTAAAATAGAGCATAGTAAATGAAATATGTACTTATTTCTAATCATTTTAGAAATGAAAAAAGTTGCAAGAAATATAAACATTTAATAGATATTTTTTCAGAATACAATGTATAACAAATTATCAAATACATTAAATAAATCAGATACTTGTCTGAGGCTAACATCTGCATTGTACCAACGAACGTATCATTTGCACATTTTCTTCAATTGTATATACCTATCTTATTTTCAACAACACAACCCTAATTGACAGGTAATATTTACTTGACAATGACAGCCTATGTTCTATTTTAAATGAAACGCTCTAATACATTGCTGTCAAATTCGTAACCATGGATATAATGTTCTTTATTTGGTTCAAACACTGTAGGCTGATTAATTTCTATGAAGAATCATTTTAATTAATATCATATACATTCATCTCATTATAACACAATAATAATGTCTTACCTATGAAGAATCAGTTTTTACAGTCATTAAATATACTTAAATAAGGATATTTATCTTGAATATCAAAATGTGAACAATACCTGTTGAGTGTGCAAATATATGTATCATGTATGAAATAAATAAACAAATTGGGTTTAGTTCGGTTCTTAAAACTAGGTATCAGTTTTTTAGCATGATTCCAATACCTCCCTTACAGGTATGTAGCGGGAGGTAAAAATGATATAAAATTTGTTTATATATGCATACTTACATAATTTTTGTTTAAGATTAAATCTAACAGAAATTTTGTTTCAGCATTTGAGTACAACTTCCATTACTATGAAAACAATACTAAGGAGGAAATAGAAAAATGCCCACAATGTGGAAAATCGTATCAACTTAGGTCGTCCTTAAGTCGTCATATGAAATATGAATGTGGAAAAGAAAAACAATTCCGATGTCATTTATGTTCTTACAGAGCTCACCAGAAAAGTAACATTAAAATTCATGTAGCTCATCATCACAAAATGCGAAAAACCTAAAAACTATACTTCCGAATTCATAAGTTTGAACAACATGTGAGATAAAAATAATTTGTAAATTTTTATGTAATTTTTGTACCATTATTAATAAAGTTATTTTTGAAATAAATTTGTAGAAACAGAACTAAAATTCAATGCACTTACGCTTTTTTAACAGCTTGTAAGTAACAAAGATAATATATTAGTCACATAATACATCGCACATCCAATGGAAGAGTGACCCAAGACCCAACTCAAAAAACTTAGTTTTTCAGGAATCATGAAAAACAAAACTATAATAACGATTTTCTTTGCTGTAGAGTGTAGGTGCTCAGAAGTAGGTAAGTGTGGAAAGTATTTCTTTGTGAAAAGAGTACTAAATACGTTTAAGATAAATTTGAAATATTGAAAATGTTTTTTTATTTATTTTTATTGACTTTACAGACTTCGGTTTTTGAGTTGTGTCTTTCTTCCTCTTTGATCTTTTTTAATTTTCTTACTATTATGCAAAAAAGAATGATGACACAACAGAACTTAAAATAATACTACGCACATATAAATTGTTTATTTCTTTATAACAACAATAAGTGCTTACCTTGTTCAAGAAGACCGTCACAACTCGAAAGTGTCTTTTTTGTCCCCTCTGTTCTTCTAAGTTCGGGTGAAAATCGCCGTATAACGACATTTTTGCGATGTCTTGCTTTATAAATTGAATTTAATTATAAAAATGTATTTCCTCCAGGAGTTAGGTCGCACTCTTCCATTGAGGGTGCGATGTTTTGATATCTTCTGAATCCGTTATCTGTATTGACTATTTTCTCAATGGGATCCGCTAATTTGTCTGTGTGGTGTGTGTAGATATACTATATTTGAGAATGACTGCCAGTAATAAATAATTCTGTCAAAGACATTCCAATGGCGCGTCAATAATTGTTTGCACAGGGATAGTCAAAATCACTAAATTCGGTAGAGAACTATCGTTTTAGGTCTCAGTTGTTTTTCAGGGAAAAGATTTATTTTAATAATAATGAGTGAGAAAGTTATATTTAAATATTAAAAACTTTTATTTTTAGTAAATGTATAAACAGATCACTCCTATCTACGTCTATGACACAGTCCGACGGGGATTATCTTAGCGTTGATGACGGTATTTCTATTGTTCGAGAAGTAAGTTTCGTTACAGGTACAAAGCGTGCGGCTTATTTTGACCATCCTAGTGTAGTTACAACTGATTTTTCTGGTAGTTTTATTTGCCGCATTGCTGGCAAAAATCCAATACTACTCTTGCAAATAATGATTTATTACTGTCAGTCATTCTCAAATGAACTATAGATGCATGTGCGTCCGTATTTTATGAAAATGCGTAAAGCTAAAATGATTTTGACCAATTTCAAAACCGATTGAGGTAGATTACTTGACACACAAATAGTAACTATATTTATTTCAAATTGGAATAAGCTACAATTCAAGCTTCAAATTTAAAATGTTTACAAGGACATATAGAATTTAGATCGTTAAAGGTATTTTCTGTATCTGTCTCCAATTTTGAGAAAACTAAATTATGTACTTATGTATTATTTTCACATTTTTCTCGCTAATATGGCTACTGACGCACTACTTGGATTGTAGAAGACTTTTAGTATGTAATATCAATAAGAGAGGTAATGCGAAGCTATACTCGTATACTAAATTTCGGCTTTATAGGAATTAGTTCCCATTGGAAAGTGTAATATTACTGAACTATCAAGGACTCAAATTCGGCCGCCATCTTGGATTTAGAGATTTGCGTGCATAATTCGGCTAGGCATATTCGTATTCAGCGGCGCAAAATTAGTCTGGAACATATTATGTTATTAAATTGTGTAAATAAATGCTGCTAGAAGATAGAATTTTGTAATTCTCGCCTTGACTATCTGGCGCTTGATTATGGAGTCTTTGATACCGCATCACGACAACTGACAACATGATAAACTTTGAATGACTTCTTTGTTTGGTAAAAATTATCAAATTGCGTGGAAGTGAAAAAACCAACGCGGAATATAATGAATCTGTGACCAATATTTTATTTGTCATATTAAATGTTTAGCTAAAATAGTGTACAATATTTATGAAAATAATTTTATCATTGCTTGTAATAATTTTTGTTCCAGTTTATGCAAATAGTCCAGTGTTTGAATATCAATCCAATTCTGACAACAGAAGACTCAATTATCCAGTTCATTGTCACATGTGTAACAGGGGTTACACAAAAAAATCAAACCTAACCCGTCATATAAATGTAGAATGCGGTAAATTACCAAAATTTGCTTGTCCTTATTGTTCACACAGAACATTTTACAAACGTGATTTATTGAAACATGTACATAGGAAGCACGATCACGATTATAAGGAATAAGTTGAAAATTGTAATAAATTTAGAGGTACCTAATCAAAGTTACTTTTTGTACAAATTATTAAAATTGAAAGTATTTCTGCTGTAGTGCTGTTTGTAATAATTTTAATAAACGGAATATAAACTAAGTGAACTAATTCTACATTCAACAGTGTTATATGTATACCTAAATACAGGGTATGGTTTTGAAGTTAATGTCATAAATTTAAGGGTAAGTAGTATGACAAGTGTAGATTACGATCAGAAAGAGTTTTTTTTTAAATCGCAAAATTAATTTCCATGTTTCCCAATCAAATTTTTTTCGATGCCACTGCTACTGGGTGTAGTAATTATTTTTTCATTAAAAATTATTAGTATTATGTAATTGATTACCTACTTCAAAACCACCCTGTATAGATGATATCTATTAGGCGTCCTATATGCTTACGTATTTGATGAAATATTTTTGCTTTAGAAAGAAGTAAAAGATATATTGTTGTTTGTACTTACAAAGATAATGTATTTATTTATTTATGATTCATAAAAACATCTTGCTCTTATGGCTACTAACTGTACTAATATTGATTTGATTTTTTTAAATTTTCAGACCATGATATGTGCCACCGTATTCGTTATCCCGATTATCCTAACACTTATGTTCGTCAAAGTCACTTGTGTATCTTGTGCGCAAAGTAGGCAATTGCGCGGGGTCAGTTGCAGCCCAAGGAGTAGCAGCCCGAGGCAAGAATAGCAGGCGTGCAGGAAAATTCACTTTCTGCAAAGCGAATTTTTCCGCTCGCTCATTCTCGCACGCTTCTACTTTGCGCACGGATTTCTGTATACTTTGCGCACACGAAGCAGGCACTCAAAAGATTAATTTTCGTATATTTTTTATATCTGCCAGCAGTGCCAGCTCAACGTAGGCATAAGGTTTTAGAGATGCACGGAATTAGGGCGCCTCTTTTACGGGGGCGCATACCAGAAAAAAATGTAATACAGCTGAGCATCGCATATTTTTGAAAAATAACTTTCATCAATACCTAATAAATAAAGGTGTCTCACCTTTAATTTCAGAAATGTTCCGCCTGCGGCGAATATTTTTGGAAAATTAATAATTCTATGATTGTGGCAAAATAATAAGAAATAATAATATCACGAATTGAATTTCAGGAAGGAGAGCATGTCGAGGAGCATATGATACACGTCATGGTAATTTAATCCCAGACAATTCAGGCAGATTTCCTTGCCAGAAATGCAGTGCGTCCTACAAACGTCGAAGTCATCTTGTTCGACACATAAAGTTCGAATGTGGCGTCGAACCGAAATTTCATTGTAAATATTGCGGGAAAAGATTCACAAGGGATGCAACGCTGAAGAAACATTATAAAAATTTACATAATATTTAAAATATTCCATAATTGGAATTTTGTGTCATATTAATTAATACCTAATTTTAATTACATTGTAAAATATCTGTAGCATTCATACATAAATGCATATACAAAAAATCACGCCATTACCTTTCAGTTTTATATTTAAGTAATTGTTAATAAATAAACGCAGTTATAGAGTAAGTAATTTTGATGTTGGTATAGAATGATGAATAATATCAAATTAAAATCATCGGAAATTTTCTTAGTAATATTATATTTTAAATATTTTAGATAATGTCCGAAGATTAATTAACAAATGTACCTGGGAAACCAAAAATAAAGTAATGGAATAAAGTTGGCATATGAATCTTCAATAAAGAATTTTTGTCAAACGTTCTTGACGTTTTCCAATTATTATTGAGGATCCATAAGCCAACTTTAGTCATAAAATACATATTTTTCGTATATAGTGTCCACAGTGTAAAAGAAATTATAAATATAGTACATATATATGTTTTAAACGGACATCTAAAATACGAATGTGGTGTTTGCAAAAATGTTTACTGGTCACTTTTGTGACAGGTAATTTTGACATAATAAATTATCATTTAATAAATTGTGATCTAATATAAGCATAAATATATCTAATAAAAACGTAACGACAATAGTTGCAGAATGTGTGTCTAATTTATACAGCAGTATTTATTTACCATTTAGCGCTCATTTGTGACAATATTAACACAACTAAAAAATTGTAAATGTTCAGGAAACGTGTTTAAAGAAAATTGTTATTCATAATGATGTTTTAACTGCATATTGTAATCAAAATGAATTGAAAAGTCTTAACTTGACCATCACAAATTCCGTTTGCGTTGATGTTATTTTCATCCATTTTTTAGAGTTATGACGTTATTGTTGTAATTTATGATCTAGAAGAGTGGCATAAAACAAAATAAGTCTATCTTCTTGATAAGCTTTCCGACTTATTTCGATAAAATTTTTCTCCTTTAAAAGGACTTACCTATCACAAATTGACATAAATGAAAATATGTCACTATTGAACAAAAGTATGTGCAAACCATGAAATGGAATAATGTAAATGCAAAATTATGAGATATGTCACTCTTTCCGCAAGTGAGTGTTATAATGTTATATCTTACGATTTTTCATTGTTTTTGATTGATTGGCTTGAGTTCTATGAGGTCTTAAGGTTAATATTAGTTTGTCATATTTCCTTGTGTGTAGTGTTTATAATGTATTAAATTAAAATATGAAGTGAAATTAATCCAATGTTAATTGAAATAATAAAATCTTTTAAATTATTTATATGAAAAAAAAATGTGCCGCTCGATTTTTTTTTATTAATACGTTGAGTGCCAGATTCGTATTATACCTTCCAAAATTACAGCTTTTTCTATTACCAATTTTTACTAATAGCATCCCTAACCCCTAAGCTCATTTTTATAAATTTTTTTATATAAAACAGATAGGTACTGGTGTTTGCGCTGGCCTTATGATAAAAGTTTGCTGTTCTCGGCCAAAGCAGACACGTTTTGCCGACACAGCGTGAGCTATATTACAGGGCCAAAACGGACATTTTTAGCAGATACGTAATTTGTAAGCAGCCACGTCTGAATCTGATTTTCGCGCGTGCATTTTAATTAGTGATTGTTAGAAACAAGTTATAAAGAAAGCGCGAAGATGAGCAGCAGATCTAATAGACTGATAGAATCAGCTTTGTAATTTTGCATAATTTATTTATTAAATATAACGTCACCGTGGCTGCGTTGGCCCTGTTGTAGAATTTGAAAAAAGCCCAAGAATAGGGGTATTTGCAGACGGGCTAGAATGTATGTACCAGTTCAGCACATTTTTTGTACAAATACTGAAGCAGACACCGGTGTCCTGTGATTCAAACAACGAATAGACACCGGTGTCTGCCATGGCACTCAACGTGTTCATTTTAATACCTGAGCCTATGTAATGAAGTTGCGCGCAGTAAAAACATGCTTTTGAATAGGGAATAAAATTGAGACTAATTTTGGTCGGATCGATTTAATTTTTTTTGCTTAGTGTTGAAATTTTATTTTTTGTTTCAATTTTACAATGCCAACTGTACTCTAGTACTCACTACTCAGAACAACTTATCAAAATAAATTGCAAATTTCAACACTAGACGGATCTAGATTGAACTTTTATCTTTCAACAGAACCCTTGTTTGTGATGATCCTTTTCTCGCAGATAGCTACATTCGGGCCTTAAAATTTGAATAATAATAAAAATATGTTGGCTGCATACAAAGTTTGAGCACCGCACGTTACTTGTCGCGGTGCCAGCTGACAGCTGACTGAGCGTGAGCGTAGCGCTCGTGCGTACGTAGCGATGGGTTAGCCAGTTGAGTGAGGGGCAGCGGGACTAGTGCGAAGTTTTAGATAATGTGTACTGTCGTTGTGTTAACATTGAGTCTTTTTCCATAAATAATACCTAGTTCAATTAAACAAGTGATATTAGTGCAATACAGTTCTCTAGGTTTTAAAGCTTAATTTGGGCCAACCAGATAGTACAGTGTCAGTAAACATAACCTCCAGTGGCTACGTCAAACGAGCAACGCGTTTGTGTTCTGGTTCACGGCATCACGGCGACGGCGCATGCTCATCGTTTTACCAGGGCTTCCAAACCAGTTGGCCAGTGATTCATTGGATTAGCGAACTATTATTCTGTTCAAGTAAGTTAAGTTTTATTTATTAATCTGTGTAAATCCAATTCCGCAATTCCTGCTTAAATTTATCATTGTTATTTAAAAAGCGTAGTATACTTGGGGTGCTCTTAATAGAATGTTAGTAGGTACTATATTTATTTACAAAATATTTTGTCACAAAATATATAATGTATTTTCACGACATGCAGAGAAAACACAATATTCTTCCCGGGAAATAGTGCGGAAAGTAAGTTTTACCTCGGTTTTACCCGTTTTACTACCTCTAGAGAGAAAAGTAAGCAGTGCTACCACCAGTGTTATTTTATAAAAAATATACTATGAAATATTCGTATATAATATCACAAGGGACTCAAGTTTTATCAGTAAACTTTTCTTGAAAACATTGTTTACCTAGCAACATCGTGAGAGTCATCTGTTCGAATAAATCACGAGAGCGTAGCTCGAGGGATTTATTCTGAGCAGATGACTCGAAGGATGTTGCTTAAAGGTAAACAATGTTTGAAAGAAAAGTTTACTGATAAAATAAAAGTCGCGAGTGGTATTTGTGAAGAATATTTCTCGAATGATATCTCTATATTTTTGTATTAAATGTCACTTCTGACATTTTAGAAAACTGATTGTTTATTTTGAAAATGTGGTGTTTGTTTCTCTTAGGCAACTAGACTAGGAAATTTTTTCGAAAATATACCTCCTAGAGGCAAATCATGTAACAATTGATTAACAGGTTGAATCTTATGCTTTGATACCCGCTGAACACGCTTAGGTATGTTATTTGCTCGAATTTTCACTCCTTATGCCCCAAATTCAAGATGGCGGACGAAAATTTTGTCCGAAAATCAGTTTTTTACATTTATCTCAGAAACTATTCATATTAGGTGAAAAAGTGTTATACGGTGTTATATAAGAAAATGTAGATCATAAAATTCTCTATAAGATAGCTTCTTAACGATTTTCATGTAAGTGGCACAGTTTTCGAGAAAATCGAGAAAATATATTTCGAACATTTCAATCATTAAAAACCAAGTCCAAATTATGTCTCCCTTCATGAAAACGGCTGTCATTTATGAACTAATAATAATATCAACTTCCGGTTTTTTAAATTAAATTATATGAAAATTTTTTTATAAGATATATTATTTTCAAAACTTTTTAGTGCGTTCATTGAGATAAAATGTAAAATTTTGTTCCGAGAAATTTTACCATTTTTTATATTATTTTGTATTTAATGAACTGTAACTTCTAATCGAATAAAAATGTCGACTTCCGGTTTCTTTTATTAAATTCTACGAACATTTCTCTATAAGATACAGTGTTTAAAAAAATTTTAAGGGCGTTCGTTAAGCCAAAATATTAAACTTTTCACCGAGACAAAATTGAGAAATTTTTTAATTTTATTTATTTATTGTCTTTAATGAACTATAATTTCTAAACGAATAAAAATATCTATTTCTGGTGACTTTTATTAAATTCTATGAACATTTCTCTATAAGATATAATATTTTGAAAAGTTTTAAGGGCGTTCGTTATGCCAAAATATTACAATTTTTTCCCGAGAGACTTCGTATTTATTAATGAACTGTGACTTCTTAACGGATAAAAATATCAACTTCCCGTTTATTTTATGAGATTTTTGAGATTTTTTTCCATTGTCTATAAATCTAGCGCCTCCAAAATTTTAAGAACAAAGTTCCTAAAAATAAGTTTTCTTATAGAGAATGTTGTGATATACATAATATTCTTATATAACAGTTTCTTTTACCTAATATTAACAATTTCTGCGTTAAAATTTTCTGAAAAGAAACCGGAAATCCATATTTTTATTCGTTTAGAAGTTAAAGTTCATAAAACAGAATAGTTACGAAAATTTTAAAAAAAATCAACTTTCTCCAGGAAAATTTTTGATATTTTGTCTTAATGAACGCCCTAAAAAGTTGTTAAAATAATATGTCTTATAGCAAAATGTTCGTAAAATTTGATAAGAGAAACCGGAAGTCAATATTTTTATCCGTTCAGAAGTTACAGTTCATTTAATAAAATCAATACGAAGAATTAAAAAATTACAGTTCATTAAACACAATAAATAATTATTTTTTTTAAATTCCCAATTTTGTCTCTGTGAAAAGTTTAATATTATGGCTTAACGAACGCCCTTAAAACTTTTTAAAATATTGTATCTTATAGAAAAATGTTTGTAGAATTTAATAAAAGAAACCGGAAGTCGATATTTTTATTCGATTAGAAGTTACAGTTCATTAAACACAATAAATATAAAAAAATTAAAAATTTCTCAACTTTCTCTTGGGGAAAAATGAAATATTTTGGCTTAACGAACGCCCTTAAAACTTTTTAAAATATTGTATCTTATAGAGAAATGTTCGTAGAATTTAATAAAAGAAACCGGAAGTCGATATTTTTATTAGATTAGAAGTTACATTTCATTAAACACAATAAATATAAAAAAATTAAAACTTCTCAACTTTCTCTTGGGGGAAAATGAAATATTTTGGCTTAACGAACGCCCTTGAAACTTTTTAAAATACTGTATCTTATAGAGAAATGTTCGTAGAATTTAATAAAAGAAACCGGAAGTCGATATTGTTATTCGATTAGAAGTTACAGTTCATTAAACACAATAAATACAAAAAATTTAAAAATTTCTCAACTTTTTCTTGGGGAAAAATGTAATATTTTGGCTTAAAGAAAACTTTAAACTGTTTTTAACATAATGTATCTTAGAGAGAAATGTTCGTAGAATTTAATAAAAGAAACCGGAAGTCAATATTTTTATTCGGTCTGAAGTTACAGTTCATTAAATACAAAATAATATAAAAAATGGTAAAATTTCTCGGAAGAAAATTTTACATTTTGGCTCAATGAACGCACTAAAAAGTTTTTAAAATAATATATCTTATATAAAAAATTTCATATAATTTAATTTAAAAAACCGGAAGTTATTATTATTATTAGTTCTTAAATGACAACCGTTTTCATGAAGGGAGACATAATTTGAACTTGGTTTTTAATGATTGAAATGTTCGAAATACATTTTCCCGATTTTCTCGAAAAATGTGTCACTTACATGAAAATCGTTAAGAACTGAGATAAATGTAAAAAACTGATTTTGGACACAATTTTCGTCCGCCATCTTGAATTTGGGGCACAAGGAGTGAAAATTCGAGCAAATAACATACCTAGGCGTGTTCAGAGGGTATCAAAGCATAAGATTCAACCTGTTAATCAATTGTTACATGATTTGCCTCTAGGAGTGATTTCTAGACGTCTTTTGAAATTATTTTCCTAGTCTAAACGGCGATTTGTCGGTGACAAATGGTCTTGGGCATTTACCGCGCGACAAACCCCCGCTGGCAAGCCATTTGTTACTGTAATTGTTTATGAAACTATGTAAAATTTGTCAGTATAATTGACATAAGTGAAATAATCGATAAATATTTTAAAAATTGTAAGTAAATTTATTATTTTATTGAAAATTCTACTATTATTTTACAATTATTATGTTTTATACTTTCTTTTTCTACAATTTCACGATTTTACAACTTAATTTAATTTGGCATATTGGCTGCAGTGAAACATTTCGTTGTTTTTAAACGTCAGATGGCAGTTATAACCTAACTTCTAGATATGTGTTTCTTCTACACTTACAATTTTTTTTTAAATATGTCGTGAAAAAATGCTGGTTCAAGTTGTGTAGACATAGAAGCAAAACAGCAATATAGCAAAAAATTTAAGAAACTGTCAACTTCAATGATGTATTATATCAATATAACCCAATCTATGCACTGGATATTCGCTTTATATAATTTTGGAAAGAATTAATAATAATTTTTATTTGAAAATCATTATTTCAATTTTAGTTATTTTTTATGTAAAAGTGTAGGTAGGTACCGCAAAAAATTCATGAATTCGGAAAAAAATTATTAAAGTTCAAATAATTATTTTCAATTATTAACAATAACGAAACAATAATAGGTACATCGTTAACCAGTTAACCCGAGAGTTAACCTTACAATATAACCAATAAGATCTTCACTGATGTTCACTTTGTTCACTTATTTAATTACCTATTTACTCGTATATTCAAAATATAAATATTTAAAAAAAATTGTACCAACAAATAACTGGCAAATAATCGAGCAAATACCTAACTTAATAAAAACAATGACAGGCTTATGTCTTCATGTCATTTCATTACACTACTGTTCAAAATAAAAGGATAAAAGCTCGGGTAAAAATGTATATCTACTCGTTTATATTAAATTGGACTCGAAATTGGGCTTACACTCGGACTTACATATCACCGAAATATGACTAAGGTCAAATAGATAAAGTACCTATAATAACTGTCATTAAAAGTATAAAAAATTATACTAGGTAGTACTTATAAAAGAAAAGTATTTTTTTAATAATTATAGATAATTTATTTGTTTCATTTGTGATAATTTTTATACTTGGTTAAAAGTAAATTTTTATACTACCTGAAAAATAAAATAATGGTAGGTAGGTATTTGTCGTATTTGTTTTCCAAAAAGAATAATGTTTTTCCTGTTTAAAAATTATTTATTTACCTATACATAATACAAAATATCAAACATATATTATAAAATATCCATGGCTTTAACCCGAGCTTTAACCGCATTTATAAATGTATGAAAGTATATTATTTATCGTTATTTACCTACCTTACTGATTGCGATTTTCTATTCAAGTATACCTACAACGCAGGGTTGGCCCGAATCGAGCCTGATTTAAATAATTTGATTTGAATCATGATTTAAATCAAATGCTTTTTAAAATAAAAATCATTGATTTCGCATTGATTTAATTCAAGAAAGTAAAAAATACTGACGCCTAAAGAAGGATATATTTGATTAAGAATGTAGAATATTATTTTTCAAGGCACTGACCGAGGAAAATAACCGCGCCTCGAACCGCGCTAATAATTAAAAATAAATATTTAAATTAAAATACATACCTACCTAACAAAGATGTTTTTATTATTGTCAACTGTAAGTATACAAGAGCTTTTTATTTCGCCGGATAAAGGATCCCGCACTAAACTTATGGAAATTGGTTCCCGGTCAAAGCGGCTGAAATTGTAGTATGTTATACTTCGTGGCATTCTGATCAAATGTCTCCATAGGCACACAGTCCGAAAATGCCTCGGAAAATGCCCACATATTCAGAGATAGAGTCGCAAATCATTTTAAGAAACCGATGCAAATGCAGACGTTTCCTACCTAAGAAATGATTTTCTAACAAGTATAAGGGCCTTTTCATCGTTTCTAAGATTAATTATAAATATTTTAATCGCTTTTAGAAAAACAACAAAAATGACGACAGAGTTTACCTGTGGGCCAGCCACCCGAGTGACAATGTTCCTCAGACGACGGATCCCTGTTGTGACTTCCCCCCAGGTAGAGTCCGTCGGAACTTGTGCTCATATTACCAGTGTCCTCTGGTTCATAGGTTATGCACGGCATGAAAAGAATGTACCCTTCAACTAGACATCGAAACTATATACGATGCAAGAAATCATCCCCAACATCAATAGTAAATAACTTCAGACATTGACCTCGAAAATATTAAAACGGCCCTTTTCAGGGCCATGATGTACAAAGTCCGATCGAGCAACCTCCACGTGGTGTACATTGCATAAAATTCCGTAAGAACTTCTAGTAAAAATATGTAATTCGCAGGTCAATCAAAAGAAGCTTTGAAATCAAGGAAATCCTCGGGTAATCCTTTCTGAATACCCAGGAATACTAAAAACTTTGTTGATTTTGTAATGAGTAGTTGCAGTAGTTGTAAACGCAGTGAAAATATTCATACTTAATCTTGGAAACGATGAAAAGTCCTTTATACTCTTGTTATAAAATCATTTCTTAGATAGGAAACGTCGGAATTTGCATCGGTTTCTTAAAATGATTTGCGACTCTGTATCTCTGAATGTTGGCATTTCCGGACTGTGTGCCCATGGATACATTTAATCAGAATGGCATGAAGCATAACATACTACAATTTCAGCCGATTTGACCGGGAACCAATTTCCATAAGTTTAGTGCGGAGTCCTTTCTGTTTGTATTGAAACCTTGTTACATAGAAATTTGAAAAGAAAAATTGTTTCATAAAATCACGACACCGTAGGTGGAGTAATTTTATTTTAAATCAATTTTTCGAGTCAAATTGCTGTCAGGTGACAAGGTTGAGATGTCAAACAGAAATTTATTTGGAGGAAATAAAATGCTCGAGTGTAATTCAACGAGATAATTTAACGACTCCTTTAGTTCTTCTTCATAAATGTGCCCAAAATCTAATCATTTCACTGAGAAATATTAGAAGTATGATGCAAATGACATGTTAGTATTTTGTTTATTGTTTGGTTGCTAAGAAAGAGGTAAATAAGGTTTTATCACTTGCAAAAAGTTACCTTCCTTTTTATCCGCTGTCAAAACGATAAAATTGTGTTTTGTGTATGTCATATTTTATACAGGCGTGGAATTATCAATACAAGTTTTATTACTTATAGTACCTATATATTATTTTAAGATCACTTCACTTAATAGTATGGGTAGTTGGGTATTCATCACAGTTCTAAACACTTTCAGAATAATTTCAGAAATTTTTTTTAGTTTTAGAGTTTTTTGTTTAGCGAACACGAGGTTCTGACAAGTTAGAACAGTTGGGTCGAAGTTAGGTAATCGAAAATATTGTAATAATTAAATTTATTTTTAAACAGAGCACCGGCCAGAATACTATGTTCAATATTTTCAGTATAGGAATTAGGTATTTTCGAGGGTATTTTTGTGTTTCGTGTCACAATTAATTATAATCATTTCATAAGAATTTTGAAATGATCTGAGCGAGGATCTGAGGCATCTATTTATTTTGAATTAACCGAATTAACCTTTCTACAAAATATTATGTCCATCCCTGGAAAATTTTTCATTCATCATCAACACTGCTGTAGTTCAAAATATGCTTATTGTTCCCTTTTTAATATAAAAATTTGTTTCAGAATCATCACAAAATATTGATCTATAAACAAACTATAAAATATACAAGTACATTATGAAGAAGAACTGAGATATGTTTGTAAAAACATTTGTGAAAAAGATAACATATCCGAAGACCGAAGGAGCATTAGCAAGACAATTAATCGACAATTACGATACGATTGCAGTCAAGATCCTAAGTTTAAATGTAATTTTATTATGTCAAAATAAATTCATATTTAATAGTAATTTCATTAACCTATGTAATATTTGACCGAAAAATTTATTGTGTCCGAATGTTAAAATCTGTATTTGTTAAAAAATATATAATTTACGTTTTATAAGTTATTAAATAAAAAGTGAGTAATTATTAAAGGAACCTTACTCTATCCTCTACCTTTGCTTGACTGATAGATACTTGTATAGGTACCTATGATATTTTTTTATATGTTATGTTTTATTTTCAGTTATTTTTTGTTTTAGTTTTTTTTTTTCATTCGAAGTAATCAATTTTCAGTAGGTAGTGCATAGTATTTTATTGAATTTTTTGGTTGGATGAAGTCAGAGAACAGACTATGTATACGAGCCTGCTATATGTATTGAAATTTCAAAAATAATTCTATATTATTTATAAATTTACGCAACTGCATCAATCCTAGTATTGTATCACAAAGTATGAAGTAAGTTCGTGTCTATGTTTGTGTTTCTTTTAAACAAAAATATTTTTTTACAGAATTTTTGTATATTTCAGATGGTGAAGAACGGGGTGAAGAAGCAGAGAAATGGTATTACGTGAATTGTCGTTCGTTCGGCGCACACCCGTGTCCATCTTGTGGACGTTTGTACAAACACCGCGGCAACCTCCGTAGACACCAAGTATATGAATGTGGCAAACAGGCCATGTTTCAGTGTGGCCACTGTAGGAGACGATTTCATCAACAGTCGAATCTCAAACGACATTTTATAACACAACATAAGCCTAGGCTGAGACACAAGTTAAGCCAAAGAAAAAACAGTGATTGAAAAATTTGCTCATTTCACTAGAATGTTATATTAGTTATGGTTATGTACGAACATCGCCTACAATATTATTCAATGCCAATTGAATGCAAAATTTGGATAATTCAGGGTGCTTTTAAGGGATCAGATTCAGGACCGGAAGTGTGAACTAAGAATTAATTCGAAATTGAGTTAACTGTGAAATATGTTAAAACCGGTAAAAACAAAATATTCTATGACATCCTACATTAAAATGTCAGAATTAAAAATTAAATTTTTTTAAAAAGATGAAAATGTGATACAATCACTAATAAAAAAGTATATTTTCCTTCCTGGAGCTGAAAAGCAGATTTATCCCTACTTTCATTATTTTACAAATAAAAATTTAAAAAAATTATAAAACTATTAGGTATATTATTTATTTGCAAAATAGTAATATCGATTTAATATGAATCTAACTCTGTTTTTTTGAAATGAATGAAAAACATGCAGCTTCATATCCCCTGAAAAATGTTATTTTCAATTGTAAGGCATTTGACCTTGAAGGAAAATTTTTTCGCCTGCGGCACTTCTTCGTTCTTTCCACAAAATATTTGGCCCTTCCTAAAAACATAACCTGGCTACGGTCTTGTTTTCAATACATTTTAAATTTAAATTCAAATTGATTTATTAATAATCGGAACCGGATCCCATGCAAGTGCCATTTGCGGTAAAAATTTGTAACAAATGTTCCCCAATTTTTGATAGCAACCAGCTTGCATTTCCAGGCCTTGTATAATAACGTAGGCAATGGTACGCAAATTAATAACCTCGTATAATATATTCACTTGCAACGAAATAGTAACATTTCGAAATACGAGTACATAATTTCATAACAACTTTTCGTCTGTCTAATTAAGTAGTAAAATGATTTTCCAAATAATTATACTTAATTTTTTTATTGTTTCTACACATATAAAACTACATTTATTTAAAAATTTTCAGACCGCATTGTAAAGAAACTTCAATATAAAATGGTTTTGACTTACAATCGCAAGTTTTATTCAGACCGCATTGTAAAGAAACTTCAATATAAAATGGTTTTGACTTACAATCGCAAGTTTTATGAAGTTTAAATTAAGAAAAACTCGAATAAAAATATTTATTTGCAAATAACCTAATTTGGATGTTTTTGTTTTATACCAAAATTTGTAAGTGTCATTAAATGTCAAAATTTTATAAATTAAAAAAAAGTACTTATTTGAACGAAAGTAGAAAAAATATTGTATGCAACATGGAAGGAATCTCAGTAGCTACCTTACTTATGTGATTACAGTACTCGGCTGCGCCTTGTGCTGTAAATTTCACATACATAAGGTACAACCTTCGTTTCCTTATTTGTTGCATAAATAGCTATTTTTACTTTCGTTAAGTAATAGATACTTTATTTTATTATTATACGTTAGGTAATGAACTTCATTATTTCACGCAATGGTCTTTATTTTTTATTATTTCACTGTTTTTATTTAATAAAATGTACATAATATAAACCAACATTTGTTTAAAAAATTATAGATCATATTGTAAAGAAACTTCAATATAAAATAGGTTTGACTTGCAATTGCATATTTTATAAAAGTTTAAATTTAAAAAACTCGAATAAAAATGTCGTTTGTAGATAACCTAATTTGAATGTTTTCTTGATAGTTACTTTACTTATGTGTTCTCCCATGGTAGAAAATATAAAAATTGTTTCTGTACCTATAACCCTAAAAGTATACAACAGTTATACAAACAATATTATTAGATTGCATTTTAAACAATTTAACAACATTTTTTCGTAAATAAATTGAAAAATCAAATAACATTCATTGTCATTTTTAAACAACAATGAAATAGGATGTATACGGCAACTATGCTATTGTAATTTTATTATAAAAATAATTATTTGAAATATGAAGATAGTGAAATAATTGTATTTACACCGCAGGAGAGAAGGATCGTTCTACTAACTTAGGTACTCCGTGGGAAAAATCATTCATTTCTTTGGTGTATAATATACCTACCTGCCTACTATTGATTTTCTAAAACAATTAATAATAACACCTTAGTGTGTCTTGTTTGATTTTTCCACTAGTTGGGAAGACGGTTGCATGAAACTCTTTGTCATAAAATCACAAATATATGACTAAAAAAATTCTTAGAAATACTTCAGATACGCGTCAATAATATGCGCTTTGTTTTAAATATAAATAACTTGCATCACAACCATCCATCTGTTATAGGCGATCTCGATTAAGATTGCAGCGTTATAGCGGTGACTGCAGAAACTGTCAGATAAAATACGAAACTTAGCAATACGTACACTATCAGACTGTGGTATTTGACTAATTTCCTGTATTTTTTTAATACATAGATAATATTGTGTATAACCATACACGAAGCGTAGTTCTTCAAGATTTAATGTCTATTTGACAGTTTCCAATAACTCACCAGATTGAGATCTCTTAGGAAGATTTACTTATAATTGGTTCAGTTTTAATAGCAAAAATCGAACCGCGAACGATTTTTCAAATCTTTTTGACGCTTGTCATTCACTTATGTATACTGACGACAAAAGGCTTCGTGCAACCGTCTCTTGGAGTACACGCCATATTTTGTCTATGTCATTTTATTGTGATTATGTATTTAAGTTTTTATATATTATTGCATAAGTATTTTCATGAATCTGAGATTTAATAATGTACACCTGTCTATTTATCATCAAGTAATACATTAGTACTAGCAATAAGTAAATACGTAAATAAATGTGTATTTATGTCGTGTACTTCTTGTTTAAGTTCCTTTAATATGTACCATCTTTCAGTCAAAAATACAAAAAAAAATCTTATTAAATTTTAATTTCTTCTCCAAAACCGAGGGAAGGTCCGATACGGCATTAATGAAGAGAAAATATTTTTACGTCACTCGGGGGAGGAAAGCAGTGTTTTCCTCTTGCTAATGGAGGGAGGGAAGCGAGTTTTCCCTCCCGCTCGGGAGGACCGTACTTGTTTTCCTCCCGAGCGGGAGGAAAACACTGTTTTGGCGGGAGGAAAACATTGCAAGAAAGGTGATTTCGAGGCCCTCGTGACGTAAAATATTGTGTGTCCCACTGGAGGGAAGGCTATTCCTCCCTTGGGCGAAGCCGGCGCCCTCGCTCGGGCCGCCGCCGCCGCTTGGCCCGCGGGAGTAATAGCAATTACTCCCTTGGGCGAAGACGGCGCCCTCGCTCGGACTCGCCTTCGGCTCGGGTCGCCGCTTCGCCCGCGGGAGTAATAGCTATTACACCCTTGAGCGAAGCCGGCGCCCTCGCTCGGACCGCCGCTTCGCCCGCGGGAGTAATAGCACGCTTCCCTCCCTAGGTGCACAAAATACTATTTCATATTTCTAGCTTAAGATGATCCTCCACTACGCCACAAAACAGTCAATATCATTGATTTCGCACGCCATGCTACAGCGTTTATTGTTTTATTAAACATCATATAACAAATAATTATTTATGGTAGAATGGGAAAAATAATTTTGATATGGATATACGTAAAAATAGTGCTTTACGCGCGCCACTCTGCAACTTTAGTTTTTAGTGAATTTGGTTTCAATTTTAATATGTTGTCAACAAAACAAATAATTGTTTACAGCAGAATTTTAAAATTATGCTTTTAAATAAACGTTATTCGTAGGTATATAAAATATAGCACTATATAGAAACATTCAAACATATTTCAATTTTAAAGCAATATTTTAAAATTCTGCATCAAGAAATTTGTAGATTGTACTAAGTGGCGCGTAATTAATCATCCTATCGGTTGATGCTTAAATTATTGCAACTAACGTCCCATCATAACATAATGTGAAATACATGAAGACGAACCATGAATCGCTATATTACACTCCTCAAGAACCCGGAATAATTGTGTCGAAATGACAAATAATCGGTCGGTGGTTTTGGTTCAACGTAAATGTCATCGTCGAATTCCTGGTCCTGTGGCATTAACTGAAAAAACACTGGCGTTTAAACGCTCGCTCCAAGGAGACTTACTCAACACAGAACAGTAGCACACGTGACCAGGCCCGGTGAAGCCGTTTGGTCGAAAATATCGCTGCTGTGGCAACACTGTTACCGTGACTGGTGCATAGATAAATAAAGGACTGGTTAGCGAGAGCGCTACTGAACCATGATCAATGACTTCTTGCTGCCGCAAATTCACGAATTGGGTTTGGAGAACATGGTGTTCCAGAAGGATGGTACAACCGCAAACAAAGCACGAAGAACAGTGAACATTCTGAAGCAAGCGTTTTCCAGCCGCTTGATCTCTCATTTTGGCGATTTGCACTGCCCCGCGATATCGCCTAGTTTGACCGTTCCAGACTTCTTTCTCTGAGTTATTTTTGAAATCACGGGTCTATTCGAACGTGCCACAGCCCTTGGCGTCCCTAAAGGAGACCATCCGACAAGAAGTGAATAATAGGGTCGTTTACTTTTGGTAAAAGTATAATAAATTCTTATAAAAATCAATAACAGGTCAAATAATATTGCTTTTAAAAATATAAGTTTAAATAAGGTTTATTTCATAAGTATTTTCATTTGTAAATTTGGGTTTTTTCTGCTATATATATATATATATATATATATATATATATATATATATATATATATATATATATAAATTAAATAATTAAACACTTGGAATGTGTTTTTAAAAAGTTTATTTTAATTCGAACAAGATGTTACAAGCTGGATATCAGTTGAAGACTGCCTTATCGCTAATGTTACAGCTACTTATATTACTTTATCCTGTGAAAAGTTTATAACTGATTCAGCAATTCTCACAAGGGTTGCATTTCATAATTCCTCCCCATCAAGTTTAAACTTTACACAAGATTTACAAACTAACAGTTATTTGTTCTAAATTATTTATTCCTACATCGGTTTTAGACCTTTTTATTTTATAATTCCTATAATGTTTAAATACAGTTTTTATAACTATTAAAAGTATGATTACAATAATTATGATATAGATTATGTAATAATGATGATTGTTACTTTCGTGATCTTTAATTTCTTTTATTTTTTCCAGTTGCGAGAATGTAATATTTAATTCGTGTAATGGTTTCAGATTGATTTTATTTATTTTTGTATCAAAATTTTGAAGTTGGATACTATCAAGTTCCAGTTCTTTATAGTCTTTTGATATTCCATTGAATGTCCATTCATTAATTTTACAACTTCCATCATTGATAAGTTTGAAGATTCCTTGAAAGTTTTTCTTTACATTCTTATTTTTGCAGTTTATTGTTAATTCTTGACTAATTGGGGAAACTATTATTATATTATTGGTATTTGGTATTTGCATTACGTTATTTTTATTATGTTTTTCAATAATTTCACAGTCATCATTATTTTCCTTATTTACTATGTTATTTATACAGTGATTTATTTCTATGCCTTTGGTTTGGCAATAGTTTGCGTTATTAGACTCTTTGTTAAATTTTTCTATTAGTATGTTTTTGTTGTGTTTGTTTATATAATATGTGGGTGGTTCCGTTAGTTTATATAATTTTTTGTTGATAATAAAAGGGATTGGGTATAATTGGTATAACGGGTAAGAATTTTGTGAAAGTTCTGGTTCTATTATCAATATATGGATCTGTTCGTTCTCGTGTCTGCAGTATGTGGTTATTTCGTTTATTTGTGACCAAATGTCCGTTTTACCAGTTATTTGTATTAAGTCATCGTGGTTTATGATAGTTGTGTCTAATTTGTTTAGTGAGCAAATTGTTAACGTCAGTTCTATGTGTTTGCAAAAATCTATTAAGTTTTGTATGATAATCAATAATTTATTAATTTTTACTTCTGCTTCAATTAAACTTGCCCAATCTTGTACTCTGTTTACGATTTGAATTATGGTATTTAGACTTTCTGATATTTTATTCTCATTTATTTTTATTTGCTCTAATTTTGAGTTGAATTTATCTGTTAAAAGTTTTTCGTTTTTCATTACTTGTTCATTTTGATTTTGGAGTATTTTTTGGTTGTCTTTTAGTTGATTTATTAGATTGTCGTATTTTTCTGCGTCGTTTTGGTCTAAGTTACCTGTAATTGATTTTATTATGTTCCCTAATCCGTTTATTAAGCCGCGTTTAGTTCTTTTATTGAAAAGTTTTTTTATTTGTTGGGTAAGGTCGTCAAGAAAAAATGACAGTGTCTTATTTTGTTCTTCGAGATGGGCATTGTTTTGAATTTGTTTTATGACCTGGGTTGTAATATTTTTTAATTTTGAATATTCGTTATAAATTGGGGTTATATTGTAGTTGAAATAATGAATTATTTCTCCTTCTTTTAATTTACAATTGCCGATTCCAAATAGGAGGAATCCGTTATTATTTGAGATGTTCACCAATTGACCGGTAGTGAAAGCCCTGAAATCAAAAATTGATTTTATCTAATTTGAATTTTCTAGTAAATCTTTTATTTTTTATGTCTACTGTTCCTAGTATGGGGTTATAATTTTCCACTGTCACTCTTTTAAATATGGGTTTTTTGTATTTGTGCATCAGTCTATTGTTTTGTTTAACATAGACCTTATCTGGTATTGTTAAGGGTAGTTCATTTTCATTTGTTCTTTTTGTTTTTTCTTTATCAATTGTTTTATGAATTATTTTGTTAGTTTCTGATTTATTTATAAAGTAGTCGCTTATAATTTCTTCTTCAGATTGTTGTTTTCTAAAGTATTTATTTTCTTCATTTTGTCCGAAGAGTATTTCGCAAGGCGTTAATTTTGTTATGGAGTGTTTGGTATTATTATATGCTGTTATTGCTTTATTTAAAATAGTTTGTAGATCTTTTTTCTTATTTATTGAGTGCAATATCCGTAGGTGTTCTATTAATACAGAATGAAATCTTTCTACTGCATTTGATTTTGGGTTAGCTATACTAATTAAGTGTAATTTTATATCGTGATTGTTACAATAATTTTTTACTAAAGCATTATTAAATTCTGGTCCATGATCGGCTATGATCATGTTTGGTTTTTTATAAGTCTTTATAAATTCTTCTATAATTAACATTGTTTCTTTTCCTGTTTTATTAAAGGTGGGGTGAATGAAACCGAATTTAGAAAATTGATCGAATATAGTCACGAAGTGTTCTTTATTTAGCGTGAAGAGATCTACGTTTATAATTTCAAAAGGAGTTTGTGGTGTAGGTGTTAGATTGTCATTTAGTTTTATTGGGTGTCGGTCATATTTGTTTTCCTTGCATATTCTACACTGATTAATAATTTCTGTGATGTCTTTAAGCATGTTAGGCCAAAAATATTTTTCTTTAAGTTCATTATAAGACGCCATTATCCCTCTATGATTCATATAACCGTTATGATTGTCAAATATAATTTGAGTTTGTTTTTCTTCATTCTCTACATCTTCTACAAGTTTATTACATTTTATTAAGTTTACTGTATTTATTTCAAAGTTACTTTGGATAATTTGGTTCAATATTTGTTCGTGTTGTTGGGGAATTAATATTAGGTATTTTATTTTTGGGACTACATAATTTTTTAAGAAGTCTAACAATTGTTCTTCCTTTTTGTCAATATTAATATTTATAATGAATCTTTGTTTTTGATGATTAAATAATTTTTTTACTTTGATTTCAAACGGGTTATTTGAAAAATGAAATATAATTTGGTTTTTTGCTATATTGAGTCTGTTGTCAACAAATTTTAATCCATTGATTGGGTTCTCATTTGAACTATGAATTGTGTTTCCTGAATCTGATTTATTTGCAATTATACTTTGTTGTTCGTTAGTATCGTTGCCATAGATTGTAGTTAGTGTTTCGTTTACGATTTGATCTATTTCTTCTGTTTCTAGACTGAAATTTTGTGGTACTTCGTATAGATTTATTTGTATTTGGGTATTATCGAATATTTGTTCTAGGATTTTTATTAATTCTGGTTTTTCTAATTTATCTAATCCGCATGACAAATAAGGAATGTTGATTTCATATATGTCGTTTTTAATCAAATAATCTCGTAAGTCAGTAAGTGTTTTCTTAAAGAATTTTCTGTTTACATTTTCGTAATAATTGTCCTTTGTAATTAAGTGAAAAATTATTTTATTATTTATGTTTTGAATAATAATATTTTTATTAGTTATATTTTGTTCACAATAACTTTTACTGTTAAATTTTGAATCTATTTGTGCAGCAAGACCTCTTGAAAATTTTATATCTTTTGATATGCAATGTGCAAAGATATCGGTATTCGTTACATCTCCAACTTTTTTGTTTATTTTGAATTCATCTCTTTGTCTTGATAAGTAATCTGCTATTTTATTTGTTTTTCCTGGTAAATATTCAATGTCAAAATTATATTCGCCTAATTCTACTTTCCAACGCATAAGTTTTTGATTTGCGTTTTTCATTGTAAATAACCACGTAAGGGGTTTATGATCAGTCCGAATTGTAAACTTTCTGCCGAATAAATATGGTTTAAAATTTTCTATAGACCAGATAATAGATTTTAGTTCTTTTTCGATAGTACTATAATTTTGTTCTGCAGCATTAAATGTTTTTGATGCGTAAGCAATTGGTTTTTCTTGTCCGTTTATGACTTGAGAGAGTACTGATCCCATTGCGTAGTCAGAGGCGTCTGTAGTGAGTATAAATTTTTTTGTAAAGTCGGGGAATTCTAAAATTGGTGGATTACTTATTAATTCTTTGGCCGTTTTGAATGAATCTTGATATTCTTTATTGGTTATATCTATTTGATTACCCTTTTTTAGACATCTTGTAAAAGGTTTAGTGAGTTTAGCGAGATTTGGAATAAAACGTCTGTACCAGGAGAGTTTACCTAGGAAAGATTTAATTTCTTTTACAGTTTTTGGTATCATTATTTTCTCAATTGCCTCGATTTTTTTCTTGTTAGGTTTAAGTCCTTCTTTTGATATGATAAAGCCTAAATATTCAGTTTCGGTTTTTAGAAATTCTGACTTGTCTATTTGAATTTTAAGATTTGCATCTTGTAATTTTGAAAAAATCTTTTCTATGTTCTGTAAATGTTCTTCTAATGTGTTTCCAAATATTATTATGTCGTCCATGTAAACTAAACAAATTTTATTTATATATTCTGATAAAATTTCGTTCATCATTCTTTGGAATGTTGCCGGGGCATTAATTAAACCGAAGGGCATACGAACAAATTCGTAATGTCCTGATGTTGTAGAAAAAGCTGTTTTTGGTCTATCTTTTTCGTCTATTAATATTTGATGAAAGCCAGAGTGCAAATCTAAAGTTGTGAAAAATTTTGGTTTACCAATATGATCAAGTAATGTATCAATGTTAGGCAAAGGGAATTTATCTTCAACAGTTTTTGAATTTATTTTTCTAAAGTCTATTACTAATCTTGTTTTGCGTTTTCCTGAAGCGTCCATTTTTTTTGGTACAATCCAAATAGGTGAATTATATGGGCTTTTTGATTTTTGAATCACTTTTGTTTTTAATAAATTTTGAATATGTTCTTCGATGTCTTTTTCGTATATTTGTGGAAGTCTATAATTTTTTTGAAAAACTGGTGAGTCGTCTGTCGTGCGAATTTTATGAGTGGTTACGTTTGTAGCGGATAATTCTTCGTCTGGTTTTGGAAATAAGTTTGAGTATTTTTCTATTAAACTCTGTATCTTTTCTTTTTGTCCGTAAGTAAGGTGTTCGTGTCTAAATTGTATAAAAGTGTTATTTAAAGTTTGTGATGATAATAATTTGAATTTTTTATTTCCAAGAATTATAGTTTTATTTTTAAAGTCCATTAAGGCATTACAATGTTCTAATATTTTTACGCCGAATAGCATGTTACTTTCTTTATGAAAATCGTGTATGAAAAACTCGAAATTTTTATTCTGAATTTTGATTTCAACACAGTTTTTACATTTTACTTTTCCTTGAGCAGTTTTAAAAGTAACTTGTTTTTGAATAATTTTTAAATTTCTTTGTTGAACAATGTTTGGAGAGATTAAGTTTATGTCTGAACCTGAGTCAATTAGTATAAGATAGTCGTTATATTTTATTAACGGGATAGATTTTAATTTTGAAGTCATTACGTATTTTGTTCTATTGTTTCTAGGCCTTCCTCTAAAAAAGAATCTGTGTTGTTATCTACGTATTCTTCTAAATTTTGTTCCTCAGTTATTTCAGTGTCGGTGATTTCGTCTTCCGTTTCGTTATTAAAGTTTTGTTTAATTGTTGATGTAGACATGGGTTGTGTAAATTGTGTATTTCTTGTTTGTAGTGACATTGGTTGAGGTTGGAATTTTCTTTGGCTATTTACCAAATTCTGTCTTTGAAACATGTCACGTCCGGGGGTTGGTTGTTTATGGATGTTTATAGGTTTTGATGGAAAGTACTGACCTGGAAATTGTTTAGGTGCAGGATTGAATGTGAAGTTTTTTGCTGTGTGTGTGTTTTGTTTATCGCTGCGTGTCATCGGACTATTGTGTTGCGATAAGGAGTTAGCGTAGCTAAATTCATTTTTTAATAATAAATCGCACTGTTCTAGCGATGATGGTTGTTTTACAATAAATGATCCTTTTATTAAGGGTGGTAATAATGTTATAAATTTATTAACGATTGCTTTTTGGTTTTCTTGAATTATTGCATTTTTCTGTTCCCGATTATAATTTTTTGCATTAATTTTTGACTTATATTGTTCAAATTTATCTAGCATTATCTTTAATGTATTCTCGGTGTTCTGTTTATATTTTGTATCGAATAATTCGCATAGCAGTGTCTCAGCCGTTGTTTTGTCTGAGAAATTGCTGTTTAAGTGGGTTTTCAATTCGTCCCAATTTGAGAATTTATTTTGCGATACAATTTTTTTCGAATCGTTAATTAATTTATTTTTGATAAGATTAAAAGCAAATAATTTTTGCGGTGCAGTTAATGTTAATGTATTAAGGATGGTATACGTGTCATCCACGGTTTGTACAAAGTTATTTAAAGTCGTTACGTCTCCTTCGTATGTTGGGATCATATCGACGTAAGATTTGATGTCTTGTAAAGACGTCATGTTGATTTGATTTGTTAAAATTGTGTTAATGTAGTCTTGAACAGTGTTTAAGAATGTTTCACCTTCAGAGTCTGACATTAACAAACTAATTTGTATGATTGCCTTGTGCCGGGGCTCGTACTCTTTATTACTAGAACTTGGCTAGAGAGTACCCTGTGTATTACATAAAAAATATTTTTACTTACAATAAAAAACTTATTAATATGATTTTCATTGCAAGGAGTCTTCGTGGTGTTTCTCGAACTGCTTCTCGTAGACTTCGATAAACGAGATGTGAAGTTCTTGTAGCCTGCGTTGTCTCTGGATTCTCGTGATCGGTTTTCGAACAGCAAGAAGAATCGCTTGAGATGTGTTCGACGGTCTGATGGGACGTATGAATAGTCCTCTGATGGGCACTGTTTAGCCAATATGATAATATAAGGTCTTATTGATATAGCCTTATTTAAGTGTGATTTGTGCTGCACACTTTTGTAGTTGCTCGATAGCCAATTATCGTATAAATACGGCAAAAGATGAGTAGCTTTTGTGTTTGTCACAGTTACAAACTTTTGCTGGCTATCCTACCAAGACTGCGCCAATTAAATAATTAAACACTTGGAATGTGTTTTTAAAAAGTTTATTTTAATTCGAACAAGATGTTACAAGCTGGATATCAGTTGAAGACTGCCTTATCGCTAATGTTACAGCTACTTATATTACTTTATCCTGTGAAAAGTTTATAACTGATTCAGCAATTCTCACAAGGGTTGCATTTCATAATTTATATATATATATATATATATATATATATATTTTTTTTTTTTTTTAATGGGTAGGAGAGAATGCTCATGCACACCTGCTATGTTGCCGAAGCAGCGCATAGCCCCCGAAGGGTAAAAGGTAGTGTGGGACTTAAACCCACTAAACTCTCCCGTCCCCTAACCCGAAAGGATGTGGTACCGCCGAAGCATATCATCTCCATCCGTCCGTTGTCTAGCCTTTACTTTCAATTAGTTTAGCTGTCTCTGTCTCTCGCGTTCTTCTTTGGCTCCCATTATCTTGCAGATTATGTTGTTAATCTCATTCCATTTTTCTTCTTCTAGCAACATACTTGCAATGGTATTTTCGATTGTTAGTTGTTGTGTTGCACTCGTTCTGATCTCCTCCCATTTTGGACACATGTACACAGTGTGTTCCGCCGTGTCTTCTGTAGAGTTGCAGAAGAGGCAAGCGCTTGAGTCCGTTTTGCCGATTCTGTGCAGGTATTGCTGATAGCAACCGTGGTTGCTCAGGAATTGAGCTAGGTGATAATTGACTTCACCAAAAGTGCGTGAGAGCCATCCCATGATGTTAGGCATAAGCTTGTGCGTCCAGATGTTGCCTGTGTCAGCTTCCCATCTTTCCTGCCAAGTGTTATTCCTAAGTGATTTTAGTTCTTCCCGCTGTTTAGGTGTTTTCCCTGTATCAAGTACTCTTTCCTCTATTATTATCTCCATCGGTGCTAGCCTAGCTAGAACTTGGGCTACTTCAGTTGATACTGTTCTGTACGCACGACATATCCTCAGCGCTAGTTTCCTGTTGAGGCTATCTAGTAGCTATATTTAAAACAGACCAACAGCAGCAAAGCACTACGTCAGAGTTGGGTTGCCAATAGGAACGATTCCCGCCATGTACTTGCCGCAACCTCACCGCCCTGCCGTTGTTGTAGTATTGTACTTTTGACAATTCAGCGACATGCGCATTAGAAACCATACCTACCGTGACGTTACGATTTTCTAACTTTTTTCAAGGACATTTATATAAAGTTAGTTTTTAGTAATATTATAAATTTTAAACACAATTCTTTGTTTTGCACAAATTATTTAGAATTCTATATTCATTTAATAAAATTTAAAAAAATTAGTAAACGACCCTCGCCAGAAGTGTTGACAAGTCAAGGAAATTGTTGTGAAACGAGCCCGAATATCCATTAACTGTGGCGTCAGATATGATCTTCGCGACTGATGAAGTTTGCTTATTTTTGAGCCAGATTTATATTCGGTAATAAACTAACTCCAGAGTGTTTATAAATGTGACAGTTCTTTTATAACTGCTCATAGGTATACAGGATCAAAATTAGAGGTTAAATGGCGTTTGTATGTCCTAATTCTCAATTGATTTTTTTAAAATTTCTAAAATTAAGGATAATTTTTTTTATAATGTTGAGTGCCAGTTTCAGTTCGACATTCGCGAAACGGCGAAAGATAAACATTCGTCATTTGTCATAGCCGCGAATGCGGTATGTATAGCCCTGACAAAACCGTGACATTTTTGACATTTATAACTTTTTTTCAGTTTTTTGGTATAGGTACTATATACCTGTCCTTTTCCACTTTACGGGTCTATTTCTTGTTATTTTTAATTGCTTCCATAATATTAATCAAGTTTGTTGTTTCAGACTACGAGAGAACACGACAACCAAGAGGCAGCGGAAAATTTGTGTGCAGTAATTGCTGTAGAGTTTATACCGCAAGAAAATCACTGCTGCGACATGTTAGACTAGAATGTGAAAAGCAACCATCTATGCAGTGTCCACACTGTCCATTTAGATGTACTTATAAGTTTTATTTAAGTAAACACATTCGTATGCAGCATTCAAGTGAATTAAATAATTAATTCTGCAATATATTGTTTTTTATTTACACCTTTAATCTATTAGGTACCTACCTTGGGCATATTGATTTCGTTTTGTTCATAGTTTTATTTTTATTATAAGTACTACCCTCTCTGTATTTTTTTTATTTTTATGTAAAATTCTCTTTTACTGTTTCGAACATTACAATTTTTTATATTCCGTACAAAATATTCTACATGGCACGATTTACCTTAGTTGACTGGACTATTATATTACGACGTTTCGGTTCCCACCATCAGACAAAGAACAACATCGTTCCTGAAATGTTGTACTTATATCGTAATATAAATAAAAGATTATACAGAACTAATTTGCAAATAAATAAAGCATTTTTTTAAATTATTATAATTATGAATTTATTTTAGTTTTTATTTAAATAGTAAAATACTAATTGTTATAGCTACGGACTTTATTTGATAAAAGAAGCCTCATTATTTATTTATTCTTCAAGGTATACTTACCTAGATACCTCGTCTATTGAAGTTATGATAGGCAGAAATTTTCTTAGTATTCAGTTATTAATATTTGTTTTACAAATCTCTACTGACAACGGAAATATATTTTCAGGTTTGTGCGATAATTTAGACGGGACGATTATTTCGTTATGGAATCCTGAATCACAGAAATACGAGTGTCCATCTTGTGAGAAATTCTATAAAAACTGGTCCTGTTTACGTAAACATATCCAGCACGTATGTGGGAAGCCTCCCAGATTCAAATGTGAAAAATGTTCATTTTTAAGTTACACTAAACGTGGCCTTAACTATCATAATACAAATTTTATCCATAAGAGAAAAGATAAATTTCTAATTCGTATTTCAAACAAAAAATTTATATCAATATTAGTAGCAAATAAATGGTCTTGGCACTGAATGTATTTTTCAGTGGTCCTGTGTTCAAAACTCAATTCCTATATTTTTCTGTTGATACAAATAATTTAAACAAGAAATTATTTTGTTATTCCTTGTATTGTTAATTTTGATTGTTAATTTTTGTTGCTTGAATAAATTTTTTATTTTTATGTAGGTTTTTGTTGTTGTAACATTAACAGTGATCAGGGACGTAACTAGTATATTTTTTTAGGTGGGCCAAGTGGACTACACTTTTTATAGTAAAGTTTTTCTTTTGAAAAATACAGTCGTATGAAATTTTTTTTCACTGCTAATGGAATTTGATCTAATTCTTTCAGAAATTAATTTCGTGGAAAAACAGTAGGTACCCAGTTAAAATATGATATTAAATATGTATATGCATAGATAAAAACTGCACGAGCACTCAGACTGACAAGTTAATACATTATATCTATCCAAAAATTTACAGCAATAAATCTATATCTATCCGCTATTCATATTCATAAACATTTCTTTTACCTATCTCATATTTTAAATATAGGTATCTCTTGCATAAAGTAATATTGTAATTTTTTTGGATGGGCCACTGGGTGAACCAAGACTTTGCAGGACCACCCTTCGTTACGTCTCTGCCAGTGATTCGAATAAACATTTTGGTAGTGTTGCTCGACGATTTGCACTATTAATTTCAGTGTAGGGACTGTAACAAGTCGTACAAAATGAGGAATCATTGGAGGATGAATGCGGTAAAATGCTTAAGCAGAAATGACCTTATTGTAGTTTGTGTACTTATTACACTGTTTGGTAATTTAAGGAGTTTCGATACCGATTATCTATCTAGGGGATCTAAAGAAAAATCTATTGTATTTCTGCAGAGTGACAACTTCTACCCACTAAATTTTATTGTAAAAAACACCGAAAATATAAAAAATCTTATAGCGAAATATATTTGTTTATAAATATTTTATTACTATCTTTCAATTAAATTGTATTTTTAAGTCCTAAAGATTTTATATTTTAAAATTCATAATTTTAAAAATCAATCGAAAACACGGCAACAGCGCTAGTATTTTAGCTGCTTTACGTTGGCTGTTGGCTGCAGTGATTCTAACCTAACTGTCAAGTGTTGTCAGGTAGTAAATGCAATAGCTCATAATAATTGTTCTTTTGACGCTCCAAGATTAATGCAAGCTATAAGAAATGAGAACTTAATTGATAGTTTTCGTCCAGTCATTCATTATTTCCAAGACACTTTGAAATTATTTAAAAACATTTCCTGACAATTGGTAGAAATTCATCTTTCTGTTTCAGAAATAATTAGTAATGGGGAAAGCTTTGATCAAGTATATGACAAACGTACACAAAAGATACAGATATTATTATTTCTACTGTACAGCCTTTAAAAAGAGTCAGATCTCGTGAAATGATTAAAAGATTAGCGACATTTGGAATTAATTACGTAATAATTGCAAACAAATTTAGTTATCATGGACACGTCATGTCCCTTGTAGAGTTTTTAGTAGATGAACACGAATAATTCTTACTCAAATAGTTCTTCCTACTTATTTTCGATAGTTTCGTAACGGTGTTTGTATGCGCATTGCGAAAGTGTGTCCAATTTCCTAAAAATGACTTGTGTATGTGTATGATATAACAAAATGTAATAGGAAGGTACTGCAATAATTTGTGCTACGCTTCCACGGTAGTAACATCAGAATTTCATCAATTCTGGCTTTATTGTTTTATTGAGAAAATAAGAGTTAATTCTTACTTTATTAATGCATACAATGATATAATTGAATTTTGTTTGATATAACCGATTCCTTACGATGTTCTGAAGAGTGCCACAAGAAGTTTTATTTTAAAAAAATAATAAATAAGTTTAAAAATATTTTAAAATTGACGAAAATGATTGATTTCACCGGTTTTCACTAATTAATTAACAGCAGACTATTTGGTATTTCAAGAAAATCATGTGGCACCCTAGGGAAAGTCTTTATAAACTTACATTTCAAATATAAGTTCATAGATTTCAAAAACAAAGTCACAATCTTGAATATTGTAGCATCCTATTTTGCTCTGAATTTCATAGCTAGTGTATAGCCTTAATAATAACAGAATAATACCTTCTTCGGAGGTTCTAATTTTAAAAAATGGTGTTATTATTTTTATTGGAGACGTTAAGATATTGCGTCAGAGCAAGTAGAGGAATAGGATCGTGTGATAGGACCACTGAACTATATAAAATAACGGGAAGGACGATCACCACAGAGATGTACTTCCAGCATGGACCCCTCCATTTTCGATAAATTGGCTGCACTGCTAACCCCATATTTAGTGTCTTTCATTTTAATCTAGCGTCTTTCATTTTAGCGGTTGCCTGTATTGCTGATATAATGGCGGGAATTTTAAATAAAATATACTAAAATAGAACATAGTAAACCAAAAAAGGATAAAACAAAAACACTGAAAAAGATGAACAAACCCAACGACAAAAATACAAAATAAAAACGACTGTCGACGACCTGCCGTGACGTATCGTTACAAAAGTCACTAACTTTAGGCAACATAAAAAATAAAACACACTAATTATGGGGTTAGCAGTGCTGTCAATACATCCAAAATGGAGGGCGCCATGGTGGAAGCACTTTTAATATACATGTGTTATGGAGATCGTCCTTCCCGTTATTTTATATAGTTCAGTGGATAGGACTCACTGAGATCTGAAATAATAGGCGGCAACTGGTTGAAAAATAAAGTTAAAGAAAACAGTGAACCAGTAATAATGTTATTAAATAGGAAATATTAAGCGGAATTACAATATAGGTAAATATATAACAAAAATAGTAAATACAATAATTAATACCGTTAATTTACAACAGTAATCATAAAAAATATTTAAATTTAATTTCTTACATGAGTTTGGCTAGTGAGATAGGTTAATGATTAAATTATTAAAGGCGAAGCCGCTGCAATCTCGTCTTCTGCTAACTGGAGAATCCTCACGCTCGCTGATTGGTAAGTTTACGGTGTGTCCAAGCTTAGAGAAAGAAGTTTTAGTTGAAGCTGACGACGGAACCTGTTGTACATTATACTTTCTTCGGCTACAAAGTGGAACTACATTTTAGAAACTTTTTCTGACTTTTTTTTATCTATCCAAAAAAAATCAGATCCTAGTTTTGTACTAGTTTTTTGATCAGCCGATAAATCAATCTTACCAACACCAAATTTTTAAACCGTAATATTGACGTTTTGTTACTAATTAGAAATATGAATGGAAAATGTAAATTACAAAAAAAAACCGAAATCGTTTCTGGTTGTTGATTGTTGATGTCAATGTATGTACCGAAGGTTGGCAATGCAAAATACGCAGGTCTAGTATGAAACTTGGATGGAAATAGACCGGAGCTATTTTTTTAAGTCGGAAAAAGACGTTTCTAGTATGAAACTTGGATGGAAATTTGCATGTTTTACATTATCATATTTTGCATTCTAAAATCTAGTATGAAACTTGTTATGAGCGTAATATAGGAACGTTGAGCGCAGCAAAAACATGCTTTTAAATGGGGAATAAAATTGAGACTAATTTTGGTCGGATCGACTTAATTTTTTTAATTTAAAGCTAAAGATGAGCTCTACGACCATTAAGTGTTGAAATATTAGTTTTATTTTTTGTTAACTTTACAATACCATAAACTTGTCATAACTTGGCTAACTTCACAAAACTGTTACTCAGTAAATCTACAAAAAATTGCAAATTTCAACACTAGACGGATCTAGATTGAACTTCTATCATTCAAATGAACCCTTGTTTGTGATGGTATGTTCATATTTAGGACCAAATTTGATCCCTTTACGAGAGCGTGTTTCCTATTGCTGCCTTTGTTCGACACACTAAATCTGTATGAATCTATCCTTTTCTGACAGACAGCTACATTCGTCGGGCCTTAAAGCTTCTAGGTTCTAGCCGAAAAAATATAATGTAAGTTGCTCGCAGGGTTGCCAAATTGGGCCATGTTTGGTGTCCACTTCGCACCGCAATTTAAAAAAAAGCCTGTCGCCGAATTGTCGATCTAAATTTTATATTAGGATATATCTTTTTCAAACCAATTACTCACGTGACAAAATAAAATCCCCAAAACATTTCCAGAATGTGACCATTACGATTTTAAATGTTTTCAGCAAAGATTTTATAAATAAATCAATTATTTTATTTTTAATTATGAATCGTGGGCAAGATTTTCAAATATTCTTCTTTACGTTTTGTACTTACGCATATGCAGTGCATTTATATGAGCACTGCCCTGCGCCTGCGTTTACATAACTCAGCTGAGCGGTCACTGTACCTACCTGTAGTTGATATTGTCCAACCAGTGGCGGCGCCAGCGAGCGGACCAGGGGGGTCCCCTCTAATATTCTGTGGCTCCCGGCTGGGCCTCCCGTAAATTCCAGAAAAAAGGAGAATTACATTTATATTTTAAGGTAAATACAAGTATTACATATAAATATATTTTTTAGTTAAATATCTTAACTAGTTTTGACCAGTCGACATTTTATTTTGTACTTAGTGTTGAATGTAGGCTTTATGCGTTAATTTTTAATAGATAAAGAAACACTTTAACATCAACTGTAGATAAAGCTGACAAAAGTAAACAAAGTAACACAAAACACAACAACGATATTGTTAACGCGATCGCAAAACGACTACTTACATAAATATTTTAAAATATCTGTGCGATCTACCGCTACGAATTCGTTATGCCTTGTAACTTGTAAGTGCTTGCAAATTCGTTGTTCGTAATACATGCTGTAAAAGGGCGATATTTTTTGTTAAAAGTGGAATGTTAATGTTCTTTTTCATTTTGTATTTTAATTTTGAAGATAGAACTAACTAACTAAACGCCAATTTGAAAAAATATTAAAATTTAGCATCAAAATAAATTAAAAAGATGGTCCTCCAAATTTAAAAGTTTACAAGCGTACAACATAAAATGTATTATTAAAATATTTTGAGACAAAATATATATGCCAACCCTGGTTGCTCGTTCGGTCATTGTTGTGTTGGCTGTGGCGTAGTTATGGCACGACGTAATCGAGTGGATTAGGTGTAGATGGCAAGCGATGCGTGCTTCGACCTACAATAATTTCTGTAGTGCGGGCGGATTTCAACTGAAAAACAGTACAAGCCGATTCGCTGAGTCAAGAACAGTAAGTATAACAGCATGAATTTTTATTTTAAATACAAAAATTAATTTATTAAATGTTGTTATACTAAGAACTGTAATTGTAAGTAAATAACAAAATTTACGCAACGCAAAAATAAAACAGAAGATAATTACCGGTAATACGAGGTAGGAAGTAACAATAAATGATGAGTGATAAAATGAAATGAGATGATGAGGAACGTAATTTACGTTACAGAAATTTACAATACTAAAAAAACTGTAGTGTAGACAATCTGCCAAAAATTGAATCCTGAAAATAGACGAGGGGCACTGGAGAATATTTTTTTGTAATATTCTCGGAAAGATTTATAAACAGAATGACTAAATATTTAAAAGGGAAACCGGTGGTTAAATTCGCTCGAATTACATTGTTGAATAATCTTGACAAGAGCTGAAATTTAAATGTTATCTTTTTAATGCACATTAAATTATCAATTAGCGATTGAATATGAATTGGAAAATCACAATCTTAATAATATTTTACAAAATTCCTTATTTTTGACGTACCTACCTATATTCTTATTCCTATACTTAGTTATTTGCCCAGTTTTTATTTTAAATGAAAGATAAAACGTAGGTATTACTCTATTGAGCTACTGTCGTAAATTTTTTTAAATTTTGCCACGAGCGATAAGAGGCAACAATCAATTTGAACAAAAAATTTCTTCGTAATTAAATGCAATTTTTTACAGTATAATTGAATTAAATAAGACAGGAGCTCAATAAAGACATGTTTACTGCACTATTTAAAAAAATCATAAGTTTTGTTACTTGACGTGTGTGCGACGATAAAAAGTAATTTTGTAAAATCTAATAAGATTGTATTTTTCTGCCTTAATTCAAATAGTTAACTAATAAAGTAAGGCGCATTTAAACGATTACTTAAATGATTAACGCCGAAGTGTAAAAATATCAAATTGTAATTCTTGTTAGGGTTTTTAAACAATGTAATTTGAACGCTATTGGTCACCGGTTTCCCCTTAATATAAAATTTAGAATGGAATAAGCCAAAATTGAATTTATAATACACTCGACGAAAATAAAAACGCACCACTTGAAAATGCACCAAAAATGACACAATTTCAAAGTGCGATATCTCGGCTGCATTTCGACAAAATTGGATGAATCTTCAAGTTCTGAAAACGTTGAAGTCTAATCTTTAATGTGATAATATCCAATGTAGCCACCTTCCACCCCCTAAGAAAAACAACTGTAGCTGATGTCCAAAAACGGTTCAACTTTGGCAACTCATGCGCAGTGCCAAAAAAATTGTGGACCTTATTGGCCAACAGAGTAATAAAGATCAGACTTTTTCTTCAAGGTCCGCAAAATTTCAAGAACCTACGATGATTTGGCGCGAAGTTATGAATTGTTGAAAAAAAGTGCCTTTTTGAGGTTTTTGGCCATAACTTGGCGAATTTTGCACGAAAATCAATAAATTTTGGATTTCCGAGAACGTTGAAGGTTTCTCTATTCGGCTCTGTAAGGTAATCTACCACCAAACCCGATCCACCCCCTGCCACCCCCGGATAAAAAAACATATTTTTGACTGAAAGATGTTCAATTGTAGCAACTTGTAGCTTCAATTTTCTCAAAATTTCAAGTATGTGCGATAATTTGGCACGAAGTTATGAATTTTTGAAAAAAATTGGCATTTTTGTGCTTTTTGTCCATAATTTGTCCGATTTCGCACCAAATTCGTTTATTTCTTAAAACATCTAAAAAATAAAAGTGTTTAGAAATAAAAATTTTAGAGTTACTTTTAGATAATTATAGTTAATGAAATTCAGAAACCTCAAAAAGGCACTTTTTTTCAAAAATTCATAACTTCGCGCCAAATCATCGTAGGTCCTTGAAATTTTGCGGACCTTGAAGGAAAAAGTCTGATCTTTAATGTGATGATATCCAATATGACGAAAAATCCACTCCACCCCTTCCCACCCCCCTTAGAAAAAAAATATACCTGATGTCCAAAAAGGTCCAACTTTGGCAGCTCATACGCAATGCCAAAAAAATCGTGGACCTTGCGGGGGTGGTTCGTGAAGGAATTGTTTGTATTGTGAAATAAAAGTTAAGAATTGGTTGAAACTGCTTTATTGAATAATAGGTGTTGCTAAGCTGAGGGATGAAGATAGACTGAAGAAATAAACTTGTGGTTAGTGAAACTTAAACTCGAGCGTTAGGTAATTAAGATTATGAGAATAGAGGTATATGCCAGATGTATTTTAGGAGGATAGTTTGTCGCTAACATGCTATGGGTAATATGATACTTTTAGAAAAGGACTAGAGTAGGTAAAATATTATTAAGTGTGAAAGAAAAGGGAAACAAAACATATACAAATATTTGACATAACACAAACACATAAATTATTATAACATTTTACAAACATAAGTGTGTTGTGTATGTGTGTGGTGTGGTATGTATGTGTGTATTGTTTATGAGTGTATCAGTGAAGTACGTGGCGATGGCTCCCGAGGAACTGCACTTCTTGTTGGCCGAACACACACTTAGCGGGATTGATTACAACCCCGTAACGTTTTAGTCTGTCAAATATAATTTTAAGATGACGTAAATGTTCATCTTCTGACGCGGATGCCACTAAAATGTCGTCTATATACACATAACAAAAATCCACTCCGCGAAGCACTTCGTCCATAAACCGTTGAAATGTTTGAGCTGCGTTGCGTAGTCCAAAAGTCATATACGGGAACTCAAACAAACCAAACGGTGTAGTAATAGCAGTCTTTGCAATGTCTTCGTTTGCGACGGGTATTTGATTAAACGCGCGCACTAAGTCTATAGTTGAAAAAATGTTTTTACCACTAAGCGTATGCGCGAAATCTTGAATGTGACGCACAGGGTAAAGATCCGGTTCTGTTCTCGCATTGAGTGCACGATAATCCCCACACGGTCTCCATTCATCACCCTTTTTGGGGACCATATGCAGCGGTGAAGCCCACGAACTTTCTGACGGACGGGCTATGCCGAGGCGGATCATCGCTTCAAACTCTTTCTTAGCAGCCTTCAGACGTTCCGGCGCTAAGCGTCTCGGTTTTTGTGCCACTGGTGGTCCGCGCATTGTTTTAATATGATGCACGGTGTTGTGCTTCATCTCTCTCGGTGATCCGTCTGGCCGTGCTATTTCCGAGAAACTTGCTAAAAGTTCGTGGTAGCGAGTGGAGCCAGTGATTGTTCTCACACTTGGAACTTCACAGCTGGAGACTTCTCCTCGGACAGTGAGGCGACTAGTTACATCTAACAGCTGTCGGTTACGCACATCTACCAGCAAGCCAAAGAACGCGAGAAAATCAACACCAATAATCGGCTTTGACACGTCAGCAACGACAAATCTCCACGTGAAATCACGTTTAAGTCCGAAGCTAAGTGATAAATTAATTGTGCCGTACGTATAAATTGGTGTTCCATTTGCTGCGGCGAGTTCGTATGTTGACCGCTCTCGCCGTCCGCGGATGAAGCGACGTGGATAGACACAAAGATCGGCTCCTGTATCTATTAAGAATTGTATTTTTGTTGCTGCGTCGGTCACAAAAATACGGCGTGCTGTTGTTGGGCATGTGTCGTCTGCCGCCATTAGCGACTGCCCGCGTCGTTTCCCTGGTTGAACGAACACGGTTGTGTGCATTTGCGAGCGCTAGTGCCGTACCGCCAATGGTACCAGCATAGTCTGCTGTAGTTCTGTTGGCGAGGTGCTGAACGTGAATTTGATCGTTCCCGTGGTCTCTCGCGTTGACGGCTGGTAGGTGCCTTGAGATCTACCAGCTCGTTGCGTAATGACGCTATCTCGACCGTCATCTGTTTGAAGTTCGTCGCTAGCACGTTTACCAGCGACGAGGTGGCGTCGGCTTCTGCAATAGTAGCGCGGTGAGTGGGGCTGATTGTGTCCGCAATTGTATCAGCAAGCTCCGCGACTTTGTCAAGCTCGACGTCCTGCTGTGTGACGAGATGAGCTTGAATACTGGCTGGTAGGCGGCCTATCCAAAGTGTGCGCAACGTGGACTCAGGCATTGTTGGTTCTGCTAGGCTACGCAGGTGACGCAAATACTGAGATGGTTTGCGATCACCCATCTCTTCGTATTCTAGCAGGCGGCGTGTTTTCTGCTCCTGCGAAATGCCGAGCCTTTTGGTTAATTCCTGCTTCAAGGTTTCATATGCGTTTGTGGCCGGTGGGTTGATGATGACGTCGCGTACTTCGAGGGCGTAACGTGTCTCGAGTGCTGAACTTATGTACCCGAACTTCGTTTTATCTGCCGTTACACCAGCTGATGTAAAACTGCTCTCCACCATGGCGAACCACATTTCAATGTCGGTGGCGATAAATTGCGGGATTCGTACCGCGACGCGGTTGATGGCAAGCGCATTCTCGATGGCATTAGCCAGGTCTTGATTTGTAGCGTTTTCAGCCATTGCTTATTAAGTTGATGCACAGCACAATAAAGTCACAAAAAGAAAATTTCACTTCACAAACTCACGCGCACTTTTTTAATAATTCACGTTTACTCACGTCGGGGGTCACCACTTTGCGGGGGTGGTTCGTGAAGGAATTGTTTGTATTTTGAAATAAAAGTTAAGAATTGGTTGAAACTGCTTTATTGAATAATAGGTGTTGCTAAGCTGAGGGATGAAGATAGACTGAAGAAATAAACTTGTGGTTAGTGAAACTTAAACTCGAGCGTTAGGTAATTAAGATTATGAGAATAGAGGTATATGCCAGATGTATTTTAGGAGGATAGTTTGTCGCTAACATGCTATGGGTAATATGATACTTTTAGAAAAGGACTAGAGTAGGTAAAATATTATTAAGTGTGAAAGAAAAGGGAAACAAAACATATACAAATATTTGACATAACACAAACACATAAATTATTATAACATTTTACAAACATAAGTGTGTTGTGTATGTGTGTGGTGTGGTATGTATGTGTGTATTGTTTATGAGTGTATCAGTGAAGTACGTGGCGATGGCTCCCACAACCTTATTGGCCAACAGGGTATTAAAGATCAAACTTTTTTCTTCAAGGTCCGCAAAATTTCAATTACCTACGATGATTTGGCGCCTTTTTTTTAGATGTTTTCAGAAATAAACGAATTTGGTGCGAAATCGGACAAATTATGGGCAAAAAGCACAAAAATACAATTTTTTTTCAAAAATTATCGCACGTACTTGAAATTTTGAAAAAATTGAAGGAAAAAGATTGAACTTATTTATTGTCCTGTTGGGCAATAAGGTCCACGATTTTTTTTACTCACGCTACAAGTTGCTACAATTGAACATTTTTCAGTCAAAAACATGTTTTTTTTATCCGGGGGTGGCAGGGGGTGGATCGGGTTTGGTGGCAGATTACCTTACAGGGCCGAATAGAGAAACCTTCAACGTTCTCGGAAATCCAAAATTTATTGATTTTCGTGCAAAATTCGCCAAGTTATGGCCAAAAACCTGAAAAAGGCACTTTATTTTCAAAAATTCATAACTTCGAGCCAAATCATCGTAGGTACTTTTGCGGACCTTGAAGAAAAAGTCTGATCTTTATTACTCTGTTGGCCAATAATGTCCACGTTTTTTTTGGCACTGCGCATGAGTTGCCAAAGTTGGACCTTTTTGGACATCAGCTACAGTTGTTTTTCTTAGGGGAGTGAGAGGTGGTGGAGTGGATTTTTGTCACATTGGCTATAATCACATGAAAGATAAGACTTCAACGTTTTCAGAACTCGAAGATTCATCCAATTTCGTCAAGTGGTGCGTTTTTATTTTCCTCGAGTGTAGTATGTAATTGAAAATGAGCCGCCAGATACCTTCATTATTATGTTGTATTTATTGTAAAATATCTAAGTACTCATAGGGGGGGCACGTGTCCGGATGCCTCGCCTCCCTAAATCCGCCACTGGCACAGAGAAAAACAGGCAAAGTTTTATTATGATAAATCAGCATAACGTTTCTTGATCTAGAAATAGGTCAAAATGCATTTCTCAAATTTAAGCCAAATCAAAACAAACTATGGACCGAAGGAAAAATTCAAGATAAAATAAAATGAAAGATCGTACTTGGTAAAATGTTAATGAGCCCTCATATAGAAGAGATAATTCAGATTCACAAAAAATACAACCAAGAAATGAAGAGAGCTCGCAAGAAATATAATCAAAAGTAATAGAAGAGGACAATATACAAGATGAATCGAGTTTCGAGTTCAAAATATATTACAAATGTAACACCAAGAAGTATCGTAAGATTACCTAAAAAATTACTCATTGGCAAACAAGATACCGTCGAAAGTAATGAACCCGAAGCACGGCCAAAGAGAATCAAACAAATACCAAAGAAGTATGAAAACTTTATTCATAATAATGTTAATTTGTAAAGGCAGAGGGATGTTGTATGAATGCTTAATTAATGCAGTTGAACGATACCACGGCAGAAAATCTGTAACAACAAGTTTTTGTTAATGTTGCTAAACTTATCCGTTATTAGTTTTGTATCAATAAATGCTTTACTTAAATTATTAAATTAAGTATAACTTTTGTTATTTATCCAATACTCTCACCACCAAATATAACACTCGGACAGTTGGCCAAAACTGTACGTGTTACATAATAATTGTTGTTAATTTTTTAAATTTAAAACTAAAAAATCATATATAAACTGCTACGTTTATTCATGTTATCGAAAAAAATTTCATTTGTCGACTTGTGTTATTAAAATGTTGCAGTTATATGACTGTCTCTCTAGCATTATTATTTTACAAATTAATTAATTTTTTTCTATTATTTCTATAAATTTTTTAATGTCAACTTTTTAATTTGTTACAGATGACAATGGCGACGTGCCCATCCATGATAAGTTTTATTGTAACATATGTTGGAGAAGTTACAAGTACAGAAAAAATTTACTTAGCCATCGTCGGTTTGAATGTGGCAAAGAGAAATCATTTGCTTGTCCATTTTGTGACTATAAGTCGAACTTCAAAAATAATTTATCGAAACATGTTACGAGAATGCACGCCGATAAAAATTCTACTCAAGAGTAAATTTAAAATTATGTACTTACTTATATCTGCTTGTAGTATTAAAAAGAAAAGAAAATTATGGTAGGTTAAGTATTGAAACTTTAACTAGGTATACAATATTCATTATCATTTGTTTACAAAATATAAGTATGTTCATAATTATTATATTAAACATAAATTTGAAGAGTGTTATTTTAAATGATTAAGAGTTAAGAGTTGTTCTATGAAATAGATTGCGAGTAGAATAGATATTTTTATTTTTATAATAAATTAGAGTAAGGTAATAATAGTCTTCTGATTGAATTCGTAAAACTATACAGCAAAACATAAATTTTATATTTTTTTATTATTGTGATTTTTTTAGTAAATTAAATTTTAATGTTTGAGTAGGTATTTATAGTTTTACTTCAAAAATAATTAATGTTTAAATATATTTCTAGATTTATGTTAAATGAAGATTATTAAATCTGCTTAGTATATATTAAATATTACCTATTTATGGCACATCACTTTATTACGATTATATAAGTAAAGTAAATTTCTTACGTAAATAATGTTTTCTTATATAAAAAATAATCCTTAAATTTGTAATTTTAATTCCATTTAACATAATTTTGTCTATTTGCTCCAAATATTAGGATATAGGGATATTACCTACCTACCAAGTATATTTATTCATATTAAATTTTGATTTCATTTAAATATCGTTGAATTACATAACTAGTAGGTTAATAGTTTCTTGAGGAAATAAATTGACTATTTTTAGATAGAAATCCTAGCAATAATAACTAAAATTTGTAGACTGAGTTTAGCATTTCTGATGCCAATGTATTTATGTATTTCTGATCTATGTGAATAAAATTCATGTTCATATTTATTAATGTGTTTGCAACTTAATTTGACGGCAGGAGCAGTACTACATAATCAACAACGTTTAAATAAATTATCTGCGGTATGAATGTAATGTGACTACGAGAAATTATCTAAATGTTACATTTTATTTTTGTAAATATATAAATGCTTGAAGACTACACTAATTAAAAACATTTATAAACACAGATTTTATTATTTTAACAGGTAAGTAACAGTTGCTGTTATAAATATTGTACATATATTGTAAATTTACATGATCTGATAAGAAGATATCATATATGAAAGCGTCGAGTGTTCTAATTTTAAAGCAGGCACTAAATAAAAATAAATGGAGAAGGTAGTAATTTGAAACTTTAAATATAGGGTGATACAAGATGAGCTTCCCATGGTAGTAGCGAATATTTCTCCGACGTTACGGTATTTGTCAGTGTTAAAGTGACTTTTGTACACTATAATCTTGTACAAAATCATTGAGCAATACACGACGAAAATCGCGTTAAAATTATCAAAGCCTATTATGAACGTGAAGAAGTGCATATTTTGGTATACAAAATCGACCTTCTGAGCGAACAATCTTGGACCAATTGGAAGATATGGAAATCGAGGATATCTGATTTCAGTAAGATATGATGCCACTAGTCACACAGTAGCAGAAACAATCACGCTACTGCGCAAAACACGGTGACATTAATTGACCGCAAAGATCATGTAAATAACTTATCTTTCTCTGGGTTTATTTGATGAGTAGAGTCTACGCGAGCAAACCGAATACGATTGCTGAGCTGAAATAGGAAAATACGACGCAAAATAGATGAAATAGAGCCTGCATTGTGCCGCGAAATAATCGAAAATTATAATAATCGCATTATGTCATGCCACAGGAGCCGCGGCGGTCATTAAGTAAAAATGTATGCTAAGAAATTTTATTGAATTGTAGTTAAACATCAAATAAAACATTACATGCACTTTTTATTTTTTGCATAGTTTTCGTTATTAATTTCATCAGAAGGCCTAATTTGAATCACCCAATATTTAGAAAATTTATTCTCGACAAAAAATATTTAGAAATAAGAATGAATGTTTTTGCATTATTTTAGTTTTTTTGCAATAATAATTATCTAAAAATGGGTTGACTTGATGTATAATACAAATTGAAAAAGCATAACATTTCCTACAATTTAGCTTCTTGTCTTTTAATTATCAAGAAAAAATTTAAATTTGACAAATGTATCTTGGTTCGGCAATATTTTCAAGATGAATACGATTCGGCTTGATCGGGCCTTTTTAATATATTTAATACTTTATATATTTTTTAAATTTTAAAAACATTATTTGATTTTGACAGTCCTTCAAATTTTTCACTTCAAATCACATTATTGAAATGAGAAAGCAGTCATAAAAATACCCAAAGAAAATAAAAATAATAACAGCACGCGGTTTCCCTCTTTCATATGTACAAAACTAAATAAAAACTGATCTAATTTACGCATTTCAGAAACTATTAACAAATTATTGTACATTTTTATGATGAATTTTATTAAATACTATGTATGTACGAGTATCTTCCAGTTTTGTTGTAATTCAATCAAATAGCACACACGTATATTAGCTGTCAAACCTCATAATTCTGATGAATGAAGATGAACCGATGAACGATTTGAATAATTGGCATAAAATAAATTACTTTGTTAAATAATTATTTCCTACACACCGGCAAAACCGGAGCCGCAGTGACGGTGTCGTTACATATTGCCGGCCAGATGATCTTTTCACACACACCGACAATACCGAAGTCAGTGATGATGCCGGTCTGTTTTACTATTTCAAACAGTTTAGCCCAATCAATTTGGACAAAAATTTGACTAAACCTTGCACTAATTTGTGCAAAGCTGAAAATTTGCACACTTGTTCTATTTGGTACTAAAAGTCCCACACGATCTGCCGTCCGCGTCCCTTATTTTTGGGGTGTGTTTTAGGAGTTGCGTACGTTGTTCGTGAGTGTTACAATTTTTTAGAAAATCGTGAAACAGATATTGAAAATATGTATTTATTTTAATCAAATGTGTATATTGCTTCATCACGGAAAAATGAGCGTCGCATTTTATAACGAGCAAAGATATCGATTCCCTAGAATTATTTTATTTATTTTATTTTTGTGTTTAATCAACTGTAACTTCATAACGGATTGAAATATCTAATTCCGGTTTAAAGCATTCGATTCCTTGAACATCAAAAACATCTTTCATTAATAAAAAAGTCTTTGGTTAAATTGAAACGTAAAGATTTTTCTGAGGAAAATAAACAACTTTTGAACGCATTAAAATATGGACTTCCGGGTCCAAGCATTCGATTCCTTGGAAATTTTTCTATTAGCAGCAAATTTATTTATCATAATCGGCATTATTGTTCTAATACAAATTTAAAAATTTTCTCCGAGATAATCTTTTTTTTAAATTTCTTTATGCTCTCTCTCTCTCTCTCTCTGGGAGAAAATCTTTGAATTCCTGCTATAACAATAATGCTGATTATGATAAATGAATATGTAGCCAATAGAAAAATATTTAAGAAATCGAATATTTTTATCCGTTTAGAAGCTACAATTGGTAAACACAAATTTTAGAAAAAATTTAATTGTTCACTCGGAGAAAATCTTTTAACTGTGCTTTAACTGGAGCTCCAAATTTAAAAAAAAAGTTTCTTATAAAAATGGGTCTAGAAATGGAATGCTGCAAACCGGATGATACATACTAGCTGATTACACTAAATACAAAATTTCTAAATAATATTTTTTTGATTTTCTAGAAAACTATAAAACTTACATAATAATTGATAAGAGTTTTTTTATAGAGAATTATTTTCCCTTAATTTTATACGTAGTATTCATTTACGAGATAAACAAGAAAAACTTACGCAACCCCTAAATCCCTAAAATAATATCTTCATAACACAAACACCCTTCCGGCACCGGCAGGTTAAGACTTGTGTGTGAAAGCGTCCTTACTCTTATTGCATATAACATATAATATTACATTTATCTTGTACAAATTTAAAATTCCCACTGCACTTTTTATTTTCCCACTGTGCATATTGTGTCCAGCAGTCCAGCTGCACGTTAGAATACCTAATCCCTGACCATTTTTATTTGTTTAAATACAGTCTGTCTTATATTTTACATTTTTTAGATATTCAACACTTCAATCAAGACAGAAAATACAAATGTCCACACTGTCAACGAAGTTACGTATATAAACGAGGCCTCAGAAGTCACTTGACGTACCAGTGTGGCAAAGAAAAACAATTCCAGTGTTTGTTGTGCCCCAAAAAAGCTCATATAAAATATAATTTGCTTAAACATTTAGCTATGATGCATGGTATTCCTAAAGATACTGTTGGTAGATTTTATTTAGAAAACAAGTAGACCTTTACCATAATCCTGAGCAGGAATATACCGGGAATCCGCCAACTCAGAAAGATAACAAATAACAATGCAATTTTAGTTGACAATTCTAATCAATTCATAATTGTATAAAAACAATCTATGAAAAATTTCGACACACTTATAGTATTTATATTCCGTAACTCATTAGCGAATAACCGCGGTTTTGGTAATGGTAAATCTGTGGTTATAGTTATGGTTTCTGAAAAAGTGGTCATGATTCGGAACTAGTTAAACCTCATATCTGGTTGTCTACGATGGTAATGTAGGCAATGCGTTTATTTATTTACAGTTTGCTTGTGTTTGACATTTCAGACCGAAATTTGGTGTAATTCGTATTACTGAAATTTGAAGAAATTTATTTAAATGTTCACAGTTCCAAATTTTAGTCGTAGCCAATCAAAACAAAAAATATTCAAACGCTTTCAGAACAAATCAGCTGTTCATTTTACTATATTTACTTCAATTGCATCCTACAACTTCACAAATTTCAGTCTGTTAATGTTTAAGCTATGGCATATTCGTGGTATTTTTTTGAAACTTTTATTTTAACTTACAGTGCTACTGTCACTATCACTAATTTCGACATTGCAACTTATTATTTATTAATAAAATGTAGAAACGATGAAAAGAAACATAACAAGCATGGCTTTCACCACGATTAATATGAAACCATGCACAAACCTAATATTTACCCGCAAAACATATAAACGTACAAACTAACCACAACAACCAACGTTTATCGTTGGGTATCATGGTCATGAAAAAGTAACCAAAACTTTTAGGAACCGTGTTCCTTAATTAATCTAACCAAATCCTGAAAGTTGTTTCTTGGTTAGGATACGGAACGGGTAACCGCAACCATGGTCGCCGTGGTTTAGTTATTATATTATTATTATTATTCATTAAATATACTTTTATACTTTTGTAACCTTTGAGTATTAATTGATACTAGTTTCCCAGTCTCGACAAGGACCCACAACTTATTATTTGTACACCCAATTTGGGAGGTACATAATTGGTGGCAACGGTGCAATCTGTTGTCAACCCAATTAGGGTGTTACATATTGGTGGCAACGGTGGAATCTGTTGTCAGCCCAATTTGGGTGGTACAGAATATACTTTTAGTAAACATAATGAAAATGTTAAAATATTATTATCATATTAACAAAACATCAACATTAAACCGGTGTAGACTTTTTTATTGACCGATAGGAAATACAATGTTAAAATATTAATTTTGCTCGAAGTTTTAATCTATTGATTTTAGATCAAAAGTGTAAATGCAAAAGATGTTCAGAAAAAAAACTACATCGAATAAGCTTTTGTTGTTCAAATCAGTTTCTTTCGCGAAATAAACATGAAATAAAAATGTACAATACAATACAACAAATGAAACATTTTCATGACTTATAATGTAATATACTATATTCCTTCACTCTGACAATGTTGATTCGAATTGTTTTCCATAAAAATTTATTGAAGTATTTATTTTTTGGATTTATCTAATTTGATTTCCCACAGCACTCTGTAAACATCTCAAAGATTTATTTCGTGACAGGAACGTTTTATATTAATAAATATAAGGAACCTTTGGATGTAGTTTTTTATCTTCCGTGTCTACACTTTTAATCAAATATCAATCGTGAAAAAATTAAAATTTTAACATTGTATCTCCTATAGGTTGTAAAAAGTCTACACCTGGTATGTATTTAGTTAAGCCTACAGTAGAATATTATTATTAGTATTATTTGGTACATATTTAAACAAATAAAATTATAAAATAGTACCACTGTATTTGTGCAATAATTATGTGTTCGTCAGTTTATTTACATTTCTTAGATGTATATAATTTTGGTGTCCAAATAGCCTAAGAACTCAATAAAATTGTATTGAATTTCTTTTTAATCAATATTATAAGTTTATTTCGATTAAGATCTGTATATTTTCAAAAAAAATAAACATCTTCTTAACAAAAGTAGAAACTTTTGTCCATTTATATTTGCAAGCACTAAAATATTGCTTACTATGAAGAAGGGAACACACTGTTTAAACATGCTGAACTAAGTCTTAATTCCTAATTAACATTTATTGATTAAATAATGTACTGACAATTTGTTTTAATTTCAGATCAAACTTGGTTTACTACATCAAAAACATTTGCGAAAAAATTGGCAATTCACTACAGACTTGGGAAAGATCATAGATACCATTGCCTTTATTGTGATCGACATTATAAAAATAAGTCGCATGTCATTCGACATTTGAGACATGAATGCGGAAAAAATTTTCTCTTTGAGACTGAGTACTGAGTACTGAAATAATAATATCATTAAATGTGCAATTAAAATTGTTATAGTATTACTGTTATGGTCAAACCCAGTAGAACTTCCGAATAAGTTTTAAGTTTATTTGCATTATAATTTATAATAAATCATATGTTGAACTACAAAACTGTCTCATACTTTACAGCATTTAATATAAGTAATTGTTGTTACTGCATTACATTTTTTTTTTTACGAAATAAGACAATGGACAGAAAAGTTAGAACAAGTTACAAGTTCGTACTGTACAGGGCCGTCGCTATCAGGGGTGCACCGCACGCGGGCATCAAATTTTAGGAAGCACTTTTTTACTACAATAATTTATTATTAACTTTTTCTGTTTTTAAGTGAAAACATAAGATGACACAACAAGGAAGTGTACAGGAAGTATACTTTCAATTAAGACATTTGCCCTTGAATGAATTTGGGTATGATTTAACTGGGAATTATTTAAATAGATAATGTACATAAAATTAATACTTTATACATTAAAATAAAAAAATTGAGCATTAAATAAATATATCTATTTAAAATAAAGAATTTAAAATTGAGCAATATTTTATTTATAGTGTGCTCTAAAACGATTTGTTGTGCATTAAAATATTTTTAAAATGTAAGGTACATTAAATAAATATTTTTACTTTATATAAAAAATACTATAATATAATAATTTTACCCCCTTTCTTAAATCCACATAGGTACCTATTCCAATTTTTGGTAAAACCCAAATTTAAACTAAACTAAATGAAAAAACCTTTTACCCTTCTTGAGTCCCATATACTCCATTTTTTCTAAAAACTCTCATTTAAACTAAACTAAATGAAAAAACCTGTTTACCCTTCTTTGACTCCCACATCCTCTGTTTTTGATATTAAGTCTTTTTAAACTAAACTAAACCTTACTTGAGTCCCATATAGGTACTTATTTTTGTTAAAAACTCTTCTTAAACTAAACTAAATAAAGACCTCTTTTACCATTCTTGAAACCCACATACTCTGTTTTTGGTAAAAACTCTTAAAGCACACTATAAATAAAATATTTATTTATTTAATGCTTAATATTTTTTATTTTAATGCACAAAGTATTAATTTTAAATCACATATCTATTTAAATAATTTCTAGTTAAATAAATTATTGTAGTCAAAATTTTCGTCTGTATTTTGTTCAACCTGTATAATATACGACTACAACACATTATTTCTACCGTTACTCAAAGCTATATCTTGTTTGTTTTAGTGAGTAAATTATTTCTCTGCACTACACACTAAAAATTATTATTATTTTGGGAAGAGGGTTTAGGGGCCAAGGCCAAATTACAATAATTATCATTCCCTACGGGACCAAATTATTCCAGTTCAACTCTGTGTTGATCATAACTAGAAAATTAAGTTGGACTCCAAAGCCCGCTATAATACTCTAAGAAAAACTTGTTTTTAAGTATTATTAATCAAATTCATAATTAAAATGTACAATTTGTAAAATGTTTGTTTTGTTGTTTATTTTATTCACAAAACTATTCACTAATTATTGTGTTACAATAATTCAATAATATTTACAATTACAATAGGTAGTATGTCTTCTAATTTAAAAAATCTAGATGTTAAATTGGCGGAAATATAATAAATAAATTATATTGTACTAACTGTTTTTAATACACCTTATAAAAATAACCATGAGTCCTGTAAGTTTATTAGTAAAAATCACAAACGATAGAAATGAGATTTCGTTGACGCGTCTAGCGGCTGCGGTTTACAACTGCGTCCGGTGGCTGCGGCTAGAGATTGCATGCTCTTGGTTTGCAGACGCGGCCACTGTACGTCGCAACAAAACGCTAGACGCAACCGCTAAACGCATCAACGAAAACTCACCTGTTCTATCTCAATCTAGTTAAGTTAGATAGATAGCATGATTCATACACAATAACTGTTAATTATTTAATTTTTAGTAGAACAAGTGTAGGTATACAAGAAAACATTTACAAATATATGTCTAACTCTATCTATTTTTTCTTAGATATGCAGTGGTGTCCAAGAGGACAAAATTTTGGAATATTCATAAATTCAGAGACGGAGCCGTATAATATAATTCCTGCAAAACAGTTCATCTGCCCTAATTGCGGGAATTCTTACAAACATAAACATCATTTAAAGCGACATGTTGAAGTCGAGTGTGGAAAAGATCCTAAGTTTCAATGTCCTTTTTGTAACCATAGAACTAAATATAAAGAAAGTTTGTCCAAGCATATATCTGCGCTACATCCTATCAAATAAACAATAAGTACTTATTTTTGTGGAGATTATTTATTTTCAGTTTTTATGAAAAACCACATTATTTTTATTATTATTTGATTTTGTGCAGTTATTTTTATTTATTCCTTTGATTACATTTTTAGATTAAAATGTAGTAGATTTAGCTGTATTAACTGTTTAAAATTATAGAAATTTAATATTTTTCTATTCAAAATTGAAACAATAAATGTGTCTCAATATATTTTTGATTCAATTTTGACGTTTTAAACTGCTATTATTAATTCCATAGCAACAACTTTAAACAATTGTTTATTCGGTAGTGAATGAATTTTTTTTAAATCACCCAACATATTTTTAAATCTCTCGGAGGTATTAAACTGTCATTATTTCCACAAAAATGTATAAAAACTACTACTACTTTGATTAGTTTTTTTGTTATCAAAATTATAATTCATATATTTGAAATTATTTCGTCAAAATTGAATAAAATATTGTATAAACCACGTGAGATAAGAATGTTTAATAACTAAAGAAATTATACCACACGCCCTTCGGGCTGGAGGGCTAAACTTTCTTCTCTTGAATAAACATTCATGTATCTCACTTGGTGTATAAATATCTATTAAACACGCAAAATCACAAGATTAAAACCCATTTAAAGGTTGCTAAACAACAACAATGAAAATGGTAACATCACATAACTTTTTAACATAACATTTTCCAAATAAAGATACAGAGAGATGTAACAAAAATAGCGACATTAAAATCACTACGCTTCGCGTCACTTAATATTTTATTTATAAATAACTGCTTTTGTTTTACTTTCAAACTTTCTTAACCGCAGATATTCACACCGCTCATCCGTAGCTCACATTCTCTTCTTCTTTCCGTTGACAATGATTTTGTTTCAGATATCTTACCTTTACCTGTGAATACAAACTACGGCTTTCTGGAATCGAACGCGGAGAATGTCCGATACAGTTGTATAAAGTGCCAGAGAAACTACAAAACCCTGAGACACTTGCGACGGCACATAAAGGTCGAGTGCGGCAAGGAACCAACGTTCCAGTGTTCGTACTGTCCCTATAAAGCGAAGTATAAGGATAGTTTAAGGAAACACATGTTTAAGATACATTCGTTGGATGATAATCCTAATCAGTCTTGGATAAACAAATATAAATAATATCTACTGACTTGAGCTCGTGTGCGACAGACAATTTTATAAAAATATTAAATAAATGGCTTCCGTAATTTAGGTTAAAGTTTTTAATACCTATCCAGTACTAAACTTATTGTATGTTTTGTGTCATACAAGTACATATTTAATATTTAAAAACATTATTAACAAAAATGTTACATCGTGTTACATCTATAAGTTATATTTTAAACGACAATAAGAGTTATTGCATAATAACGGACAAACAAATATCAAAATTAACTGAATTTAAATCATGACAGCAAAATTGTCGATGTTACACACAGGAATTATGAGTATTTTTAATAAATTAGTTTATGGCTCGAATTATATTTGCTTGATTATGTCACGAATGACAAAAAATGAAATTTGGGTGTCAATTCCATTCTAGTATGGTTTTATAAAACTTTTCGATGAAAAAATGTGTTGTTAGATGAAATTAAGCAATCTGATTTGTTTAAATTATCGTGTGTGGAATAATTTATAATATTATACTATAGGGTGTTTTTTTTAGATGTGTGGTTTTCAAGAAGAAATAAAACGCATATAATTTAATGTTATGGCCAAGAATTTAGCTTTATTATAAAGATAAGGGTTTGCCATTATGTTTTAAAAATGATTTCGGGCAAGTGGCCGCCGCGGCTGCCATTATTTTGGAAATAAATTTGCACGATTTGCAAACGTTGTTCAGGAGTAAGTCTATTCATTATGAAATGGCAAACCAAACTGAGCATAAATCAAGTGACAGCTGTCAAAAAGACCGTCTCCGAAAAAAGTAGTGCCAACTTGAAAACCACACGTCTACAAAAAACACCCTTTATATTAATTTTTGTAGTCGAAATAAATATTTTGTAAAACAGCGTATGTTTTAAAATACAAACAGAACAGTGTCAAATATAATTATTCTTAAGTAAAAGCACAAATTTTACTAATGCTATAATGCTGACATATTGAAATAATTGATACCTATTAAAATATTATTTATTAAATGTTAATAATGAAAAACTGCTAGCTAGACCATAGTAATTCAGAGTATAAAATATTGAGTTAAAGATGACAAAAATAAAAATTTAGTTTTACAGTAAAAAGTTATTATTACCGATAATAACTATGATATAAGATTATTATTTCAGCAAAATATAAACGGCCATACCAAATTATAAATTCATGATTTAATAAATTAAAAAGGCTTAAATAGTATATTGTAATAAAAGTTTTCATTGAAAAACTAGTATGACAGTTAGAACACGAGCGTTACGAGTTTTTCGATGACCTTTTCGCAAGTGTGTTATATACTATTTTTTCTACGAAAGTGGGAAATATTCAAAATGAACAAAAAAAATTGGAAATATAATATTTACAAATTTAAGAAATACAAATTAGATAGGCTTGCTGTCAGAGCTGTAAACAATAACAATATTTCAAAATTTCATGCAGAATGTTGTAGTGATAGTAGAGTGAGTTTATTTGTACCCCTTCGGGCATTTTACGGAAATTGTGAATCTAAACTTTTGTCTCTAAAGTCAATAATATCCTGACAGTAACTGCACAATTTGTAGTTCAGTAAAATCATTTATGTCTCAAATACAGTCAAAATTGTCCATTTGAATACGTATTACAGAGATTACAACAAATAAAGTTATTTAGGTATGAAAAATGTACTTATCCAAAAATTCGCACTCAATGCACAAAATGAGTGTAGAAATTATTTTCACCACTCAATGTTTTAAAAGCCTACTTTCATCATAAATTTAAATATCTGAAAATATGTGAATTCTCACTTTCGTAGAAAAATGTATTTTTCGTCACAGGTGTACGCAAAGCACGCCGTTACTCTGTTCAGAGGGAGCAAAACAGAAAGTGACGGTGTGCGCGACTATTTCCTTTGGTAAAGTTGCAGCACTCGGCTCCCCTACGAGAATAGTCGCGTGCGTTCCTCTCTTATTGGTGCATACTATAATAATAGTCCACATAGCACTTGCAAGTTGTCATCACTCGAATTCAGCTTGCCTATTCAGCTCGCTATTCAGCCTGTAATAAAAGACATTAAATATAAAATGTAAAAATATGTGGATAGATACGTAATAAATAAGAAAATACTAGTCATAATTTTAATAATGTACCTACCTATGTATGTAAATATTAAAAAATAAATAAATAATAATAATAATTATTATTATTATACTTATACAAAGAAACTGTAATTTAATAGCAAATTACAATAATGTAGATAATTACTAACATTGTAATTTTTTTGGATACCTTCATTCTTACTTAGGTAGTAGGCAGTAGGTACACTATCCTATGTAGAAATAGAGTAGTATTCTTCAATATAGATATTTTGTTATTAATTTTTTCATTCGTGCAAATTTGTAGATTTAACAGATTAGTGTACTTCATACTGTGATATGAAAATTGTATAAATTTGTAGTTCGAATTATTTAAATGTTTCTAACTTAAACAAATCTTCCTTCCAGGTTTAAAAATAACCTCAGTGTACCACGACGACATCGATAAGAAAATAATGAAACGCAATCGAAGGAAAATAGTCCCAAGTTTCCCCCGTCTACTGCAGAAAGGAACGAACTCCATGGACCAGACTGTAAGGTTCGCGTGCACCAAATGCGACAGAAGTTACAAGAATAAGCGACACTTGTACCGACACATCAAGGAAGAGTGCATTGATGTCTTGCCAAAGTTTCAGTGTGAGTTATGTATGGCGTACTTCAGGAGGAAGTATCATTTAGTGAGACATCTGTTGAATAGACATGGAGTTAGTCTTATTACTGGAAATGAAACCTATCATGAATAATGTGCCTTCCTACCACATCTAGTTAAGGATCTCATTTAATAATTAGTGTATAAGCTTATATGATAAAATGAAAGAATTTATAGAATTTAAGATACGTATTTTGAGAGTTGACAGAAGACTTTAGCTGAATGGTTGCCATAATTCTTGTAAAACTGTGCTAGTATAGTTTTTGCTTCGAAATAATATCCTATTTGTTTAATCTAAAACAATTTCAATAATTAATAAAATTATTATTAATATAGCAGAATTTTTAAGACATAGTATTACATATTTTTAAAACTAATTTGGCATTGTTTTGACATTAGAAATTATAAAGAATTAGGTACCTAATTAATGTCAACTAGATATAATATGAATTATGTTAGTTTTTAAATTCTTCTATTGTGACTTTTTATTAGTATTTTCTCTTAGTACTAACTTTTGTATGTTATGTTCGATTTGTATGACTTAAGCTAGATTCAGACTTCAGACCTACCAATTATAAGTGTAAAGATGCTTAATTTAACCAACCAGCGCTCAACGTTCGCAATTATAATTGAAATTGGAATTTTGTGGAACCGCTAGTTGGTTAATTTAGCACTTATACTTATAAATGGGTAGGTCTGAATCAAACTTTTAATATTTAATCCTATGTACGCTTTAAATAAATAAAATAATTCGAAAATATATAAATGTCCATTCAAGTATTAAGTGCATTGTTTTTATTTTTTGCAGGAATATATTTGTTCGTAATCTTAACTTCTTAACCTCTATCCAATTAGAGCAGAAGAGCACTACTTATCCCAGATTTTGTTCCAGGTTTAAGATTAAATATTTCGATTTTTATTTGAAGAACTAGTCCTTTAATTTTTGTAATTTTTTAATTGGTACCTATATTATTGTATCTGTAGTGTACCAACCTAATGTTTAAGTCTCATTCAATATAATTACTAACAAAGAGATATTAAATAGACAATTAAATTAAACAAAAATGTGTATCTGGCTGGGATTCGAAAATGAGTTGTCATAACGTTAGATAGAACCACGGTCAGTCACGTTCGTTACGCACTCAGCAATCCAAGAATGAAACTTTTAATAAATTTCCTAGTATTCATTATTATCAATAAAAATTATTCCTAAGATTTTCTGTTTTAAGTATGAACACGGATCCCGGTCACGTGAACGATCTTTGAATCGTAGAACGGCTGTGAGCGTATAAGTAGTAATTCAATTATGGCATATGACAGAGTGAACCACATTTTCGTCGGACGTGAACCTCTGTGTATACCTCGGTTTATACTCTATACCCAACTCACGCTCATTTAGATAAAAATATTTAAATTATTATTGTTTGTATAGTTCTAATATTTTCAAAATCATTAACATGACAATTATAATTATTATTATATTATCAGATTGTAAATTAATAAAACAAGAAATTATAAAATATACCGTGATCGGTCGTGAGTGTAAAATATAATTCGTGAGCGGGCGTGATCGTGCATTATTTTTTTGAGGAGCGTGCGCCCACCTCTGTAGTATTTAAAAAATTTCTAACTAATAATCTATTCGTACTTATATTAAGTTTTCCTAATTTCTTCATAAAATTCTTGTTGTAGGTCGCCTAATCCAACGCTTCCAATGTCCAAGATGCGATCGAATATACAAACATAGATTTATTCTAATGCGACACTTAAAATACGAATGTGGCATCGAGCCTCAATTTTCCTGTAAATGTTGCAAATTCCGGGCACGAAGACCGTATGAACTCAAGAATCACTATGTCAAACATCATCAAAATAAATTATATTTACTTAAAAGATAGTGTATTGATGTTAGTGCCATTTGTATACATAGTTAATGTTTTAAATGTCAAATTATTTTTCTCATTGATTTATGTACCTAATACAGTAATAATAATAAAGAATATAAGTAATATTTTCAGATGAAGGCATTCGGCTTCGGCATTTCAATTGCTGCCATTAATTGTACAACCGCAAATTTATTTTAATGTGCCATATAAAATATGATTTACCTATGTCTAATTGAGTGACAACTTGCCTGTAAAATATGTTGTAGTTGTAGATATCGTGGTCGAAAAAAAAAGTAACAATAATTATTAAACTAAAATATTATATACTGATCAATGTTAATGTCATAAATTTAAGGGTAAGTAGTGTGACAAGTGTAGTTTACGAAACATGAAGAATTTTTTTAAATTCGGAAAATTAAGGGTAGTTTTTAGTTTACCTGCACCATTTTTTGTAGTACTGCACTGGATTCGTTTTCCTATTAAACGCAAACAATAGAAGTAGGTAATCAACATCTTAAATTACATAATACTAGTAAAAACAACAAACAAAATTTAATTACTTTTTATGAAACAATAATTACTCCACCCGTCCATCCAGTGCCAGTGGCAAAGAAAAAATTTTGACTGGGAAAAATAGAAAATAATTTTGCGATTTAAAAAAAAATCTTTCTGTTTCGTAATACACATGTCATACTACTTACCCTTAAATTTATGACATTAACTTCAAAACCACCTTATATAATATTTTTCACTGTTCTATTAAATTGACTTTAAAAAAAAGATTAAATATAATTAACATAGTGTTGCCGTTTCATCTCGTCCTATAATATCGTGTAAGAACTTGTCAAGACAAAACGAGGCAAGTGCAGAGGCCGGTCGAAACAAGGCGATGTCTATTCCGTCACGTCTCGACTTTGTCTAGTTTCAGTACAAAATCCTCTTTGTCGAAATAATTTGTGTTAAATAAACGATTTTAAACGTGGATTTTGTTAACACTTACCTGATTCGTGCCAACAAAAATATTGATGACAAAATATAGCACTAATTTAAAATTAAGACGTTTCGTTATGATATCTCTTGTTAGGGGTTATAAGATATATCCGCAAAGGATAAATGTACACAACAAAATTGAACACTGCAAAGTTCACACACACTTAATTGCGCATAGGAAAAATTCGCACACGGCACACGGAAAATTGCGCACATGGACATTTGCGAACACGAAAAAGCGCACATATGAAAAATTGAGCACAAATGTTTATAACTGATCTAAATGAACAACCCTGTACCATTATTCAGTCCCACATGCTCAGTTCTGGCTAAAACTCTAAAAAATTGCAAGTGTTTAAAACTGAACTGAAGTCATAACACACTGATGAAAATTACATAAGTGTTAAGAATTGATCTAAATAAACAACCCTATACCAGTCTTGAGTTTCCCAAACTCTAATGAATATTGCCCCTGATAAAAACTTCTTGTACGCTAGTGTTCCTGTGCGCAATTTTCCGTGTGCACATTTTTTGCCCTTTGCGGATTATCCGGTCACCCTCGTCTAGTCTTGTATCGTTCCTATACAGGGTGTTTCTATACCTCTTCACGCAACTTTAATAGGTTATATAATTTGATATACTGATTACAGAAAAAAAAGATTTTTTCATAATTCGTGAAAATAAGGATAGTGAAAATATAAGTTCCATTGGTTTGAAAGTCTATTTAAATGTTTATGTATTAATTATTACATAAGAAAAGTGACTATTTGTACATAGTCTGTTACTATTTATTATTTTATTTTATAAATTACATAATAAATAAGCAGTTAAATGGACGTTCAAACCAATGGAACTTATATTTTCACTACCCTTATTTTTGCGAATTTTGAAAAAACCTTTTTTTTTCTGTAATCAGTATATCAAATTATATAATCTATTAAAGTTGCGTGTAGAGGTATAGAAACACCTGTATTTGGACGGTAAATTTTACCTCTTTAAGTCAGATCTCGAAAATCAAAACAAAATATCGCCGAGTCAAGATAAAATAAGAGCGAGACGTGGTTAGACTATTATTATTTTACTAGAAGAGGAGATTAGAATTAACGATTATATATTATTTCTGCCATTAAATTTCTTTTTGTATTCTTATAGTTGTGATACCAAATACTAAAATAATTATAATCCAGTCTGATGTGTGTTACCAATTTATTGTTATTAATACCTATTATACCTACTATCAGATTCATAATTAATTATAACCAGTTTGGTTTAAAGATGAATAAAAATGTATTTGTGTAGAAATAAAAACAATTTATAGTGAAAATTAGCTATGATTCTGACACATTTTTAGAAACTGTTAACTTCAATGACGTCTACTGTCAATACACGTCCAAAATAATTCATATTTTGGTATAATATTATAGTCATAAGCTTTGTTAAGTTATTTATTAACGCAATTTTTTAAATGTTTATATTTTGTTTATAACAATCAAATAAGATCTTGGTTACTGGTAATCTAACTAACTAAACTAAACCAAGATCTTACATGTTCTCTTATTTGATTATTATACAAAAAATAAACATTAAATAAAATTTTCTTTATCAAATAACTTAACAAACGTTATGATTACACACAGATGTACCAATATATGAATTTTCTTATGATTCGTGTTTACAGTACCTACATGTAATGGAAGCTAACAGTTTCTAAAAATGTGTCAAAATCATAACTCATTTTTGCTACAAATTGTTGTTATTTCTACACAAATACATTTAAAAATTTGAAACTTTATATAATAACGTAGAAATGTGCATACTTTAGTCTATGTATGGTTCAAATTTTTTTGATTATTTTTTAACAAGTTATTAACTGATGCCTAATTATGAATCCGATAATAAGTTTAATATAATAAATAAGTTTAGAATTGCTCTTCTTACGAATTCTGCAATATTGCAGTAGTCAATATTATATAATAGTTTGTAAAAATAAAAGTTTGTAACAATAAATAGTATATTTAGGTAATATGTGTTTATAGTGTCTATGTCATCTCGTAGTCCGATTGTAAATACGTTTTAAACCTAGACGTTTCATGAAAAGCCAGCATGTCGTATCATTTTATTACACAATATGTTGAGACTTTTGGTAGAAATTTTGAACTGAACTAAATACTGAACTAAATAAACAATACCCTCCTTAGTTCCGCATAGACACATATAGTTGATTTTTGTAAATACTCTGATTAAACTAAAACAAACAAAGAACCTAAAATGTAATACCTACCTTTCTTGAGTGTAATAAAATGATGTGACATTGTGACGTATATTTCACAATTACACTACGACATGTATTAGACAAAGTATAATCAGTTTAACTTAAATTTACGACATTTAATACCAGGGTCGGTTTGGCATCATTTGGCCCCGCTGGGATCAATTGTAATTTGGCCTTCAAAATCCTTTTAAAAGGTAGAAATAATTTTCAGAATATAAAAAAATTGATTCACCTTAAAATAGTCACGTACCTATATCGTATACAGCTTGGAGTTACGGAAGGGGTAATGTGTCGTATTATTTATTTATTTATTATTAATAATATTTCCAACAGGATACGATATAATAGTTAAGGTTGAAAAAAATGAGAAAAAAGTGGACAAATTATGCCCCCTGTATACCCTCTTGTATACGTACCAGTCTTAGAGTATAAAGAAATATTTTTAAAAAATCAGTTTGCAATTAGGCCCCCAAAAGATCTTGGCATCGTCTTAAATTGCCGACTTGCTGAACTGACCAGTCCGACCCTGTTTAATACGTGTATATTATATTAAAATGTGTGTATAATAAAAATATCTATTTATTTGTTCTGTAATAATATGTACAATTTTGTTTCAATTAAATTATTAAATACACTAACAGATTTTAACTAATATAAAAAAATAATCATTTTATACATATTGTAAATATGAACAGTCATAACAAAATAAATAACACCGCCGCCGTTTGTAAAATATTAAAACCTCAAAATTGATATCCTGTTTCTGCTCACTTATTTTGTAAAAACTTATTATGTTTTAGGTAATAGTGAAAGATTTCTCGATGAAGAATTCGCCTTAAATTTACACAAACTTCAGGGACGTAAAGAAAGGTCAAGATATCCCACATTTCAATGCAACAATGACGGCAGATTCCCGTGCCCCAAGTGCAAAGCGTCGTATAAGAGGAGAACGCATTTGTTGAGGCATTTAAGGTTTGAATGTGGCGTGGAAAGGAAGTTTGCCTGTGCGTTTTGTGGAAAGAGATTTAAGCAGAATGTGCATTTACAAACGCACATCAAGTTTGTTCATAAGCACTTTCTTCAAATTGATGCAGTGCATTTGTAGGAACTAAAAAAATTGTTTAAAGTTATGAAATTTCAAACTATTATACAATAATAACAATAATGGAAAGATAATAAAATACTGGAATTAAGTCAGTTTTTTTAATTATATTTCGGCTCCGATCGGTTTTAACCCCACCTGGTCCTTTTTCAAAGACTAATATTTTTGATACAAACCAACAATTAGAACAGTTTACAAAATCAACTTACGTGAAAGTCTCAATGAAATTCAATAAAAAATTGTTCATTTAATTAATTCGTGAAACCTAATATGGATCAACCTCATACAATAAATTACATGTAAATAAGAAACATTTGTCAAACATAATTTAACGGATAACAATAAAAAAATCTTTCAAAATGACACATCAATTAAGCAATTTGAAACAAAAATGTAAGGTCATATATCAATAATCATATACCTATTTTTTATATATTCAGAGATAATAAGCAAAATATAGGTTTAAGTAGTTTTAATAATAATTGGTGTTAAGTCACTTTGATTTTAAAATGTTTATTATACTTATAGTTGTTTTTTAGTTTTAATTTTTACTTTTAATTTTATTATTTAAGATGTTATGGTATATTTTACTGAGATATATTGTGTCTTACTACAATATTTGTATTATTAATGTGTAAAATTTTCGATGTGAGACGTAAATTTAAATTACCTACTCTCAGTAGCTAGTATTTTTGAGCCTCCAAATTAAACTGCTGTTTCTGTCACATAAAATGTTCTAGTTCACAACTTCCATTCTAGATTTTTCTTTAGAACAATTTAGTTTATGTTAATCTCGACGAGTTTTTAAATGTCGTTTTGTCTGTCCGGTGTATTGTGTTTGACAATTATTGCACGGCATCTTATAAGCTGAATTCCAGTATTTTATTATCCTTCCAATAATATACGTATTCCACTCACGATGCATTATCGATTAACAATGTTTAACACTTACTTACCGTACAAGAACTAGTTTACAACTATTTATTTTGTTTTCGTATTTTTCGTTAGGTACCTATTAAAGTGAGTTTGACTACTGCAAAGCATGTTTAAAATTAAAACAAACAAACCAGTGATTCTTCACACATATATTTTATAAAGCAAAAATTTATTTTAACATTACTTAGGTACGAGAAATAAAATTAATGAGTGAGAAATTTCAAATGAAATGTATGAAATATTTTTTTCTACTTCCAACTTCCATGCTATAATTATTTAGTTATTTTAGATATTCCTGTACTGTACTTTAATGACAGTCATGTCGATATAGATTTTAATTTCGATAATGCGATACGGCTTTTAATTTCTATACAGGTATTTATTACATACATACAATAAATTTCATCCAAATGAATAGTTTTCTTTTAAATTAAATGAAGGGACTAGAAAAAAAATAGTGTATGCAACTCTTGTATAATAGGTAGCTATTAATACACTTATATGAATTACGGCACTCGCCATGGCTCATCGTAAATTTCATACTTTCGTATTAATATACATAAGTATAGCTAGTATCATTTTAAACTCGTTGCAGAATATACTATTATGTACTTATAAAGTTTTCTTACCTTCGAGCAAGCATTAATTTTTAATTATTGTTGATAGTTTTTTATATTATAGTAAAGATTATAGGTACTTACTTTATGTTTTATTTGTTATTGGAATATAATTATAAACAATAATTTATTTACTGATGTTATTATCCATGTGGATAATTTAAAATGTTTATAGTTTCATGTAATTAGTAATATATTAAACAAATAATATTAATTTATGAATTATAACTATTTATGCTTTATCTATATTATCTATATTACGAAAAATACGTTTTATTTATTGTTATTTAAAACTTATAAATAACATAATACACACAGTTAGGTACAGTTAATATGGACACAGTATATATTTTGTTTAAAGTCTGAAACAGAGGCCGATGAGACGATAGGTACTTAACTGTGAGTATATTGGGTTTAATGTTACAGTTATTTATATATTTTTTGTTATAGTATTATAAAGTTAAATATGTAACAATTTTAAAGTTTAATAAATGATTTTATTTTTATAAAAATTTTCATTTGATCTAATGTGTCTAATTTATAGAATGTATTATTTCAAGCAAGTATTATTATCTAAATTTGAAAAAAATGTATTGAAAGGTAATCTCACAACACAAATTATATAATTTTGAGGTATTCAGGTATAAATTATAAACTAGTTACACACTAGTTTCAAATGAGTCCGGCAGGTTCCCATGCCAAATTGCAACTTGTATTACAAACATCGACTTCTAGTAGACGCACATCATGAAGTACGAATGCTGTATGTACCTACGTAGGGTAAAATTCACTAGGTAATCTATGCTGAAGATATATTATAAGATGATAAATATTAATGATTATTCTGCGCAGCACAGAGCTTACACGTCATCGCCTAGACCAATCAGAATCAGATCGACATGTTTCAACTGAATATTGGAAAACGCACCCGTTGTACAATATTTAGTTAAACATTGAATTGGCGTTTATATTTAAACACCAATGTCAATAATTTGACCAAAAAGCATTATTTTGTTAGTAAATATAAGTACCTACCTGTAATTGATTAGAGTTGATTATAATCTTGTTGAATAATCTTTCCAAATAGGTACAATTTTTAAAGAAATTCACTTATTTCTTGACGAAGGGAAGTTTCTCAAAACGTTGTGTAATAAATTAAAACACAGAACTATGCCCAAATACATAATTTATTTATAATTTCTGAAAACTTCTATCAATCTATGAAATTTTTTGTGTTAACCTGCAAATTATCAAAAATCTAGCCTCATTCTCATAAACTTTTAGTTTTAAGGTTTACATTTAAGAATGTTTAAATTCATGTAACTATACGAGCATCCGTATTTTCCACTTTTTAGCACTAAAGTTTGAAAACTCTAAACTGTAGGTTTATGCGTGTGTACAACTAAAGCCATTATAAGTTTATTTTATGTGAATGCCATGTTTCTTAAATTAAATATAATAATTGTAAACCTTCAAACTAAATGTTTGTGTCAACGAGGCTTTTAACTCTTCAAAAACTTCTCGAATACCTCTCGACCTTCGGTCTCTTGTGTGTTTTTTTAAAATTTTACCTTTCACATTATTTATTTAAATGTTCCATATTTAAGAAAAATATTATGTTGGTATAAAGTATGATAAATAAATTAAATAGGTCCCTACTCCCTACTATAATTTTTTCTTCTAACTCATGTTTTGTTTCAGATTCTCCATGGTTATTAACTGTCAACGCTGAAGACACTGGAGGTCTGCCTAGGTATCTAGATTTCAGAGATTGCATACGTTCTGATAGAAAGTATTTCTGTCCTAGAAGTCCTAACCGAGTTTATAAAAACAGCAGAAATCTGAAAAGACACATCCGTTATGAAGCGGCGGTGTCCAATGTGTGTCACATGTGCAGTTTGAATTTCCCTGATAGAAATTCGTTAATAAGACATTTACATAATCGACATTCTCGTATGGTTGTCATGAAGTCTTAAATTTAAATGTCTTGTACTATGTTGAGCAGAGCCGGACTGGGCCGGTGGGATTTTGTATTCATTGTTTGAATTGGTCAGTCAATTAGAATCGGCTGTTCGGCTCGGTTTTGTTCTTTAAAAGTTTAAGGAATCGCTAGATTAATTACATATTAATAAATTTCCCAATTTTCATTACATTTATTTTTAAATTTGTTATTTATTTTAATTTCTACTCATAAAAGCAGTGATGCCGCCGAGACGAGAAGTTTCTCGTCTCATTCTCGTCTCGTCTTAATATTACGAGACGAGAACCAATAAATTTCTCGTCTCGGATTTTCGAGATGAGAAGAGAATTAAATATAGCGAAACGAGAAATCGATTATTCTCGAAATTAAATCTTTTATTTCGAAAATGACAAAATACTTTGTGCGTAGCATTTTATTGTTTTAATATAAATATTTTTTATTTTAAAATAAGAATTGTGTGCAAATTTATCAGAAATGTATAAAAACTTTCTTAACGTCACATCTATCTTTTCAAATAGATGGCAACAAATTTTATTTGAGAAATTGGGATGAGACGAGAATTGAACAGCCGAGAACTGACCAAGAGACGAGAATACTTCAATTTTTCGTCTTACGGAATCATTACCTAAATGAGGGTAAATTGCATGTAATTTCCCCTCTATGGAAAAACAAAAACTAAACTTTTAATGAAACAGACCTTGAACCAGAAAAAATTTAATTTAATTTTTTTTCCACTGGGCCGACACGGTATCAGTCCGCCTCTGATGTTGCGCTCATTTTATGAGCTCTTCTTTAATTAGTAATTTATTATCTAAGTCGATCTCAAGAAAACAAAACTTTTCTAAATAACATAAAAATGTTTATGTGAATATAATAAGGTATTTTTCGATGCCCTGTGAATTTAAACCAAAAATGAAATCCAAATAGTATCTACCTATAATATACATTTATTAATTTTGTACATTAACATTAAAAATATTGTATGGAGTATGTACTGTCAAATATCAATAAAGATTGTAAAGTGTCACAAAGTGATTCTCATGTATTTATGAACACAATATTGAACACTAAAAATGTATATAGAATAATAGCTATTTATGTAACAAGTATATAATATAGGGTTTTATTGGCGAGACAGTTTAGGGGACGAGCGAGCGCAGCGAAGCGAGGCACATAAATGGGCGAGTCAATAAAACCCTATTATATACGTGTTGCATACAAGATTTTATGTTTGACTGCCCTATACGCAAGATTTTCTATTATCTATAATGACATTTACAAAATGACACATTTGACAAATGACAAATTAAAATTTAATCTCAAGCGAAGTGTGCCTTTTCTATTATTATTTTATTATTTCTATTATTTTATTTTACTAGTAAAATAAAGAAACTTTATTTTACTAGTATTATAAAGAGCTGCTTTATTGCTGCAAAATTATGTTATAAACAGTACTTTATAATGCAGTCGTACATAAAATATATTTTAAATTGAATAAATAGGTACCTATGTATAGTATATAAAGGAAATGCGTATTTAACTACCTACTACTGCTACTACTACTGCTAACAACGTACCTAACTAATAATTGCTTTATTTATGAATTTTAAAAGATTTGTCATTTCATTACCACTTAAATATAATTTTTTCAATACTATGAGAAAGACTGCCTATCATTTATACGAGTATTATTTTTGAATTTTTTTTCCAGGATATCTTTCGATTCTGTATTTTTGTCAGCATTCATGGGCATCTTGTGGATGGTTTTTTCAAAAACATATATATTTTAAAAATGCACTTGCAGAACCAACAATGTTTTTCAAGTTACTCTTTAGGTTACAAGTTTATTTTTGTTCTTTAAGGGAACACTGGTTAAGTAACATTTAAAAATTTACAGATTGATTTAAAATAGCTCACTGTACTGCTACACATATAAACAAGGGTGGATCTGTTGCAATCTGTCATCGTTAGCAGTGGACATAGATAGGGACTAATAGGGCTTAGGCTCTGGGCTCCCAAGTGTCAAGGGGCCCACAAAAATGGAATTATTATAATAAATTTTTAATACATTTTCATTATCCAACAATAATCACTTATCACTTGTCTATAATAACAAATAGTTAATATTAATATTTGCTTAATTTTAATCAAACATAAAAGAGTCGTTTACCACATTTTTAATTTTTTTAATGTTGCAAAAAACGTATTTTCCCACGACCATATACGAAACTAACAGTTTCCATACAGTTACCTAGCTACCTAAGAACACGTCTCAGAACCAGTTAGCAAACTGCCCGTTAAATTTTTATTATTAAAACATGCTCCAGTTAAATTATACATCAGATAACTAACTCATGGCTTTATCTTGAACTAACACTTATTTTTAAATTTAATTCAGACTGTTAAATTAGCAAATATGCGCATAGTCACCTGTCATTTTCAATTTATGAAATACCGGTAAATACAAACAAATGATGAAAATCATAGTTTATTAAACGTCAGTTAATTTGATGTTTCAGAAACCCAGTCAGTGGTTAGCTGTGCCTTGCATGCTAGCGGTCCCCAGTTCAATTCCCAGCGCAAGCGACAATAGTACCACTGGATCCGAGTAGTTGGATTCCACTATAATAAAAACTACCATTCTGTAATTGGGAGTTAATCCTGTAGAATGGTTACAATCAAAATAAATAAATAAAAAATATCTTAACCACATAAATTAAAGTACCTACCTAGTACTTATCTACGATACTAATGCTGTATCGAGTATAATTTAAAAATTTAAATTGAAATTATACTCTTAATAAAAATTTTGTGTCATGTATTCAACGATCGTTGTAAATTTGTTTCTTCGTAAAATTTAAATTATGGCAGTGACAGTGAACATAAAAATATATACATAAACAAAATGTTTAATATTTATATGGTCGTGGGAAAAATAGAAGGTACATAGTGTATCGAATGTTCGTGAGATTTCCGAACTGAGCAAGCCTCGTGCGTCAAAATTCTCACTCACACGATATCATACATTCCTCGCCTCTTTTTGTAATATGTAATAAATACAATTTTTTACCCATTAAAAGTACTTATTGAATAGTTTTAAAATATTATTTTGGAATTTTGTAAGATATTAACTAATAATAATTGTGAATACTTATTTTTGTTAACATAATATTAAATTATATTACTAATAGGTCATTTACATATAATTGTATATACAAATATTTTCTCTTTTTGACTACTTTTTTATTTCTATTTTTTCCCAGAAGCACTGTACATAAACTTGCACATAATATTTAATATTATTTTAAGTTCATTTTTATTTTCATTAACCATTTATTTTATTATTTACATTGTAGGCAAACGAAGAATTCTTTCAACAGACCGTCATTTTATAATCTCGAACGCATCTTCTGGCATAAAAGGACTTTACAACCGGCGAAGAATAACTCGCTTTTCTTCTGGATTTAGACACCAATGTCCAAAATGCGACAAAAGCTACGTACAAAAAGGCCACCTTACCCGACATTTGAAGTACGAATGCGGCGTTGAGAAAAAGCTCGAGTGTTTTCTATGTTTTGCGAAGTTTAGATATCCGTCCGATATGAAAGCTCATTTCATGAAGAAACATGAAACATTCAATAATAAAGACTATGATACAAATTAGTAGCTGGTAGATGAGTAGAATATGTTCTTTAGGGTAAGGAATAATAGTTAAGAGGGATAGGTGTATATTTTTATATGTATTTTTATAAGCACAGAATATTTATTTATCTTTCATTTTATAAAGAATTTTTATGTATTTATATTTTAATATTTAATAAATGATTATATTTATTGGTAATAAATGTTCCTGAATTTATGCATTTGGTTCCTCTAGTAGTAAATAAAATTAATAATATATTTCTATGTGAAAAATAATGATGCCGAATCGAAATTCGTTTCGTCTCAGTCAATCTGGTCAGTGGTCAAAACTCTTCTCTCGAAGCAGCTAATTAACAGATTTGTACAAGTGTGAAATACTTATTACAATTATTTTTTCAATTTCGAAATATGGTTTTGTACGAAATGGTTTAAGTCGAATATTTAACGACTGAGACGTTCCCTAATATTTTTAAAATGTCAAATTCAAAAATAATAGGTTCACCAAAAAAAAAATTACAGATTATTTTTGCAAATGACTCTTACTGTGAATATTACGCAATTACACTAAAGAATATCCAAAATTATAATACTTTTCATTCAATATTGTATTAAAACATTTTCCCGTAATCTATATTCCGTGACGGCATTAACTACGCCAGTCATTCGATTTACACACAACGACAATACTCACACATGCATCTACAGTTTGTAATGTTATATATCGTCGGTAATGTCTGTCACTAAGTTCAGCAGCATCAACCGGAATATTTAAGCAGCCTGTCTAGGTTTTTTCCGAATTCCTAGAATAATTTCGATTTTACTGTTTTTTCTATTTCACTACGGCTTTCTGAAACCAGCTCGAAACTCGTACTTTGCCGCATCCTAGCTATGCAATGTCATTTTGAAGTTGAAAAATACTGTAAAAATGTTTTCGTTGCGAGTAAACTGTCAGATTATTATTGACTTCAAGATAATGTTTTATTAACATTTAATAGAGAAAGAATGGATCTAAGATGTGCCTTTTTAAAATTTGAAAAATTATTTCTATCATGAGATATAATCGTGCACAGTTTGCATAAATTGGAAAAACTCATCAGAAAATGTTTCTGATGAGTTTTTAACGTGTAACATGTAAATTGTAGCTGATGAACCCCGAAACGTCCAAATAAAAATTGTTTATATGTAAGTATACAAACAATTTTTATAAATAAGATCCTTACGCCAACCTATCAACCTCAACACAGCATACTGTGCATAATAATAATAATCTTTACTCACCAGGTTTACAGGTGTTCCGTTTTAAAAAAAGTAGTTTACACATTGAAGTTTGAAGTAAATAAATAAAGAAGTTATAAGTTTGGCTATATTTCTGTGTAGGTACACCCTAATCGCCTAATTCAAGCTTCACTTTCAGGAAATATGATAATTAAACATAATAAATTATCGAAATTATGTATGAAATTTTGACATTCCCGATATCTCGAACGAGATTCCTCTGTAAACTCTCGTCTCGTAACGATTTTGCAAGAGGAAAAAAATGTAATTCTTCTCTCGTCGGCATCACTACATAGGTGTTAATAAGATATTTGGATGTTTTTTTTTTAATATTCCAGTAGTTAGCTTCACATTGCCCAGGTGGACCCTAACAACAACAACAAATATTACCACTGGATGACTGGGCCCGAGTGGTTAAATCACACAATAGTAACAACTATTATTTTGTCACTTAATTCTGTTGAATGGTTACCATCAACAACAAAAAATGAACAAGGATGAACAGATTCACATAATTTATATTAAACAAATGGAAAGAAAGACATCACAAAGAAAAAGAAAATTGCAGAGGATGCTACACAAAAAACGAAATTCAAATTATCAAAAATAATGTTTCAAAAGTCAATATCATATCGTATCGTATGCCTAAATCTCAATCAACCTCATTTTGTAAGACCTGTTTTCATATGATTTAATAATTTAGAAAAGATGTAGGTACTCGTATCTGTAATCTGTATTTATTTATAAAAATATAGTATATTATCTGCAAATTAAATAACTTAGGTTAAATTATTAAAATAGTAATTTTGTTTCATTAGGCCGAAAGCTCTTTAAACAAAAACTTTGTGCAACTAAAGAAATAACCAATTTCGCTATTTTCTAGTTAATCGTTAATCTTACTAACTCATTTAATTTTTTTCAGATGATACAGTCCATGTAGAATGTTCTACTTGCAAACGACTATACAAGAATGCTTATAATCTAAAAAGACACCAAAAATTTGAATGCGGCGTTGAAAAACAGTTTGAGTGTAAAGTTTGTTATAAAAAATTCCGACACACGTTTCATGTTACGCAGCATATGAAATACAAACATAAAAATTATAAATTTAAATATTAAATAAAAACCAATATTATTATATATTTCATGTCTGCATTGTTTGTTATATTATGGTTGTTATACTTTTATTTTGGCACATTTCCTTTGCCTGGTTTACATTCCTTGATTTTCCCTACTCGGACCTACAGCTGGTCGCGTGAGTAAATTTTTGTTCACGATCCCGCACGCTCACGAAAGTTTGACTCACGGTCACTCACACTCACGAATTTATTTTTATAGTCCCGATCACGCACGAAGGGTCACGTTCGAATCACGTAAAAATATTTTTTTGAAATTAAACAATAATAAGTTACTTTAGTTTCGCAAAATCATAGTGACAAAAACAACTGTTAAGCTCCAATTTTTTCGACCAACTTAGTACTGCCCGTGCAGTCGATCGCTAACGAGTATTGCCGAATAAGCCATTTTTTGTGTCGAAATTTTGCAAATTATGTATTAAGTAGGTATGTCGTGACGGCCAAAAAAATTCACTTACGCCGCATCACTCACGATACATTTCACTCACGGATACGGTCAATCACGATTCAAAATTTTAAAAATTATTCACGTTCAGATCGCGTTCAGACGAGTCACGCCGTGACCCATCGTGGCCCAGTTCTATTCGGAACCATTCATACCCGAAACAAATAATTACAGTTTATCATCTATTTACTTTTCAGATAAGCTATAGAATTATTTATTTGTCATCGGAATTATTATTAATGCTAATATATTGAAAAACAACATCGCATGAATTTTGTGGCGAAATATTTACCTAAAATATATCAAAATTAATCACAAATGCATTCTTATGGTCTCTAGGAATTCTGGACCTTCAAAGCTAAAAAAACGTTTGTTTCAATTTTTAATAGACAACAAAAACATTAACAAATTGCGAATTGTGATTATGAAATGCGTATATTCGCTTAGTTTTTATGTATTTTGCACAAAAATGAGGAAACCATTCAATCATTTTTCATCTTCGGTACTATTTCTTATGACAGGTATCATAATTATTGTTTTCATTTTTCAACTATGAAAGTGTGGACTTAATACACTGCTATATCAACAACTATACGACACGATGACTTAATATTTTACCATTGGAAAGATCGAAAATTTTTAAAGAGAAAACATACATTATGTCCAAATTCAAAAACTGGACTTAGAACACCTGGCTCTGTGGCACAGAAATTGAAATCAAATTAGTGTTATAGCAAATAACACTATTGAAAACTTAAATTCTGCAGCAATCCGATATGTAATTGGCAATTTATTTTTACAGACACATTAAAAATATAAATGTGGTGTTTATCATATTTTTTCCAAAATGTAATCGCATAATTTCATATTCAGTAAACCTTATAAACGTAAAAATAGTAAAATTGCTTCTAAGTTTGTAAACTTTAGAATTATTTAAAAGATAATAATATACAAATCACCAGGGTGCATTTATATGTGGCATTGTGCTTTCGTGTCTTTAATATTAATGTGCATGCTTCGTGTCATCAATAACAGCTTGATTTGGGTTTTATCAAATTATATCTTCAAACAATTAATTCTAGTTTTATTTTAGTTGTTTTATTTCCATTTACCGGATCTATGGAAGATTTTGCTGACCCAGCGAGACCTTTTAAATGTTTGAAATGTGGGAAAAGTTACAAACATAAACCGAATTTGATTCGACATGCGAAATATGAGTGCGACAGAGTTCCGCATTTTCAGTGCCATGTTTGTAGGAAGTGGTTCACGCAGAAATCCTCCTTGCAGTACCATATCAAAGTCAAACATGAAATTAAACAGGAATTTTTTCCATAGTTGATGTTCTTAAAGTGCTACTTTATGGATTATTTCAAATCTATAAAGTAGCACTTTGACCGCTTCAACGGTATAGATAAAGTTTAAAGTAAGTTATTTAATAACATCATCTATGAAAAAAAAATATCAGAAAAATGTAATTATCTAGATGGTACTATTTTTTCTTATCTTATCTTTATCTAAACGGGGTGTCAAAAAATTAGAAATATTAATTTACAAAATAACTGAGTTCATGAATCGTATTTCTATTTAAAATAAAAGATGGTTTAAAGATAACAATTTATAAACTACTGTCATAATATGGTTTATTATATTATTTTTAGTTTAATATGCTCTCTCAAGTCCTTACTTTGCGTACTTTGTAGTGTCCGCAAAATTATATTGTTAAATAATAAGCAATGAGCTGTTATTTATATTTTGAAGGATTATTTTCACTGTTTCATCGCTTACGTTTTACAAAGTTTTATTTTATAGTTATATTTTAGAATAATTTCGTTTGGTTACTAAACAAATTTGGAGAGCATTTTTGTATGTAAGACATGAACACAAAATGAGTTTTAGGTATAAAAACATTTGTTATATTTGAAAAAATATAGTAAGTACAAATAATATTTTCATTAAGTTGGTAGCCAAGTAATTACAAAATATAGAAATATTGTGCCATACCTATATTATTTTAAAATAGGGATCTTTAGACAATATGCATTTAAATATTAAACTCAGGTAGATATTTAAAGCCAAAATATTATTTAGTTACTACTTTGCAATTAGTAAGTAGGCTTATAAAGATTTTATTTGTTAATCGATATTTCAGTGGGCATATTATTTTCATGTTTTAATAAATTCATTGAAAACGATAACAGGGATTCAATTTTATAATTTGTGCTTGTAAAATAAAGTAAAAAATTGAAAATATTTTTTAAAAAATAAAATATCCAATCTTTATTGCATCTATTATTTACCATATTATACAATTCCTAATTATTTATTTTACGGTTAAACATTATTCATTATGATTCATAGATTTAGTTTAGTGTTTGCAGTTTTTATATAAAATAACCATGTTTTTTGTTGCAGGTCTGCATACTAAAGAAACAAGTCCAAATAAACGGGCTCATGATAAAGAATACAGACATAAACTAAAAAAACTTAAGAAGAAGTTACAACCATTTTCAACTAGATTTTTAAAATGTGATCATAAAAAAGCAGAAATTTCACTTAACCTAATTAAAATAGTTGTATCTTCTGATTCTGATTCAGAGGTTGAGTTAGTAGATTTCAAAGAAAAACCTGGATCAGTAGGAAATATTACAAAAAGTTTCGAAGCATTTCCTTTGGTACAATCTATAGATCTAGAATTAACTCCTAAACCAACAAATGAAAAAACTTCCAGTCAGTCAACTCAAACAGCTGATGAAGTGTTTCCAGTTATTAAAAAAATACATCGAGATCAATCGACCAGCCCGATCCTTTCAAAAACTGTAGTAAAATTACCAGAAAAAATAAAAAGCGTTACTGGAATATTAACAAAAAATAAAAAGATAAAGATCACAGAAAGAGAAGATACCCAACTGTTGGTAGAAATCTTCACTGAACTTCCGCCAGAAACCTCACAACAAAGCGACACAACTAGTGAAGGAAACAACATCACTGTAGTAAAAAAGAAACGAGGTAGACAGACAATACAAGCTCAAAATACATCTGATAATAAAACGAAGCAAACCGACCAACAATGTAAAAAAATAATCAATTCACCTTCTGCACAAGGCAGAAGACTATCAGTTAGATTGTCCAAAAGATCAAAATCAATGTCTTCTATTAAATCTTCAAGGTCTACTAGTCCACATCCTTCCGCTGAAAAAATTAAAATGCTTTCGAAAGAATATTCAGGAAAAACCATTGATGAATCAGCGGCACCAGAAACTTCTAATTCTGAGAATAAACCACAAGAAAAGTCAATACGCTGCACAAGATCTAGCAAAATTATTGAAACAACAAATCAGAAAATGAGGAATACAATTTTGTCCACGAAAGCAAAAGCAGCATTAGGTGGCCAGCATTCTAAGCGTAAGCCTAATTATTCATCGAGTTGTGAATAGGAGATATCTTATCTTCGCCTTTTTAGAATAATTGAATATATGAATTTGAAGAAAAGGCTTGTAACAGTAGACGGTTTATCACTTGCAATAAAAGCATAAACTCCTGAGATATACAAAAAGTATATTAACAAATCTGAAACAAATCCTGAAGTTGAAATATCTACTAAAACAAAAGAAACAAAGAAAACCAAAAAGAAGATACTAGCAAAACTGGTATTTACAAAAGACAAACTAAAGATAAATGAAAAATCAAACCCTGAAACACTAAGTCTGAATATCCAGACAAATTTCAGAATGTCTTTCAAAGTCTACTAGCTTCTGAAGATAAGTTTAAATATAAAGAAAAATATATAGTTCTAGAACAAGCTGTGTCCTTATCAGTATCAGAACAACCCCACAACTTATTGAAGCTGAGATTGTAAATTTTTATAGTTAATTTTATCTTCTATTTAAGTAGAAATTGAACTTGCATTCACTGAAAAAAAAACCAATAATATTATAACTTCTGATGAAGTAACAAATTGACGGAAACAGCTGATTTATTATTTACGGGTATTTTTTAGTGAGATCGCGACGTAATGTTCGTTGGAATGTACTATTACGTACAACTCGATTAATGGCCATTTGCATCGCCTCCACTTACATTTTAAATGCCACTTAAATGAAGAATATCGAATCAAATTAATGTCAGCAATATTAAATCTACGTTTAATAATTTGATTTTGATTCGGTATCGTTCATTTAAGGAAAACTTATAATTTAAGTGGAAGTGGTGCAACGTAATATAGCTAATGTTATGTTATGTCTCGTCTGTATTACATCATTATGTTGGGCCGTGCGTCTGTCATTATATTATTTTTATAAATTACTGTCAAAATTTGCAGTATCCTGAAAATTTATGTATCAAATTATGCAGTAATAAATAATATAGTTTTGGTAATGTTTATTATTTATTTTGTGAAAAATTATAAATGCAAGCGAGTCAAACTACGAGTGTAATTTTATAGGTTAACTAAATTGGCGTTTTGCGTTTATACAAAACCTATATATATATATATATATATATATATATATAAATATAGAAGAAGAAGCAACAGTAGTGGGTGTGACAGTCAGTAAATTGGCCAAAAAATTAAAGTAGACTCTTTAAAATTTGTCAAGCTTTCGATTTTATTTTAAATCTTCATCAGGACACTGTAACAATATTGATATTATAATACAAATTTTACACAATTTATAGTGTAACATCAGACGTACATAGTGTTGAGAGTTTAAGACTAGCATCTTATGATTAGGACAAATTGTCGTCAACGTTTTTAAAATACACAATAATGTGAAAAATAAAGCAATATTTTATAATAGTTTAGATCAAACAGAATCATTTTGAGGTATTTTGACACAAAAATGGTCGAACAGTAACAGCGTGGTTAGATGTTTGATCACTGAAACATTGTTGTCAAGTAATGGCTACCAGTTTTTGCCGCGCTTTAACAAGAAAAACACTTATTCTTGATATATAGACAAAAAAGAAAACGAAGTAGCAGAAACTGTCACTAGGTGGACAAGGAACAGTTTAGAATAAAATTTTGAAATTAAAACCGCCAAAAAGCAACTTTAATCACCTACATCATTTTGAACATTTTGAATTGATCACACCCACTACTGTTGCTTCTTTAACTAATTGCAGTCACGATTACCTTAAAATATATAAATATATATATATATATATATATATATATATATATATATATATATATATATATATATATATATAAATATATATATATATATATATATATATATATATATATATATATATATATATATATATACCTACCTAAAAGTGGTTTTAGATTAAGTACCTGTTAATTATTATATAAAGATTCTTTTAAATTGTTCACTGTTATTGCATCGACTATAAGCAATGACAGTAAGAAGAAGTATAGACAGTGAAACAGGTTACCAGTTACCAATTTCTTGTACTCTTAATAATTATTATAATAAAATATGCTTAAATTTAACTTTACGATTCAGGCATCTCCGCGAAGTTCATCAAAATTCTTCAAAATCTTTTTATTTGAGAGCTGCACTAAAAATAAAAACCCGTGAAGGTATATCAAATATCAGGCTTAAAGGCCCTAAGTATCGATGGCTAAAATGATATATTGTTCTTAGCCTACACCGATGATATGGTTATACTCTACGACTGTGGACGTTCAAAAAAACTTATTCCTAAAATAACTGGAAGTCAATGTACAAAAAACAAAAGTCCAAGCATTTTATAAAGGCAGACCAAAAACTAATGTAAGCTTCAGATATCTAGGAAATCAAATATTTAGAAACAGTGACACAATACCTACACATATTTTGTGACTATTTTTTCATGGTCAGGAAAATTTAGATTAGCAATCCAAGAAAATTTAAAGATAGGTAAAATAGCCACAATTACAGTTAATAGTTATTTTCGTGGCGAACGTAGTAAATTAATTTTTACGGGTGAGCTGGAAAGATTGATGACTCATGATTATTACGCTTGAGAAAATAAAGCGTAATAACCATTCGTGATACAGCAACAAAAATTGTCGACATAACTTGGAACACTAGTGGTATTATATATGACTATTTCCCTCATAAAATTTAAGCCAATCAAAAGTCTGACATTTCTGAATGTCGACCAATCAACGTAGAATTACACGATAATTTTGCACTAGTGCAAATTATCGATAATTTGTACTAGTGCAAAATTATCGTATTTTGATACAGCGTTGCAAAGTGATTCTGACTTGCTGTCAAAAGAAGTGAGAGAAAGAGCTTTTGGCTAAATTTTAATCGGGAAATAGTCCTTCGAATATCCCTCGTGCATGTAATTGTCGATAATTCTCTCTCGTGCGCTTCGCGCACTTGAGGAAATTATCGACAATTTGACATGCACTTGGGATATTATATATGATAATTTTTAAAAATGGTACTTTACATTTTGTAATAGAATAGACCTGTAATGGCACTTCTATGAGCCTTGTAATGAATTACAGGTCTAAACCTTAATAACTTATTTACTGAGTTACCATAATATCTGTAAAGTGTCATTTACACAGAAGATTAAGTTCTGGCAAATCATGTAACTGGGCAGAAAAACTAAAATTATTAGAGTCGACAGTTATTGCTACTGCACTTTATTCGACAGAGATTTGGAGAATTCGAGAAAATGAGATTTTAGAAAAATGTCAACTTAATTACATCAAATCAGTTATTCTATGTCCAAATCATATGATTTGTCTGGAAACAGGAATTATTCTCATAAAATTACACATACTAAAACGAGTAGATACTTAACTGTTGGAGCAAGATCCTTAATATGTGTCAAAATAGATACCCGAGATTACTATACAAACGTATATTATACACAGTTAATTGCGATAGTTGATAATAAATATGAATATAACTGGTGCACGCAGTTAAAAATGATTTTGATGAACTAGGGTTTCATGAACTTTGGAATGAACAAATTATTAATACCTAAAAGAATTACTTCGGAAATCACTTTCAGAAAAGGACATCGTTAATTAAATAAATTCTATTCAGATATGTAAACTTTAAAGTAACCGATAATAGGTATTTAAATATGAAATTAAATGTAAGAATCATGGCACAAATAAAAACCTCAAGTAAAAGAAGTTTAAGAATAATTTTCAATAACATAAAATACAAATAATTGTCATTTCAGGAAAACTGCACTCGTGTAACTTACAAAAACCTGATATGAGGATCTGTAATTCTGTATGATGTGTCTTCGTTATTTGTCCTATTTATTATTGCATAAGAATCATTTCTGAATGCCTATTTACAACCCATAAAAGAGCATAATAACGTGTATCTTCTTTTTCAGAACTTAAATGTGTAAAAAATTAACAATTTTTATAATTTATCAATAAATAATAAATTGCTTCAAATTGAGAAGCTGTATTATAAATGAATAATAATGTGCTGGCGGCAGATTGTATTTTTAGATTTCCATTTTATATTTTATTTTATTTAGTTAACATTGTTATCCTACTACTTGCTTTGTCCCGTAGAATTCCCTCTTTTCTTTCTTTCAAAGTACTTTTATTTTAATGTAATTATTAAGATTTCTGTAAATATAAAAGGAAACTTGTATGAAACTATTCTGATTAAAATTACTAAGGTTTCAAGATGATAAATTAATTGCATGCAAATTTGTATTCATTTATCTTATTTCGTTATGTAATATTCTTAATAAATGTTCGTTTTTTTATAAATATAATTTTGTAGGTACGTAAAAATTTAATTATACCAATTTTCGTACTTACTACATAATAATGATTTATTGCTAATATTGTAATATTGTTCTTATAAACTGTAAATTTGTCAACTTCATTGTATGTGAATTTTAACCTCAAAACAATAAATAATAATAATAATACTTAAATAGAATTGTGTTTCATTAAAATAAAAAAAATCTGCTGTGTCCGCCACAGTACTTCCCCGATTATAAGTTTTAATAACTTACTTTCGTAACGCCGTTAATTTTATGCTTTATTCTGCAAAATTTAAATAAACTTATCATTTTTCCCCAAACTATTTAAGTTGATACCAACTTCGGCATAATTTAAATACCATAAAAAATCTGATACTTATTCACTAAAAACTCACACTCGAAAATTTTAACCCGCCATAATATCTTATAGCCTTATAGAATATAATGCGGAAAGTAAAAACAACTGACCATTGTTTAAATGTTGTTATTGATTCTTCGACTAATATTTTTTTCCAGAAAACTTTAATTTGATAATACACTTGAACAAATTTAATTAATTTTTTGAGAAACAATAATTGATTATCGCATAAATGTCATTTTTTACATTTTTATTAAACTTATCTCCCCGAGAGCTTTAAATTGACACCAAACTCGGTATAATTTGAATAATGTATGATAAAAAAATTGACGATCAGTTAAAGCTTTAATTTGATACCACACACGATAGTATTTTAATAAAAATAAAATAAGATATGTTTATAAAGTTGGTACCACTGGTTGAATAAAAAAATTTGAGTAATTTTTTGAGAAACAATTGAAAATCGTATTAATGTCATTTTTTACATTTTTTAAAAACTTATCTCCCTGAGCGATTCAAATTGACACCAAACTCGGTATAATTTGAATAATTTATAAAAAAAAACAATTGACGATCATTTAAATGTTATTTTTGTTTTTCTACTAGAATTATTTTCCCAAGACCTTTAATTTGATACCACACACGATAGTATTTTGATAAAAATAAAAAAGTTTTGTTTATAAAGTTGGTACCACTGGTTGAATAAAGCTCATTAACGAACTTGAAGTCAGATTTTGGCTCAAGATCTTAAATATAAAATTTCAGTCCAAAATTCCAACGCGTTTTAAAGTTATCCAACATCCAGACAGACTAACAGACTAACAGACCGACAGACCGACAGACCGACAGACCGACAGACCGACAGACCGACTTTTTTTAAAATTATGTTTTTTGGGTTCAGTAGGGTCTGAAACGTGAAGATTCACCAAAATCTCGAACTGTCAAAAAATCACGATTACAATACTTCCCTCTATTACATAGATCGGGGAAGTAACAAGTGCATATGCAAGTGGAAATGGTTTACTATAGGCCTAAAATTTTATCCAATTTACCTGTATCAAAAGTGTACCTTAGTGCCGGTATTCTGCTATAAATTAAATTTGTTTTCAATAAAGGGAGGATTTAATCGATTATTAATAATTATGAAATATAGTAGTATAATATCGTATAACACTAAAATCTAAACATTATGTATATGTCATCTTTTAAGATATTTGTTTGCATTAAACTTGCATTTTTGACTCTCCGAAACACCCAGTCGCAAAATTATAAACTTTTTAAAAAAATCTTTACGTTCACGCTCGCTCAAGATTTAATATTTTTTCTTCGCGCCCAGTGGATCACGACGATGGGTCGATTTTCGATGTAGTAAATATAGGTAATGGAAAAGAAAACCATTAAAAATCGTAATTTACCAATAACTCTTTTGTCGATTAGAACATATTTTCCAAAAAATTTACACATAATCTGCTGTATTATTTTAACATCGAACTGTCACTATTTTTCCAAAAACATTTTCGATTTTCCTTTTTTTTTAAATTTAAAAAAGTTTAAACAGTTCGATGTTAAGCATAAAATTATATAAATACGTAAATTTGTTCTCTAAATTGTACCTAAATAAAATTACACGGCGGGATAGCATAGTGGTAGAATGCTAGGCTCTGGTTACAGAGGTCGTGGGTTCGAATCCCGGTCAGGTCAGGAAATTTTCACGGCCTGATTTGGATCGGTACCTACTCCCGTTACCATTCCAAGTTGGGATCTAATTAACTTGGCAACCTCTAGCTATCGGGCACCGGCTAAAGGTTGTAACAAGGGCTTGCGCCGGGTTGACTGGCAACACACATGGTAGTAAAGTAAAAAACGCCGTGGCAAAGTATAAGTAAACAATTAATACTGTGTGTGTGCGCCATCAAGTCACCCTAGGGATACAAACCCGTGAGGTTCAAACCCCGAAATTCTAATACAAGACAATACAAATTGTACCTAAATAAAATTAAATAATTTGAAACTAGTAAGGCTATACACTTAAACACAATAAAAATGGTGATTCCAGGATCCAGGTTGCTACAACAGTAGCATAGTAGCCTGACATTCGAGAGAATTCGGCAATACTCGTCAGCGATGTAGGTACTTAATGCTACGATTTTGCGGTGATAAAGTACCTACTCATTATTGTACGAATTCATATTATAATCAAGTACCTATTTAAATTGAAATATTGATGTTCTTTACAAAAATTAAAATATTTTTTTCTAAACAGTGGAAAGCACATCATTCATTGAAGTTGATCAAGCATTAACTTTGATGTGAAGGCAATGTATAATTATATTTTTGTAGAACATTGAAAATTTTATTAATCAAATAGGGCCAGACTGTCGTTTCAATTTTGTTCAGTAGATGAATTTGATTTTATTCCATGGATAGTTTTGGGAATGTGGCAATAGGTTTTTACATGTTTTAGCTTTGGTATATGGTAAATAATGTAACATTCTATTAATATATTTTCTTAATTTTCAGTTATTACGCATGCTTTGAGACGTAGGAGAAGACAACCGACAGGAATGTACACATGTTTCCAGTGTCATAAAAGAAGATACACAACCAAAAGTTCCCTAATGAGACACATTAAATACGAATGTTTAAAAACGCCACAGTTCCCCCGTCCGTTTTGTAAAAAGTGTTTGACTAGAAAGTCTTCTGTCATCATTCACATTAATAAGATGCACCCTGAAGTAATAGCGTCTTAATATTTTTAAATTTAAAATGTACTAATTTATTTGTGTGATGGAAATGTGTTACTTATTTTATAGTTATTTAGGAAATAATTAGAATTAAGACTGAAGTATGCTGTCAAAATTCTTTGAATGATATTTTTCAGTTAAAATTGCATTTACATAAGAATTACATGTTCAGGTGATGTGTTTGAGTGTCTGCAACTGCAATGTTATTGGAAATACAAATCCTAAGAAACACTAACGAGATATTTTAAGTATGAGTGAGTAGGTACTTTAAAGCGAATCGTTCCGGAGTGTAATCATAATCCCGTTGTTCCCCATTCCGTATACTCCCTATGTCTGGCTATGTGCATTTGCCCATGTAGTATAATAATTACGTTCTGTAGAATAAGAATGTCCCCACCCACCACTATGTTTGCATTGCATAATATCTGTTATGTTAGTGGGTCTTTGTCTATTCAATGATAATTCATAGTTAAGAAATGAGCCACTTTTCGCACGTAAAACTGTCACAAAAATGGTTTCTTTTCGTGCAGGTATGACAGAAAAGTAGGTTAAGAGGCCCGTTTATCTCCTAAAATCCAGCATAAAATGTACTAACATAGCGAATGTTTTGCGGCCAGTACAAGAATGGTAAAATTTAATTCCAACAAAGATTATATGCTACTTAAAAGATGAATTTATAGTAGTGCCTTTTTAAAAATTTTAATTAAAAAATTGTACTTGATCATAAAAATGCCGAAAAAGTCATAAAAATTTCCAATTTATTCAAACTTTATACGGGTATATCTCATGATAGAAATTTAATTTAAAAAGTCACATCTGTAAATATATTGCTGCAATTCTGTGAAAATCTGTAGTTGCTACAGATTTTTAAAACCATAAATATTAAACAAAATCGCAATGAAATCTATATAACCATATGAACATTTTTGTACATGTCAACATACATAGATCTGATTTTTTTCAATATTTACAGATTTACAAATCTGTAAAACCTGTAGATCTGCACAGAATCGTAGCATATTTGTTTTAAAAAATCATTATCTTGAAGTCAATAATAAATTGACAGTTTACTCGCAACGAAAACAATTTTACAGTATTTTTTAACCTCAAAATGACAGTGCATAGCTAGGATGCGGCAAAGTTTCGGTTTCGGACAGCTGCAGTAGTGGGGAAAGGAGTGGAATAGAAGAAAAAGTAAAATCGAGAGTATTATAGGAATTCGAAAAATACATAGACGGGTCGCTTAACCCAATGATTTATACGCAATTATACAACATGAACATAGCGAGTATACCAAAATGGGATTATACTATGGTTTGTAATAGAAAGTTTTGCTAGGAAACTTCAAACTTCTGCTGTTTTTCACATGAATTTTTTACTGTACATTCTGCCGTTATGTAATAAATGATTTTTATAAAACTATCAAATTGAGTTTAATTTTTTTGTAGTTTTCTTATTTCGCATGTTTTATACATTTTATCATAATATCATAAGGTCATTTATTAACGGATAAAAATATCAACTCTCGGTTTCTTGTAATAAATTCTCCGAACATTTCTCTATAAGGTCCACTATTTAAAAAAAATATTAAATTAAAAAAATCAAAAGATTTTCTCTGAGAGAATTTTGAGAAATTTTAACTTTTTTCGTAATTTTTGTCTTTAAAACTTCTAAACGAATAAAAATATTGACTTCCGGTTTCTTTCATCATATGCGACGAACATTTCTCTATAAGATACCTACATTATTCTAAAAACTTTTTGGGCGTTCATTAAGGATGCGTGCAAATGACTTGAAATATGAACATTTCGTAACTATCGAAGTACACTGTCTGTCGGGCACATGAGTTTTTCTGCTTAAACCTTTTTTCATCAGAAAGTGGTATCAATATTTAGTAAGTTTTCACAAAAGAAGCGAGTAAAATTCATTCAATTTCAGTACTTATGTGAAAAATTAATTAATGTATCTTATGGGGAAAAGTTCGTAGAATTTATGAATGAAACCGTGAGTCCATATTTTTATCCGTTAATAAATGACAGCCGTATTTATGTAGGGAGACAAAATTTGGACCTTGTTTTTGATAATTGAAATGTTCGAAATACATTTTACGATCTACTTTAAAACTGTGCCACTTACATGAAAATCGGTAATGACCTTATCTACAGAGAATTTTATGCTCTATAATTTCATTACGCCTTCTTGCACGTAAGATATAGGAAGCCAGTTATTTGCGAAAAATAAATTTTGGTGACCTTTGACCTTAAATATTTTGACCTCGGATAACAATTTCGATGTTGCCTTTTCATACCTCATTCATTATTGATGGAGTTCAGGATTTTTTCCGTCTAAATTGACTGGGCTAATCAAATTGATACAAGACGATATTGCCACACCAATAAAATTGCTAAAATCCCGCCACTGTATACCCTGTATAAGGTATTACAAATATTATCACGAGAAACATATATTATTAACAATGAATATAGTTAGAAATTAAATAAATAACAGTAAGTATTAAAAATTAATTTGAAATCAATTAAAATTATAAAACAACTTAATTTTCAAATGACATACGATGCATAAAAAGCGAGTTATTTTCGAAAAAACAATTTTGGTTACCTTCGACCCTTAATATTTTGACCTGGGATAACATTTTTGATATTGATTTTTCATACCTTATTTATTTGTAACGTCGAGACAAAGATGTAAACATAACTTTAGCTTGATATAAATTTTGTTGTTGATGTCAAATCCCTATTTGGCTGGGCTATAGATATTGTTCACAATGTCCCCACGCAACAGGTTTTCTCGCAATGTGTCTCCGGCAAATCGTCCCCAGAAAAACGACCTCACGGAAAAGGTCTCCATGCAATTTGTACCCAGTAAAACGTCCCCAAACAAAAATATCCCGATACAAAAAGTCCCTATTCAGTTTATTTCAATTATGTTGTTTTAATACAATATGCTACTTTAGAGTGATTTAACTGAACTAAATAAAGAACCTAATACCGTTCTTGAGTCCCACACACTCGGTTTTTGTAGAAAGTCATCTGATTGAACTGAACTAAATGAAGAACCTAATACCATTCATGAGTCCCACATACTCGGTTTTGGTAGAAACTCTAAACTAATAAAGAACCTAATATCCTTTATATGAGTCCCACACACACGGTTTTTCTTGCGATGAATTTTTCTGAGATTAATTTTCTTTGCGATGAATTTGCAGGATACTAAAAATACTTCTTTACGAAACTGTAAAATAAATTACATTTTGCTGAGGACCTTTTGTATGAGACATTTTTGCATGGGGACCTTTTCCGTGGAAACATTTTGCCGGGGACCATAATTGCGAGGGGACCTTTTGACTGCGGACATTCGTGGTTGAGGACGTTTCACTGGGGACATTTTGTCGTAGACGTTTTGCTGGGGACGTTTTTCCGGGGATCAATTGCGATGGGACATTGTGCGTGGAGGCATTCGTTCGTATTTGGGGACGTTTTACTGGAGACATTTTGCCGGAGACGTTTTGCTAGGGACGTTTTGCCGGGGATCAATTGCGAGGGAACCTTGTGTATGGAGGCATTCTTTCGTGTTTGGGAACGTTTTACTGAGAACATTTTGCCGAGGACGTTTTGCTGGAGTCCTTTTCTCCACCACAATCTACCTGCCAATAACAATATTTTGTTCAAGTTAAGCATGCATAAGATTTATGAGCAAGGCTCTTAACGAATCTGTTCGCGTTAAATGTAGTATAGTAAGTTTCACACATACGAGTAGTATTATTTTCAATAACTCGAACTGTAATTCAGCACCATTTTTGTTTCAGGCCACACAAATCAAAAAGGTTTATATGAATGTGAAACATGCGGAAAAAAATACACATATTCATTCACATTGCAACGACATGTAAGATTTGAATGTGGAAAGGAACCCAGGTTCTATTGTTGTTATTGTACGCACCGAACAAAACGAAAATCAAATCTTTTCGATCATGTTAGAACGATGCATCCTGGAAAGGAATTTAATTTTGTTTATAATTCTATTTAGATAATATTATTGTTCCTAGGTGTAATTTTGAACAAAAAAGAAACAAAGTATTTATGTATTTGACTATGTATATATGCCTACAAATGTAAAATATTTATTTTCACCAAATGCGTAATTTAGTACTAGTTTAATTATATTGCTTTATTTGTACAGTTCTCAGACTCAAATAAATCGTTCTTAAATTACTAAATCTGAGCTATACCTACTCGTACTAGGCCAGTTTAAAAGTAGGTACCTGATAGGTATAAGTAATGAAATGATTTACTAGAAATAATAATGTTTCTAATTTATAATATTCTTTGATAAGTATTTTTTTAAATAAATAGTTACACTTGTGACAAAAATGTAGTGAAAAAGTGACCTCTGTATATTACAAATTGTGCCCCTGCTGTAACACTTACATTGTTCATATTTTATATAATGGATAGTTAAGATGACTCTATAGTTGTATTTAGCTATATTTTTGAAATACTCAATAGTTTATTGGTAAATAATTAATAAAAATATACAATATACAAAAATCGTTTCATACCACCCTTAGGAACAATGCAAGGAATCGGCTATAATAAACAAAACTATTTAATATGCATTAATAAAGCCACGAATTTGTAGTATTAAAAAGGAAAAATTCTTATTTTTTCTAATTATTGTCGCAACAATATATTGTAAGAATTTTTCAATTAAATAATGCTTTGTCATTACTTATGTAAAATTTTAGATTTTTAATTTGAGTAATATAGCCAGAATAGTAAATTCTGATTCTATTGCATCAATATTGCAGTCAACAAAGTGTAGCGTCTTAATTTAACAGGGAAACCGGTGGTTAAATGCGCTCGAATTACATTGTTAGTCGTTAGTTCTATTAAATTTTATCTTTTCAATGCACATTAGATTATTAATTAGCTATTTAATATGAGTTGGAAAATCGCAATCTTGATATAGTATCCAAATTTTCTTTTTTTGACCTATACATAAGTTATTTACCCTGTTTTTATTTTAAAAGCAATATAAAACGTACCTAACTCTATTGAACTACTTACTGTCGTATAGTTTTTAAAATTTTGCTTACAGTATAATTGAATTAAATTTGAAAAAATAAGACAGAGGAGCTCAATAGAGACATGTTTACTCTACTGTTTTTTTTAATCCTGAATTTTGTTACTTTTAAAGTGTGCGACGATAAAAATGAATTTTGTAAAATCTAATAGGATTGTATATTTCTGCCTTAATTAACTAATAAAGTAAGGTGCATTTAAACGATAAAATCAAATGGAATTTAATGCCGAAATGTAAAAATATCAAATTTTAATTCTTGTTAAGATTTTTGAACAATGTAATTCGAACCGGTCAACGGTTTCCCCCTTAACTCAAGTTCAGTTCATACTTAACCCAAATAATTCAGTTTATGTTTAAAATGAAATAAATAATAATTCTTCACTATGGAACTTATTTATATAATACTTAATTTATATAATTTATATAATACTTAATTATAGTAAATTTTATTTCTTAAATAAAGTTTGATTCATATTTCATAATTATTTAAAAATTTATTTGTTATGTTTTCATTCTAAATACAGGTGTTTCATAACTTCTGTATAAAAATTAAATGGTAGAAAAAAGAAATAATATAGGTACCTACCTACTGAGTAGGTACGAGTCGAATTTTTTGAAAATTTGCAAAATAAATTGCACTCTAAATGACGTAGGTATCTATACATTTTTAGTGCCGCTGATTTCATGGACTTTATTTGTTTACAATATTAGATAAGTGATTTCTTGAGACTGTAACTCTAAAAATGTGTAAGTAAGTCATTTATATTGCAATTTGTTTTGCGAATTTAAAAAAAATTGTATCGTGGTCAGTACGTCATGTAACATTTAATTTCTATCCTGAAGTTGTAAAACATCCTTTACATCATGTTTTTCCTGCTTAAATATTTCCACTTATGTTTGATATTTATGTATATTTATGATATGATGGTTTAATGCGATTGCGAATGATACCGAGTTAAAGGTGAGCTACTTGTGTGATGTATAAAAAGGGTATGAATGTGAATGAGTCAAAAAATGTAATGTTTGTTGCGTGTCCAAAATGTGTAAGTTTTTGTTATGCAGCTATGCAGGGTTAGTATCTAAGACCAAATATTAACTAGGCTGGTAACATGTAATGAAAATATTAAATGTAAATTCAATTCGAAACTTTACATACACATATTTTAATTAATATAAATCAATGGGCAGTATCGCATATTTTATTGTATTTGTTTTAGCGGAGCAAATATATTTAGAACCTTTTCGAAGAAAACTGGTCCTTTAGCCCTTTAGTTAATATTTTGTCTTAGGTTTGTATCAACCGTACTTGGGATGTATGTAAATTTCTACTTAAAAATTGGTTGTATATATAATATACTTAATGACATTTATTTGTTTTCTTTTAGGAAAAGCAAAATTAATTCACAATAATGTATAAACAACGCGCAAATAACTAATCAATAATACGGCGTACTCGTAGTTAATAATTTCAAGCTATTCTTTGACAAAATTATAATTTCTCTTTATTAATACTGCTCTTTATTTTTAGTGACATGGGACCTTCGAATGAACACAGTAGACATTCTAAATAAAAAATTACACCTAAAGGTATGTCCGCAATGTGGAAATACTTACAAGAGAGCTAGCTCGCTAAAACGTCATCTAAAATACGAATGTCAAAAGGAACCGCAGCATACGTGCCCCATATGCAGCAAGAAAACGCACCTGAAGAGCAACCTCCTTCAGCATATGCGACTCAGACATAATTTCCCTACAAATCTTTAGCTGTCGCTTCCGTTTATTGCGGAATGGTGTCACAGATAATGTGAAACAGAACTCAATTTTTGTTATTGTAGTATAGTGATGTAAATATTAAGTTTCAAAAAACGTTTAGAATTTATAAAATATAACGTTAAAATTATTTCTTTCTTTACAATAAGTTTAGGTTTTGTGAATAAATGTTTATTATAAAACACAAATTCAGTCAATATTGTATAAATTACATTTTTGGAAATACAATGGGCGCTTGGTTATGTAAATACATGGACCATCCACTACAATGTTCAGTCAAAATTTAACACATGAGGTTCTATAGGGTGAACAGCTCAACATTGAGGTACAAAATACAGATCTACCGGTACGTTACTAGATAAACTGATACTTTCCCTAAATACGAAGTTTTAAAACGTTTATTAGCTTTAGAGCTCCATTTTCAATTTTTATGCCTATACAAAAATAATATTTTTGATCTTGGTTATTTACTTGAATTGCGAAAATGTAGAGATACGGCCGATATGGCATTACTAAAATGTTTCAATGCTAAGGCAGTGCAAAAACAAATAACTAATTATCTTCCATCATCATTGGTACTAGAACCCTTAAAGGGTCTGCTTTAGGAGCTTTCTCCATTCTTCCCTATTTCGCGCTTTCCTTTTCCAATTATTATTTATCTTCAGTTCTTTTACGTTCTTTTCTATCTGATCCATATATCGTACCCTGGCCTTTCTTGAGATCTCCTCCCCATTGGCACTTGTCTGATAATTTTTTTTATTGGATCTGCATCCTGCATTCTTTGAACATATCCCATCCATCTAATTATCTTTATGTATTATAAACATGAATACCTATGCTTCGAATAATATTAAACGGTATATGTATTTAAAATACATTTTCGATTAAATGAACAATTCGATTTTATGAATTAACTTGGTTTTTATTAGTTCATATAACCTAGCGCCTACTGTATTAATTTTGGAAGTATAATATTTTAAAAATATTTTTATAAATTAATTAATACCTATCATTAATTATTATTTTTAAAATGTTGCTCTTTCAAAATATAAAGGTGCAATATTAACTGTAAGTGAACAAAGAACAAAATATTATATTTTTATACTATACGAAACGTAGTTATTTGTGTATATCTATATAAATGCTTTTTTCGCACACCGAGAGGAGTAGTAAAGTAGTGTATCGTTAATTATTTGTTCTTAATTGGATTACGCACCCATTTCGATTGCTTTATTGCATTATACTGAGAGTGTGGATGGTGATGGTCTGGAGGTGTGGACATAGAGGCACCAGATTGCTATTGTTCCATACTGTCAAATAATGTGAAATTAATTAATTTTTAACTGTCAAAATAATATCATTTGAAAATATTACATTTTGCACTTATAAAACTTTTTTCATATTAGTTTAGTACAGTGGCGTAACTAGAACAGGTGGGACCTCGTGGAAACATATATTTTTGGGCCACCTAATTAAAAAACAACACAAAAATAATTTTAGAGAAAAGGTCTTTTATTAAACGAACAAAATTCATTTATTTATGCACAACGTATTGGAAATCACATTGTATATCGGTAAATTCTAAGAATCCTACAACATGTAATCGAAATAATAAGCTCCTTTGGTATTACTTTTTTCAATAATTATCAAAATATAGATCCTACAACTTTTCGCCACTATTGTTACGCTTTAATTATTTGGAAAAATATGAAATTGTCATAAGCGTGACCTCATAAAAAAGAAAAAAAAATTGAAATTGACATTTAATGATAATGACACTTATAAATTTTAACATAAAATAGAAACATCCAAAATATGTTAACGACAACCGACATTTTTATTCAAGTTTTTCATAATTTAAACTGCATAAAATGTGTGATTGCAAACCATTTTATGTTGAAGTTTTTTACCTTCCGCTTACCTGTAAAGGAAGGTATTGGAATCATGCAAAAAATCGGGTAGTGAGTTTTTAGTGGATGAGCACGAATTAGGGTCCTTACAACTCATTTTTGATAGTTTCTCGATGATGTCTGTATGTATGTGTGTGTGTGTGCGTGTGTGTATGTGTGTGGTCCGGGCCGATGCCGTCTGTCGGATAACTCAAATACGAATTACCCAAAAAATTTGATATTTGGTATTTTACAATTGTATACGAATAGGAAGAGCTCATTAGATTTTGGTACAATTATCTTCACCGGAAGTGATATTTTTTGAAGATTGAAAAGATTAAGTGTCAAAAATTTCTATAAATTTGGATAAATATAGTATTTATTTGTAATAAGAATAAGAGGAAAAGTTATTTGCAATTTATGTTATAAAAAAATTGCCTTTATCTGGTAGCATTAAAGAACTGCAGTAAAATTTAAAAAATAAATTTATCAAATAAAACGTTGAAATCTTGTAATCCATGTTCGATTGATTTTTGTTTCTGCATAAAAAATATTGACAGATGAGACGGGTGACAAGTTGGCATACTAGCGCTATTAAATATAAGTCATAAGTAAGATATTAAATGTAGTAATTGAACGGAGGATGGCTTCAACACAGAAGAGTTTTCGTGTGAATGAATCTTTTGATTCAGGTGATACTAATTTCTGTATTTGAATATTTTAGATTTTTATTTGTATATTTTAAATGGGCACCGGATTGTACGTACCTATACATTTCTGTTTAAAGTCTAGATATGGCGGAAGGTTGTGTGATGGCCACGTCAGATTTTTTTAGAATGTGGTCTATATCTATACTTTTCTTAATAAATCAAACAACGTATGTTGCAAATATGAAATCGGTTCACTCGTCATCCACTCTTTCAGTATATGTAGGCTCTTTACAGTATTCTAGCTACAACTTGCCCGATTTACCGCACTTATTTAAAATAATGAAAAGTCTAAAAATCATAAGAAATCACAGTTTCCCAATAAATATTCCTTATGTCAACTTGAATGTATATTTTTATCTAAATTTATCTGCTAACTATCGCAATTTTTACAATTTTTACATCCGTAATTTGAAAAAGAATAATAATAAATTTTACGATTTTCCTTTTTCAATATTAATTTATAATTTAGGTATTATTTATTTTAAATTTTTTATAGAAAAGCTCTTTAAAGTTTAATGTTTGATATTATATCACATAATTTAATTATTTATATACCAAATTGATAGCTAGTTCTTATTACACATTTTAATTATCACGTACGAGGTATTTTTTTAACTGAAATCCAAATGTTTAGCTACGAGTACTGAAAAAACAGCTGTATAATGATAGTCAAACTTGACTTTTAAACGTGATGTATAATATTCTTTCCGTTGATCATTCAAAGAAAGTATCATTAATGTAGGTATACAAAATTATACATGAATGCCCCCAATTGTTATAGCATGATTTTTATTAATAAACGATCTTTTGGATGCGTTCAACACACGTTACCAACCTAAAATATTGGTCATGGAATCAATTTATATTGTTTCCAACGGAAATAACTAACTCATGTGGCAATAAGGCAATTTATAACCTCAATAAATTATTAATCGCCGTCATTATCATACTAGATACTAGTTAAAAAATAGTTTGTGATCACTAATAACATATTTTCTTTTTTAGGAACACAAATAAATTGACACAAGTTTTGTATTTTTTTCTTTATTTTTTTATCAGTTGTAAAATATACGCACAAGTTGTAAATCACTCTGTATATTTTTAATTTCAATTTTATGCACTTAACATTCTTTTAAGCATTAACCAACATTAAGTTTTCTAACCTGAGTTTGTTGTTTGATTTGGAGTAATTTATTTTTGACAGTAGCACACTTTGTTTCAGAGAATAACGAAACCCTTCGCGCTTTGCTTAGGTGTGGAGTGGCAGATGAACCGATGCAGTTGAGATCTTTAATGCAACATGGCATAATATCAGAGGCAACACAACCGGGTTATAGTTCTGAGTCACAGTTCGCTTGCAGAAGATGCGGGAAGCGCTATAGGTGGAAGTCGACTATGAGGCGGCATGAACAGGTTGAATGTGGGGGGAAGCAACCCAGTTATCAGTGTCCTCATTGTCCGTATAAGGCGAAGCAAAAAGGAAACCTTGGGGTGCACGTGAGGAAGCATCATATCAAAGAATATACCAAATTTCAGATGAACGAAAATAAACATTAACACAAGTACGGATCTAGGAAGATTCTTCGAAAGCAAATTTTTCGAAGGGAAGTTCTTCGAAAAGCAATTCTTCGAAAGGAAAATTCTTCGAAAGGAAAATTCTTCGAAAATAAAAGATATTATACGAAACGGGTGCGTTATATAAGCGCATTTGGCCTTTATCGGTTTTTGCTTATCGTCGTACGAAAAGCGCAGAAATTGAAGTTATATAAGCGCAGAAATTGACGTTATATAAGCGCAGAAGGGAACATTTGAAAAGCACAATGGTTTTAGGGATTGTACGACAGTTTTTCTACAATATTTTTTGAATTTTTTAAAACTAGAAAATATTCTTTCCTAACATTTTTCTGAACTTAACCCCATCATACTCGAAGAGTATTTTTAACAAGATTTTTTGAATTTTTTAAAACTAGAAAATATTCTTGCCTAACATTTTTCTGAACTTAACCCCATCATACTCGAAGACGATCTGGACTAACTTGTTATGGTCAGAAATCTCATTTTCGAAAAATGCGATGTTACGATCTGCGCTTATTCAGTGTGTCATGTGTCGAACTGCGCTTATTCAATATAAATTTACTGATTATATTTCTGCGCTTTTCCAACGTCTTAACGTCGTAGTTAACAGAAAATATAATCTTTTATTTTCGAAGAATTTTCCTTTCGAAGAATTGCTATTCAAAGAATTTTCCTTTCGAAGAATTTTCCTTTCGAAGAATTGCTTTTCAAAGAACTTTCCTTCGAAGAATTTTCCTTCGAAGAATTTGCTTTCGAAGAATCTTCCGGATACCCACAAGTACCTATCTCGGGTATTTTTTTTATAACCTTTGTTGTTAAATAGGAATCTATATAATTTTGTGCATAAGTAGGTACCTACATATTTAAGAAAAAAATAAGAGAAATGATTAAATCTTTTAATATTATGAACAAATATATTGTTATAGTTGATATTAATACAGTGAGTTTATTTTAACGTGAAACATGGAATTTTTCTTACCCGGCCATGGTTACAAATTTTATATAGGAAAAACAATGCTATTTTTTAAATTTTGTTGTAGTTAGTGATCTACTTATACATTTTAGACGAATGTTGTAAATACAAACTTGTTCAAAATTGAAAATTAGACAATATGAGAGTTCTCGAGAAAAACGCAAAAGGAAATAGCCATATTTTGCATTATTTCTGATTTTCTAAGTACCATGAAACAAGATGCTGATTTTTTTCTTTCTATATATAGTTACACACTATTAATAATTATGCAAAATTATTAACTTAAAAAAATCAAATGTTAAAATTTGTAAAAAGATACATTGCTAGTTCCATGATATCTCTGATGTAATAATTCTATAAATGCCTATTTTCTTTTGCGTTTTTCCCCGACAACTAACAAAGATATATGATCGAGCGTGCACTCTTATTGTTTAGTTTTTAAATTTGAACAAATTTTGTATTTACAATTTTCGTCTAAAATGTATACCTAGGTAACTTCCTAAATTTTTTCTAAATACCATTGTTTTTCCTATACCTCTAACAGATTTAACACCCGGTATATATTTCGCTGACTTATATCCTTATCCGAAATAAAAACTTGAACATTTATCTCAAAACGCAAATCCTTTATTTAGGAAAAAGGAAGCTGATGTGACATAAATCTTCTTTTGCACACATAGAATTATAAATGACCTTTCTCCTGTTGCATGCTCAACTGCCACTTATCAATAAATATTTAATATTAAAAAATATAATATTTGATGATATGATAAAAAAATAAAACATTTCATTAATCATTAGGTACTTAAATTAAATTATGTTAAAGATCAGATTTAAATTAGATGTTGCTAATAAATAATATATAATATTATGTTATATAGTAGTACTTCATATATAGGTACACCTATTTGTATAGCATGGTACTTATATACTACTCAATCAAAAATACAACACAACACAAAATAAAATAAATGAAAATTATTTTTATAAAATCAAATTTTTAAAACATTGTTGTGTTAATTTTTTAAATATTTTATATTAGATAACTAGTTCTACAAAGTGTACTATGTTACTGTTAGTTGAAACTAGTTTTTTTAGAAAAGCAGAGCTTTTCATGTAGTTAGTATTTATAGTGACTTATTTAGAATATTAGTTACAACTACTGCTAACTCATTTGGTTTAGGTCGGTTCTTATACAGCGAGTTTTTTAAATCAGTAAACATAGGGTAGTTTCATTACTATAGTTACAGAGTTACAGAATGACAGCAATGTATTAGAGCGTTTTTAAAAATCAGTAAACATAGGGATGAATAACATATTCAAATAAATATGAAATATAAATTAAAGAAATGATAAATTATTTATTTATTTCTACACATAAGACCTATGCAGGTACATTAAACTAATGAGGCTCTTTAAAACTAATTAAATGCTCAAAATTGGAACCATTACCTTTTAAACAATAGCCTAAACGATTATAAAAAGAATTTATAGCATTAGCTATTTGCTGGGGAGTAATATTTTGGGAATAAGCACTAATTCGATTTTTTAATTGTTCAACATTAATTCCGTCACCATTGTACATATTATTTTTTAAGTGTTCCCGAAGAAGAAAATCATTTGGTGCAAGATCTGGTGATCTTGGAGGCCATTCTACTTCCACTTCTTTGGAGACACTTAAAAAGTAGAAGTTAATGGTTCCAATTTTAAGCATTTAATTAGTTTTAAAAAATCCTCAATGTATCTACCTAGTTCTTAAGTGTAGAAAACATAAATAAATAATGTATCGTTTCTTTAATTTATATTTCATATTTATTTTAGTATGTTAATTATCCCTATGTTTACTCATAAAAAAACGCTCTAATACATTGCTGTCATTCTGTAACACTGTAAGTATGGTAATGACATGCCCTATATAAAAAACTCCCGGTATGTTAACTTTAACTTTACTTACTTATTGTACCGGAACTAATTTGTTATTAATTTATAAGTAGTTAAGTTGTAAGTATGATATAGTTAGTAGTATGTTGCCTTATACAAATTTTAAAATAGCAATATAGTATGGTGATTTGTACAAAAAATACTTACTTACCTAAATTAAGTTTATACTTATTGGGTATACCTTTTCTAATGTAACTATGTGTACCTTAGTTAAGTAAAACGAAATGACAATATTTACCGTCCTCTTCTTACGTTAATTTACAAAATGAAAGATTGTTTATTTTGTGAAAGGATAAGAAAATTTTGTAATACAGTTTAGGAGGTATATTGGATTATTGACTGGTGCTTGGATATTAAATACTATTTTATAAAGAACATTATTTTATTCTTGCCTTTTTAATCATATTTATTTAGGTATACAGATGTTATAATATATTACAGGAATAATAAATTGACATACCTACATACTGATCAGATTACAAATAGAATATTAAAATTGAAAATTCATAAAACTAATATTGCTTTACAATTTAAACTAACGTAAAGTATAGTAACTACTCGCCAGTGTGCAGATATCGCACTGAAGTATTTAAAAAATTTATAGAAAAAATGTATTTTTGTTTTATTTCATTTTAAAGAGCACCCAAGCCTGCTCTTGGGGCGCCAAATCTAAAGCCTAAAGGGCGAAATATTTGCTGTGAATATGTCAACATATTAATTTATGAGTTTTATACCCAATTAATCGAAATTTATACTTGTCGATTTTTTTCTTTGGTTAAAAGCATTATACAACTTACATTTCGTATTTACTGTTTTTGCCTAAAAGCTAATAAAGAATTTGTTAGCTTTAATATTCTGAAGTGTATAAGTATAATTCAAACATAAATGAACGGTATGTTTATTGCTTCTATTTTAAAAAGGGTGACATTGTAACAAAGTAATAGTATTATTCTTGCTAATACGATGAAGACATAATTATACGGTTTAATCATTGTGTATTGTTTATGTATAATACAGAAGTATCAGACGCATAATACTTCGCAAAATTATCTAAATTAATAAGAAAACAAAAATTCAAAAATATATTATTATTTGCAGATAATCATAATTAGTTTCAAATCTGAAATACATTGATTCTATTTAGTTTTGCATATTATAGATAAAACTTATAAATAAAACACGTAGATATAGTAAAGTAGGTATTTAACTAAAATTTCTCCATCTTCTTTATGTATTGTTCTGATAATAAACAACTTCATAACAATTATAAAGTTTTTTCTACAATTTTTTTTTCTGTTTTAGGAACTATTAAAGGAAAATTCACTTGCGGCAGATGTGGCAAACAATACTCCCATTATCCTTCTTTATGGACTCACCAGAAATATATTTGTGGAAAAGAGCCAACATTTTTCTGTCCTGTTACTCACTGTCCTTATAAAGCTTATTTGAAGAAACATTTAAGAAAGCATATGCAGGGTACTCATAATATGATGAGTTATTTGTATAAAGTCAAAAATATGTGATTATTTTACTTATTTGGTACTTATACATTCAAAAATAGTATTTTGAAAAGACAGAACTAATATTTAGTTTTTTTTGTGAAGCATTAGGTACCTATTTATTATAAAGTTCGTTAATTTTTCGCATTAATATTCATATTTAAATTATGCCGTTGTACCGACATGGCAACTTTGCCCTAAATTAATTTTATATTTCTTTGTATTTTAATCATCTTTGCTTATTTTTTATTTAATGTCATTTATTTTTGTGTACTACAATGTTTACATTTAGTTAAAAAGATATAGGATAAACAGGCACATATGTTACACGGTTTTTATGTTAATTACATAACATTAGAATAATTATTATATAGGATCAATCTTAATAGAAAAAATGTATATTATTATTATAGTGAAATAATTCTTGACTGAATTTGGAATTTGAAGAAGGAAAATAATGGGTGCACCAGTCACTGTGATTACTATTATGATTCTTTATTCATAATGTCGACGTTTCGGTCTTAAATTGAGACCTTCCCGGACCTTCCTCAGGACAACTTCTGTTTGTTAGTTGTGTAGAACTTATGTCGACATTGTTGATTGTTGCCTGTATGATGAGACATTCCATATTTTGTATATTTTTTGTAGTTGTCCTGAGGAAGGTCTCAATTTAAGACCGAAACGTCGACATTATGAATAAAGAATCATAATAGTAATCACAGTGACTGGTGCACCCATTATTTTTCTTCTTCATTATTATTACACTGCCATTCATTAATTTTACTATATTATATTTTTTCCTGAGGTAAACTGAAAATAAAATGTACGAAAAATAGGGGATCATTCAGTTTTTGGCTAAATATCTTATAAAAAATATAAAACAGTAAAAAAATGCAACGCCTTTATAAGTTATCCAACGGCCAGATAGACACACAGACCGAATAACCGTGTATTTTGGGTTCAGTAATATCTAAATCGTGGAGATATATTAAAATGTAAAACTGTCAAAAAACAGTATTACAATAGTTTCCCGTTTTATATTGGTGTTTAAATCCTAAAATTTCGTTTCCGGACATGTGCATATTAGGATTTTGTCATTCCCTAAATATAATGCCCTATTTTTCAAATATCTTGAGTAATGAACATAACTACCCCTGTGTGTGAATATATATTTATGTACGAGTATGCATTTGTTGCAGCTTAAAATAAATGGTATTTGTGATTCCTTCTAATCTAAACTTGAAAACTTACACTCTATACTCGCTATATTAATTTTATCTGAGTCTGCAACCCCATGAATCCGTATTCACGTATACGTGACAAGTGATAATCATAACCAATCGAAATAGAGAACGGGTCCGTTTCAAGAACTCAACGAACTAAATTTTAACTTTTCACGGATACGGATGACTTGACGCATTCCCAATGCGCGTATAAGGGACAACTTTGTATTTTGTTTTGACTTGACATTATTTGACAAGTAAACATATTTAGATGAATAAGAATATTTATAAATGTGGGTATTGCGGGTGGTTAATAATTTCAAACTCTGAATCTGATTTCATAGTTGTCAGATTCAAGAATTACGGAGAACGTATTACTTGAAAAAATTTTACGTATGTAAATCACGAATACGTAAAAACGGATACATTGGAATGCAGCTTCAGTGTACCTAAACCTGTATGATGTGTTATCGATCATGTAAAATAAAATAAATCACATGTAAAACATCATTATATGAAATTTGATTGCGAAAAACGAAAATCATTATAAAAAAACCACCTCATTAGTACTTATTATGCGAATCAATTTACGATAAACATGTATTTAATTTGTATGCAGTATTATAGTAAATAACATAAATAAAAACATGAACTGTATTGCTAATATACCATTAAGCACGCTTTGTATTTGTGTTTATTGTATCGTGTAAACGAGGTGTAGACTTTAGTTTCTTGCTAATTGTAGGTACCTATATATTAATTAATAATATTTTATTTCAGAGTACACCTGTATCATGTGTTTCCGCTCATATAAAAATAAATCATCTTTAAATCGCCACATGAAGTTTGAATGTGGAAACAAAAAATTATTTTGTTGTCCAGAACCCAGATGTGATTACAGAGCAACCCAAAAAGCACACATCAAAACCCATATGCGAATCCATCTGCGATGAATTTGATGTAAATGGAAACAATAAGACTTATGGTTTAAATTTTAGTTCAAAGTTAATTAATTTTTTTTTTAATTCAGGTATACCTACTATAATTTTTGCTAGTCGCAGCAATGAGAAATTTCAGTTGCACCCTTCTGCATAATGTTTCATGAACATAATCTGCATAGGGAGCGATGTTCAATAAGAAATATGTCAAAAAAATTATATCACATCATGTACCTACCTGTAAATGTGTTTATTTTAAATATATTCATATTTTGAAAAGTTATTTTGTTTGTATTTAAGGTAACGCTGATTATATCTGCAGCTATGCCATAAGTGTATGAAGTTGTTTAATTCAGGTCTGTTGTAGGTTTTGTTTGATTTTCAACATACAGGCTGTAACTACTCAGGAGACACAGAAATCATTTTCGACATACGTGTACGCAAAGCACGTCGTTACTCCCTATTTAGAGGGAGCAAAACAGAAAGTGACGGCGTGCTTCGTTTGCACTTCACTTGTGACGAAAAATATAGTATATTAGTATATACCACGGGAGGGACGCGACTATTCCCTTTGGTAAAATTGCAACAACTTCATCTGCGGGATAGTCGCGTGCTTATCTCCCTTGGTGCAGAATATATAATACTATTAAGAACGCATAATAAATAATAGGATATAAACAGAATCGTACTTTAAACTAGGAAATCTAATGTATTTTTACGGATCCAAGAATTATATCTGTTCTCAAGTTATGCAATTTGACAAAAAAGAATAATAAATAATAAATTCTTGAATTTAATAGATATTTGTTTAACTAGACAAAAAAAAACATATTTACTGCCATGGCTAGAGTTTCATAGACAAGGGACAAGGTGTAGTCGAGGTTAATAATCTAGCTTAAGCAGTAAATCTGTATTTTTGCCATCTTAAACACATTATTTATATTTAAAAAAAAGTGTATTGATTCTCCATAGAAACAATACCTAACTTTTATTGCCTAGGCATACTAAAAGAGACATTTCAAACAGTTAGCCGTCCAAAAAATAGCACTCTTAATGTCAATCTTAATTATTTTTATAATAATTTTGCATTTTTTACTGATAGACATGAAAAAAGAAAGTTATATTCGTCTTCTTATCTTTTTGTTACGCTATTCAATATTCTATCATAAACCAGCAAAACTATTCACTTAATTAATATTACAAGTAGATTATTCCATATACAAACTTTATATTATTTAAAATAAATAAAAAAACTAATAGTTATACTCTAGTTTTTCAATTGAGGTGGTATTTGTTATGTTGTTATCCCCGAATTTGCAAATAATACGATAATTTTTAAAATAAATGAAAAGTGTATATCCATGGTAAGTTTCTGTAAAAACAATTGTAAAATTTCTTTTCGAAGAATAAAGCTACTTGTTTATATTTCTAAATAAAATAAATGGACAATTATTATGAATATTTTTTCACAGATGGTTTAACCAATCAAATGACGTAATGCAACCAATAGAATTGAAAATGTAAAATGATGTATCTGACAACATAATTTTGTAGATTAGGTTTTATTTTGTTACGTCAGTAACAAAAAATTAATTAATTTGTCACATGTAACGTCAAAAATGTTTAGCAAAATGAGTCGTTTTGGTAGTATTTTTAACAAGAAAAATATTCTTCCTAAATACCATTCGAGATAATAATTTTTTGAGAGAATTTTTGTCTATTCCACGGCAACTTATTGCAATTTCACTCCACAAAACATCATCTGACAATTCCCCTCAACTTCGTTTCGGGAAATTGGTAGATGATGTTTTGTGTCGTGAAATTGTTAGAAATAAATTGCCGTGGAAACGACAAAACAATTCTCAAAAAATTATCATCTCTTATGGTATTACTCCTGAATATTTTTTGACAGATGGTGTAACCAATCATATTGCGTAATGATGACGTCAAATGACGTAATGCAACCAATAGAATTGAAAATGTAAAATGATGTATCTGACAACATAATTTTGTAGATTAGGTTTTATTTTGTTACGTCAGTAACAAAAAATTATTTAATTTGTCACATGAAACGTCAAAAATGTTTAGCAAAATGAGTAGTTTTGGTAGTATTTTTAACAAGAAAAATATTCTTCCTAAATACCATTCGAGATAATAATTTTTTGAGAGAATTTTTGTCTATTCCACGGCAACTTATTGCAATTTCACTCCACAAAACATCATCTGACAATTCCCCTCAACTTCGTTTCGGGAAATTGATAGATGATGTTTTGTGTCGTCAAATTGTTAGAAATAAGTTGCCGTGGAAACGACAAAACAATTCTCAAAAAATTATCATCTCTTATGGTATTACCCCTGATAATATTTTTGCACGTAATTGAACGATACTTTATTGTATTTCACCACGATCCGAGAAGTAAAGACCTTTTACCCTTTTACATATTAGTAGCAACAACAATATAATATTATTTTTTATTCTAGGACACTCGTATTTCTGCAAACCAGGAGGATACACTTGTACTAACTGTGGAAATGTATACAAATGGCAACCAAATTTAAGTAGACATATAAGAATACTTGCAAAGGAGTAAAAGCTACACAAAATAATTATTTATTTAGAAAGTTGCAATAAAAATGGTGTGACAATATGTAAATAAAATTTCAATGATTAATTAACAAATTTTTGCTGAAGAAAGTAATATAAATTTCAACAGGGGCCCATAAAAAATATGGTGGTTTTTAATTCATTAGGAAACAGGTAGCTATGCTATATCAATTTGTAGGTTCAGTAAATGTATATTATGCACTGAATATTAAAATACTTTTGCCGTTTACTGTACCCAGTGGCGAATATAAAAAATTTGACAGGTGGGGCACAACTAATACATTGAGAAATACTAAATAAAAATTAGTAAAAGTATAGAAGTTCTTGGAGAATTCAGTCAATTTATTAAAATACAATAACACACCAACGTTTCGACTTTAATTAAGTCCTCTTCAGGGTGCTTTTCATTGTTGTTACTTAGCAACTTTTAAAGCAAGGCGTTTTTAATTTTAAGATTTTGCACGCATTTGTCTCTTTAAGGGTGCGTTACAGATGTTTTGCAGGTTGCATAAAAATATATCAATTTTTAATAGCCATTTTCTCCGCTCCTGGTCAAAATATCTAGGCAAACAAAACATTATTGAAATTTATATTTTTTTTTCTGTTTCCTGAAATATTTTTTGTTCCAATATTGTTTACTATAAACATTAAAACAATATTTTTATTCAATATTATGCCCTATATCAATACAAAATTACTCTCAGGAAACAATATTTACTCTAATATTCACACATCTGCAATGTTTATCTTAATTGTTACAGTAGTTTTCTCAAAAATGGCTATTAAAATTTATTCAAATTGAGTAGATTTGAGTAGCAAAGTAGTCGAAAATAGTTCATCCTTTACCATAGAGATGGCAGCTCAGTCGAAATAACTTAATTGTCACTAAATATCGGTAATATAGTTTTCGACTTTCTACCCAACAGACAGTGACAATCTGACAATGACACATTTGATTTGAACCGAGCTGGATAACCGATAACTACTATATTTTCTACATTAGTTATACTTTATTTTCACGAAATCTTATATTTATTCTAAGAAAAGAAATCAAAGGTCTTGATTAGGACTGATGTACAAAATTGTTCAAAATAGAGGTCGGCTATTCAGACTTTTGTTTTTTAAAAGTAAATTTAAGGGCTAGAAAGTTGTTAAAAATTGCGGCACGCGTTCCGAATTTGTTTTTATCGAAAAAATTATAGAATCATATCGTGTTTGATACAGTGTTGTGACTGATCTAGATCACTGATCTAGCTCAATTTACGTGATCTTTGGTCTGATCTAGATCATCTTATATTTAAGGATCTTGAGTTTGATCTAGATCACATAAATATGATCTACGATCTTAAAATAAGATTATATTTTAAAATTTTTCTACGCTATATGCAAGTTAAAGCATGAAATTGAATATTTAGCAAAAGTACGAGTTTAATATTTTTAATATGTTTTAATTTTAAACTGTAGATTAAATCGCTTGAATACTACGTATTTTCTTCTTTTTTATGTACCTAATGTAATACAACAATTACCTAAATATTTTGTCTAATATTGATCTTTTTACGATCTAAAGAAAAAAAGATCACTAATTTCTGATCTGATCTAAAAAAAGATCCTATCGTAAAACTTGATCTAAGATCTGATCTAGATCATATTAAACTATCTAGATCAATTTTAAAATGATCTGTCACAACACTGGTTTGATATGAAGTTAAAGGGCTAGATAAATCATATTATTTAAAATAATGGCCGATGATTTATATTTGTTTTTATCGAAAAAATTATAAAATGATATCGAGTTTGACATCAAATTAATGAGCCAAATGAGGGCTAATTAAAATAAAATTATTTAAAGTGGTGTTCGACGATTGGCATTTGTTTTCAATAAAAAAATTATAAAATCATATCAAGTTTAATATCAAATTAAAGGTAGATAAGGGCTCAATAATTAAATTATTGAAAATGGTGACCGACGATCGGCATTTGTTTTAATCGAAAAAATAATAGAACTATATCGAGTTTGACATCTAATTAGAGAGCTAGGTGAGGGCGAGGGCTAATTAATAAATTTATTTAAAATTATTGCCGGCGATTGCAATTTGTTTATATAAAAAAATGTTTTAATCATATTGAGTTTAATATCATATTAAAGTTCTTGATGGGAACTGATGTACTATGTTGTTCAAAATGACGTCTTTTGTTTATAGTTGGATAACCAGGATATTTATTTTATTACACATATTATCTTATTCTATTCTAAAATTGTAATGGCTTAACTAAAATTTATATTGAAGAAGAAAGATGAATAATTTGAAGTTGTAATTAATTAATTATAATTTCATCATACGAAAAGATTACAATTTATTTCGGTAGAGTCTAAATGTTACAATTATTGATGCACGAAGTGTCGAATCCTCCCAAATTCAGGGTGCGCGGAGTTTGAGCCTCGCGAAGCGGGGCGCATTTCCTTTGTCCCGCGGTAGCGGGACCTAGTGTTAAAGCCGCGTAACGGGTCCTGATGCTAGTTTTACACTAAATTAACAATAACTACTCTATAACTAAAACGAAGGAGGGACTAAAATATTTCATTTTTCTTACATCTGCTAATGATAATTCAATTTCAATTTTGATTTTGAAGTTTCTTAGAATTATTTAGAAACATCTGATATTGCAATCAAATCTAACAAAAATAATTCCTATTGAAAATATTTTTAACAATTGATCGCCACACAACAATGTTTCAGAAAAATTTGTCTAATCTCCAGCTAAATTGATTCCAGGAAAATATTCTCGAATCTCGACAATAAAAAAAATTCTAAGAAATTTGGTAATTTACGCCTCAATATAATAATAAATGTTAAATTTTATATAACTTATTTAGTTCTCCAGTCCAAACGAATACTTGTATATAATTTCTGTTTTTTACAAATACACATAGGTTTAAGTAGGTACATAAAAATGTAATGATGAGAGAAATTTGTAAACGTTTTCAATTGTTACGAAATAATTGTTTATGTGTACTTAACATTTATTAAATATACAGAACTACAGAAAAAAAATTATAAAAAATTTATTTAAAAAACAAAAAAAAATAATTAAATAATAATAAAAATGCTCATTTTATTTTGTTTTATGTGTACTATGAAAACCAGATTAAGATATAAAAATGACTAATCAATATTAAATGAAGGAAAGCTTAAATTTATCGAGGATATTGATTTTCTCCTGCGTTCCGTCACCGATGAGTTTATCAAGAATTAGGGAGAATATTCGTCATAGTAAACAGACACAAACTTCAGAACACGATTGTATAGCCCTCTATTGAGAATATTTTAAATATAGCAACGTAGTTCATAAGTATGACCGATATGTAGTAATTGTCTCTACTTTTGAAACGTGTCCTTAAATATCGATGCCTACCACCTAAGGTCGCACTTCTGACATTCACTGTACGAGTACCTACTCTCTCCTTCGGGTTGTGCTGCAACTAAAACATTCGCAAGATGCTTTATCGACACTTGATACACAATATACTATTAAAAAATAAGCAAAGGGAATACCTACGATTTTATTGCATATTCATCCACTTATTCCTGGATTTTTAAAAAAAATCATTTAAAAATCAAGAAAAATTGTATGTGTTATTTATTTGATTTTTTATTATGAGTAATAGCCAAGTGCGGTACATATATCCGACTGTGGTTCTGATAACTGAGATTCGAATCCAGTTAATGGCAAAAAATATCTTAGTATTTGCTTACATCTGCAGCCCAGCATTCATAAAATAAATCTTAAGTTCTATTCACGCGCGCTGACATTTTGATTTTTTTTTCAGAAATAGCAGATCTAATTCCTTTAGAAGGTGGCATTTTCCAGGCTAATTATTATGAAGAAAGACGGAAAAGAGGAAGAAAAAGTTTAGTTTGGCAATATTTCCATAAAGCACAAAACTCTTCAGTGTCGAAATGTCAAATTTGTGGTAGGATTTTGAAATCTACCGGTGGATGTACTTCGGTGTTGCATAATCATTTGAAATCTGTACACAAAATATTTCTAACTAAGAGCTCTAAAATAAAGAAAGGCAATTTTTAGAATTTTAATACATTAAGAAACAAGTAGGTGAATGTTGAATGCTTTTGTTTCCAGATATTTCGCAACAATATAATGAAACTAAATTTTGTTTTCTTATTTACCGACAATCTTTGTTTTCAAAAGTGATCAATTTAGTTTATAAGGTTAATTGATGTATTTTTATAAATAAATACCTACATTTTTTTCATTCCTCCTCTTAAATGATAGATTTGTTACAGATGTTTTTTTTAAATAATCTTTGATAAGTGTAAAGTTTATCCTGACACATCTTTTACAATTTAACCGATTTAAACCTAGCTTGAGAAACAAGCTAAGTTCTATTTTATGTAATTTCATGTATATTAATTTGTTTTTCTGAATTTCTATTCATTAAAATGTATTCAAATGATTTAGACATAAAAGTGCCTTCAATAAAGTTTTACCAGCGGTTGTGTTGTCCCTATTTTGTGACGTGAATAAGATTAAAGTATGTCGGATAAAATTTTATAATAGATATTTATATATTTATATATAGTTGCAAATGTATTCTTACAAAGCGCAATAAAGAAAATACAATATTATATTTTATATTTTCTAAAATTCAAATATAGTTGAATTCTCATGTGTCAATTTCGTCTAACGCCAATTCTATTGTTTAAGAAGATTTTCATTTGTACATCCACGTCCCTAATAGGCACTACAAATATTTTTTTTATCAAGTTATTAATTTTGTTAAAATTTATTGTAACATCAATCATTACAAGTAAGGTACGTTGCTCGTCTTTCAATTTCTATAATAATTGAAACTAAATATTGAATAAAATAAAATAAACAACTGAATTATGAGTTGTTTTTTTAATAATTCAGGTCCTAAAATTTCTGCTGCCATTTCCAGTTACATAATTTTGAATTATGTTCAAGTGTTCAAGACATACTAAATTTTAATACATTGTTTAATTTGTAGGTTTTCTAGTTCATCTTTACAATTTGTAGAACATTTGATGATATATATATATATATATATATATATATATATATATATATATATATATATATATATATATATATATACCTATCTATTCTCATTTAAATTTTATTTTCAGAAAGAAATAATCCGAGGTGTGGATCATTCCCTTGCACAAACTGTTTCAAAATCTATAAATGGGCCCAATCTTTGAAGTTACATATGAAATATGAATGTGGAAAACCTGCTTCATTTAAATGTGATTTTTGTAGCTATGTTTGTAAACAGAGAGGAAGTATGAAAAGCCATATTGGAAGAAGACATTATAATGAAAAATAAACAGCTGTTATATTTTTATAACAAACAAAAATATAGTCTTATAAAAATGTTTCCATGTATTTTATTTGTGTATCTTTCCTGACAGTATCCCTGATGAAGGACACAACTAATGTCCGAAATATTGGAATTTTTGAAATAAATTTAAGTACGTAAACAACTTGTATTTGAGCCTTGACCGATTCCCAAGATTTTTAACTCTATATATATATATATATATATATATATATATAATACCATTATAATACTAACTACTACTACACTGATGAGACAAAATAAGGTCGACACACGACGTGTCTTTAGCTACCGCCACCCTACTATGTAGTAGTTCCATTCTGACACAGTGGTTGTTTTAAAATTCAGTTAATTATTTTTTCATAATTGTATTTTTGGTAATGTTTCGTTTCCTTTAAACTTCAAAGGAAATAAATTGAAACCAAAACAATAATTTTAATTAGAATTATCTGTTTATATTTATGTAAATTTCACTCGATGTTTATTAATTAATAATAATTAATTTCAGCTCTTTTAATAGTCTTTGTTTTTTTTAGATTCTGGAAAATACCAAGGACAAAATTATAAATTGCCTGGAAACTTTACTTGTTATCAATGTGGAAAAAAATATAAATGGTATGCATCTCTTACCAAACATGTGAAATACGAATGTGGGAAAAAAGCTTCATTTAAATGTCAATATTGTAATTACCATGCGAAACTTAGAGATAATTTGAGGCAACATATTGTTAAAAGACACATGTCAAAGAAAATGGTGTAGCTATATAAACAATAAATAATTCTAATAAAAATTAGAATATTAAATTTATTATTTTATTGTATTAATTTCAAAAATTGCAGGTATATGTAAACATTTTCCACCATCAAAAATACGACCAATACAACGATATCCATAAAATAATGAATACCGTAATGCAATAAAAAATTGCAAGAAATATATTCTTGCAATTTTTTTAATTTGTATGTACTCTTATTTCTAATTTATACTGATTTATGTGATATCTCTCTGATCAAAACTAATAGTTATCTTTCTTATTTATCTATTTATATTTCAGGTCCTGGTCAATATCAAAATATAAATGGATGAGTTTCTGGTTGCATATACATACTGTTACCATAATATGGACATTTATTAGAGCCATCCAGAATAGGAATGATAAACTATAATGTTATACAACCTATCAGTCAAGTTGTTTCCTTATTATATCGGTAACATCATTGTGTTGTGAACCAAAAGCAAGAACAAAATGTTTTGTTATAATTATTGAAAGTGCTACGTTTATTAATTAAAACAGTATTTAAGGACAAATTGCATAATTTATCTATAACATATTATAAGCACATAAACTAAATATGGTGTCAGTGTCAGGTTTAAAACTAAAATAATAAAAATATAAAGTCAAATTTAGTTATTTTAAAAGAAAAAGTTGGTTTCTGGTATAATAAAGTAAAACGGGATAAATGGAATTCAACCATCACAAGGACTCAGTTCAGTCTATAGAAGGGGGAATATAGCTTAGAAAATATATTCATTAAATTTGATTGTATGCAGTAAAAGTTTATCATTCTTCAACCAGCAAATAAATATTCAAATTACGATACATTAACCTATGTTTAATTTCAATATTTACACTTTATATTACTCATTTCAATGTTATTATTGCAGATATCGTTGTACTCTGTATCTTATTTTTTATAGATATATTAGACTTCCATGTTATATTCATTTTTATTTATGTTTATAGTATTATTAATTAGAATTTTTGTTTTAGATTTACGATCCTTATTTCCCTGTGACAAATGTAATAACGTATACAGAGTTAGTGGGTCTTTAACAAATCATAAGAAATATGAATGTGGAAAACAACCTGCATTTCAATGCCCTTATTGCAACTATAATTTTAAACTGAAAGGAAATTTGAAAAGGCATATTTTAAGAAAACACAAAAATTAAATAGCGTGATAAAAATAAATGAATACCTTTACACAATAAACCAGTGTTTTTAATGCAAATTGCTTAGAATTCTAAAATTTAAATTTTGAAGAATTATTCTTCTGTATTCTGGATAAGATGGGCAGGGTAGAGTAAAAACTCCACTTTGGAATTTTTCTAGCGATTGTGAAACAATGGTTTAGAAATAATTGTTTTTTACACTCGAGCAGAACACGTGCAAATCTGGCGCATGTGTAATGAAGGCGGCCATGATATTTCTATAACTTTTCAACTTTAAATTGGAACGAAACTTTTTCAAATTGGGGCAAAACAACTTTAAATTGGGACTAAACAGTTTCATATTGGGAATAAACAATTTCAAATTGAGAATAAACAATTTCAAATTGGGAATAAACAAATACAAATTTGAAATTGTTTAGTCCCAATTTAAAATTGTTTATTCCCAATTTGAAATTGTTTATTCTCAATTTGAAGTTGAATAGGTATAGATTTGGATATTCCTTTACATTAATTTTCTGTGTCCACTGGATTTTGATATGAATTTTCTTTTTGTTTTTTTCTTGTGTATACGAGATTCCTTAGGAATTAAGTTTCGTTTTATGTCTGTAGGTAAGAATGTTTTAGTTATAAATATTCTAGTGTTGAAGACGTTCCCGTCCAAGCCATACTACACTGATGAAGAAGGCTAGCACTAGCAGGTCTGCAGCTAGAGTTGTGCTGTGGCTGGCCATGTTGGAATTCTTTTTTCTTAGATATTAATTTTGATACATGCATTTCACGTCGTCATTATTTTGTATGTTTTCTATTTTCTTGTATAGTCCGTGAGCCAAGAAGCGATTTCAACGATTTCCATAATTTTTTGGGGGGCAAAGTTTTACTTTAACCATAGTTTAACATGTATGTCTAGAGTATAAAACCGGTAGGTGGCACTTTCTATGTGGTAGCTTTTAATAATGGCGCCCAATTAAACATGGCGCCTGTAACCGAATAGCTTAATTAACGTTTAATATAATTTGTTATATAAAACTTTCCTGTATTTAGCATAGTTTCATGTAAAAATTTAAAAAACAAAAATATAAAATATATTTTTTTAGAATTTAATGTTGTATTTCCAAAAATATCAATCATACAAAAAATAATGTAGAATAACAAATTGTTGCAAATTTAATAACCTTTAATTTTATAAGATTAATATAAAATTTAGCATACGTACCTATATAAGTTTTGTAATATTTATTCGTTTACTTACAACGTTGACTACTGTTTGGTCATATTTAGACTGGTTTTGTATACATTATCGCATAAGTGTATTTATTATTATAAACACTGAATTGACTGATTGTAATAAGTGAAAAAATTAACAAATTCTATATACAGGGTGAGTCATCGAAATGCCCGTCGTCGATATCTCCCTTGTCGTTAAAAATATAGCATAAATTTATTAACAGAATTTTTCGTCTACTCAAGGAGCATAACTTATTTTCACATATACAGGATGTTGCATAATGACTTGGCAATAATTGTTCGTCGTTTTTTAAATGATACACGCTATATATTGTTATATATTTTGAATTGTATTTTATTTACCTTATTTACGAACATATGAATCTAATTTTAGTTTTCCGCGGCGTTGCCAAGTTATTCAATTTTTTCTCTAAAAAAAGCCGAATACACGTATTGTTTTATAAAGGCGTACTGAAGTTATTTTAATAGTAAAAATAATTATTTTTTTTTCTGTACAACTGTAACTATACTCTTTGTTCTGATATAACTTTTTTTTAATGTTATCATACAGGATGTTCAATACTGGGAATCAAATTTACTCAATTTCAAATGGCTATAACTCGTCATTTTCAAATGGAACATCCTATATTTTATTATTCTATTGTGTGTATTTTTGTATCTTCTTATGTTATAAAAGGTGTCCTATGCCTAAAAACATTAATTTAATTAATTTTGAAATTAATGTTTTTAGGCATAGGACACCTTTTATAACATAAGAAGATGCAAAAATACACACAACAGAATAATAAAATATAGGCTGTTCCATTTAGATTTAATTTGATGGTTCGTGAGTACACTGAACAGTGATATAGGTACCTAGTTATTGTATTTAAACAAACATCTTTAAGTACACAGTGGATAGTTTACTTAAATACAAGGTAGGTTTTATAACTTTTACGTTATGTTTCCTTTTTAAATGTAATATTTATAGTAGAAAATGGCTACTTCTTCATCAATTAAACGGAGAAAACAAGAGAGAGCTAGCTGTATTATTATGCATTTATTATTGTTGGTTAAAGGGAAACCCTCTAGGCAGATAATGATAATAAAATTTTTATATGTGCAAGATGTTTACTCGATCTTTAACTGTAAATATGTAGTTGATTTAGCAATTGTTCGTTGTTCTCTCTTACATACCTAATTAAAGTTATTGAAATAAGAATAATTATTTTTTTTTTAATCCACTATATGGAATAATATTTTATAACATATAAATTCAATTTTTAAGAACGTGAATATTTTTTTTAATTTTCAGGATTAAAATGATTATTTTAATTTAATTAAAAATCCTCTTTTGTGTTAATATTATGTAAAAACACATAAATAAATGTATTAAATTTGCAATAATTTGTTTTTCTACAATGTCTTTCGTATGATTTATATTTTTAGAGATACAAGTTTAAATTTATTTTATATTTTGATTTTTTACATTTTTACGGGAAACTATGCTAAAAATACCGCAAAGTTTTATATAACAAATTATATTAAACGTTAATTAAGCTGTAAAATGGTGTTTGGCTCATTAAAAGTACTGGAGATATCACCGATTTACTATTCGGTTACAGGCGCCATGTTTAATTGGGCGCCATTTTTAAAAGCTACCACATAGAAAGTGCCACCTACCGGTTTTATACTCTAGACATGCATGTTAAACTATGGTTAAAGTAAAACTTTGCCCCCCCAAAAATTATGGAATTTTTGTCTGGCTCACGGACTAGTAGTTCCGTCTAGGATATCTATATCACTATATCTGAACCCTGTTTATGTGTAAAAGCGTGAGAAGGTATAATAAGGTTTATAAATTGCTCACTTTCTTGAAAAATCTAAGACATTATGAATGTGGAAAAATAGCTTTACTAAAATGTCTATATTTACCTCGATTATAAATTAATTATAATAATAATAATAATATTTATTTAACCGAGTAGCAATACAGCACGGTACGTCTGGGATATAATTAATTACATAATAATATAAAATACATAGATATAATTGTACATAAAAGTCATTAAATAAATGGATTGAGACTCTCAGTATTACAAAAAAAAACAAAAGAATTTCAATGTTTAAAAATTCTTGTCCTCTATATACTCCTCTACACTGTAGTAACTTTTATTAATCAATTTTTCAGATATAACAGATTTAAACTTTTTAATGTTCAAATCTGTTATACCTTGTGGCAATTTATTATATAGTTTTAAATTAATGTCGTTAATATTAGCATTTCTGGTTGACACCCTAGAAACAATTAAATCATTATTTTTTCTTGTTTCATACTTGTGAATCTCGGCATGAGTTTTGAAGCTAGCAATGTTTTTCTTTATATAAATTAAACAATACAGTATGTATTGCGAATAGAGTGTAAGAATACTATTATTCTTGAAGAGCTCTTTACAAGAATGAGTTAGACTTACTCCAGATATGATTCTAAGTGCCTTTTTTGCATTAAAAATATTTTGTTCGCATGTGGTGATTGACCCCAAATCAGTAACCCATACGACATGACAGAATGAAATAATGCAAAATAAGCAATTTTAGCCGCAGGAGGACCTACTATATTGTATATTTTACGCAGTGCATACAAACAAGTTGCTAATTTGTTCCAGTTCAGATTTTCCTGCAGATGCATTCCTAGATATTTTACTTTAAAATCATTACTACTTGTATTAGAATTGACAAAATCAACAATATGTGTCTTATCTCTATTCAGAAGTAATAAGTTATCTGCAAACCATTCTGTGGCTTTGTGTAAAACTTCATTACAAGTTTCTTCGAGAGAATTAGTGCAAGGACTATGATTTACGAAAGTTGTATCATCCGCAAATTGAATTGTTTTTGTATCCATATTTACTGGTAAATCATTTACGTATATTGTGAATAATAAGGGCCCTAGAATGCTTCCCTGTGGAATACCGTTATAAATATTTTTTATACTACTTTTGATATCATTTATTGATACAATTTGCTGTCGATCAAATAAATAAGAATATAGTAGTTCGAGAGTAATTCCTCGTACTCCATAATGCTCTAATTTTGCAAGTAGTATTTCGTGCGATATGCTATCAAATGCTTTACTCAAATCAACAAATACCGCTCTACATGATTCTTTTTGCTCCCATGAAGCAGTAATAAATTGAATTAGTGATAATAGGGCGTCAATGGTGGACCTTCCTTCCCGGAAGCCAAATTGTTCATCAGCTAAATAATTCTTATCAATAAAGTAGTTTAACAACCGCACATAAATAACTTTCTCTAAGATTTTAGAGAATACAGGTAGAATTGCAATCGGTCTATAGTTCGTGGCAGTATCTCGAGCGCCGTTTTTATGTATTGGGACTATTTTAGCTACTTTGAATTGTTTGGGAAAAACTCCGTTTTGTAAACATGCATTAATTGTATCACATAAAGGTTCTATTAGATATTCTGCAACAGATTTGATGAGACTAGTATTTATATCATATAAGTCCATGGAATTTTTACTTTTCATTTGGCGTATGATGTTAGAAATCTCTACTGGTGTTGTTGGCTAGAAATAAATAGAACTATTACAGTTGTTTACTTTTTTAAGAAAACAATTGTAATCATGATTTGTAGGGGGTAAGTGATTGGAAATTTCATCCACCATTGACACAAAATGATCATTGAATTCATCTGCACTTATATCACATTTATTGTTATTTACATTTCTTCCTGATTCATTATTGATCAAGGACCATGTAGTTTTGATTTTGTTTGTTGATTTGGCAAGTGCATTATGATTGCACAACTTACGAGACTCTCTTACCTTGTTTTGATAGAGCTTTTTAAGTTTATCGTATTTCATTTTTAAGTGTTCTATATTATCACGATTTCCAAGTTTTATTATTTCCCATAAAAACAATAAGTGCTCGCGCATTTGTTTTAATTCTGGAGTGATCCATGTATTGGTTTTCGGCTTGATAGTTGCTGATTTGAACTGAACTGGAAAAGTAATATCTCTGTAATATAAGAATGTATCTAAAAGCAGGGTTGAAAAAAAAACATGTTTTTTTCAATTTTAAACAAAACATTTGTTTTTTACTGTTTAAAACTGTTTTTTTGGTTTAAAACATGTTTTTAACTCTGCACAAAAAAACATGTTTTAAACAACAAAAAAGCATGTTTAAAACATGTTTTAAACAGGATATCTGTTTTAAATAAATACTATTTCCATCGAAATATGTCGCCAATGCTACTTTTTGTGCGAGGACGGGGATTTACATCGCTCTAGCTGCGTAGCTAGGAGTCACCGATGGTCGGTAGTTGAATTTGTTTTGTTTGTGTTATGCGTCGCGAATGGATTTCGATATCATTTTTAAACACCTGATTTAAAACACAGTTTAAAACATGCATTAAAACATTAGGCCGTGTTTAAAACATGTTTAAAACAGTTTGTTTAAAACAAATTGTTTTAAACATAACAACCCTGTCTAAAAGTATATTACATTTTTCCTGTATGTTGTTTTCGGCGTAAAGATCATTCCAAGATTCACGAGATAACAAGTAGGTAAATGTGCTCAAATTAGACTCATTGTTGTAGCTTCTCAATTGTTTCTTGACTGATCCAGATGCGTTATTATTAGCCATCGTAATTTCACTAAGGAATATAATAGAGGAGTGATCCGATAGACCAAGATCCTGCACTGAAACTGAAAAATTTGAATTTAAATTTGTAAACAAATTATCGATACATGTTCTACTATGACTAGAAATACGTGTAAATTGCTGTTTGACTGTGAGGCTCAACCCGTAGCCAGTCATCAACTTAATTATTTCATCTTTATTAGTATTACAGCCCATGAAATCAACATTAAAGTCCCCAACTATCACTACTTGTACATTGTCATACGTACTTAAAATTTCGAGTACTTACTTGGTTTAAAGTATTTAAAAAAACATTAAAATCACCATTTGGAGATCTGTATAGTGATATGACAATATATTTGTAGTTAGTCAAGTAAACAGCTACAATTTCACAATTTATTTCTACAGATAGAGAATTTTACTTAAAATTTCGGTGGAGTTTATATCCTTCCTCACATATATTAGTACTCCACCATGTATATGTTGAACTCTATTGAAACCATATTTATAAATGAAAGTAATTATAAAGAAGCATACGAGTATTTTCATAAAACATAAAAATTAAAAATAAACTGAATGAGGTGCAGCGTCAAAACCCGAAGTAAGTTAAAACTAGTTTTAAGGCCGGAATGTAGCGATTTCGTCGAGAAAAAGGAGAGATATACAGATTTAGTGTGTCGAACAAAGGTAGCAATAGCGAACGCGCTCTAAAAGTGGCATCGTATTTGTAAAATATTATATTTATAAAGCAAAAGAAATAATCAAACGCATTATTTATATACTGTATTACATTTTATCTACAGTGCGACGCATGAATTTTAATACATTGTGTATTTAAAATGCCCTAAATTAAACATGTAAAAGTAGTATTTTTCTCTTTATTCGGCTTTTTTTTAAAACAATACTATGGCAAAATTTGGTCAAATCGATGCTTCGCACTGTAGAATGAATATTAAATATTGTCGTAAAAAAATTCCTACGTTCTTACGTTAGTATTAGATTCAATATTTTACAAACCGTACAGCACTGTTTTCCTCTTTATATATGTACAGCTACATTCCCGCCTTAACTAATTATTTGTAGAAACTAATTCTACCATAGCAAACCTAAGGTTATACATGCGAATTCAGTTAAGGTTAGATTGAATTAATTTCAACAAATACCTTTAGTTTAATTTGAAGTTACGAAGAGTCAGGGACGTAACTAAGGCTGCGCCTGGATGGTCCAGGTCTTATGCAAAAGAAATGTTTATGAATATGAATATATAGCGGATAGATATAGATTTATTGCTGGTAAATGTTGTATTTTGAATATTATCTATGCAAACATATTTGATGCCATATTCAACTGGATACTATTTTTCTATTAAATTAATTTCAGTAGTGAAAAATATTTTCAAAACAAAAATTTTACTATAAAAAGTGTGGGCTACTTTAATTTTTTACTTGCCCACCCTTGGCCCACCTAAAAAAATCCTAGTTACGTTCCTGCGAAGAATACTTGTTAAAACTCACGTCGGCTCGACAAAACGTGAAACTGCTAAACACTTTTATAAATATCCAAATAATTTTTGTTTACTTTATTGTACGTTTTAACGAATAATTATTATAGCAAGAATTTTTTTTTTTGATTGTCTATTTAATAGAACTACTAAACTTTTATTTGTCAGTAAAACGCAGAATTAAGGCAAAAAGCACGAGCTTTGGTTAACACCCTCACCTAAACTAATAATAATAACATTTACTTTACGTGTTTACGTTACTTCTTTTGGAAGTGAATTATAATCATATCCTGTCATTATTATAATAGATATTTATGTAACAAGTGCATAATCTAGGATTTTATTGAAGAGCCGTTGTTTATGGCAGAGTGAGCGCAGCGAACGAGGCTAATAAATAAAGCGAGTCTATAAAGTCCGATTATGTACGACTTACATACAATATTTTATGTACGACTTCATTATAATCAATTTTTATATTGCCTTGAATGACATTTGTATTTGACATAATCGCGTTGACAAAAAATTAGATAGTATTAATACATTTTTTCTATTGTTATGGTTACAAAATTGTTTATTGATTATTTGTTTGAGAAAAATATTGAAGCCCACAAACTGACATTTTTTAAAAACATTATTATTTTTGTTCTATAGTAATGAAAGAAATTATTGAAATTGCATTAAAAGCAAAAGGATCACTTCTCCTGATTATGTCAAATAAAGGAAAATACCGAAAATACAAAATTGTAAGTACTTCAAAACTGATCTCCCGTCGTATAAGATATCCAGATGAGCCAAGTATTTGATGTTGTGTGCTACAACAAGATTAATATAAACGAAGGAAGAGATATATTGCCAAATTTCCTGGTTTTATCCGTAAACTATTAAATAAGGTTTGTAGTTACTTATTTTATTTTACATGAAAGTTATTTATAGTACCTATTTATATTATTATGTAGGTAATTTAATGTCAGTTTGTCAGGAGCCTTAAAAATGTACTTATTCCTTATTATAGTAATTTATAAAATTTTCATTGAATTGAATTCTTGTTCATAAATAAAAAAAAATAAAAAATTGTAATTGTTGTTTTACTTTATCATTATGCACTAATGCATAAACTGTTTATGCAAGCTAAACAATCTCATAAACAATTGATTATAATGAAGTCGTACATAAAGTGATTTTATATGTGAAAACAAAAATTATCGGGTTTTTACAAAATCCTTTAGCAACTTTGCATTTTGATTAGTCTAAACTAGTTTTCATAAGTTCTCTTGGTAACTTCAACTACGAGTTTTAACTATAGTTTAAATTACTTTTTACTGAGTAAAGCTATAAATAGTTGTATAATATAAACATTGTACTCATTAAATTTTATTTTGTTCTAGTTCAATTTCCACATGAATTACCAAAATCATTTCCATGTGACAAATGCAATAAAGTTTATTCATGGCCAACGTCGTTAAGGAGTCATAAAAGATATGAGTGTGGACGACCTGCTTCATTTAAATGTGCTGATTGCAACTATACTTGTAAACTCAAAGGAAATTTGAAACAGCATATTTTTAACCGACACTCTAAGAAATAATAAAAGTAAGTACAACTCTTAGAAGATTTTTGACAAAATAATAATTAAGGATATAAAGAGTATGCATGATCTACTTTCAGTTTTAAGAAAGAAACAAACTAGGTATTCATTTCAATGTAAATATTTAAAATAGTTATATTTCTGGACTATACAAAAGAGGCAGAGGCAGTGAGCAGCACCAGTAATACACAAAAACACGAACAATACGTTTTAGTATGTAGGAGCGTGTGGAAAGTGAGTAATTATATTTATTAAATGAAACAAATATAGAAAATATATTTATTAACACACAAATTAAATTAAGATAGAAAATAATAATAATATTTATTGAGAGATGGTTAACATAAATAATTAAATGAATATAATAAAGCTTGATGGACGTCGCGCGCGAGGTGACAAGTCGAAGGGCGTTGGATGAACTAATGCAGATTATAGCTTGGGTTGAGAAGCGACTCTATCCGCGAGAACTCAAGTGTTTCCTAGAAAAGTGTACATGTAGTTCACACGTGTGGTTCTCGGAATAGAGCTGATATCGCTAGGCTGAAGGACTTGAGGGTGAAATATATTGTGAAGGTTTGAAGTGGATGTTAATGAAATATTACAGGAGTATTGGATAAATGGAACTGCAAAAGTTATGTATGTTGTGTCGCCACATCAGCCCCCTGGCAGTGTTTAACGCTATCCAGCAGCGTAGCGCTCTGGAAAACGTACTCTGCGGCCGGAGCGCGTCGTTCTGGTAGGCTGGCCCTGGGGGACCTCGCGTTGGGTGTCTGTCACGGTAATTGGTTGCGGCAAGGCTGCTTCCGGTTGCATGTCGTCGATATCCTCGAACAAAATGTATGCAGGTTTGAGGCGGTTAATGCTTACCGTAACATTTTTGTCGCGAATTTTAATTGTAAAATGTTTGTCCCGCCGTGTAATGACCTCGTATGGTCCATTGTAGAAGGGATGCAGTGGACCTCTGGCCGCGTCGTGGCGCACGAACACGTGCGTGGTTGTGGCTAGGTCCCGTGACACGAACACGCCTTTGGGACCGTGTCGACTGGCTGGAGTCGGTCGGATGTCTCGCAGTTGGCGACGCAACTGCTTGATGAAGTCGGTGGGTCCCGGGAGCGGCTCATCGTGTTGCTGGCGGGCAAGGAATTCGCCCGGCAAACGGATGTTTTCGCCGTACACGAGCTCGGCTGATGTAGCTCGCATGTCTTCTTTCCAGGCAGCACGGACTCCTAGGAGGACCAGTGGCAGGTTACGGCTCCAGTCTACGGTGGCGTGGCAACGAATGGCGGATTTGAGCTGTCTGTGGAAACGCTCAACCATGCCGTTCGCCTCTGGATGGTAGCTGGTGGTGGGACAGTGTTTAGAGCCGAGGATCGTGTTCAGCGACTGAAACAAATGGGACATAAATTGTCGGCCTTGGTCGGAGGTGATCCTCGCTGGCACTCCAAAACGAGCCACCCAGCTCGAGACGAGGGCTGCTGCTACCGTAGACGCTTCCATGTCCTCTATAGGCACGGCTTCTGGCCACCTGGTGAAGCGGTCGACGATGGTTAGGCAGTATTTGTAGCCAGCAGAGACGGAAAGCGGCCCCACGAGGTCAATATGGATGTGCTCGAACCTCGTGCTCGTGAGCTGAAATTGTCCAACTGGTGCTGATACGTGTCGAGAAACTTTATTTCTCTGACACGCGATGCAGCTCCGAGCCCACTTCCTGCAGTCTGACTTCATGGCTGGCCAGACAAAGCGCTGCGCGACCATCTTCACCGTGGTGTTGATACCTGGATGAGCTAAGTTGTGCACTGAATTGAAGGCCTGTCTGCGAAATGCTCTTGTTACAAATGGACGGGCTGCTGGAGTTGCTACGTCACAAATGAGATCCTCTGCAGTGCCAGGAATGCGAACACTTCGCAGGTTCAATCCCGTTGTGGCTGTCTTCATCAGGTTACTTAGCTCAGCGTCATTCTTCTGTGCTCGTGCGAGGGCATCGTAATCAATGGAGGCTGAAAGTTCATTGACACGAGAAAGAGCGTCGGCGACAACGTTGTCTTGTCCGGGGACGTGCCTGATGTCCGTGGTAAATTGTCCCACGAAATCAAGGTGCCGGAATTGTCTCGGTGAGCATTTGTCTGGATTTTGTTGGAACGCAAATGTCAGTGGTTTGTGATCGGTGTAGATGATGAATTGTCGGCCTTCAACCATGTGTCGGAAATATTTTACTGACCGATAAATGGCAAGAAGTTCACGATCAAACGCACTGTATTTTTGTTGCGCCGGTGTTAGCTTTTTCGAGAAAAACGCCAGTGGCTGCCAACCATCTGTTGTTTGTTGTTGAAGAGCCGCACCGATGTTGACGTCTGATGCATCCGTAAAAATCGCGAGCGGCAGACAGGGGTCAGGGTGGGCTAGCAACGCGGCGTGTGCTAGGCTGTGCTTGCTAGCCTCAAACGCTTGGAGTGCCGCTGGCGTCCACGTGACCGGCTCTTTGCTCTTCATTTTGTGTCCCTCCAATAACTTATTGAGCGGCGCTAGAATTCCCGCAGCTTTCGAGATAAACCGTCGATAGAAATTAAGCATGCCGAGATAGCGGCGTAGCTGCTGGATGGTGGCTGGCTGCGAAAAATCGTGAACAGCTTGCACTTTGCTCGGCTGCGGACTGACACCGGCGGCTGACACAGTGTAACCGAGAAAAGATACCTCTTCCGCGCCGAGGACGCACTTGGCTGGATTCACCACAATTCCGTAGTCACTTAGCCGCTTGAATAGTTGGCTAAGGTGTCGCTCATGCTCGTCCTCTGACGACGACGCCACCAGGATGTCGTCTATGTAAGCGTAGGCAAAGTCCAGGTCGCGAATTACGTCATCAATAAAACGCTGGAACGTTTGCGCTGCGTTGCGGAGCCCAAATGACATATACGGAAATTCATATAGTCCAAATGGCGTCGTGATGGCTGTCTTGGCGATGTCGTCAGGGTGTACCGGAATTTGACTGTACGCGCGGACAAGGTCAACGGTCGAAAACACTGTTTTCTGCGCGAGTCCGTGCGCGAAGTCCTCTATGTGCGGCACTGGGTAGCGGTCGGGGACGGTGCGCGCGTTGAGTGCCCTGTAGTCTCCGCAAGGGCGCCATTCGTCATTTCCTTTCTTCGGCACCATGTGCAGAGGCGATGACTATGGGCTGTCTGACTGCCGAGCGATGCCGAGCTTCACCATGGCATCGAATTCATGACGCGCGGCTTTCAAGCGGTCTGGCGCGAGCCGCCGTGGCTTAGCGGCGACCGGCGGGCCGGGTGTGGTGCGTATGTGATGCACCGTCGAGTGCTTCGGCGGCGGTTGACATACGCCGGTGGGCCGTGTCACAGTTGGAAAAGTTGAAAGAAGTTGTCCAAATTTACCTGTGATAACGGCAGTTCTAATTTCACCACACTCCGAGACCGATATTGAGGCTGACGTAGCTAATGTTGTTTCGCTGTCAACGAGACGCTGATTTCTGACATCAACCATTAGTCCATAATATGACAGGAAATCAGCGCCTATGATGGCTTTGGCGACGTCGGCGATGATGAAACGCCACGTGAAATCTCGACGGAGTCCGAGGTTGAGACGTAGCGTCACCGAGCCATACGTGGTGATTGGTGAACCATTTGCCGCTGCGAGCTCATATGACGACGGAGACGTGTTTCTTGTTGCGCTTTTGGGAAACACACATACGTCGGCGCCGGTATCTATGAGAAACCGTCGCTTTCAGACGCGATCGGTTACAATTAAACGGCGCGAAGTTGTGGGGCTGGTGTCATCTGTCGCGCTCAATGACTGCCCTAGAAGTTTCCCGATTTCTGGTCGCAGGGCTGTGTGCATCGTTGTGCCTTGTCACCGAATGTACGGTGGTACCAGCACAAATGCTGTCCGGACGGCAAACTATGCGACCTGGAGCGCGGTCGCGAAGGCTTGGTGGAGCGATGGCGAGAATGGCTTCGCGACGGACGCTGCAACTCTGAGATTTGTTGCTGGAGTTCATCTATTTTGCGCATGAGTTCCGTTGTGATGTCAGGTGAGTTAGGTGCTGTAGTCGCCGCGACATGAGTTGGCGGCGATATCTCTATTAACTTGTCGGCTAAACGTGCGACAGCGTCAATATTTACCTCCTCTTGAGTAGCGAGGAGGGCTTGCACAGCACTAGGAAGTCGACCAATCCACAGAGTGCGGAGCAGAGCCTCTGATATTATGTTGCCGCCGAGGTCTCGGAGACGACGAAGTAGCTGTGAAGGCTTCCTGTCCCCTAGCTCCTCGCGCTCTAACAGTTGCCGCGTTTTTTGCTCTTGCGTAACTGAGAGTCGCGCAATTAACTCGTCCTTCACTTTTTGATATTTCCCGGTTGCGGGCGGCGCAGAAATAATGTCTTTGACTTCACTCGCGTACTTGGCTTCGAGATTTCCGATCACGTAGCCATATTTGGTTTCGTCGCGCGTTACACCATTAATTAAAAATTGTCCCTCTAATTGTCCGAACCACAACACGGGGTCTTGAGGCCAAAACGGTGGCACGCGGATGGCAATGCGGTTCACTTGTGTTGGTGCTGGTTCTTCGGTGTCAGGCATATTTAAAAAAAATTGCGTAAAGTCACTTTCACTGTCACAATCACAAAAATTAGATCACGTTTAATCACGTCGGGTCACCACTTGTAGGAGCGTGTGGAAAGTGAGTAATTATATTTATTAAATGAAACAAATATAGAAAATATATTTATTAACACACAAATTAAATTAAGATAGAAAATAATAATAATATTTATTGAGAGATGGTTAACACAAATAATTAAATGAATATAATAAAGCTTGATGGACGTCGCGCGCGAGGTGACAAGTCGAAGGGCGTTGGATGAACTAATGCAGATTATAGCTTGGGTTGAGAAGCGACTCTATCCGCGAGAACTCAAGTGTTTCCTAGAAAAGTGTACATGTAGTTCACACGTGTGGTTCTCGGAATAGAGCTGATATCGCTAGGCTGAAGGACTTGAGGGTGAAATATATTGTGAAGGTTTGAAGTGGATGTTAATGAAATATTACAGGAGTATTGGATAAATGGAACTGCAAAAGTTATGTATGTTGTGTCGCCACAAGTATTTATATGATTTAGACATGGAATAAAATACTATATTTCAGGGTGGGCGTGGGGTATAACAGATAACAGAAGTCTATTGATTTTCAACATAGTGGTATGCATTGAAAGGAAGTCCGTGTAACACATGTGATACATTTGGGAGTCAATAGGCATTTTTTATTCAGCTAGTTACTTGTGGTTACAGTGGTTAGCGTGATACGTCATAGTGCCGTAAGCAGTAACATTTTCGAATGAAATCACTTCGGTTACATCGTTGGTTACCTACCTTTTGTTTGTAAAATTTAAATCAGTGAAGAAATTTGTTATTAGTTCGTGATAAACTTTAATTGTTTTGATAATGGAAGAGATAAAATTTGAAATAATTTAATCAAATTCGTCCATAAGCATAATTAGGATCGCTGATAATGAATGTTTCCTCGACATCATAGTTAAAGGATCAAAATACTAAAAAAAATAAACTCGAGGGAAAAAACGCACCACTCGAAAATGCACCAAAAATGGCAAAATTTCAAAGTGCGATATCTCGGTTGCATTTCTACGAAATTGGATGAATCTTCGAGTTCTGAAAACGTTGAAGGCTTATCTACCTCCCTAAAATAAATGTACCTGGTGTTCAAAAAGCTCAAACTTTGACAGCTCATATGCAGTGCCAAAAAAATCGTGGACCTTATTGGCCAACAGGGTAGGTAATAATGATCAGACTTTTTCCTTCAAGGTTCGCAAAATTTCAAGTACCTACGATGATTTGGCGCGAAGTTATGAATTTTTGAAAAAAAAGTGCCTTTTTGATGTTTCTGAATTTCATTAACAATAATTATCTAAAAGTGACTCTAAAACCTTTATTTCTTTAAAAACCTCTATTTTTTAAATGTATTAAGATATTTGCTGTAACTACAACTAACCAGGTTACGTCAAAACGTCATTAAATTGTGAATAAAATATGGTTATCATGTAACTAGGTAACCATAGATGTAACCGGAGTGAATAAAAATGCCAAATTATGTTAAATATTTGTTTTGTTTGTCATAAAATCGGAAATATAGTTCATTTTTCTTAATCTTTACACTTTATAATAATTGGCATGTCAAATAATATTATCAAATACCTGCTAATAATTATTTTGGTTGCAGCTCATCGCGCCTCACGGAGAGAAATACATAATAACCAGTATTAAATATATAATAGCCCTTTTATTTTATATTACGACTTGTGACAGCACTGCAGATTGCTACAAAACGTATACTGGAGATACCTACTTAAGTAAGGAACAAGTTTATTATTAGAGACAAATATCTTAAATAATAGTTTCAGCAAAATCGGATAGCTGACAGTTGAGTGTTAGTGTTACTAATATGCAAGTATTTTAGTGATTATTAAAAATATATTTATATGTAATATGTTAATAATAACCGTTAATATACTGTATTGCTGTGGTTATTAAGCGAATTATCTCTTAATTATAGTATATTTAGATGTATATTTGTGGTTAATGTCATGTGTTTATTTAATAAAACACAGTACCTATTCTTTTTTTAATGGTTTATTTAACAAAGTATTTTAGGATTACTACACAAGTTAGGTCACATGTACTTTCGCGCTCTCTGCCAACACTACTTCTTCTTCATCATAACATGCAATATTATGACATCTCCCTTTTTTTCTTTTTTAACTAACTAGAATAGTCTAACAAATATTTCGGCTGTCTGACCACTCTACCGGACCTAGGTACTCTGGCAGGACTTGTTACATTATTTGAAGTAATAGGAATATAATACATTATTATTGTTATCTTGTCTAGCATTAACATTTGTATGTATTAGATTATTATCGTGTCTTGTATTAACATTTGGATTTATGATATTATTATCTACAGCGTTATTATTATTTGATTCATTAAACACATCATGACATTTATTGAATGGTTCTTCTGCTGGAGTTTTATAAATGTTGAATCTATTTCTTTCAGACGTATGACCATTAGGAAATACAATTTTATAAGCTCTAGGTCTATTAGATGAATCAATAATTTGTAGCTGGCGTCATTTGATTACATTGATCTTTAATAAACAGTGTTTCATTTTTTTCAAACTGTTTAGGATTTGCATGAATTTACGATCATGATACTTTTTATATAGTAAGTTCTTGTTTCATAGTTAAGTGTTCTCTCTTTTTTCTGACAATTATTTGTATTAAACGATTCAGCTGTAGGTAACAATCCATTTACATTACGTCCAAACATTAACTGACTCGGGCTTTTGTTTAAAATAGCATCTAAGGGTGTATTACGATATTCCAGAAGTGCCAAGTACGGATCTCTATTTGAGTATTCTGTTTTCTTTAACAACTGTTTACAAGTCTGAACATAACGTTCCACAAAACCATTTGAACGAGCATAATAAGGACTCGATGTTATGTGATTAAATTTTCACTGATTGGCAAATTCTTTAAATTTATAATTATTGAATTGTGGACCATTATCCGTATACATTTTGTCAAGAATTCCATATCTGGCACAATTGGATTTGATAGCACTTATAATATGTTCAGTTGTTTGCGAATGTAATTTCTTAAATTCTATAAATTTACTATAGTAATAAAATATATCTATTCCTATCTCTTTCCATGGACCATCCGGTACATTTCTTAACATTAATGGTTCATAAGAATTTGATTTTTGAAATTTAAGACAAGTTTTACAAGATCTGACATAGTCTTCTATCTCTTTGTTCATATTAGGCCAAAAAAGAATTTGTCTTGCTCTAATTTTGCATTTCTCTATACCAAAATGATTGTAATGAATTAATTCTAACATTTTACTTCTTATACTTGATGGTACAATAATTTGTTGATTCTTAAACAGTAAATTATCTATTACAAAAAGTTCATGTTTTATAGCGAAATAAAATCCTAATTCAGGTGACAAATTTTGTTTCGGTGGCCAATTAGATTGTACATATTTAATTACTGTTTGTAAAATAGTATCTTTAGATGTTTCATTTCTAAATAACTCTAATTTTGACTTAGTGCATGCAATATTTTCTAATATAAAACATACATGTAAATCTATGTCTTTATCTACATCATTTAGTGAATTTTGATCATTTAAATATTTTCTGGATAAAGCATCCGCTAATAATAAATCTTTGCCAGGTTTTGTACTGTACTTGTATGTCATAAGCCTGTAATTTTAGTCTTAAACTTTGTAATCTCAATGGTGTTTCACTTAATGGTTTAAAAAAATACTTTCAAGTGGCTTATGGTCTGATTCAACAATGACTGTTTTTCCAAAAATGAATTGATGATATTTTTCAGATCCAAAACATATGGCTAAAAGCTCTTTTTCGATTTGAGCCCATGATCGTTGGCAATCAGTCAGCGATTTAGACGCATAGGCAACAGGCAAATCATCCTGCAACATAACTGCGCCCAATCCTGTGCTACTACTGTCTACCGATAATAATACTGATTTATTAGGGTTGTAATATTTAAGTACTGGTGTATTTGTTAGCATATCTTTCAAAATTTTAAATTCAGTATCATGAATACTCGACGAAACAAAATCTACATTTTGTTTTAATACATTTCTAAGATTATTAGTTTTATCAGACAAATGTGGCAAAAATTTACTAATATAAGTTACCATACCTAACAACGTATGTAATTCCTTTTTGTTCTTTGGAGTTTCCATTTCTACAATCGCCATCACTTTGTCTTTATCTGGTTTGATGCCTTCACTACTGAAAATATGTCCAACATATTTTACTTCTGTCACTCCAAATTTACATTTCTTCTTGTTGAATTTCACTTTAGCCTTTTCTGCACACTTGAGTACAAATTCAAATTCAAAAATCTTTATTGATCAAAAAACAGATCAAATGGCGGGGTTCGGATAAATCCGTTCTTCCACCCAACCTTCTACAAAGTGGTACAATGCTTCACATTACCTACACTAGGTTATTACACTAATAAAATACATTCTATTAAACTATACATACATTACATATTTACAGAAAATTGTTACTATTACATTCATCAAAGAAACAATCTATAGAATAATATTCTTTCTTCATTAGAATACTTTTTAATTCGTGTATAGCAGCTTTACGATCTTTTACTTTTAAGTTTAATGGAAGTGCATTGTAGATTTTACAACACATGTAGTAAGTACTTTTTTCAAAAGCTGCAGTGTTATGAACAGGGATGCACATTATTCTATTTGTTTGCCTTGTAGCGTACGCTGAATTAACATACGTAAAACTGTTTGTATTATTAAAAATATATTTTGCCATTTCATAAATGTAGATGCAGGGTATGGTTAATAAGTTTAATGCTTTAAATTTAGAGCGGCAAGAAGCTCTGGAGTCTATACCACACATTATTCTTACAATGCGTTTTTGTACAAGAAATATTTCATTGAGATGGACAGACGAACCCCAGACAATGATGCCGTAAGATGCGACAGAGTAAAAATAACTGTAGTACACAGTTTTTAAATTTTGTACAGCAAGAACTTTAGACAACCATCTTATACAATAACAGGCCTTATTTAGCTTAGATATTAGGTTTTCAGTCTGAGACAACCACTGAACATTAGATTCTACACTCATTCCTAAACATTGTATTCTAGTTACATTTTGTACTTGTTTATATTGTAACGTAAGATTGTGTTTACTTGCCGAGGATAAGTAGAATTGAATTATCTTTCTATTGAATTATATTTCTAATCTTTGTTGATGTGTTTCTTCATCTGGACCTGAAATAATTATGTCATCAATATAAAGTTGTACACCCGGAAGATCACCAAATATTTCTTGGAATGTGCGATGGAATACTTCCGGTGCTGAGCACAACCCGAAAGAAACTCTTTGATAACAATATCGTCCAAATCTTCCCGCACTAAAAGTAGTTAAAAGTTGACTTTCTTGTGCCAACTTTATTTGATAAAATCCTTTGTCTGCGTCCAAAGTCGAGAACACTTTGGCTCCGCACATTCTTCCAGCAATTTCTTCAATGTCGGAATTTTGTATCTTTCTCTAACTATTGCTTTGTTCAGATTCTGTGGATCCAAACATATCCGTAGCGGCTTATCTGGTTTCTTGACTACAACCATGGAACTAACCCATTCCGTTGGCTCCGTATTTTTTCTTATAATACCAGCCTCTTCCATTCTATCAAGTTCTTTCTTGACATCTTTCTCGATGCTTAATGGTATTATTCTTGGCGGTTCCACAACAGGATAACTTTCTGTCTTCAGTTTGATTTTATACGCCCTAGACAATTCTCCTAATCCATTGAATAGATGATCGTACTTCTTCAAAGTGTTTTTTAGTTTGTCTGTTTCCACCGTGTGAATTCTCTTGAGTAAGTTTAATTTTTTGATAGCCGGTATTCCTAGTATGTGTGGTGCATCAAAATCAACAACTTCAAAATTTAATGTGTATTTTTGATTGCTTACAGCGCAGGTTAAGGTTGTTCTTCCAGAAACCTGTATAGGTGCTCCGCTGTAATTTTTTAATTTAATTTTTGAATCTATTATTTCAGCACCAACATCAGTTGCTATTTTCTTATTTATGATATTCACCTCGGCCCCTGTGTCTATTTTAAACGTTATCTTCTTACCGTTTATTTCTAGATCGGTTACCCATTCTGTTACGCTGCCTATCAATGCTTCATTCTCTTTATTTATTACTTCTACAAAGAAATCTTCAGTCTTCTCCCCAGCACCTGCCTGATCTTCTTCAGCGTAATGCACGTTCTTCGAAAAATACATTTTCGCAAAATGGTTGTATTTTCTACATATATTACATCTTCTGCCATATGCAGGGCATTTTTTTTGGTTCATGTGTTGTACCACATGACTGGCATACTTTCGAAAACTTCATCTTGCTGTTGTTGTTTTGGTTTATACACATTTTCTTCATTTCATCTTTCGGAGGATTTTTGTTTTTACCTTTGTAGTGTTCTGCTTTTGCTTGATAGCTTTTATTGACTACTTGAATATTCTTCTCGTCCATTAACTGTTTTGATTGCGTTTCACATAGTTCAGCAGCTTTACAAATTCTTACACAACCAGCTAGATCTAGTTTATGTTCCCTTAACAGTCTGTCTCTTACTGTTTTATCATTTATTGCGCAATCTATTCGATCTCTGACGAGACTGTCTCTTAAAGTGCCAAAATTACAATTTTTACTAAGCGACTTTAAATCAGTTACAAAAGAGTCAATACTCTCACCTTCTCGTTGATTTCGAGTGTTGAAAATATGTCTGTTTACTGTCTCATTGGATTGTGGTACGAAGTGTTCTTCTAATTTATTTAGGACAACTTCCCAGTCTTTTTTATCACTATCAGATAGCTCAAGGGTATCATAGACTTCTAAAGCTTCAGGACCAATCGTATGCAGCAAAACAGCCACTTTTCTTTCTCCAGACATCGTGGTGCAATCTTTTGTATTCATAAAGATTATAAATCTTTGTTTCCATTTTTTAAAATTTGTTGCAATATCTCCCTCAAATGATAATTCTTCTATTTGCCTATGATTTGTATTTACTCCGCTGTTTTCACTCATTTTGTACTATTTCTTCTATTCACAAAAGTTAGGTTATGTTCAACTTTATGTATTACTTTTTCTGTAATTACTTAACCACACACAGGTTATTTTTATTGCCGCAGCGCCATGTCATGTGTTTATTTAATAAAACACAGTATTCTTTTTTTAATGATTTATTTAACAAAGTATTTTAGGATTCCTGCCAACACTACTTCTTCTTCATCATAACATGCAATATTATGACAGTTAATATATGATAAATATTTGTGGCAAATATACTGCAACGAAAAAAACCGCCCACTCTGGAAACTTTCCCATGCGCAAATTATAAAGAATTTTACAAATGGTATCAGTCTCTAATGAAACAGAAATAGAATCTAGAAATATTGCTTCATTTCTAGTATCTATTTAAATATAATGAATTATATAATAGTTATGTTAAGAAACACAGAAAAGGTATTAGCTAAATTGAAATATAGTTTTTAATGCTGAGTATACAATGTAATCTTTTCTTTTCATTTAGGTTTTTCTCCATTTATATTTAAGTAATTTACTGTTTTGTTTTTGTTTTTAAGATTTATATTTTTGTTGCAGGTCGACAACAAAAACGTCAACTGTTTGGACATTTCCCATGTAACAAATGTGATAAAGTTTATAAATGGCATCAGTCTTTAATGAAACATGTCAAATACGAATGTGGAAAAGTAGCAACATTTAAATGTACACACTGTGATTATGTTTCAAAGCGAAGTGATAATTTAAGAATACATGTTCTTAAACAACACGGTTATAAGTAAAATACCTCTTGGACGGCGCCAGAGGTGGATCCGGGTGGGAACTCGCCCAACCAAAAATACACAGTGCCCACTTGGGTGCCCACCCGCTTCAATTCTTACATTAAATATACATAATTATGCGATATTAAAATAAATAAATATTTAAGTTCATTATATAAAATGTAAATTTCTAGAAAATAAGTGCAGTGGCGGAATTCGGCTGTGGCAAGGGGTGGCACGTTCGTACACTTTTTCGTTTTGTTTAGGATTGTATGGTATTTGCATGATTCAACTCAATTCAGTATTTTTTTAAATTTTACCTTAAACTGCCATAAAATATCGCCTGCGGCATATTTTCTAGCTAAAAGAGACATATGCCAGTATTCTATTTCAAAGTTCCATTTTAATAAACTTTTCATTGAACAGAAAAAATATTACTATAGCGCATGAAAGAAGGAAAAACATGATGCTTTACATCTCTCAATAAAATGTAACTTTTAATTAGTACAAGACATTTTCGACCTTGAATGAAAAAAAATTTAAGCTGCGGCCCAATTTATTATTTATAATGGACCTGACTCCTACAATAATTATTGATATACAGATTCCGATATTGCCACTCCAATAAAATTGCTAAAATCTCGGCACTGCATCTAAGTGCTACCCAACAACTTACGGCCAATTCGTGCCCACCCATCAATTCAATTCTTGCGCCCTCCCATTATTTCATTTTAAAGTTATCTTATTTTTTTAATAGTCCATAATTCAAAATCCGCTAGGTACCTGAATTTGATATATTAATTCTCTCTTTAAATACAGCAAATTATCCAGTATTTATTTCAAAGTGAAAAGAGCAAGTTTGTCTGTATATCTGTTTTTAAATAGTATTTTAAAGTTTGATTTCTAGTTTTATTTATTTCAAACTCTATTGAACAATAAACTATTGTGGTAGAAAGCATTTTATTAATACAAAGCAATTTTTATAGCTTCTTACAGTTAAAAAATTTCGAGTTTCTTTACCGAACCGCCATGCAGTAACATCATAACATGTTTAAAATAGCAACTACCGTAGACGTCAACGAAGTTGACTTATGTTTTCGCTTCAAGAAGCCAAAATATGCAATATTACTGGTTTGCATTCTTTTTATATTTGTTTGAGATATTTAAATTAAATAATTCCCAGGGTCTTTTCCTTGTTCCTGTTGTGGTAAAGTTTACAAATGGTACGTGTCTTTACGGAAACATAGAAACCACAAGTTTAACAAACCACCTACTAAATTTCGATGTGACATGTGCTTACAACTGCCAGAATGGCAATTTTGCAAAGCATCGAAAACTAAACCGTTGTAAAAGATTTTTACGTCGAGTGTAATACGTAAAATTTTATTTTGTGTACAAATTTTATATACTCGTACCTTCATAGATTCATAAAATAATTTAGAAATCTTCATAACCATCAATTTATGTAGTGTAATATAGTGAGTCATCTTTTGAAGTGATTTTATTGTTGCAACAGAGTTATGCTCAATATCCCTCACTTTGGAGAAGTTTCATTGTACAGCAAATTAATACTTATGATAAATAAATATTTTCTAATTTATAATTATTATATTTATTTGAATTTTTTAGAAAATTGACCTAAACAATATACCTAATTACCTACATTTAAACTTTACTTCCTCTATCCTCGTATCTATACCGAATCTATACCCTAGTTTGGTAAAAACTAAAAGCAGATAATTATATTATTAAATAGCTTTATACTTGTACTATCATTGTAGCTCTTTGTTTTTCCAAATTATGTTTCTAAATTTCAGGTGTCCGAAAACGAAAACTTAAAAGGAGAGAAGGCGGCTACCCTACATTTATGAAAAAAAAAGTTACTCGTATTATTAATCCAAGAGGCATTTTCAAATGTGAAAAATGTAACGACAAAGTCTACTCACATTATGCTTCCCTATGGAAACATCAAAATTATGAATGTGGCGTTGATCCGAAATTTATTTGTCCGGTAAAGGAATGCGCTATCAAAGTTAAAACTAAACAGATGTTCAAGAGGCACATGAAGACTTCACATAACGTTACTTTAATGAATTAAAGTCATTTTTTTAAATACAAGTTTCTTCAAGGTTACTGCATATACACTTTAGAATAAAATAAATTTACCCATTTACAGGGTGTCCCAAAAACTGTATAGACACTTTGATAACACTGTGACTGGTGCTTACTTGAATTTGCTGCAGGAAAATGTCATGTCAAGTATTATTTTCAGCAAGATGGATAACCGGTCCACTATCATCGTGATGTGAGAGCTTATCTCCATGAAAATCTGCCGAACAGATGGCGGACTGGTAACGTTTCGGCCCAGTGGGAAATATACTTCGCCGGCCCAGCCGAAGTTTTATAAAAAAGTATCGAAATACTGTTTTTCCAAAAAAAAAGTAGCGCCTCAGACGATTTTTTTAGGGTTCAAGGGCAATGGCTGTTTTAATAAAAGTATAGATTTTCAATAGAGGGGAAATTACACACATTTTACCTTCTTTTACGAGTAGGTAGAAATTAAAAAAAATAACAAATTTAAAAATAAATCTAGGTAATGAAAATTGGGAAATTTATTTATTTGTAATTAGTTTAGCGATTTCTTAAACTTTTAATGAACAAAACCGAGTCGAACAGCCGATTCTAAACGACTGACCGATACAAACAATGTACATATATAAAACTTAGTTTCGTTTTTTTATTTCTATACAATGTTGCAAATAATTGTGAATTTTAATTGGATTGTTTGAGTTATTTATTTAAAAAATATTATCGTTAGCGATAAATCGGTCCTATTGTGCCGGCAGTCGGCTCAAATTCATCGCGGCCCAGTGGGAAATATCCCACCGGCCCAGTCCGCCCCTGGATTGATTGACCGAAGGGATGCCATCGGATGGCCCGCGCGCTCTCCAGACCTCTGGATTTTTTTTGGTGGGGACTCGTCAAAGATAAAATTTATCTGTCAAAACCGGCAACAATCGATCAGTTGAAGGCGGAAATTGATAGAGAATGCAGCGAAATTCCTAATGAAATGATTCTCCACGTTTGCGATTCCATTGCTTCGCGTTATCAGCAATGTTTGAATAAAAATCAGCATCAATTTGAACATTTGCGCTGACTAAAAAAATTCTACATCTGTCTTCTTTAATTTGCACTTTTAATTACATACCTACATCTAAATATACAGTTTTTATATTCATGCAAAGTGTGTAAGTATACATATTTTGGTACACTCCGTATATTTCTATTGTAAACATAGCTATGATAATTTAAATTATAATATAAAAAACCTCTATTGGTCCGTTATGTTACCTTTTAAACTTAAAGATTATGTTTCATGGAATTCTTTAGATAGTATTTACGTTTTATTCAATATGTTTTAATTTATTTTTTGTAATACGTTGTTCACGAACAAAATATGATGGTAGTAAAATAATTTTAATGTAATAAACTTCAGTTTGTTTTTGATAATAAAGTAAATCGAAACGTCGGTTATGTAAGAAGAAGAATATTTTATGTTGTATAACTGATATTTCGAGTAATTTTTCTACCCTAATATATTATATCATAATTATATTTCTCACATTCTCACGTTTGTTCATATCACATTTATTACAGGTTTGTCCGTTACGCGTCGCTTATTTGAATTTGTGCTACCTGCCTATAATTATTTAGTAACATAAAATTTAGATGCACGATTTATTCAATTTTCTAGCACGATGGTGCGAACATAAAAGAATATCTAAAAAATTTCTAGGCATACCCGATGAAAGTTTCATATATTTAGATAAATTAAGGTAAAAGTATTACAAACCTAAGACATAAATATATAATACATTGTTTATGAAATGTGTAACGCAACAATTTATGCCATTATTGAAAAATGGTAGTATGTATATTGTATAGTGTGTACATTTTTAAAATATATTGAAGCATGATTGTATTCGTGTTTCTTTTTTGAACATCTCGAGTTTATATATTTATATTTTTTAGGTTACACCTGTACCATGTGTTATCGATCATATAAAAATAAATCGTCCGTAAAACGACATATGAAGTTTGAATGCGGAAACAGAAAATTATTTTGTTGTCCAGAACCCGGATGTGATTATAGAGCAAAACAAAACGCTCATATTAAAAAACATATGCGAATCCATTTACGATAAATATGTAATTTGATGTACCTATCTGATAGTATAGTGCAAAATTAAAAGAAACATGAAATATTTTGCTCATCTATCTGAAAATACTAATTTTAAACATGACAGTGACGTTATTGCTTCATTAGTTTGTGCCCTTAACAGGGGTTAAACTAAGTACCTTTATAGTGTTGCCCTAGTCCTATAGTCTTTTGATTATAGGTTATATATTAGGTACAGAATAAATTCGTTACCAATTCTTCCCTTGCCTTTTTAAAGGGGGTGTAATGATTGTGTCACCGTCACCTTGATTTTATTTTAATCAAGTTGTATATTTTATTTTATATTTGTTTAATTGTTTATAGAATAATTTCGGAATAATTTACATAACTACCAAAAATATACACACATTTTATTTATACCTTTAATCATTTTATTATTTTATCTTATTTTATACAAGTAAAAGTACGTATTTTATTTATATTATAAAACTGTTACATATTATTTATTAGAAATGAATGAAAAATATTGTGGTTGAGTCGAATAACGAATATTCGGTCGAATACTTTGTTAAAATTTTGCTATACCGATTATTATATTCGTAAACACAATAATCAACTATTCGGCCGTAACGAATAGTTATAACATGGCCGAATACTGCGAAATTATTCAGCTTTGGACACATCTCTTTAATCATAGGTACACATTATTCCATAGTTCACCCCTGAATTATTTGTTACTGCTGTTATAGAAATAAGTCATCCTGCAATCGTCATATCCCTTTAAACTTAATTTTAATTCATGGACATCTTACTTAATTTTGTTTAAATTAACTTTTCCCGTAGTGGTTTTAAATTTTTAGTAAACACTGTTTTTGCCATTATTTCATCCTCCTGTCAGTCATGCATGTATCGCGCTATACGAGTCCAAACATAAAACCGAATAGTTAAATCGTTAAATGCTACATGCATGAGGTTATTACGTTGGTAGGTGTTGCATACATTTGCCTTCTAAAATTGTAAATGTATCTTGAATTATTATTTAATTAACATTTCATTTTGTTATTTAGATAAGCTGCGGTACAGATGCCGGAAGTGTATGAAATCCTACAAGTTTCATTCGGGGTTATGGCGTCATTTGAAATACGAATGTGGAAATCGAAGATTGTTTCCTTGTTCACATGCTGGCTGTAACTACCGGGCGACTCAGAAACTACATATGATCAGGCATTTAAAGACGCATCGTAAACAGTTTTAAAAGAAAAAAATATTCAGTTATTTATTATTTAGTGAATTTGAAGCTCTGAATGTGCCACTACAATACTTTTATTTAATGTGATTTAACATTATTATAAGTAAGTAAAATTAAAGAAATATTTACTTAAATTTTGTGTGTTTTTATTATATGTAGTACCTAGCTGAGGTGGGTACCCGGCGTTGCCCAGATAAAACATTTTTTGTTTAACTCCCAGTCTAAGCGGCCCGTCTACGTTTATTCCGGAATCCTATAATACTCTCGATTTTACATTTTTTTCTATTCCACTTTTTTCTCCACTACTACGATTACTTAAAACCAGCCCGATACTAGAACTTTAGCGTATCCTAGCAATGCAATGTCATTTTGAAGTTGAAAAATATTGTAAGTGATAGTTTATCAAGGTAATGCTTTTATAAACATTTAATAGAGAAACAATGGATCTACAGATGTGCCTTTTTAAAATTTTAAAAATAGATTTCTATCAGGAGATATAACCATGTATATTTTGCATAAATTGGAAATTTTTATGAATTTTTTTGAATTTTTATAATAATGTACAATTTTTTAATTAAAATTTTAAAAGGCAAAATTGGTCATTTAAGTATATAGGTAATCCTTGTTGAAATACAATTTTAACATTCTTGTACTGGCCACAAAACACCCACTACGTTAGTACGTTTTGTGCTGGATTTTAGGAAGTAGACGGGCCTCTTAATGGTCCAATCGAATTTATATACCTATGAGAGCTGGTCTAAAAGTTAGCAGCATTAGTAGTTGTGACTCTTCCTGAACAGGTATTTTTTAAATATAATCTTCGTGACCTTCTTTGTTGTGAAGTAACAGTCGTTTTTGTGAAACATGTTTTTCGTGTTTGGCGATTTTTCTTTAATTTTCTCGATCATTGATCACATGAGAACGTTTAGTCTGCCAACATGATCGTCGCCGCTCGTCAGTCGAAGTTGATGAGCGTCCTGAACGAGGATTGTTTTCTGAAGATGTACGGCCTTCTTTAACTGACTGCAAAATATAATTGAAACAAAACACTCAGGGAACTAAATCTTATTATTAAAATGTATAAAAACGCCGAAATAATCTTATTTTTTATGAATTTTAAGTAAAACGCCAATACAAACTGCAAATAATAAGCATTATATCCTATTTCCACATGCTTTACATTGAGACGCGCCACAAATAACTCACAAGATGACGTCATACGCAGATCTGACGAATTTTGAACTGCTACTTATCTATCTTCTATTTTATTGTATGGTGACTGTTATATTAATTAGATAGTTTTAGCGTTAATGCTTACAGTAGTAGTTTGAATTTCTTCAGTCTTATATTCTTTATGGTGTGAGATTTAATCTTAGATTATTATTACACCTCACCATTCAGTCAAAAAAAATTTTTTGACTGAATGGTGATGTGTACTCTGATTAAACAATTTTTATTTAATATGATTTCATTACTTTTAAATACATATTTTTAGAAAATAAACCTGAATTAATTGACATTAGGTAAGTAGGTAATCAATTGTACTGACATTTTAATTTTTTTTTCAGAAATGGCCAATCTCTTGATTCCTTTGCAAGGTGGAATTTTCCAGGATAATTATTGTGAAGATGAATGGAAAAGAGGCGGTAAAAGTTCAGTTTGGGAATATTTCCTGAAAGGACAAAACCATCCAGTCTCGAAATGTCAAATTTGTGGTCGTATTTTGAAAACTATTGGTGGTAGTACGTCGGTGTTGCATAATCATCTGAAAGTACATAAAATAGTTCTTACTAAGAGGTCCATATTAAAATAAAACAATATTGATTGTTCATTTCAAGATGGAAGTTGGCCAAATGTTACAAATCGTATTTTTCTTGTTTCCAGATATTTTGTAATTTAACTGAATTTACGCGACACAGAAATATGTAATTTATTTAAATGTTTATAAATAAATAAAATTATATATTTTTTGAACAAAAAGAATTTTGTTATCCTTAATTATTATAAGATTGCAGTTAAGCTGGTATTTTTATCTTTTGAAAAAAATAAATATGTAAGTACGATGGTACTACCTAATCTAACAAAATATGATGGCAGGCGAAGGTAAATGTTAGGGATGGGAAAAATATCGATAAATCGATAAATATTGATATGAACATCATTTGCTATCCACTTTCCGTTTGGTATCGATGTATTAATAACTCGATATTTGTTGATATATGTCAATAATTATCGGAAAATATCGAGTTATCGATACCAAACGAGAAGTGATAGCAACTGATATTCATATCGATATTTATCGATATATCGATATTTTTCCATCCCTAGTAAATGTGGAGTATATAGTGAGAGCGACTGATTGAACTTTTATAAAGCAATTGTTAAAACAAAACGAGTTTTAGGATGTGGTTTTCTCACTTATGAAGGATTTTTAACAATATCGTTAGTGTCCGTTTATCTACCTGCTGAGATATTGTGTGTAAATTGAATTATATTTATATTCTGCAATACCTACATAAATATTGCATGTTTCTTTATTTGTAATATAATATAATTTTTTCAGGAATACCAGACAAAAAATACAAATGTGAAGTCTGCGGCAAAGCATACGTCCTACTTTCTTCATGTGTATACCACTCAAGATATGAATGCGGAAAAGAATCAACACATAAGTGCACATTTTGTAATTATGCTTGTATAAGAAAATATAATCTTAAACGTCATCTTGCACATCGACATAATATTGGAATTGAACAAATAAATCGTAAATAATAAAAATATACCTAATCTTGTTGCCACCTTATCACTTATCTTCATATTCCTTAGGTACTTTTCCTATAAAATCATAGATTTACGAAATTTAATACTGACGCAATTTTTTATCCTAGTTTGTTGATCTACTATTAAAATTCACCCATAATACCTTTTATAAAACTATTAGTCTTTGTCGTCGTTTATATGTCATTATTATTATTTTTCTCCATTTCTCCTTAACATGCATTATTATTTTAACACGATTTTTAATATTAGGCCAAAACAAATAATGATGTATTTTACGAAAGTTAAAGTAAATGCTTGTGTAACAAAATTAAACGATATGTATATAATAGGTACCTCCTATTGTTATTAGTTTCAATGTTCTGTTTGTTTTGTTGTTGTATGATTATTTGTTGTTTCAGATGTTTGTATAAAACCAGAATTTTGTTCCGTTGATAATTCAGGCTGGCAAGAATTGTCCGATTCTTCAAGTCTACAAGCAGAACAAATCAAACAAGGTTAACAACAAACAAGTTAAAATACAATCTACTGATCATGACAGTTTGTTCTGTTTTAGAAATTGAAACATCGTCTGATCCAGATTGGAATAGAACCACCCAATCTAAAACCAAACTTAAGCAGAAAGCAAAAAGAGGACGGCCCAGAAAAGGTACATATTTGGTGAAAATAAAATCATTGTTATTTTACCACACCTGCATCAAAATTGTTTGTTTACAACTTGGTTACCATAGCATTGCCTTTGCTTTCTACATCCATGGGGCGGTGAAATCGAAAAACGCACCCTTGTACCTTGTAGCTTGTACGTATCTCAGGCCGAAAGACAGATTACATCCTTTTATGACTTAAAGCCCTCGCAAGCGTAGGACCTCAAACTTCGTTCGCAGGGGTTATATTTTTCTTTCGGCCTTCTATACGTATAAATAACTATTACGCACAACTGTATCAAAATTGTTTGTTTACAACTTAGTTAATATGGCAAAAACTTTCGCTTTACACCCTTGCGTGGTAAACTAGAATAACGCGCCCAGAGCGGTAAACTAAAGAATTCGTCCAATCAAAATTATTTGTTTGACACATGAAAATGTATTTTTTAATAATAAATATTTTTAACGTATTTTGATAAACTAATAATTACGAGAAATTCACAAGTATGTATTTTGATATAGGTAGTTGTGCGTAAAACCTTGTACGTAGCTCAGGCCAAATGACAGATTATACCCTTGGACGAATAAGGCTCGTAAATAACTAGTAACTAGTACCATTCTGCTTTTCTGTAATTTAATTTATCTAGATATTTTCATTTTTCGTGTCGAATTTAAACTTATGTTCATTTTAAAATTATAATAACGATGTTGTGATCAAAAATCCTGTTGTAATACGTTTATTCTACAAACTGTATCACAACACATGCACTTCCTATAGGTACAGAGTGTTTCATAACTTCGACTTTACGGTAAGGGTACATATAGTTTGATATGCTGATTGCAGATCAGAAAGAGTTTCTTTGAAATTCTAAAAATAATAAATTTCAAAATTGTATCTGAAAGGGCCAATTTTATGCCACTGAATAGATATTTATATAGATATTTACATAATTTTTAATAATAATATGTTTTATTGCACAAATTATGCAAATTTTAAATTAATGTAATTCTATTTAGGTGTTCATTACATTTATTTTTTAGTAATAACCTACACCAATCCAGCGATACCTAAATTCGATCGTATAAAAAACTATTCCCCTAATTTTTCGTGTTTCTGAAAAATTCTTTTTAATTCGTAAAAGCATATTAAACTGTATATCGTATATTATGTACTTACTCGAAGTTATGAAACACCCTGTATAGTATAGTGTTTATATTTTTCTATATTAATTTATTTTATTTTAGGAGCGGCAAGAATGTCTGTACCAGGGGAATATCCATGTACTGAATGTGGACGAAAATATAAATATTTACGTTCTTTACATTCGCATACAAAATGTGAATGCGGCAAAGAGCCGTCGTTCTTTTGTAAATATTGTAAATATTCTACCACACAAAATAAACATTTAATTAGACATTATGCTACTACACATAAAGGACGTTATTTTCCGTGTTAATATAACGGAAATTTTTAAGGTGTTTTCAGAATCTGTATTATTTTAAATAACATTTACATGGGAACAAGACACTGATAATATTTTTGCAAACAGAAAGGTTAGTTTAGCGCAAGAATAAAATTTATTTTTATTTATAATGTTTTATATAGGCATAATATTATTCAATATGAAGTATTATTTTTTAACACTTACCAATCTATTGTTACTTAAGCACGTACCTATTCATTTCAAAAAATTTAAATAGGTTTATTGTATTTATATAGTGTAGTATATATTTTATTTCAAATACAACGCATTGTTAACTTGTTTAGTAATATTAATAAGTTTTATAACTTCGTATTTAAAATTAAAGCATTAAAAGAAATAAATTTTATAAAATAAACTTATTGCTAAATCGACACAGTCTTGTGGTCAGAAATTGATTTGTCCATTTTAGCCTATCAAAATACGAATACATATACTCGTACATACATTATAGCAAAACTAGGTACTGTTTCCGGACTAGTGATATAAATATCTATTCTTTTCAATTGCAAAGCCGAAATTTATTATACACATGTATTAGTTATCTTACTTGTTTAATAAAAATAATGTTCTATACAAACATACTTTTATTTATACTAAACGTAAAATAACCTCCTCCCTAAATATCCTGTATTCGTCATGCATTTACAATATTATTTCTGTATTTTCAACACTGTCTTTTAAGTATTACACTGTAATTTGTAATTATTATTCGCCTTTCACAGTTTTAGTTTTATTATATTTGTTTAAGATAAGTTTTAATTTTATTATATTTGTTTAAGATTACTTTTATTTTAATTCAGTGACGTAATTGAAAATTTTTCTACTCGGGAAATATATGTTGTATTTTATTCAGTGTCACAACTTAATAAGATAAAACTGCATCATTGTTATCTATGCTCCCTCTTTTCTCTAATTTTCCCATCGTTTTGAACTCATGTTAGTAATGCCTATGGCACGCCGGTCGAGGAGCATCAAGGAACTCCTCGATGAAACGATAGAACGCACCCCGTCTTCGACGAAAAATAGGGGCGCCGCTATTTTCATCGAGTTGTTCCTCGATGAAACGAATGTGTCTCATTTCAGACGTATCTTTTGTATCTGATTTCGCGCAAAACTTTGATGTATTTGTCACCAATGAAATAGAAATCCGTCGCGGACAGGTGCGTTCAGTCGTTTCATCGTGGAGTTACTCGATGCTCCTTGATGCTCCTCGACCGGTGTGCCATGCCATAGGCATTAGTGAAAGTTGTCAAAAATATTTTTATTGTTGTTTTAAATGATTTTTGCATGTTTACGTATAAGTTGTTATTGGACACACAAAATCCCACCACGGAAATAAATACATAAATAAATGTTGTCACAGATATACTATATTTTGTCACTACTTATCAGTACATATGCAGATTGATTGTACGACACATTTTCTAAACCTTTATTTCTAGGGATTTTTTTTCAAACAATTTTTTTCCAATATCCATATTTTCCGCGAGTTTTTTCCAATATACATTTATTCCGATTTAACCTAACCTAAATTAAATTAAATAATAATTTTATTGGAAAAAATGTCCCATTGGGAAAATATGTACATTATTGGAAAAAAAATTCATTTAAAAAATGCATTTTTTGAAAATATTATCATTGAAAAAACGGACTGGAAAAAACAGATAGGAAAAAAGGTATTGCAAAAAGTAACTCTCACCGTACAGATTTTTTTAACGTTGTGATTAAGTGGTTTTAAATTAAATTGTATTTTTACATTAATTTGATTGAAGGAATTATAGTTAGTACTTATGTATATTTATGTTTCGGGATCCTTTGAGTTATGTCCCTAGACACACACGCAGTGTGTGTCCAGTCCATAAGGCCAAGCTCTCTAACCATCTGAGCTATCCGGCCGTGTTGTTAAGGTTAGTACCTAAACATATTTATATTTTATATTGAATATTATGATATGTTCATTTTTATTAATTATTTTAATATTAAATACATAGATTTTTTTAAACTTTTCAAAAATATCTTAGTTATTTCGAAAATTTCAATTCTTACTTCAATTTTAATGGGAAAACTAAGCATACTTTTCACCATTTTAACGGCTAGAAGCCAACCACCTTAACTGTACATTTGAATATACAAAATTTTAGTGTTATTGATATAAAATAATAAAATTATTAAAATAAAATATATAATGACATCTATTCATTGTATTCTTTTCCTAAATATCATCTTAAAAATCAATAATATTTTGAAAAAGTCACCCCCGAGTTAATCCCATTCATTAGAAAATACAACGATACAACTCCTACTCCGCATTCCTCGTATTCTCGTCGTTGGGATTAACATTCGTGACATTTTGATAATAAGCTCACTATTTGTTATAGTTACCTACTCGTATTATTCTCGAAAAAATTGTTTCTTTAATCCTTGCCTTAATATTTATTTTTATCCCCAGTTTTTTCCCTTACCATTCTAATTTTATATTTTTTAGGAAAACAATAAAACTTAAAATGATAGGTATCTCTATTTTCGAAAAACACAGATAGGTAATAATTAGTGATCAACTATTCTTACTTGTACGAATACGATTACGATTAGCAATTGTGATAATCGCCGATTACGATTACTACCTATTCTCCATTTCTCGAACATGTATTATTATTTTTACACGATATTTTTAATATTAGGCCAAAACCTAAATAAAGATGTATTTTACGAAAGTAAAAGTAAATGTTTGTTTAACAAAATTTATGATTATTTTTTGTTCCAGATGATTATATGAAACCCGAATTTTGTTCCGTTGATAATTCAGGCTGGCAAGAACTACCCGAAACCTCGAGACACAATCAGACAGTAAAAAGAGGACGGCCCAAAAAAGGTAAAATAATTATTATAAGTAGGTACAAATTTGGTGAAACCTTACTTGTTGCGCAAAACTGTATCAAAATTGTTTGTTTGTACCTTGGTTACCATTGCAGAAATTTTACTTTACATTCTTGGAGCGGTAAAGTAGACAAAATAAAATAAAGAATTTTTTTCCATTAAAAATTAATTGTTTGGCACAATAAAATTATTTTTTTACCATAAACCACCTTAGGGCGCGCGGGCATCTAACTTTGTCCACCGGGATAATATTTTTCTTTCGGCTCTCTATACTTAAAAAACTATTTAGGTACCACTCTGTATTGCTTTTCTGTATTTTACCAAGATATTTTTATTTTTCATGTAGGGTTGCGATCAAGAATCCTGTATATTATACGTCCACTCAACACACAACCAATCTAAGTCTTCATACTCTTGCTTACCTCTATAACTCTAATGTTTAAGCAGTAGGTAATATTGTACAACACAATCAGTTTTTGTAATGTTTCATGTTTATTTTCCATAGCTGATGTTTAAGTACCTACTACATTATCAACTATTTTGAGTCGATAAAGTTATACTTTAACGCAATGGTAGATGATGTAAAACTAAAGTAGATAAAGTAAATCTTGAACAGCAAGGGTTGATAAAATACTTACATTTCTTCTACAAATTAGTTTTCACACATTTCTGCATCCACTTTGTGAAAAAAGTAGGATGAAAAATATCACAACCTCCAAAATTGTGGTTTAATATAATTTAATTTAAAATTGGATTTCTTATATTTTTTGAACACCAGCTATAGAAAAAAATAGAATTATGTAGTTTTGTATAAAAAATAACTATTTTTATTTATTTTATTTTAGGTATGGTTGCGGCGCACGTATCTGTACCAGGCGAATATCCATGTACTGCATGCGGACGAAAATATAAATATTTTCGTTCTTTACAATCGCATTTGAAATATGAATGCAGCAAAGAGCCTACATTCTTTTGTCAATATTGCAAATTTACTACCACACAAAATAAACATTTAATCAGACATTATGTTACTACACATAAAGGACGTTTTTTCCAGTGTTAATATGACGGAAATTTAAGGAGTTTTCACAATCTATTGTTTTAAATAACTATCATTGTAGAGTACTTGGGTACAAGATACTTAATTCTTATTATTGCAAACATAGACGTAGGACGAGTATATCGAATTAATAATTGTTTATTATTTATCATGCTTTATAAATATGTATAGGCATAATATTGTTCAATATGAAGTATTATTTTTCAACACTTACCTACCTATTGTTACTCAATCACGTATTCATTCAAAAAATGTTAAATATATATTTTTTTTTCAAATACAACTGACAACAATAATTTTGAAAACTCTTATTACTTCGTAATTAAATTTGAATCAGTTAAACAAATACATTTAATAAAATAATGGCCAAATCGGCAAACAAATCTTGTGTCCTAAAATAATTTTGTAAATGCATAAGGTAATATAGGTATAGGTATATGTAGTAAATGCAAACTTCCAACCCAGCTTGGCCTGACAAAATATATATCTTTCAATATCTGCACCGAAAACGCAACTTTTCGTCCCTATCATATTAGGGACGAAAGTTAGATATTTCTGACCGCTCATTACTTTTCCTCCCGCTTTACTCGGGAATATTCTTAATTTTTCCTTCCTAGGAAACAAGAACTTTTCCTCTCGCTTTATGCGGGATTCCAAAATTGATTACCTACTTATATAGATTATTTTTATTTATTTTATGGAATTATTATACATTTTTTCAATGTTTTCATCATCCGGTTCATCCCTCTTTCTTTAACTTCTAACAATTGCTATTCGGTGCAGATATTGAAAAAATTATCGTCTGCATCTCGGGACCGGGAAAAAAGTGCGGTGGCAGCTCTCGTTTCGCTTGTGTTGCCAACTCCGCACTCGTCGGAAAACGCCACTTTCGTCCCTGCTTGTACAATATATTATTATTCGCAAAAGTAGTTTCTAGACTAAAACAAATTATTTTGTATGTGCAGGCCGAAATTTATTCCGCTTTTACAGTTTAAGTTCGTAAGTTTATTGTTCAAGAGCAGTTTTATTTTGATTCCGTCAGAATTGGAAATTTTTTCCTACTTAAAAAATATGTATTTGACCGGCCACATACGAAATATTTAAAAATTATAAGTTAATTTTTTAGTTAAGATGATTGTTACTTATCATTAAAAATACTATGTATTGAGTAAATAAATAAATAAATAAATATAAGTACAATATAAGAATTTTATTACTACCTACACTTTATATAATTATGTGAATATCGCGTGACGCAAATAACAGCCAATGTTAATTAAATAAAAAATTTAGCGTAAACTTTACTGTCATGTCAGTTTGACATTAAATAAAAAATTGGTCAAATTGTCATTTTGAATTTAAATAAGTAATTAATAATAACAATGCACAAGAACATCGTATGAAATAAACAAAACAACGTATAACTTGTGAAATAGGACTTGTGTTCATATGTACAAACCTTTAGAGCTGAGCGTCCACTAGATCGGTGGGGCGACGCGGTGCGGCGCCGTCCCCAAGAAAAACGTATAGAAAGCAATGGAGCCCCGTCCACTAGGTCGGTAGCGTGGCGCGGCGCGGCGCGGCGCAACGCCGAGAAACTATCCGTCCACTGGGTCGGTGGAGCGACGCGGCGCGGCGCGGCGCGGTTCCTATACAAAATGTATTCTTGTTATCTAATGGACTGGAACTAACGAGAGTGAGTCGGAGAGCACAGGAATTTCGGGCATCATCGACAGTTTTCGACAGAATTTCGTGACAGCAGATGTTCATAGTGGAGTGAAATTAAAACGATTGAAGAACAATCAACAATCACTGTTTTCACTTATTTGAGTAGCTGAGTTTAGCACAGTAAATAAAATTTAAATTAAAGCATTATTTCTTAACAAAAATACTTTGTTTTATTTTAACTATTAATTATCCAACCAACTATTGATAAAATAGTACATTAAATAAAAATATCACTTTCTTCTTCGCAAAATTACCAGTTAATAATTTTGTATCATATGAAATTCACTTCTGAATCTGAACTGAACTGCACGAACAATGTAGAAGTACAAAGTGCCGCGCCGACTTCGCCGCGCCGCGCCGCGCCAGTGGACGGGCTATCTGTTGAAAAACCGCGCCGCGTCGCTCCACCGACCTAGTGGACGCTCAGCTTAAAATAAATTTAAATGAACAAATCATTTTTCAAAAAAGCGGCATGTATTACTTGGTATCCGGCAGATTCTTCGAAAGCAAATTCTTCGAAGGAAAATTCTACGAAGGAAAGTTCTTCGAAAAGCAATTATTCGAAAGGAAAATTCTTCGAATAGCAATTCTTCGAAAATAAAAGATTATATTTTCTGGTAAATACGAAACAACACCTAAGGATCAATTTGGCTCGGAGAGTTGTAAAAGCGCATTTTTAGTCATTAAGACGTTGGAAAAGCGCAGAAATATAATCAGTAAATTTATATTGAATAAGCGCAGATCGACACATTGAATAAGCGCAGATCGTAACATTGTATTTTTCGAAAATGAGATTTCTGACCATAACAAGTTAGTCCAGATCGTCTTCGAGTATGATGGGGTTAAGAAAAATGTTAGACAAGAATATTTTCTAGTTTTAAAAAATTCAAAAAATCTTGTCAAAAATACTCTTCGAGTATGATGGGGTTAAGTTCAGAAAAATGTTAGGCAAGCATATTTTCTAGTTTTAAAAAATTCAAAAAATCTTATTTTTTTGGCGATTAAATATCCTCGTAATGAACTATACTTAGTGTTGTTTCGTATAATATTTTTAATTTTCGAAGAATTTTCCTTTCGAAGAATTGCTATTCAAAGAATTTTCCTTTCGAAGAATTTGCTTTCGAAGAATCTTCCTAGATCCTATGCAAACATTTATTTAAAATATACGAATATGCACAATAATACAATATAATATGCAAATGCATAATTTAATCCGCACTCTACTCATAACACATAATTAATTAATTTACTAAGTATAAAACTTTGTGAAGAATAAAAGTTTTCTGAATACCGCCATGTATTTTTCGCATATTTTAATAACAAAAGGATTACTATAGTAAGTATAGGTACCTATAACTACAACCTACAGAATTTAGAATAGGATTCACATTTTTCTCAATTATTGTTATTAATATTTTATAGTTATTTTAAAAGACAGATTTATTACATTTGTTGGAGGTACATGCGTCCCAAGGTACAACACTCTCCCCTATCTTTGAAATATGTTTATACTAAAATGGTTGTATTCTATATTTTATATTTCCATATACAAATAAAAGGGGGCCCAATTTTTTTTTGACCCGAGCCCCGGTCAGGCTCTCGGCGCCCCTGATAATATCCACGAATTGTTGGATTTTGCAACTAGCTGGGCAATCAAAATTAAATTAAATCAATTTTCGTAAAATATAATAATAAAATTTTGGTTAAATCACTATTTTATTTACATTTAACTGATTTATTTACCTGCTAAAATTTATTTTGTAGATTGTGGAACATTACAAAGAATTGTTCTGGAAATTAACAACAATTTAAAGGAAATAATGAAGAAACAAGACAAGCTTGAATTATTGCTTACGACAAAAGGCATAATATTCCCAGAAAAAGATGTTATGTTTGACCTTTTACCATTAAAATCAGAAAATGACGTCGACACACTAGAGATGTGTTTAATGGAAAATGAAGAGAATTCCAATAAAATGGTAAGCCCTAAATACGAATTTCAAAATAAATTAAAAAATAATACTGCTATTGATTTTTTTAGATGAATGTTCTAAGTATGATCGGTGGAATACAGCCAATGTATCGGTATGTGTTAAAAAAAAATTTACAAAAGAAATGGCGATGAAATATTCCGGGTATGGCAAAAAAGGAAAACTTGATTTTTCCAAATTAAAAATTCGGAATTGTTTATATAGTAAGTACCCGATTTTCTACCACAACTGAACATGAGATATCGAAGAAGGTATCGTCATTTCTAGCGACTACCAGAGACAGGGATGGAGGTAGAAAGAAAAGAAATAATGAAGACGAGTCTTCATAAGTAAGAAATATATTCTAATATTAATGTAATGTAACATTAAAATTATTATTTATTCCAGAAAAGTCAACGAACTTTATGAGGATATATAAGTGAAATATAAATATATTTTTATTTTTGAATTTACATTTTTGTTTTTTGAATTTACTTTTTTTTCTACTATGTATATATCTTTTTATGTAAGTATATTTACTTTTTTAAATGTATGTACTACTTTTTAAATGTATATAGGTATATAAATGTATATAATCTATTATATGAATGTTAATAAATAAAAATATTTTATCAATATTATAAGACTTTATTATTTTAATATTAAAATGCAATATTTCATATTGATTAAGATACAATATGAGTGTTATATAAGTTTTCAATATAAATGCTATATCAGGGTAAGATAAATATCCGATATCTAGATATGAAATATAAAAACAATATTGAAATGTACTACAAAACCAATATGATACTACAAATATACATATAATATATTAATCAAATATAAAATCAATATTGAAAAACCATTTATAATAAATATAGTTTACTGTTAACCCAAGTCAGATGGTGCCAATATAGAAAAACAATATTGCTATCTTATACTGGAGCTACTGGGGTATGGATTACGACTATCTATCCTTTCCTATACCTTCCAAGTATTTGTCTAGTAACGACTATTTATGTGGTATTAATATGCATAATAAGTTGTTTATGAATATATCCAAATTTTAAAAATACTTAAATTCTTGAACTATATTGTTCATAAATGTGTTCGCAGCTTATATTTTTATTTTTATTGCAATTTAGATTATATTACAATACATTTATCTAATTAAAATGTGTACAAACGTTTAGTACGTTTGTACACATAAACATATAATAAACACACTTATTTTTTATTAAATATAATATTTTTTTTTTAAATTGTAGCATTGAAGAATATTGTTTCAGCAAAAATAACTTTAAAATATTACCGTTCACCAGCTCACCAGCAAACCGAGTACCTATACGTGAAGGAAGAGTTGCCTGCGCTTTAACCTTTCCAAAAATGAGAGTGTAACAAGTTAAGGCCCATTCAGATTTCCGAAATCACAAGCTTGAAATTATAAATCCAATCTTGTGCAGTCGTTCGACTAATATGAATGCGTGTGTAGTGGTTTCGTGCAACGAATTTGTTTCCAACAAAAAGCATACAAACGCTAAACATTTCAATCTTCAATCCTGTACATCGCTCTCGGCAGTCGACACTGATTGCACCAATAAAAAATTAAATAATATACGTCAATGTAAGTTACATTTTCTGGAAGTTCGATAAAGTAATGCCATTGTATATTTTTATTTTTTAACTGGCATTAAATGAACACCAACACCATGAACCGAACACTTAATGTAATGTATTGTAGAGTAAATATTTGTTAATTAAACAACGGAGACAATATCTGAAGGAGCTAGATTAACCGTAACATTGCGGTAAATTTATCTTTTCTTCACTCATCTATTAAAAATAAAATGCAATTACTATTACAGAATCATATAAAATCATAAAATTTATGCACGCAAGAATGACACATCTGAAACACTTGTTATTCATTCCGAACAAATGATTAGAAATTAATTAAATAATTTAATCACTTTTTGTTTAATAATACTACATAATACTTTCTCTTTTTAATGGCCCTCAGTTTATATTATCAAAACGTCAGAGGTTTAAGATCAAAAACCCATAATATTAAATTGAATTCAGCAACTTAAGATTTTGACATTATTTGTTTGACTGAAACTTTTCTCAATTCTTCTGTGTTTGATCATGAAGTGTTATCTGATAATTCCTCTGTTGTGAGGCGTGATAGAAGTTCTACATCTTCAACTAAACTTGACGGAGGCGGTGTGCTAATTGGGATTAGAAATAATTTAAATCATGTGTGTAAACCAGAGTGGTCAACCAGTTCCGAGGACGTTTGGGTAACTGTTGAATGTAATATAAACACTAACTATAAATTTAAATTAAATATTTGTTGTGTTTATATCCCGCCGAACTGTAATGAAGAATTAATGACTTAATGAAATTTCTTATTTGTGGTGATTTTAATCTTCCTCACTTACAGTGGTTGCCAGTCAGTGATTCTACTACTTATTCTTCTAGAAATAATAACTGTAACTCGGGATCAACAAATTGTATGGATAATATATCATATTGTAATTTGAAGCAGTTTAATGGTATTACTAATTATAATAATAGAATACTGGACTTGGTTTTGTCGAATACAGATTCAATTAATGTCCTAAGTTGCCCTTTTCCACTAAGTATTGTAGATTTACATCATTCGCCGATTTCTGTTTATTATAAATAATGTAGTATTGAGTCGAAGTTAAGTCCAAATTCTAGAGAAGTGACATTGTTCAAGAAGGCTGATTATCATTCGTTAAACAACTATTTCTCTGTCATTGACTGGCCTACAGAATTTTTCAATTTAAATATTGATGATACTATATCCAAATTTTATGAAATTATACACCATGCAATTAATAAATTTGTTCCTAAAAAGCACATTAACAATAAGTCATATCCCTGTTGGTATTCTTATGAATTAATTAAATTAATCAAGCAGAAATCAAAACTTCACAATAAATATAAACGTTTTAAAAATTTAGTAGATTATAATGAATTCTCATCATTGCGAAGAAAGGTTAAAATTCTTAGTTCAGAGTGTTATCTCAGTTACATTAATAATATTGAAGAAGAAATTCCCAGTAATATTAAAAAATTTTGGACGTATGTGTCATCGGTAAAGAAATCTAATATTCCATCTACTATGAAATTTATTGACATGTGCTCAAGTAATGGCAGTGAGATTTATAATATGTTTGCAAAAGGTCCGTGAAGTTGGCGTATACATTAAAAGATATTGGATAAACGAATAGTTATATTATATTTGCTCATTTTTTGCTAAAAATTGCTAATAGTTTTACATTTTTTTCTCTGCCCGTTTTAAAGTTATTTCCCATTTAACCTATATACGCTAACTTCACGTGGCGTATACATGGGGAAAAATTTCAAATTTGTTAACACTATCTTTTTTTGCTCATTTTTTGCTATTTATTGCCGTATTGATGAAATTTTTTGCTGTTGTCCTTCATTAGTTATAAACAAAAAACCTTTGTATACGCTAACTTCACGTTGCGTATACATAGCGTAAAATTATTATTTTTCCTATACTATAATAATTTGCTCATTTTTTGCTATTTATTGCTGTATTGATGAAATTTTTTGCTGGTGTCCTTCGTTTGTTATAAACAAAAATCCATTGTATACGCTAACTTCACGTTGCGTATACATAGTGTAAAATTAAAACTTTTTTAACGCTATAATATTTTGTTAATTTTTTGCTATTTATTGCTATATTAATGACATTTTTTGCTGTTCTCATTTATTTGTTATAAATTAAATTAGCTGTTGTATATGCTTTTTCTCGGTTCTCATATGCATAAATTAAAAATACACAGATAGTATAAAATTAAAACTATCTTAATGCTATATTTTGCTCATTTGATTTGCTATTGCTATATTCATGAAAAGTTTGGATGTTCTCATTTATTTGTTATAAATTAAAATAGCTAGTGCAAGTAACGGTTTTCTACCGCGTTCTCTAAAGATATGTATTCTCATTATTTATTAGTTAAGTACCGTAGAGTGGGGTTACTTTGCTTCACATAGGTAACTTTGCTAAGTATGTGGGAAAATTTTTAATTTAATTTTTGTTCTGAATAGGTAATACCTAAGCGTAGTAGTCTTGCCTTATCTTACTCCTATTAGCTATTCTACTTTGTATGTGACGCGTAGGAGGTTTGTCACATCGCATGTAGGCTGTAGATGTATTATAAGTAACTCATAGATTTTTAGTAAATTTTGAAACCCGATAAACTAAGGTCTGTGGAGGCATTATTATAAATTCTAGAACTTTATAGTATTTTTTTTTGAAAAAACCAATCATTTTTATCCCTCCAAGTATTTTTTTTAATCAGATTGAATATTTAAATTTTTTATACGAATTTTTAAGTAAAGTGATAGACATTCCACTCACGATGTTTTTGTAAGTAAACTTATATTTTTTTTTCTTTTTATGCTAACGAATGTTTCCATTTAATTTTATATTATTTTAAAATCATATTTACATCTGTTACATGTTAGAAAACCTTTTATATCATTGTAATAATATCAGTTTTGAACTAAGACATGCATCTTTAATATTGGCCAGAAAAAAGGCTAGATATATACTAAGTACCACTTTTTATATATCAAATTAAAGCTCGCATCATCCTTGAGCAAAGTAAACCATCAGTTTTGCGATATGTTCTTGCATATAGATTTTATAAGCAAATGCAAAGTTACCCCAACGCCGGGTGACTTTGCGTACATGTTTAAAAAATAAAAATAAATGTTTCCCTTTAAAATAGTTTTATAATACATAGTGCAATCGATAGCTTAAATATAGTTGTACCACATACATTTTTTACCAATTTTTAGGTCTAGCAGTTACGAAATTTAATTGAAATAACCGCCAAATCTAAGCAAAGTAACCCCACTCTACGGTACTTATAATTATAATTTTAAATATAATTCTTTATTATTTTATAACATTTTGCTCATTTTTGCTATTCTCATTACTTTGTTATAAAATAAAATATTCATTGTACGCGTTTTCTCCGTACTGTAAGTAGCTATGCAAAATGCACGCAGCCATAGTGTAAAATTAATACATTACTAATATTAACGTTAAACATCACTCCTATTGGCGTGAGTTCAAGCATACATTGGAGCAGTTATACTTTACCTATTTTAAACCTGTAAATTATGTACGAAATTGGATTTTTGTGTTACTATTATATCAAAGATATAACTTTTGACCATATATCTAAAATTATGAAACTATGAACAAATTAAGTATTTTTTTAACAATTTTTATTAATTACCTACTTAAAAACCAAAGCAACGATTTTCTTTATATTTTCATATCTTATATAGATGTATCTTGCCTGTTTGCACAAAAATATGAATTCATAAGACCACTATACTTTCAAGTTATAGGTAAAATACTTTAATTTTTGAAATCTAAATTACGATGAAAAATTATATTTTACCTATATTAACTTGAAAGTATAGTGGTCTTATGAATTCATATTTTTTATGCAAACAGACAAGATACGTCTACATGAGATATGAAAATATAAAGAAAATCGTTGCTTTGGTTTTTAAGTAATTAATAAAAGTTGTAAAAAATATTTAATTTGTTCATAGTTTCATAATTTTAGAGATATTGTTAAAAGTTATATCTTCTATATAAAGCTAATATTATCATTTTTACTTCCCCGACCTATGTAATAGAGGGAAGTATTGTAATCGTGATTTTTTGACAGTTCGAGATTTTGGTGAATCTTCACGTTTTAGACCCTACTGAACCCAAAAAACATAATTTTAAAAAAAGTCTGTCTGTCTGTCTGTGGGTCTGTCTGGATGTTGCATAACTTAAAAACGCGTTGGAATTTTGGACTGAAATTTTATATTTAAGATCTTGAGCCAAAATCTGACTTCAAGTTCGTTAATGAGCTTTATTCAACCAGTAGTACCAACTTTATAAACATAACTTTTTTTTTATTTTTATCAAAATACATACTATCGTGTGTATTATCAAATTAAATCTCTCGGGAAAAGAATTCTAGTAGAAAAACAAAAATAACATTAAACGATCGTCAATTGTTTTTTATTATAAATTATTCAAATTATATCGAGCTTTGTGTCAATTTAAAGAGCTTAGGGACATAAGTTTAGTAAAAATGTAAAAAATTACATTTATGCGATTGTCAATAATTGTTTCTAAAAAAATTATTCAAATTTTTTTATGCAACCAGTGGTAGGTACTAACTTTATAAACATAACTTATTTTATTTTTATTGAAATGCTATCATATGTGGTATTAAATTAAAGCTCTAGGGTAAATAATGGGGGTTTTCACGATTTTTTGGTTTTTTTATATGTTAATCTATACATTAAAATATAAGACCCGTATTTTTTCTTTTCGCTTAAAAGTTGCTAATAAGCCAGAAAAAAATTCATAAAGTTTAAAAAAATAAATGCCGCGAAAATCGATGCCGCGTGTAACAGTGTGACGTCACCAACATCTAGAACATACGTTCAACGCGCTGACAAGGACCGATACGTAGGTCTTACCTTACACAGTCAACATCTTGTCAACTTGAACAGAAAAACATAACCAAACTGTTTCATGCCGTTTCATTTCGATTAAAACCAACACAAAAATTCTTCAATAAACTGTAAGTAATTGTGTTTGAATCTAACCGAACTCGACAACGTGAACCCGTGAACGTTGGTGAACGTGTCAAAAATCGAAAAATCAACAGCTGGTCCATCGTCCAAACGACAAAAAACGAACTTACACGAACCAACTCCTGGTTTGATATCAATGTTGGCTACGTCACACATGGCGCATTTCAATGAACGATTCAAAAGACTTACATTTTCAATTCGATAAAGAGGTAATAAATCTATCAAAATTAACAATTATTATCACTTTCCTATAACTTATACATGCTGAAAATTGATATCCAATAAGTATTTCTTTAAAAGCCGTAGGCTTGAAAACCCCCATTCTAGTTGAAAGATAAAAATAACATTTAACCGATCGTCAATTTTTTTAAATACATTATTCAAATTATACTTAAATAGTTTGGGAAAAAATATACATTTATTTAAATTTTGCTGAATAAAGCATAAAATTAAAGGCGTTACGAAATAAGTTATTAAAACTTATATAGTCGGGGAAGTACTGTGGTGGAAACAACAGATTTTTATAATAGTAATACTAAAATCCAATTTCGTACATAATTCACAGGTTTAAAATAGCTAAAGTATATCTGCTCCAATGTACGCTTGAACTCCCACCACTAGGAGTGATGTTTAACGTTAAGCTCCTTTTTACTTCCCCGACCTATGTAATAGAGGGAAGTATTGTAATCGTGATTTTTTGACAGTTCGAGATTTTGGTGAATCTTCACGTTTTAGACCCTACTGAACCCAAAAATAGTATATTACATAATAAGTCAGGAAAGTGATGCTTTATGATGAGTATTTTAATTGGCTGAGTCAAGTAAAGGCACTTTCGTGACGTATTATGTATACTATTTTACCTGAAACCGGCAAGAAAGTAATTACTTTAGTGGCGCATTTTAGTATGGGAAGTAGGTTATTACCAAAACAGTTGCAACACAGTCAGGTAAAGTACTTCCCTGACTGTTTTGAGTCAGGGAAGTACTTTACCTGACTGTGTTGCAATTGTTTTGGTAATAACCTACTTCCCATACTAAAATGCGTCAGGAAAGTAATTACTTTCTTGCCGGTTTCAGGTAAACATAATTTTTAAAAAAGTCGGTCTGTCGGTCTGTTAGTCTGTCGGTCTGTCTGGATGTTGGATAACTTAAAAACGCGTTGGAATTTTGGACTGAAATTTTATATTTAAGATCTTGAGCCAAAATTTGACTTCAAGTTCGTTAATGACCTTTATTCAACCAGTGGTACCAACTTTATAAACATTTTATTTTTTATTTTTATCAAAATACTATCGTAAGTGGTATCAAATTAAAGATCTTGGGAAAATAATTCTAGTAGAAAAACAAAAATAACATTTAAATGATCGTCAATTGTTTTTTACTTCCTTGTACGGAGTATAAAGGAAGTATTGTAATGGCGACAAATTTCGGTTCTCAGATTTTGACGGAAATATCCGTTTTGACCTTTTCTGAATCCATTATGACTAGTTTCGTCGTAACGTCTGTACGTGCGTATGTATGTCACATAACTCAAATACGGTTATAGACGTTGAAAGTTGAAATTTTGTATTTAGGACTGTTATAGCATCTAGTTGTGCACCTCCTATTTTTGGTTTCAATCTACAAACCGGAAGTAGTCCTTTTTTCAAATATTTCGATAAATATTTAATTTAAGACAATTTTTTTATTTTAAATGAAAGGTTATGTGATTATTACCTACAATCGGTATTTTATAAATATTTTTGTACCTATCTGGTATCATTTAAGAATAATTAAAGTATATATTTATAATTTAGTATTTCGGTATCTTGTAGTCCATGATCGATTAACATTTGTTACTACGTAAAATTTAAATGACATGACAGTGACAATAGTAAAATATGCTATTCTTCTGCAGTTTAAATAAAATGACTAAAATATATTCGTGAGTATAGTAGCAGTAGTAGTAGTACTTATATATTAATATATTTGTATAATAAGTTAAAAGAATAAAGTAGGTATGGCGGGAGGTCTTGTGGTGGCCACGTCAGAATTTTTATATTATTCTACATTTTAGTTATTAAGAAGAGTGTGAACAGTTTAATAGGCATACAAGGAAGTCATGTGGTGTCCACGTCAGATTTTTTAAATAAATTATTCAAATTTTTGTAAAAAAAGGAGGCCATTTGGGGATTGTTTATGATCACCATAGCAATTGTACCGAAAAGTAATCTATTCTTCCCAATACAAAAAAACATTGTTGTTGTCATGGTTATAAATTTTAATTTTAATTGTTGCGTAATATGAGTATATTATGTCAATTTAAATGAAATTATAAAATTACATCTATTTAAGCGACTAGCGAAAAAATATTATGTTTCATTCATACAAAAAATGCTATTTTGGGACTCGTAAGATCGCCGAACTCCGCTGCGCGTCGGTCGGCAACCGTCTTACTCGTCCCAAAACCATGCATTTTTTGTACTAATGAAACAAATAACTATTTTTGGCTTCAGTAGGGTCTAATCGTGAAGATTCCCCAAAATCTCGAACTGTCAAAAAATCACGATTACAATACTTCCTTCTATTACATAGATCGGGGAAGTAAAAATGCGCTTAATATTAGTAATGTATTAATTTTACACTACGGCTGCGTGCATTTTGCATAGCTACTTACAGTACGGAGAAAACGTGTACAATGGATATTTGATTTTATAACAAATTAATGAGAATAGCAAAAATGAGCAAAATGTTATAAAATAATAAAGAATTATATTTAAAATTATAATTATAGGTACTTAACTAATAAATAATGAGAATACATATCTTTAATTTATAACAAATAAATGAGAACATCCAAACTTTTCATGAATATAGCAATAGCAAATCAAATGAGCAAAATATAGCATTAAGATAGTTTTAATTTTATACTATCTGTGTATTTTTAATTTATGCATATGAGAACCGAGAAAAAGCATATACAACAGCTAATTTAATTTATAACAAATAAATGAGAACAGCAAAAAATGTCATTAATATAGCAATAAATAGCAAAAAATGAGCAAAATATTATAGCGTTAAAAAAGTTTTAATTTTACACTATGTATACGCAACGTGAAGTTAGCGTATACAATGGATTTTTGTTTATAACAAACGAAGGACACCAGCAATAAATTTCATCAATACAGCAATAAATAGCAAAAAATGAGCAAATTATTATAGTATAGAAAAAATAATAATTTTACGCTATGTATACGCAACGTGAAGTTAGCGTATACAAAGGTTTTTTGTTTATAACTAATGAAGGACAACAGCAAAAAATTTCATCAATACGGCAATAAATAGCAAAAAATGAGCAAAAAAAGATAGTGTTAACAAATTTGAAATTTTTCCCCATGTATACGCCACGTGAAGTTAGCGTATATAGGTTAAATGGGAAATAACTTTAAAACGGGCAGAGCAAAAAATGTAAAACTATTAGCAATTTTTAGCAAAAAATGAGCAAATATAATATAACTATTCGTTTATCCAATATCTTTTAATGTATACGCCAACTTCACGGACCTGTTTGCAAACTATTTTCAATCGATTTTCTCGAATAGCGTCTCTTCTAATACTTTGCACACAACCCCCTTATGCTCTGATTCATATATTAATTTAGGAAATTTGTCTGTAAGTAAGGACGAAATTTTCGAAATATTGTCAACCCTTGATGTAAATAAAGGTGCCGGTTCCGATAGTATTCCCAGTATTTTTGTAAATAATGGTGCCACTTCTCTAACTTATCCACTTTATTTGATTTATAACAAATCGCTTGCTGAAGGCCGCTGTCCAGATATTTGGAAGAAAGCTATGGTTGTTCCAATATTTAAAAATGGTAGGTAACAGAAATATGGTTGAAAGTTATCGTCCCATCTCTAAACTTTGCGTATTTGAAAAAATATTCGAACGTATTATTTATAAATATTTGTTTGCCTCAGTTAAACACATTCTTAATATTGAACAACTTGGCTTTTATTCCGGCAGATCTGTTGAATCTAACTAAATTGATTATATTGATAATATCCTTAAATCAATGGACAATAGAGTACAAGTTGACGCTATTTATACGGACTTCGGCAAGGCATTTGACAAAATAGATCACAATTTATTATTACAAAAGTTAGAGATAATTGGTATTCACGGTAGTTTACTGCGGTGGTTCAGTTCTTATCTTGAAAACAGACAACAATGTGTAGCAGTTAACGGGTTTACATCTAATTATCTTCATGTAACATCGGGTGTACCTCAAGGGTCCCACTTTGGACCTCTTTTGTTCCTTATTTTTATTAATGATATTTCCAAGTGTTTTCAGCATGCCAAATTTTGTATGTATGCGTACGATTAAAAGATTTATAGCCCCATTAACACCTTAGATGACTGTCATGCTTTACAGTTAGATCTTGATAGATTCAGCAAATATATTAATGACAATCTTATAACTTTAAATACCGATAAATGCTAATCTATCACTTTCACAAGAAACAGATATACATTTAATTTCAATTACAAAATTTCTGGGACTACTATCGAAAGATTTTTACAAGTAAAAGATCTAGGAATTTTGCTAGATAGTTAATTTATATTTGATGGTCACATTAATTTAATAGTTAAAAAAGCTTATAAAATGCTTGGATTTATTTTAAGAATTGGGCGTTACTTTAAACGGGCTATACTCAAAATCACAAGTTCTGGCAGTGTGGCAGAGATAGCAATACAGTGTTACTAAATGTATCCCATAAGAGTAATGTGTTAGACAAAGATGGAGAATCCAGAGGCGGATTGTTTGTTTTTCGCTTACTTGTAATTTTAATAAATTATGCTGATTATTTTTTGACGTTTCTCAAAACCAATATAATGTTCAATTCATTGAATACATTAATAAGTAATCAATTGATATGCCTCCAATTTAAAATCTTTTACTTAGAGAAAAAACTCTGGTTTCTAATAATAATTCTCCAGTGTTTCAATTTATTCTCAGCATCTTTACTGATAATTTTTCTCGTTTAATATGAAGGATACGTAATTAAGTAAAATATTAAATTAATATAAATATACAATTTTATTTTATTTTTTCGATAACAAATTGATAACAATGTAACAATAAAATAAACACAGCCAAAGACGGCCAAGTCAAAATCACAAATGGCGAGTAATACAAATATATACATGTTGTTTAAAAGACATAACAATTAATAAACAAATGTTGTCAATATATACATAGCATAAAATATAATTACAAACTTATAGAAAAATATCACATACTAAGTACATTGAAAATTTGAAGTAAAGTCCTGGACCTGTTTACATTTAAACTTCGAGGCAGGTAGCTAGGGGTAGCAGCGGTACTCAAACATGCAACTCATGCGTTACATCTTCATCGCTTTCAGTATCACTGTCGTTCTTTTGCGTTTTACATCAGGCTCCTTAACAGAGTTATTGTTATTCACAGAGTCTGATGTGTTTTCAAATTCCTTTTTAATTCTATACAACTGACGTACACTGACACTTGTCATTTCTGATACAAGACACATTATGTCATTTAAAGACATTGTTTTTAAATTAATATGATACATTATTATATTATTTATAATACGTTTTTCACCCACAGCATACATTTTAGTTCACAAGATAAGAAACTCTTCTTGCCAAAGTAAAATTGATTACTAACTTTATATTATCAACAATACCACTATTTATACCTACCCTACGAGTTAACGGTAATTAGCAAAAATACACAGGTATCTTGAAAATATTGTTATTAGCTAACTCAGTGCAGATTTTCTGCGTAAATTCTTCGTTACAACAATTTAAATCGTATAATCCTATTATGGAACTGTTAATTGGGATTACATTAGATGGTAGTTACAAATAAATTACAAGAAATGTAATTAGTATATGTCTTGAAATGAGATTACAGGAGTAGGTATAGTTATTATATCATTTCTTAAGTAATGTGAAATCAAGCTTATAATATTTTCAAACTGTTTCGGAACTGCTGGCTTCTTTTCCCATCGGCACCACTCCACCGCTATAAGATTTACAACCCTATACTAACATTTCATTATGAAATTTAACACTGCAAACTAAAATGTGTTAAAGCATGAAAACTGAATGGTGTACCATGAAACAATGTAAGTGTAAAACTGGCAACAAGGCCGAGTTTATCTCCATAAGAATAACATTGCCTATCTCTGCCATACTGCCAAAACTTGTGATTTTCAGTATAGTACTTTCATTTCTCTTTATTATTCTCTTGTGCGATCTCAGTTAGAGTATGCGGCTATATGTTGGTCTCCACAGTACCAAATTTACATAAATAGAGTTGAAAGTATTCAACGAAAGTTTATATTTGTTCTTAACAAAAAATTTCCTTACTACTCTGCAAGTTTGATTTCTTTAGAAAAACGTCGAATTATACTTGACATGTCATTCTTATATAAGATTATGAACAATTTTGTTGATAGTCCATCACTAGTTTATAAATTTATGTTAAAAATACCTTCACACTCCACGAGAACCTCAGAACTTTTTTCTTTGTCCTATTACAGAACTTATGCTACAATGAATTCACCAATTCATCGTTTAGCACATACATTTAATAGTTTGTCATCTGCATTAGACTATCCTGATATATTTTCTTGTAGTTTGTATAAATTTAAGTCTTTTATAAGAAATTATGTAATGTCTCATTAAGTTAGTGTGTAACATAATTACTATTTCTAAATACTTTGAATTAATTATTGTTTTATATTGTTTAGTCTCTTATTATTATCTTATTGCAATCTTTCATATAATTTTGTACTTTATTATGTAACTTGTTTGTCATTTACATGTAAGTTATTGTTGTATATCATCGTGATCGTGCTGTACTGTTATTAGGATTCGTCCTGTTGTACAGCCTTTTCTGAATAAATAAATAAATATAGGTACCCACTTTACTCAGTATTAATAAATTTCAGGTAAAAATATTTGACAGGTTTGACAAGCACAAACTAAATTTTTACGGTTGTGATTTCGGAACTGTTGCACGAAGGCATTGCACAAGATTGGATTTATAGTTTCAGAAGTCTGACTGAGCCTTAACTTTTGAAAACTTGTATTCATAAATATGTTTATAATCTTGTCTGACTAAGCAAGTGTATATCTTGCGCATTAACCAAAAATGTAAAAAGTTATGTATAAGAGGGTTACCAAAGCTTTAAATAAATGTAAATCTATTTCAATAAAGTTAAAATATGAGAGGAATTGAGGACTATGTTGGCTGGTTGGTTGTGTCCTCAATTCTTTTCTCATTTTTTGTTGTTGATCTTATTTGCAATTTAATCATTAAAGTTTATATCAATATTAAATGTCAAGCAAAAATTGTTGTTATTCATTATTTTATTTATGCCGAATTATTTTTCTAACAGCAACTTTTGTTATAGACTTCCATCAAGACAGCAGATTTCCAGGAATATTTCCATGTAACAATTGCACTAAAGTCTACAAATGGTACGCTTCACTTTTCAAGCACCAGAAATATGAATGTGGGAAAATAGCTTCCTTTAAATGTATTCACTGTCAGTATACTTCTAAACGAAAAGACAACTTAAAACAACATATTATTAAAAACACTTTCTGTTGTATACTTCTAGTAAAATAAATTTAATATAATGTCTAATATTTGTTTTATTTAAACAAATAGGTATTAGATTTACTTAATATATTATCTTGTGATGACAGAAAATCTTGCATAACGCATAAGTGCATGTTAAACAATTTTCTTTAGGTATTTAAGTTCGTATGCATTTCCATAATGATTTCTAATTACAACTAAATATATTTTTGTTGCAGCTCAACAGCGAACCAGAAATCCAGGATACTTTCCATGTACAGCTTGCGATAAAGTTTACAAATGGTACCAATCTTTAACAAAACATCGGAAATATGAATGTGGAAAATCTGCTTCATTTCAATGTATTTATTGTGGCCATAATTTTAAACATAAAGGAAATATGAAAACACATATTAGAAAAATGCACAAAATAAATAAATCAACCTAACCTAAAAATAATACCTGATAATGATAATGTTGCTCAATATTAGATTACGAACGAAGTAGTTTCACAGCTAACACAAGTTTATAAATTGTTCTATTCTTTAATGAAACGAAAAAATATTAATGAGAAAATAGTATATTGTGTCGAAAAAAAGCATCTTACTTGCGAGTGTTTCATTTCAAAGGGGGAGTTCTGCAGAAGCATGTAAGAGCTTTTCGACACGTGTTGGGTATTGCACACTATACTTTTTCTGTACTCTGTATTTACTTACATTTTAATTAATTTTCATTTCACTTTGATACATTGACATTATTTAACATTCCCACACGGCCGTTCTTTTATTTGTTGACATTTTCGAAGAGTGCAATAAAAATGTTGAAAGTGCAATTTTCGGTGATAGGTTTAAAAAAGGTTTCTATTTATTTCAATGTATTTTTTTGTAATTTTACTACAAAACAAAAGGTTCGTCTGGAAAACTATATTTCTAGGAAACACAATAATAAATCCAGTTGGTTAAATACATAATTTAAAAGTTAGACTGAAAATCCAGCGATTTTGTTTAATATGTAAAAAATAAAGTAATATTATTTATTAAAACCTGTGACATATTTTAAATTACTATGTCTAATATTGTTGTATTTATTTTGAAATTCAAAGAATACATTTTTATACGACAGAAAACAAGTAAGAAATTAAAATTAGATATAAACTTTGCATATTTTATGTACAGGTGACCGGATGTATCCACAAAGGACAAATGCGTATATAAAAATTGCACAGACAATTATTGCAAACAAGTGCGCACAAGACCGAGTCTGGAACTCATTAATGTTATTTGGTTGTTCAGTTAGTAGGGGTGGGCATTATATCAATATATTTACATATTTTTGAAATATCGATATTCATATTTTTACGTTATTGATATGTATATCGATATCGAAATATAATTTTCCATGTGCACATGCATGTGTTTGTAATTGTAATTGTCTGAGTCCGCAACTGTCCGCTATTGTCCGTATTTGCTGTGCGCAATTTTACCTTTGCGTATATATCCTAAAATTGTATTTGAAATAGCTAAAGTGTTTTAATGACTTAATTTCAAATACTTAAAAAAAGTATTTTGTAGATATTTTTGTTTAAAATATTTTAATACATACGATCTCAAAATCATATGAGTTGGCCCAGGCATTAAAAGTAATTTTTTGTTGTATAAAGGCTTAAATTAAAATCAGAATGCAAATATAATGTACTGTCTTACATTGTTATATTGAAAACTACAATACATTTTACACAATCTCAAATAAAATCATCAGCCGAAATTTTATGCAACCGAATAAAAAAATAATAAAAGCAAGGACAATTTAATAATTATGACACAGACTGTAGAATTGTTTTTAAATTATTATTAATAAATGAATGAGCTGAGGGTGGAACCCTATAAGCTCAAATACAAAGTAAAAAACAGTGATACTAGTTGAGATTTATTTCTCCAGAAATTTATGTTTAGGACATTTATGTAGTTTTCAATATAATATAAGTTATACATTATACTTGTATTTTTATTTTTATTTAAATTTTTGTAGAACAAAAAACGAGTTTATTACGTCTGGGCACGTCGGATTCTATTTTCCACGCGGGAGTGTAGCCCCCACTTCAACAGCATTCGCATGACGTCAGTGGACCTGTATTATCATTAGTTCCATGATGTAATGTTATTAAATTTGTATCTTGGAATGTTGATTTTTATTCAGTAACGATCGTAACGATTATTGAATTACTAACTACTTACCTAACAATAATTAAATTAGGGTAGGTAACACTGTTGTACCTGAATGTTATTTGGAGAGTGAAATCTGCTGACTGCTGCGTTCAAACCGAACTCTAGTAACAACCGGCCCACTGACGTCATGCCCCCTCTATCACACTCCCGCATGATATAGAGTTCGCCGTGGCCTGGGCCAACTCATTTTTTATTTTGGGCTCGTAAATATCCTTTTATTAACACAAAATACTAATTTTTAATATTTGAAATATATTTATATAAATACACATTTTGCAATGAAGTATTTTTAGAATTGAAATAAATTTTTATATTTTAAATAAATACTAAATAAGTACCCTTTTTATATGCCTATAAAAGTTATCTACAAATGATTTGATTAGTTATTAATTAATAAATTTTGTTACCTGTATTGTACTGTAAAATTATACGTGTAACATTATAATTAAGGAGATTATAGACAACGAAAAACATTGTTATCATCAAATCGTTGACTTTTAATAAAATACGGAACTTTAATCTAATTTTGTTCATTGATATGTAAGAAACTCATGGATCTGATCGCAGATAACATCAAACACTGACTGCTCAACATTACAACCCCACTTAATATAGTAGCTCTAACAACATCTTACATAAACATTACTACTTATTCATATACCTACATTCTTCAAATATCTTACAGATAAAAAGATGAGCTGCATAAACTTCTTTTCTTTATTAAATTTGTTTTATTGATAGGTATAAGGAGTGTAAGTTAATTTTTTAAGTATTTTATACAACATTGCGTATTCTTATTTATCAACAACTATTATAACCTTTTAATATTAAATATTTATTAATAATTATAGCCAATATTACCATAACATAAAATAATTATTGATTTTCGCCGTCGTTGATAATACTATATAAACGAAGCGTTTCTCAATCTGTGGGGAAAAACATTTTATTGAATCAATAAAAAAACAAAAACAAAAATAATATTCTTAAAACAATAAATGTAAAGTGTCTATTTATTAAAAAAATACAGTTAGTATGTTAATCTTTTCACAAAGATATGATGTTGCAAATGGTAAAATAATAGTTTTATTAGGTGCTTATTTTGTTATCTTGTAAACTTGAAGCAAAATCACAAAATAAGCGCTTGGCGTTCATTTGGCAGCATTCAAATCGCTCCCTTTTAGTTCAAATTTTGTCGCTAGGTTCGTATTCTTAATGAAATATGCAAATTACTTGCAAAACAAGCAACAAGGAGGGAATAAAACTTTACAAAGAAGAGGGAGGCGTCAATACAAAAAGGTTGAGAAACACTGCGATAAAGCTTATAATGTAACGAGAATATTGCGACTCAATCCATCTCGAATGTTTAAAGACACTCGGTTTCACCTCGTTATTTAGCAACATTCTCGATATTATAAATCGCATTACATTCAAGTTATATTAATAATTGTTGCTATTGAAAACAAATCAACTTAGTTAAGTTGGTAAGTTATTAAGATTTGCGATCCCAGCAACCGATTAAAATATCACTGAATCCGAGTGGTTATTCCACTGTAATAACATCTGCCATTATGTTAATGGTTACAATAAAAAAACATTAATGTAACGAGTTGTGTGTACCTATAAGAAACTCGTACATGCTCATTTTTAATATAATTATTTTCTCTAAAGTTTATTTTTGTTACAGCTTTTCGACGGAAACGACAAAAAGGAAAAGGACAAAATCCAGGACAATATTCGTGTAATAAATGCAGCAAAGTTTACAAATGGTCTACTTCATTAACGAAACACACTAAATACGAATGTGGAAAAGAAGCTAGTTTTCAATGTGACTACTGCCACTATATGTTTAAACGGAAGGATCATTTAAAAACTCATATCCTTAAACAACATTTTGATGTCTGATGTAATGTAGTATATAATATACCAATGTTTCTCAATCTTTTTGTATTGGCGCATCCCTTTTTCTTGTAAATTTTTATTGTGGCCTTCCCCGGATTCTTGAAATTTCACGAGCATATTTCATTATGAATAGGGGCAAAATTTTTACCAAAACAAGAAAGAAATATTTGAATGTTGCTAAATGGACACAAATCGCTTATTTTGTGATGTTGCTGCAAGATAACAAGATAAGAACTACAAATTATTCCGTAACTAAACCACGGCGACCATGGTTTCGGTTACCCGTTCCATATCCTAACCAAGAAACAACTTTCAGGATTTGGTTAGATTAAGGAACGCGTTTCCTGAAAGTTTTGGTTACTTTTTTGTGACCATGATAACCAACGATACACGTTGGTTGTTGTGGTTAGTTTGTACGTTTATATGTTTTGCGAGAAAATATTGGGTTTGTGTATGGTTTTATATTAATCGTGGTAAGATACATTTTTGTTATGTTTCTTTTCATCGTTTCTATATTTTATTAATAAATAATAAGTTGCAATGTCGAAATTAGTGATAGTGACAGTTGCACTGTAAGTTAAAATAAAAGTTTCCAAAAATACCACGAATCGGCCATGGCTTAAAGCTTAACAATCTAAAATTTGTGAAGTTGTGGAGGCAATTGAAGTAAATAAAGTAAAATAAACAGCTGATTTGTTCTGAAAAGCGTTTGAATATTTTTTGGTTTGATTGTGCTACGACTCAAATTTTGAGTTGAGATCATTTAAATGAATTTCTTCAAACTTCAATAATACGAATTAAGTAGGTACACCAAATTTCGGACTGTGAATGCGGCTTAAGTAAAAAAAATATCAAACACAAGCAAACTGTAAATAAATAAATACTTTTTCTACATTACCATCGTAGACAACCAGATAATGAGGTTTAACTTGTTCCGAATCATGGCTACTTTTTCAGGAACCATAACTAACCACAGATTTACCATTACCAAAACCGCGGTTATTCGCTAATGAGTTACGGAATATACTACAAGTATAATATAAACACAGCAATACTGTATATTCGTGGCATTTCTGTTCATATCACGTATATTTAAAACGTTTGAACTTACATAATATTTATAAAACATATAGCTTTTAAAATCGTAAAGTGTCATCAGTGGCGTATTACATCAGAAGCCCAAAAAGTTCGGGATTCTGGCGCAAAATATTTAGAGGCGGAACGGCGGATCGTATCAGTAAATTTTTATTGTTTAATATATTTAAAAAAATATTTTTTCTTGATAAAACTAACTATAATTTTAATTAATTGATTTCATGATGCCCTTGAAGAACCAAAGTGACATACCTACATAAGGAAATTGTTAACAGTTATTATAATTTTACTAATTAATAAATTTTTGAATTTGGTATATTTATTCGTGAGTAGGTGTTATAATTATTTATAACATGGTAGTTGGTAGATATACTACTATTATTATAACGATTACAATAAGAACCTCTCATACAGATCTGCGTGCCGATAGGTGTAAACTAATACCATTCTATTAGGTAATACATAATATTCTATTAGTAAATAAAACTAAAAGAATGAAAAAATTATTATAAAGAATAATGTAATAAAGTTTAAGAATATGTGGATTATCTTTTTTCAAAAACTGAAATTACCATATTTTCTGTTTTATTACAAATAAATACAAATTACCGGAAATATCTAATATCTTTTCTTATAAAATTTCTTTTCTTCGCAAAATAAAGAATTTTTAAGGTTATTTTGCAATAACTATAGTTTAAACGGCTGAATTTTACGGTTTAACAAATGTCATAGTTAATCTATGTTTTACTTGTTAATCACTACCTGAACAACAAAATAAAAGTTAAACTTTGGTTATATTTAAACGCAGTTTAAACCCTAACTGAGCAACTCAGCCTTAGTAGTGCAACATACTTACATACCTACTCTAATTTGTAATAACATGATACTTTATATTTATTGTTCTAACTATATTATTTTTATTTTGTTTTTTGTTGATTCAATAAAAAGTTTTTCTACCAATTTTTATATTTTTCCTTGTATCTCTTTCAGATAGTCATTTTAATATAAAATATATTAGTTTTTTTTCAATTCTTTTGCTCTACTATTAATTTTAGATAGGTACCTACATAAAATGATATATCGTTGAAAAGGGAATAATTTAGGTTATCCAGTTCTGTAAAGTACTCCTTCCCATTTAAAAAAATATATTTTTCATGCCTCTCGCCGCTAACCTTATATTTTAATTTTACCCCCATAAAATTATGTCTCCCTTGTTACTGTATAAGCCCATGTATCACTTTTTCCCTACAGTAATTAGTTAGCTCGAAAAACGGATTGATCATGCTTTAAAATGTACATAATGTATACGAGTATAGATTTTTTTATTATATCATTTATTTATCATTATTTATTCAAACCTATATCATTTTGTTTTGTTTTTAAAATTAATATATATTTAAGTGACTACCTATAGTTTACGGACTGACAATGTTATTTCATATTCTAAGATTTTGTGACTTTTATATTTTTAATTTGTTATAATTTTTGTTGCAGTTTTACATCGAAAACAACAAAGAGGAAAGTTACAACTGCCAGGACACTATCCGTGTCACAAATGCGGTAAAGTTTATAAATGGTACGCTTCATTAACGAAACACATTAAATACGTATGTGAGAAAGAAGCTACTTTCCAGTGTAACTACTGCAACTATATTTGCAAACGAAAGGATTATTTAAAAATTCATACCCTTACACGACACAAAATGATGTAATTACGAAGTAACTAAAATATTATTTATTTAAATAAAATGATTTATTCTTGCCAAAATTTGTGTTTATTTTAAAGTTATTAATTTGTGTTCGATTCAATTTTTATTTATTGTTTTCGGAAAGTTTTCATGCAACAAAATTGTGCATGTGGAAAGAGCATTTCAGAATCAATATACTACTACTGATAAGTATTCTTTTATACGAAGATTTATATGAATAAGTAAAATATATTTTTATAGTTTCTAAATACAGTCCATATAACATGCAAGTAAGTCTTGAGTCGAAAGTATTATTATTGAATTTTGTTCGGCACGGATCTCAAAATATATGGTAGTTATATGTACCTACCTATATAATATAATTTAAGTTAACTAATTGTACTTCAAGAACTATTTTATATTGTAAATGTAATTATTTACATTGGAATCAAAAGTGTATGAACTACTTTCACTGTATCCGGGATTAAAAATAAAAATATTTTTTCTAATTAATTAAGTCCGATTATTCCAGCTCCAACAAACAAATGTAATATATAATGTAGAAGTTTGCAGCAGTTTATTTGTCAAAAACATAAATACATGAATATTAAAAAAACAAATATCAATTTGTTTAAATGTTTTCTTAATATTTGTTTCTCTATGCAAAAACTAACTATAAAAAAAAATTAACTGACGTCACCTAAGTACCTAATGTGGTAATATTTATGTCACTATAACTATCACTAATTATTTTTATTTAGTGATTTGTTTATATTACTTCCCTAATTTAATTTTAGTTTTTGTTTTAGAATCAAGATTCTATCGTTCAAGACCTGGAGAATTTTGTTGCGAAAAATGTGGAAAAATTTACAAATGGAATTGCTCTTTATCCAAACATAAAATGTACGAATGTGGGAAAACACCATCATTTGTTTGTAATTTATGTAATTATTCTTCCAAACAAAAGAGCAGTCTAAAACGACATATTTTAAACATACATCCCTCACATTTAAGATTAGAGAAAACTACTGAATAAATAATTTTATGTACGACTGCATTATAAAGTACTGTTTATAACATAATTTTGCACCAATAAAGCAGCTCTTTATAATACTAGTAAAATAAAGTTTCTTTATTTTACTAGTAAAATAAAATAATAGAAATAATAAAATAATAATAGAAAAGGCACACTTCGCTAGAGATTAAATTTTAATTTGTCATTTGTCAAATGTGTCATTTTGTAAATGTCATTATAGATAATAGAAAATCTTGCGTATAGGGCAGTCAAACATAAAATCTTGTATGCAACACGTATATAATAGGGTTTTATTGACTCGCCCATTTATGTGCCTCGCTTCGCTGCGCTCGCTCGTCCCCTAAACTGTCTCGCCAATAAAACCCTATATTATATACTTGTTACATAAATAGCTATAATTTTTACAGTACGTATATTTTTATTTCTCTGAATTAATATTTTCCATATATATTCCATCCTTCTCAAATGTGAAATGATATCCTGAAATTATTTCACTGATTCCAAAATTATATAACATTTTTATATGATAATAAACAAAACAATTAACTTAAAAAGTTAATGATGGAAAATATTGCTCTATCTGTAGTTTTTAATTTTCGCATGAATAAGTATAGTAAGTACCTAGTAAGTAATAGGTACTATTACAAGACAGAGGGATCAATTTTGTATACCATTCGTCAAAAGCATTACAAGTAAACGAGCACCAAATGTCCTCGGACTGAAGATTTATAATAAACTACCCACCGAGCTAACTAAAGTAAAAAACTTCAACAAATTTAAGACCGATTTAAAGTTATACTTAATCGGAAAAGTGTTTTATAATCTGGATGAATTTTTCAACTCATAGTTGAACTCGTTCCATTCCTCTCGTCACACAGCTATCGACCATGTATCAATAATGTATTGTATTCACAATTTTTTAACATGTTATTTTATTGTAATTTTGACACCTCCTCATAAACATGTAATGTTTCTATAGGAAATAAAGTATATTATTATTATTATATTATATTACTTAGTAGAGGTTTATTTCAGGAAAACAAATTCGTTGTGAAAAATAAGAACAAGAAATAATCATAAGTTGCTCAATTTTTAATTTTACACGCCTTAGTCTTATTTCTGGCAGACACATTCATGTCAAATTAAAATCAAAAATGTTTGTACGATATAACCTGAAATCTTATCGATTTTTGAGGGTATATGGATAGATTTCTTCATTATAAAAACCATAAATGTCAATTAACAAAGTCGCAGCAACATCAGATTAATAAATAATATAAACAAGTTTCACTTTATGTTCTCTAAGAATACTTATAATATATCATTAATTTAATTCTTATCCATATTCCTTATAAACTGGCAGCATAAACACCTATGTGGGGTAAAACTATTCTTATTCCTATAGGCGTGAAAGAAATATATTCTTATATTTTTGTGCATAACCATAAACCAGTCATATTTACCTTTTTTAATAGCCCAATAGTTATATTTTACACATAATTCTTCTTTTTAATTGATTTGAATATGTCTGGTACTACCAATGCCAATAAAGTAAAGAAAATTCGAATTTATTTAAATTCAATCATTTTTCACATGTTTTTAAATTTTTTTCAGACATACAGTCCCACTGGCATTTTCTCACCCAAACATCAAGTAGTAGTGTAGAAAGACCAAGACGAGGACGTCCACCTAAAAGTAAATATCATTAATTTGTTTATAAATATTTAATAATTATTAAATACTTTGCAGATCAAACTCAGCAGCGACCTACAAGTTATCCCTGCAAATGTGGAAAGAGTTACAAACATTATCGACACTTGAGAGCACATGAGAAATATGAATGTGGTGTTCCGCCTCAGTTCCAATGTCATTATTGTCGCAGAATGTTTAACCAGAAAAGTAGTCTTACATTCCATATGAAAAACAATTGCATTTTTCATTCTAATAATGAAGATAATTAAAAATAATTATTCTATAGAATTAACATTTTATATTTATTGTGATGAAAATGTAAGAATGTATAAAAAGAATTATTGTTGAAGATTCAGTTGACATATTTTTGAAAAACTATGTAAGAAAATAAAAATTTAAGACGGTACACTTCTGACAAAAATATAGGTAGTGATAAAGTGGCCTCGCTATATTACAAATTGTGCCCCTGCTATAACACTTACACTGTTCATATTTTATATATGATTAGTTAAAAAATGATTCTAGAGTGCTAAGTAGCTACAAGGTGTAACCTAACCTGTGTAACAAAATTTAAGGGTGTATAGTATTGGTCGCACACATCATGAATCAAATTTTTGTTTGTAAAATTAACAGTAGTTTGCAAAACAATATCATTTTGGGTACCATTGGTTGTCACATTTAAATATAAAAATGTTAAATAATAATTATGCAGCGTAGTTAACGTAATAATAATAATTTTACAAACAGAAAATAGTGAAATTTGTAGATTCTTACAGAATTTGCTTCGGCCCATTTTTTTTAAATTTGCGAATTTCAACAAAATTCTTTTTGATTCATGATTGGTGCGTCACATCCTTAAATTTTGTTACAATTTGCTTCGACCCATTTTTTTTAAATTTGCGAATTTCAACAAAATTCTTTTTGATTCATGATTGGTGCGTCACATCCTTAAATTTTGTTACAAAGGTTGGGTTACACACTGTATTTTTTAAATACTTAATAGTCTTTTGGTAATAAATTGTATGAATTTTTCTATTAAACAATGCTTTTATTTTGAGTAATGTAGCCAGAATTGTAAATTTTTATTCTATTGAAGCAATATCGCAGTCGATAAGTGTGTCGCCTTAAAGCAGTATAATATTATTGAATCTACTGCAGTTTTAAAGTTGTGCGGATATCAATACATGTTTAGAAATATGTATCTTATAAAAAAGATTTATTCATCATTATTTATTATAAAATACTTAGTACACATTATGTAATCCACTTTTCACAAATCTTTAGTTCAAGTAAGTTAGTGATTAACTTTTATTTCTATTTCAATTTGTTAATAATAATTTGAAAGGCAAACACAGTGGCACTTAATTTCAGTAATCTTAAAAATAATTTATTTTATTATAACAAAGTTTGCTTTATGGAATATGACTACTTGAAAAACCAAAACGAAAATAAACATATAGGTAAGCACTTAAAAATCTCAATATGTTAAATGAATTTCCACCTAAGTAGTGGATAAATAATATAAATATAGTGATTAAAGAAAGTGTTAACATAATATAATTATGGGAAAAAGGTTTTTATTGATCTGATAAAAATAATTAATTTCACTTACCTACTCATATTACATATTAATTACATTGTGGGCGTCGGCAGTATTTTTTGTAGGGGGGTGGGGCATCAATAAAAAAATTAATAAGGCCTTTGAAATTATTATAATTATATATTATAACATATTCTAAAATTAATAAAATTTAGCGGCTCCCTCCCAGTGGCGCACTCAAGGGGGGGGGGGCTCGTGGGGCTTGAGCCCCCTCCAGACGACTGGACTTTTTTCAAATTTTTTCATTAAACATTTTAAAGATTAAGATTATTTAAGATTATTTTATTTAAGTTCACTGAAGATTAAAAATAATCGCCTTTTTTCTGTTTTTATGATTATCTTAAATTCAAATAGTTCAAATATACAATAATATACACCGTATAACGCATGTGTACGATTATTGGGATATTTTAATAAGAATGCGAACCTTGTGGTGAAATTTTGAATTTAAACAAAGGTGCACTTGGGAGTGAAACTAAAAAGATGAAAGAAAGAACTGATACATTAAATATTAACTAAAATTAAAATATATGTTATTGGAACATAATCATAATTATTTAGCATGTATAGAATATGCACGCCTATACTTAAATTCAATTTTTCTATATAATTGACATGACTCTGCTCAGAGTCGTTCTTATTAAATTATATCAAGAGAGCTGCCGAAAAAATATTGTGTGTGCACAAGAAAGAGAGTAAAACGTGCAACTGTTTATCTTTAAAAAAATGAAACTTTGAATTTAAAGGTGTTTGACCTTGAACTCAAAAAAATATTATCCCCCCCCCCCCCCAAGATGCAATCCTGGGTGCGCCACTGCTTCACAACTGTCTTCATAGATATTATATAAAAATCATATTTTAGGAATCAAATATGCTATTTTTAAACATATAAAAATTATTGTCAGGTCAATAATTCAATATAACTTTTTCTCATATTTGTCAGTACCTACATATATCCTGTAAAATTAAATGATTTTTAATAACTTATTGGTTACCCATTATAATAAATAATAAAAATTACCTTGGATACATTAAATAAATTAATAAAATCATTTTGCTTAGTTTATAATATAAACTCAATTTTTATTTTTATTGCAGTGTAATAAATTGTAGGTAGTAGGTACTTATTTAATTTTCATTAATGGTAATGTTATAAAATACTTATATTGATTATAAAACATACAATAAAATTAATGCTAAACTGACAAAGTTTTTTGTTTCATTTCAGTTACTGTATATAAATAATACATGGTGTTAAAATAATACTACAATAAAATTCTTTTTAGGAACAGTGTACAAAGTATTTAACTCAAACTAATCATATATTAACTAATTGAACTTTCAGGAGCAGGTATTAATAATAATTGTGATTTGTTTGTTACAGCGGAAGACCTTAGCATCAGCAGCAAGCGCACTTCTCTATGGAACCAGTGGCCGGCCCATTTGACGGTTCCGATGATGTTGCTGCGCGAGAGCATGAAATCAACTTCCCCGTTGAACAAGAACCAATCTCTAAGCGTTCAGCTCGCTACAGGCTTCGAATGCAGCGCTTGTGGAAGACTCTACAAGCTGAAGTCTTCTCTACGTAATCACCAGAAGTGGGAATGTGGCAAGGAGCCACAGTTCAAGTGTCCTTATTGTGTTTACAAGGCGAAGCAGAAGATGCATGTTGCTAGGCACATGGAGAGAATGCATAAGCCCAAAGGCGAGCAGCCTGTGCCTCTTAATGCACACCTCAAGGTCAACGATGATAAACAAGACCAGAATCCATAGATTATTATGTTTAACCAACATCAAGTTCCTCGCATTTACAACGAAGATTTTGGACATAACTGTCATGACAGCAAAAAACAAGACTGCTGTTTATTTATCCTGGATCTTTATTCTGTAACTTAACAACTGCAGTGATGACGTCAATAGCAACAGTTACTAGTCACACTTACAGAATAGCTATATTTTTAAATAATTATATCCGAAGTTAGTTCCAGAAAATATTCATTCATAAACAGTTTTCAGCAATTATTTCTAAAATTGCAAATAAATGAGCCATATTATGCCAATAATTTGTAAAAAATTCTCAAGTAATATAAATCACACATAACCCTTATAAAAGAATGATTTAAACGAAAGTTAATTGTCAAAAATGACGTCATACCAGATGTTCAGTATTTTGCCGCCAGAGAGCAATAACGAATATAATAACATGTAGAGTTGCTAAAAGTTACAGAATAGAGGCCCAGATCTTATGAGTAGAAAAGTAAAATGAATGATTATTACTTTTTACTAAATTTTCAATTTTTTGCGAAATGTTGAGTGATAGCACAGCAGTGTTGTATCGGATGCTGCGTTCCTAGCATGGTACTGTTCAATTATGTTCCTGTTCTCAAAAACATATTATCCTAAGGTATTGTTTCTACACCGTCAGTTTGTCATATTTTTGCTATTATTTTTATCCTATACGAACGGTTGCCAGAATATTTGATATTAATTTTATAGATGTAGTTAGCTATAAGTAGAAATTTATTTTAATTTTAATCATATATTTTTTCTTCTACTGTTAGTTTTTGTAAATAAGAAATGAAATTTTGCAAATATTTTTATAAGGTTACAAGAAACGTAATAACTATTTTGCTATTGCAAAACCTAGATAATAACAAGTGATGTTACTTGTGATAAATGACCACTTTTTGGTTTTTACCCCACCATATACAGAGAGTTTATTTTAACGTGAAACATGGGTTTATCATATCCACGGTTACGAATTTGACAGCAATGTATTAGAGCGTCTTTTTAAAAATGAAACATAGGGAATAAATTTGAATTTGTTAATTGGTGTCACACTGCTGCTATGTTTATGTTGAAAGCATCCCTTGGAACTATTGCAGCTGCCCAAATATCTTATATTGTTCAGGAATAAAATTGATTCCCTATGTTTCATTTTAAAAATAACTTTTTAATAGTACATTGATGTGATAACCATGGATATGAAAAATCCCATGTTTCACGTTAAAATAAACTCACTGTATACATATACATACGTGTATACAAGCCAAGATCAAATACATTTTCATTTTATACATAATATGCTCATCAACTTTTTACACAATATGAAAAGTATGTCAAACAGCCATTTTAGGAATAAAATGGACTTGTAGGTAAAGTAGTGCAACTACAAAAAATCTTCTCGTTCTAGAAACTGTTCACTTAATTCTAATTTTTTTAAAATTATTCCTAAGTCCTGTAAGTATCTAAATTGAAATTCCTACTATTTACAGAATTTTATATCAACTTTATACATATTATATACATCACTGCCCATTTTGTGCCTTTATGAAACAATTTAATAACTATATTTCTACATTATATTATAGTGTTTACGATTTTTTAAAGATTTACATATCTATACTATATTTACTCACAAAGTCTCAATGATAAGTGCTTTGCTTGCTTTAAATAAAATATAAAAGTTATATCTTTTATTATAAACAATTTATATAACCTAAGGTCGCTCTTACTTTTGTAACATTTTACAAACAAATTTTATACACAACAAAATCGTATACGTTGTACTTTCAAACCAGTCCTATATACAGTTGGGTTTAAATAAGATTTTAATATTCAACTAGATATTTTCTACCTCAATGCAGATAAAAAGACGTACCACATAGAAATATACGAATATCATATCTAGATTTTATAGGTGAGGGGTATACAAGATACATGAGATATGATATGACATATTTTATTTATATATAGTTATACAACGAAAATTATATTTTTATACAGTTCAAAAATTTAATAGGTACTCACTTGTCTTTAAGTTGAGGAATTTGTACTATTACCAAACTAAAATTATTGGAATGGTTGATGAAAAAAAGATGTTTTATAAAAATAGCTGTGTTTTTATACCATGAAAAAAAGTTCAGAGTAAATTACATAGACGTACTGAGTATGAAGCAGAATGAATTTTTGAAAAATTCGCAAAATTAGATGAGTATAAAAACATGCTGTATAATAATGTACCAATCCTATTTATGAATAAGTATGGAAAAGAGGAAAGTTGCCAATCTCTAGAAATATTTTAGTTTACTAGCATACTAGCTAATATTAAAATTAAGCTACTATGGTGATATATTTCTAATATTTATAAGTTGTAATATTTTTTGAATATCGCAGTAATGTTAAAGGTGGAATTATTGTTAGAAATTAAACTATTATGCTTAAATATTTTATTAATATTGTTATTGTGTTAGATTCAGCTTTAGATATTAAGTAAAATTTAGACTTACATTTTTATACAATTTATAAGTTCCTTTTATATTATTTGCCTTTCTTTTGTGTAATATTTAGAAATAAATTGTAATTTACACAAACTTCTTCGTTCTTAGCTCAATTTTTTCCTTGCAACATATTTATTAATTCATTCACTATGAATCTGAATCATATGTTCGGCATTATTTTGTATCAATATATTCACTTCATTCCATCACAGAAATTTTCGCACAAGCTTGTTGAATTTTGGAAAAAAATTATATCAGCGACCATTTACTTTCAATATTTTACTCTTAAATTTTAAATAGTTTTCAGAAATACGAAGCCAGAACTGGCCTAGAATATCGGTGTCAGATTGTTACTGTTCGATTTTAATCATTTCGATTTGTAAGTATAGGTACTGTAAATTATTACACAGAAATTAAATCATCAATTTACCATATATCTTATTACAAAATTTACTAATTATTTTTTATTTTCAGGTGATTTTACAAATTTAAAACTTCTTTGCGGAAACACATGAGATTGGAATTAGAACATTTCCAGGATTTTCATGCACTTATTGTTCTTATAAAACACATTGGATACGTTAAATTTTTTTATTTTTAATTGGGTGGCAATAAAATGGAAGGTTTCATTACATTTTCCAAAATAAATAATAAAAATTAACGGTAAACACATTATTGAAATGTTCCATAATTTAAAATTAAAAATTATAATGAAATATGTAAAAATAATATATACAAGATAAAAATGCAAACTGAGTAGGTATATGGGAACCAACAATATAAAGTTATAAACTTATAACAAGGGATTCAATATATTATTTATAGTTTATTCAATTATCACATAGCTTCTTTACAGTACAAAAACTGTCATCTCAACTACTTCCGATCAGTGTTTCCAACCGTATATTTACCAGGAAATGACAATATAATTTGTTTTTTTTAACATAAAGATATATTATGTTAATAATTTTAAGTTTCGATTTTTTTGTTATCCGTTTAAATCTAATTTCGAACTTAAATCATTGCAATATTATTAATTATAAGGTAGATAGTAATTAGTACCCGAAATACAGTCTATTATTTTTTTATTTTTCAAGGGTTCTATAATAAACTGCATTTCGAATAATTTTCTTTCAAATTTATTTTACCAGTCGAGTAATTAGGTACCCTTATTTATTATTTATTTTATGTAATCTTATAATAATTTTTGTTATTTAGGTAAAGTAGTTTTATTATTGGTATGTAAAATTATATTACCTACACCTGAAAAGGTAGAAAGGGCTTTAGGGTTTAGGATTAAGTAAGTAAGTAAGTAAAATTGTTATAATTAGGTACAGCATAATTATTTTTTTCTTATTTGGTTTAAAAATTTAAGTATATCAATTTATTTGAACAAGTGTTGTGTTTGATTCAAAATATTGTACAACTTTTATAGTCCAGTCAGGAGAGTCAAAAATTTACTGAAACCCAAGACTAATACATAACCAAATGAAATTTGGCATGTGAGTAGTTAAGAACATACAGAAACAAAAAAAAAATTCGCTCCACCTCGGTATGCTCCGCTTCCCACAAAAATTTTCAGTTGAAACTCAAAATTTTCTTGTAGCGCATTTTTCTCGAAAACTATCGAAAATTTTGGAAAACAGTTTTGACAGGATGAAAGCTGAGGAAATTTGCTATCAAAATGGTCTTTGAAAATTTTTCATAAGTAGCACCGTGTAGGCACCAGCCGTTTAATATTCGAATGACTTGAGAATTTTCTGTATAGTAGGCGCTACATTGCGAATGACGTAATAAATTCGCCGCTACAGAATGAATGTGGTATAACTTCGTTAAAGAACATCATTTTGTAAAGATAAAAATTGCATTTTATTCGTCGAGGCTTCCACTTTCAATTGCACTAATAACATTTGAATTTCCGACCCCGTTTATACCGAGAAACTTGCTTTTTAAAGAATCATAACTCAGTATTAGAAGACGTTCAAAGAATTCTCAATATTTTCAATATCTATGAATGAAATTGTAAACTCGTAGAGGATTATCTTCATCAAATCATCCCCAATCACATGCAACTATTTGGAGGGTTGTGTGTTGTACGTCCGAAAAAAAAACTGGTTTTCGCTATCTCATAGATTTTATTATTTATTATAATTTCTCTCATTTTTCAAATTATTATTCATGTCTGTAAAGTGATGTCATGGAGATATGGCTACAAAAAGTTATAATCAGATGGCAGTGCCATGTGGCAAGTATGTAAGATATAAGTTCTAATGCCATGTGACTTCTGATCCATTAACTATTACGTGCCTGCCATATAAATGTTGGTTTCATGTCTGTAAAGTTATGTCATGGAGATATGGTTACAAAATGTTACATTCATATGGCAGTGCCATGTGGCGAGTATGTAAAATATGCCATGCGATAACTGATCCGTATCTGTTACGTACCTGCCACATATATATTGGTTTTATGTCTATAGTGTTATGTCATGGAGATATGGTTTCAAAATGTGTCATCCATATGGCAATTTTATGCATCATTTATGCAATATTTAGGTTCGTCAACGATGTTCTCTAAATATTACATAATAGTTACGTATATGTCAACACTGCTGGGACATTATTATGCAAAGAAAATATTTTAATAAAAATAAAAATTTCAGTAATATGACAGCTACTTTGACATTGACAGTACTTATTCCACGTATATCAAGATGCCTATACTCTGGACGCCGAACAGATGGAGTAGATACTCCTCCCACAAATGTGCGCGAAATTGAAATACTGTATTGCTATTGGTAGGCCCGTTTTACACTGAACGGCGAACTGAGACTGGCTGTTGTTGGTCGGTGAGGTTGATTGTTGTCGTTGGTGTCGTTTGTGTTTATGAATAAATAGATAAATCATGTTTAAATTTGTCTTTCTATTTCTTTTAAAATTATATTTATTTGTAATAAACCGCTTCAATTCTTCAGCGTTTTGAAATTTGTAGCTTGTAACGCAGGCTTCTGAGCACATCGTACTGCGCAGTTTAGACTCTACCCATTTATTTTATTACTCCATCTGTTCGGTGTCCAGGGTATAGCATGATAACTCCATTGTCATATATTTCCCTATGTTCGCATTTCACCTCCACCAACCTGTATAAGTACAAAATGGTCCTTAATTTATTTAAATCTAGTCTTAAATAGCGCTATTTTAATGTAAGCCATCAACTTAATAATATGAAATAATTATAACTACTTATATAGTTATTATTATTACAAAAATAGAATTGTGTACTTACCTATATTAATATCGATAATAAATAAATTATTCAAAATTATAATAAAACTCAAATAAAATATAATATATTTTATTAAATCATATTTAACACTTCCTTATACATAACAAAATGATATAATCGTTTAAATATTACTAGAAACCTACTAAAAATTTAAATAAGAAAAAACTGACGTGGCCATCACACAACCTTCCGCCATATCTAGAATTTAAACAGAAATGTATACGTACAATCCGGTGCCCATTTAAAATATACAAATAAAGATCTAAAATATCCAAACACAGAAATTAGTATATCACCTGAATCAAAAGATTCATTCACACGAAAACTCTTCTGTGTTGAAGCCATCCTCCGTTCAGTTACTACATTTAATAGCTTACTTTATGACCTTATGACTTATATAGCGCTAGTATGCCAACTTGTCACCCGTCTCACCTGTCAATATTTTTTATGCAGAAACAAAAATCAACCGAACATGGATTACAAGATTTCAAAGTTTTATTTGATAAATTTATTTTTTAAATTTTACTGCAGTTCTTTAATGCTACCAGATAAAGACAATTTTTTTATAACGTAAATTGCAAATAACTTTTCCTCTTATTCTTATTACAAATAAATTATTATATTTATCCAAATTTATAGAAATTTTTGACACTTAATCTTTTCAATCTTCAATATCACTTCCGGTGAAGATATTTGTACCAAAATCTAATGAGCTCTTCCTATTCGTATACAATTGTAAAATACCAAATATCAAAATTTTTTAGTAATTCGTATTTGAGTTATCCGACTGACAAAAATCCGGCCCTGACAACGTAACTACACACATACACACACACATACATACAGACATCATCGGGAAACTATCAAAAATGAGTTGTAAGGACCCTAATTCGTGCTCATCCACTAAAAACTCACTACCCGATTTTTTGCATGATTCCAATACCTTCCTTTACAGGTAAGCGGAAGGTAAAAACAACAATTTATTTTTGTTTCATATAATAAATATATAATTGACTACATAACATCGATTAGCTAATTGTCTATATATTCCGTGCAATTTCATTCTCTGGACAAAATTGTGAAATAATTTAATCTTTCGTTTATTATTTTAGATCGAAGATAATATTTCAACTTTCAATAAGCAATATGGTTTAATTTACTAAAACAACGTTTGCAAGCTGGAACAGTCATAGGAATTGTTAACAATATTATCCAAAAAAGATGTTCACAAATGGACCATTATCAGGAAAAATGAGCCACATAGAAGACACAAAATAGCGGCGTCTCTATTTCAAAAGCAACACGTATTTCTTACTGTTGCGTGTGTGTGTCTTCTATGTGTTTATGTGTGAACAGAGCTTTATGAATAATAATTGTGGTGGGAGATGGCGCCTCCATCGTTATTTGCATCAGTTGACAGTCTTCAGTCAGTCGGTCGGGATCAAGGTCGGGACGGGACCTGATAGTGACACTTTCGTAACAGTGACAATTTTGTGTTGTATTAATAGCACGATGATTAATAGTAATAGTTTAGATACTTGTGCCAAAGTTAGCATTTTATTTATAAGTTCGTATTTAGTTTTAGAAAGTGCTCATGAATGAAACATTAAGTCAGTGGCTACCTATTCATATTTTGACAGAACCAAAGTGATTCAGTAGTAGTATTAACGAAATCTCGAGATATTTTAAAGGTAAGACTTGTTTAATTCATTTCATGACCACTAATCTCATTTTTATAGTGTGTTTAGGTCAGGTACCTAACCTACCTAACCTACAAATTTTTTGACAGGTTTGATGTTTTAAACTGTAATTATTAACTCCATAGCAACAAATTTCAATAAAAGTTTATTTACTTTAGAATTTTTTTTTAAATCACTTTGACGTCTAAACTGTCATTATTTTCTCAAAAATTTATAAAAGCAATGACATCCCTGTCGAATACCTTGAACAATTTTATAGCGTTTTCGATTGGCATGCTCTAAAAGTGATCTCGATCAATCTCGATTTTGTGTAATATAATTTGTCATCTCATCAAAATGTGAGGTTAGGTTAATATTTTAATGTTTTATTTAAAAAGTCGTACCTAGATAAAACGTCGTATTTGACTCGTACATAATGACTATAATTAACTCGGATGATTATACACTCGCCTTCAGCTCGTGCAACTTTTATCTTCTTGAATTTATAGCCTACATTATGTGCTCGTTAAATAATAATATACTTTTGAAAAATTGCATAGTAGTTTAGTTGCATAAGGAGTTATGAAAGAGAAATATGGGAAAAATTGAAGAATAGTTCACTCGTCAATTTTAAAGTTTGCAGAATTTGAAAAGTCACTAAAAATAATAAACAATCCAGTGAACGCAAATTTTGATAAACCTGAATGAGTAGTAAAATAAATGACAACTAGGAAGCAGTTCTAATTCTTCGAGAAGTACCTATACAGTGAGTTTATTTTAACATGAAATATGGAATTTTTCATATCCATGGTTACGACTTGTACAGCAATGTATTAGAGCGTTCTTTTTAAAATGAAACATAGGGAATCAATATAACTGTATTATTTTTGAACAATATAAGATATTTGGGCAGCTGCAATAAGTCCGAGGGACGCTTTCAACATAAACTTTTAATTATTCAAAGTGTAAATCGTATTTCCAGGTAGCAGTAATGTGACACCAATTAAACAATTCAAATTTATTCCCTATGTTTAATTTTAAATAGAACGCTCTAATACATTGCTGTCAAATTCGTAACCATGGATATGATAAATCAGATGTTTCACGTCAAAATAAACTCATACTGTATATCTTTAAACTCAAACCGAACCATTATAGACCACATTTTGGAAAAATATACTGTTTCTTGTTAATATCAAATACAACTTACCATATTGTAAATTAGCAAATACATAATACAAGTTCGTTTAAGTTTGCAATGGGGGCATGAGGGTGTGAAATTTAAAATTAGATAGACAAATAGACAATTTGGCAGTTTAATAGAAATATGTTCTTAAATTAAAGAATTAGAACTGTAAACTCATTATTTTTATAACGTTAAAATGTCTGCGTTTTCTCATAAGCATAATGTAAAAGGGGGAAAATAGTTGAGATGTACGCCAGGTGTTTTCTTTTTTAAAGAGAAATACCTACCAATGTATAGTGAAACAGGGCTGTACTTCAAAATGCAGCTGTTGAAATTTACCACTGTGACAATAAAGAATGTAATCGTGTTTTTATACCTATATTAATAATTATATATATATATATATATATATATATATATATATATATATATATATATATATATATATATATATATATATATATATTAATATATAAAAAATAAATTTTACATGATATAATAAAATACACTGCCTTGTTTTTATTTTTAGTGATACACAGATAAAATACGCAAGGATTACACATACACACTTTGCCCAAAATCTACGGAAAGTGTGTAGGTAGTAGGTATTCACTTTATTAATAAAATACATTATTAAACAATGGAAATGTTAATTTTTTTATTAATTTGGTACGATTGGGTATATTAATTGAACCCTAAAGAGGGTAGCATTGAAAACACTAATTTCTAACTAGGTAGGTACCTACTTCCGAAATTATAAGTTAACGCATTTTATCCCGATTTTAATATTACACGATCCACTCTAAGATTTTTTTGTAATTCCACCCTTATGAACAGGTAAAAAACATCCTCTCTAAGAAGGGGTCTGCCTAAGAGCCAGAGACCGGTGAAATAGAAACTGGAAACCGAAACCCGTAAATCACGACACCCCGGGATTACATAGATGGGAACCGTTATGTTAAAGTTGGAGTTGGAAAAAAATATTTTAAGAGAAAATAATAAATGTTTACCTTCTTATTTAAGTATCTATATTTAAGTTTTTAATTTGTTTTATATTTACACAAAATGCTTTTTTTCCTTTTCAGAATATGATTCTCTTTACGGGGACCAAAATACCAAAAACTTCAAATGTGACAAATGTAACAAAGACTATCAACATTTAAAAACGCTTATAGGACATAAAAGATACGACTGTGGCCAGAGGCGGACTGGTAACGTGTCGGCCCAGTGGGAAATACATTTCGCCGGCCCTGCCGAAACTCTATAAAAAAAAGTGTGAAGGTGTTGTTTTCCGAAAAAGAAAAAGCGCCGCAGGTGAATTTTTTTTTGGGTTCAAGGTCAATGGCTGTTTCATTCATAGTTTAGTTTTTCCATAGAGAGGAAATTACACACAATTTACCCTCATTTACGTAGTGATGCCGCGAGACGAGAAATTTAAGTATTCTCGTCTTGGTCATTTCTCGACTGTTCAATTCTCGTCTCGTCTCGGCCCAATTTCTCGAATAAAATTGGTTTCCATCTATTTGAAAAGCTAGATGTGATATTAAAAACTTTTTTGTACATTTCTGTTAAATTTGCACACAATTCTTATTTAGAAAAAAAATATAGGTATATCAAAACAATAAAATGCAATACAAACAAAGTATAATAAAATATATTTTGAAATTTTTGAAAAGAATATCAGATATTTTTCAAAGTTTTAATTTCGAGAATTCTCGATAACTATTTCTCATCTTGTTATATTGAATTCTCTTCTCATCTCGAAAATCCGAGACGAGTAATGTATTGGTTCTCGTCTCGTAATTTTGAAACGAGAGCATCACTGCTTTTATGAGTAGAAATTAAAATAAATAACAAATTAAAAATAAATGTAATGAAAATTGGGAAATTTATTAATATGCAATTAGTCTAGCGATTTCTTAAATTTTTAAACAACAAAACCGAGCCGAACAGGCGATTCTAAATGACTGACCATTCAATACAAACAATGAATACAAAACTTAGTTTCGTTTGTTTATTTGTATACAATGTAGCAAGTAATTGTGAATTTTAATAAAGAAAAATTCCGTATTGGATTGTTTACGTTATTTATTAAAAAAATTATTATCGTTATCCATAATGGGCCCTATCGTGTCGGCCCAAATTCATCCCGGCCCAGTGGGAAATATCCCACCATCCCACCGGCCCAGTCCGCCTCTGACTGTGGCAAAGAACCAAGCTTTTATTGTCAGTTTTGTCCGTACAGAGCTTACCAAAAAAACCATGTCAGAATGCATATCAAGAATAATCATAAGTTAAATATGTAAAACTTGTATTATCTATATCTACTATATTATTACTTATTTGTTATTATTTTATTGTTATGTAGGTTGGTATATTTGTAGTAATTTCTTAGGAGTATTCAAATTAAATTTTAGCATCTCCATACTTGTAAGCAATTTTGTACGTTTGAAAAACCAAAAAGTGAAAGTGAAGAAATTTATTTAAGAGATACTATATTTATACGTTTTATTTAAAACCCTTAATAACCCAATAGTGTCCAACGGGCACGTTTTCAAATTAATTTTTATACAGAATCAAGAGTAGGTATATTAATTTTTATTGCGGAATCACTTCTTCAAATTTAACACCTTCATTTTGTCTCCATATTGCGACTTATCTAAGATTTCCAAAAGATAATAGTTGTATTATTGAAGGAAGTTGAATAATTTGAAATAATATCACATAGAAAACGTTTCGATGTTTATTACATCTTCTTCAGTGCCTACAAGAACACACCTTTTATTACAATACAGTATTAAGTTATAAACATTTGAACAAAAGTAAACTACACACATTATAACATACCTCTACAGATAATAGATTTACAATAAATTATAACCAACATGGAAGTTTATTTATTTTTATTATATTGTTGACGATTTTCAGTATCTATTGGACATTATTGGGTGGGTACGTTACAAAAGCATACTGGGCTGTTAAGGGTTAAAAATATTTCTTATAAATTATGGAGAGTTGTACCGCTGTTCCCTACAAATGAATAAATTATTACGAAAAAATAATAAAAATTACATTGAAATAAAAAATAAATGACAAAACACCAAATTTCTTACTTTGTATTTTTGTATTACTGTAGTGGTACTTCAATTTCTTCAAGCAACCTACGTCCTACGGGCTGCCGCTATTTTCACCGAAACGCAGTTTCGATGAACCAAATCGCAATTTTCCGAACCGTAGATTTACCGAGTCGCAGTTTAGCCGAAACGCAGTTCCACCGAATCGCAGTTTAGCCGAAACGCAGTCTCGCCGAATAAAGTGAAACATCATAATATAAATTAAAATATTATTCTACGCTCTCTGCATCCATTTTCGTTATAATTTTGGAAATAATAATATTTTTTATTTTTAGATGAACCATTCGGACCATACACACAGTTAAACAATGGAGGAAAATATCAATGCAATCAATGCATGAAACAATATACGAGAAAGCAAACAGTAATTCGACATTTGAAATTAGAATGCGGAAAAAATCCAAGTTTCGCTTGTCCTTTTTGTAGATTCAGCAGTTGGCGTAATGAAAATTTGAAGACTCATATCAAATTTAAACATAAACATTTAACAAATAATTTGTAGAACTATATTAATGTAATTAACAAAATAATGTACGTTGTTGGGTTGATAATATTAATAATTAATCGAGGAACATTCACCGAACACAATACTGCCCTTTGTGTATTTGTATCTAAATATCTTATTTTAAAACAAAAAATATGCAAATCGCTTTTGGTGGAAACCTCGGTGGAAACTTTATAATTAAACTAAACTAAATAAACATACTGGATTGCGGCAATCAAATTCGACAATGTGGCACTTAATTGTTAATTATTCTTTTCCATAATATGGTTTCTGCGATGTTTGTTGTTGTTTGTGAATATTGTGGACGGTGAATTTTCCAGATCCCGTCTCTATCAATGATTTATAAAATGTTCTGTTCTGTTAGGAATACATGGTAGCCTTTTCAAGTCAGTTGCTTATACCGGGTGTAGAATTATTTTCTGATCTATAGGAAATACAATGTTAAAATTTTAATTTCGCTCTAAGTTTTTACCTATTGATTTATAGTAAAAGTGTAAATACAAAAGATGTTCAGAATAAAAAACTACAAATTGATTACTTTCACGAAATAAACATGAAATAAAAATTAACAATTTAGGCTAGTTTCAGACTGCCATATAAAATGCAGTTTCTTATTCAGAACATCTTTTGTATTTACAGTTTGGCTCTAAAAGCAATAGGTAAAAACTTAGAGCGAAATTAAAATTTTAACATTGTATTTTCTATAGCCCAGAAAAAAATTCTACACACGGTATAAGTAATAATAATTTTAAAAATATTTTATTATTTTGTTGTCATTAGTTAGCTCTATTTTAAATAATTTTTATTATATTATTATTATTATATTATGTTATTTGAAAAGAAATAAAAAAATGCGCCACAAACTAATTTTATTTGTTGAAGGCGAATTTTAAAATTTAAGTTTCAGAGATTAACAACACCTTTATATGTGCAAAAATCAATAAAAACTGTTACTTCTGAGTTAGTAAAAAGTAATAATAATAATAATAATAATAATAATAATAACCTTTATTGACACCAGTCAATGGCGGGGTTCAGCCAAGGCTGCTCTTCCACCCAACCAAATACATAAATGCTACAAAATTTATTTACATGAAAATGTCATAATTGTTAATTTAGAATTTGTTGTTAAGATTTGTAAGAATTAAATACATTTAGCGATAGCATAATAAATTGATATGAATATATACATGCACAGTACAATATTTTACACAGAATGGAATATAATTTTACAGGTTAGACATATTTTTTACATTTATTTTAAAAGAACTTAATGATAGTGATTTCAGTTCATCTGGCAGCGTATTGTACAGGTTAGGTGCTAAATAAGAGAATGAGCATTTGAATTTTGATTTGCTATATGTTGGTACACAATATAAATCCTTTCCCCGCAATCCATAATTGTATGTTTTTAATGTTAATTTGTTGTACAAATATGATGGGGTGCCAGTAATTTTAACTTTATGCACAAGAGTAACGTAGAATTTTTTTATTCGAACACTGATATCTTCCATGTTTGCTAGAGATCTAAATTCAGAAATATGATCATATTTGCACACTCCGTAAACATACCTTAGGCAGGAATTTTGAAATATTGTTATTCTTTGTATATCAGCTTGCTTCAGATTAGGAATATATACACATGCGCAATAGTCAAATATAGAAAGTATTAGCGTGTTAACTAAACGGAGCTTAATTTGCGGTGAAAGAATATTACGGAACTGATAGAGATGACGCAGTTTGATTAGCGCTGTTTTTAATTTGTTTTGTAAATGGATACGAAAATTCAAATCTTCATCTATATATACTCCTAAACTTTTACAAACATGAGTGCGTTTTAATAAAACGCCGTCTAAGAATAAAGGAGGAATATGTTGGGCACCGAATACTAACAATGTTGATTTAGCAGGATTAATTTTGAGACCATTGTCCTTCACCCAAGTTATTAATTTATTGAGATCCAAATTAATAAGTTGACAGCTATTATTTAAATTATCAGGAGTTGTTGACGCTAAAATTTGAGTGTCATCTGCATATGAGTGCAGATCACAGAATGTTAAGTTTTTCGATAGATCTGCTATGTAAATTAAGAAAAACAATGGTCCCAAAATCGATCCTTGCGGCACACCTCTATTAACAGGAAAAGGAGCTGAATTAATTGTAAGCGATTTTTCGGACATAGTAACATAGAATTCTCTATTATTGAAATAATTTTCACACCATTTTAATGCTGTGGTAGAGAAATTATAGTATCTAAGTTTTGCCAGAAGCAAACCGTGATGAACCATGTCAAACGCTTTAGAAAAATCAATTTGAACAAGAATAGATATTTTTGACTTATCAAAATTTTTTATTAATGAGTCTACAATGTTTAGAAGGCTAGTATTTGTACTGAACCCAGCTCTAAACCCAGATTGAGTTGGTGGTAAAATATCATTTTCTACAGCGTACGCCATGATTTGGTCACAACAAACTCTTTCCAAAACTTTAGATAGAGTAGGCAGAATACTTATGGGACGTAGCTCATCAAATGTAGAAGAGTTTGTAATTTTTGGAATTGGTTTGACTATGGCTGATTTCCATAAATCCGGAACTACGCCATCCAACAGGCAAGTATTTATGATGTGTGCAATATAATCTATTATGAATGGAAGAATCATTAATAGCATTTTCCTAGAAATGCCATCCACACCTATAGCGTCTGACTTTAAACGTCGTATTATGTTTTCAATTGTATCGTTATTTACGCATTGAAAGGTAAACTTTTCTCCCGTAACCCCAGTGAAACTATTGTTATAGTACTGATTGACGGTATCCGGATTTACATTTGTTATATCTAGTCTATTTATCAAAAACTGTCCGTATTCTTGGGGTTTACATAGACAATCATCTATTTTATTTAGAGGTACTTTGTTAACACCTAACCGCTTTAAATTGTTCCACAATTTGCTGGAATCACCAATGTTGTTGTTAATATTATGATTTAGCCATGCCTGTTTCTCTCTTCTAATAGCTGCAGTTGTTAAATTGCGTAATTGCTTGTAATAATCGAATTTTGATTCAGTTTTATGTTTTTTATAAGCTAACAAAGCTTTATCTCTTTTTTTCTGCATTATTTTGATGACTGGCGTTATCCATGGTGAATAACGTCTGTTCGTGTACATTTTTTTAACAGGAGCATGTTTCTCAAAAAGAGTAATAATATTTTGATTTAAGAATTTAACTTTATCATCAATATTTGTTAAAACAACCATGTGATTCCAGTTAACTGCTTCGCAATCTGCCATGAAATGCTCCCAATTCAAATTTTTAAAATCTCTGAACAAAAAAGTTTTACTCGTTGAGTATGTCTTTGGTATATTTAAAACGCAATATACAGAATCATGGTCAGAGAAATCACTACAATCAATAGTATCTGGATTTAAGCAAATACTTTTGTCAGATACTAGCATGACATCAATCATTGATTTAGAAGCTGGCCTCGTATATTTGTTCATTATTTGATGCATGTTATTAGCTGACACTAAGTCTTTAAAATAATTTGAACGATAATCATCTACTAATAAATTTATGTTAATATCACCAGTACAGATTAGATAATCTGATATGGAATTAAATTCGGTGAAAATTGAATCCAGAACCATGAGATCTTTGTAAAATTCTATATGAGGGTTGTAAATAACACCTATACATATTTTAATATTGTGTATCATGCATAATATCCACATGTGTTCAACATTATTAATTGGAGCAAAAGAGGTATCCAAGATTTTGAATTGTATGCAGTTACGAACATAGAATGCAACACCTCCACCGCGTTTATTTAATCTTTCTTTACTAACTAAAGTATAATTATCAATATAAAATAAGTTTGGCGGTGCAGTTTCTCCCATCCAAGTCTCAGTAACTGCAACAATATCAAAATTAAACTCGTCCACAAACTCTTTAAATTTTGCAAAACAAGAATTGATAGATCTTACATTTATTTGACATATTGTAAACTTATTATCATCTAACTTAATAATCTCTGCATCTAAATCAGCTGATTTTGACATTAAAAACAAAATATTACAAATTGAAACAAAACAACAAAATTAACACAGAAGTCACCAACTCAAGGTAAACACTCGTCAGAGGTCAGTGACTTAAGGCACGTTCTGGCTTAAGTAATTAGCAAATGAGAGAAGCGAATAAACTACAAACACCTGATTTAGATTTGAAATAAATATCATCCAGGCATCATGTGACATAAAATTAAGAGTTCATATTTTCCAAGTCGTTGAGATCATTTAAATATATTTTAGTGTTTCTACCCTTGTTCTTAATGTTTACAACTATACGTCCATCAGAAGACCAGACATTTTTATAGGTGAACTTTTCGGATGCTGTCTTGAGAAGAGCCAGTCTCTTGCTAGTAAGATCTTCTCGGATTACAATTTTAGAGTCTTTAAGTAATCTTTTAGCCGTGAAAACTTTTTGCCGCGAGCGATAGCTTATGAACTTAACTATCACTGGTCGAATTTTATTATTCACAGTAGGCTTACCTAGTCTATGAGTACGGTCTATATCAGCTACCTCAATGTTTACTTTTAACTTATCACGACACAGGTTCACTACACATTCATCAAGATTTTCACCACTGGTTTCTGGAAGTCCAAATATTCTGATGTTGTTGCGCCGGGAATATTGTTCTAAATCATCCGAACTTTTCTCGTAGTTCACACATGATTTTTTTAAATGCACATTTTCTTGTTTTAATACCTCTATTTCACGGTTAAGTTCAGTTAATTTGTCTTCAAACACTTTAGTTACAGCGCTTGTCACATGTTCAACGATGATCTTTATGAAATCTTGATTATCACTTAATTTTACAAGTGAATCACTTATCATCCTGGAGATGGTTTCACTATCGTCACGCGTCAACATTTTGATGTGGATGTGAGAAATGAGAGAAAAAGACACTCAAAAAGACCGTTGAAAAAAATAAACTTTTAGAAGTTAAGATTCGTTGCCAGAACTCGCAGAACGTCTAGCTAGTACGACAGTTCATGTACGAAAATGGCACCTGCTCTCATATATATAATAATTGGAATATTTTTCTATTTGAGGAAAAAAATCTAACTGGGAGTTCTTAAACAAAGCCCTTATCCCCCCCACCCAACCAACATAATTCCGACCTTGGTAGAAAAGACAGTATATGCATGAATAATGAATAAAGTTTACGATATGAGCTATGGCGAGTGTCATAATTCATATAATTATAAATAAATTTGAGAATTTTTTTGAAGCTAGAGAAATATAATTAAACGATGCGTTATCAAGTCACTATTGAGAATAAAAATTCCATACACATCCGAATTTATGATGACAGTGTAAATTTTGCATTCACATTGATAAAAATGTCTTACACACTTTATATTAAATTAACATCTTCAGAGATCGTAACATGTGTTAGTTGTTAGTGTTAACAATTTATTAAATTATAAAGGAATGCGAACAAGGTATACCTTGTGTAAAACCTAAAAGTGGACGTCCCAAAATTTTACATAACGACAGAATGGCAATAAGAAGAGATGAACAAGTAGGGACATCAGTTTGGAAGTCAGGTCGAAGTTTTCATGTTTCACAGATGACCGTACTGTACAGACCTTTAAATTAATCGTGGTCTTACAAAATTGGTTAGTTTTACTCATCAGCATAATGCTTACGATGGAATCATATTTTGGCTAGACTTTAACTTCTTATCATTACGCGAGATTCACGAAAAAATATGCGGAATAAACACAATTTAAATATTATGGAAGAGCACTAAATTAGTCCTAAATTATGAGAGTATTTTGAATCCTTAACTATTTTTGGGTAAAGCCATTTTCACGTACGTTATGTTATTTCCCTGTATGACAAAGTTTAACTTTTAATGAAACATCCTTTGACCTTGAACCGCGGCGCTTTTTTTCTTCTTCCTTTCGCAGTACTATTTTAATACGGCTATACCATTGATTCAATCTTTGAAAACTAAAGCGGTGCCGAGAGCGGTACATTGACTGACAATTTTTATCATAATTCGACCACTAGCATTTATTAGGCTTGATCGTGAATTTAGTTGTCGTATCAAATCCTTACTTGAAAATTTTTAATATAATAGTATCAGTAGACTAAAACTAAAATTAACTTTTGTTTCAGCAACAAAATACAATCAAAGTTATGAAGATAATATGGACGGCATGGCAAGATGTCCAGGATGTGGAAAAGTGTATCTAAAAAGAAAGACTTTAAATCGCCATATAAAATTTGAATGTGGAAAAGAAAAACAATTTAAATGTCAGCTATGTTCTTACAAAGCTCACCAGAAAACTAACTTAAAACTTCATATGGCCAGACATTTTAAAGAACAAGTAATTTTGTAGGTGTACATTATTTATAAGCAGTTTATTTAAATAAATAATTATTTTTTTCTGAATGTAACATGTAAACAGTATTGTAAAAAGTATCTCTTACAATTAGTAGATAACACATCCTTTGTGGCATAGAATTATTTCAATCCAAATAAAATTACAGGAGACTAAGAACCTTGTACCTCGTATATTGTTCATTATGTAAATATTTAATTTTATTCCTTTACCTACACTATATATTTTTCTCAATGAAATTTTAATAACAAAATTTGTAGTTTCAGAGGGTGACTACAGTTATTCAGCATATTCATGTAATCGATGTGGAAAGCAGTATCAACGAAAAGGAACCTTACAACGGCATCTTAAGCACGAATGTGGCAAAGAAGCAGGGTTCCGTTGTTATTTATGTTCTTACAAATCACATAGAAAAGATTGTTTAAGATATCATTTACTTAGACGACATAAAATTACAGACTAATATTGTACCGTGTATACAAAATGCTAGTCAGTTTATTTTTTGTCATTAGTGTACCCTGATTTTGATGTTATATATTTTATGGTAGAATTGTTGGCTCAGTTTCAGCAAATGAGATATAGATAATCACTACTCATAAATTGTAGTAGTATCGTATTTTAAAAATTAGGTATTCTCACAAATGTAGATGTGTAATATGGTATAATAATTATTTAAGTATAGGTACTACTACTAAACAATATTTTTCATGTAAAATAACATTTTGTTCATTATAAAAATAAATTTGTTTGAAACAATCTAATTTTATTTCTCAATCAGTAGTAGTAGGTAAGTATTATCGTCAGTATAGGGGTGAGCGATATAGAAAGAAATATCGACATATCGAATAATTAATGAAGTTTATATAATCGATTATTTTCATTCATTAAAATTGTATAATTAGATATACAGGTGTTCCACAACTTGGGTACCTATATATAAAGGGTATACACTGTACGACGTGCTGATCATGAAACAAATAATATTTTTAAAATTCGCAAAAAATTCCATCGTATTTCAAGCAAACATTTTTTGCCACTGGTCGGTAGTTATTTTTAATAATTTTTTTCATATCTTCTACAATGAAAGAAATTGTTTACATAATATCTAATACCTACTAATAAATGTCAAATTATCAAATATACCATGAAAACAAAACAATGATACCTACTTGACATTCCCAGAAAGTGTTGAATCTTTTTTTACTGTATTCAAAATCAGTTTATGGCTATTTGAGGTACCATCCAGTGGAACAAATACTATTTTGTATTTGTTATAAGAACGTAGAAACATTTTCCGCCAAATACAATGTATAAAATTCAAACAATCACGAGCTAAATTTGCAATATTGTGTTCGAAAATGTTCAAAAATTATGTGCTGAAATTAGTACACGTTTTGTTAAATATAAAAGATTAATCGTTACTTCGTAACAAATATTCGTAATTTTACCGTAATTCATTACATTACATACTTTTCAGAATAATTAAATAGGTACCTATTTATTTCTTTTAGTCTGATTGTATATTCAAATACTACTAGAAAACTAAATATATGTACCTAAATGCATTTACTTAATGAAATAGTAAACTTTAAAAACTAATTTAGTAACTAGTTATTAATCATTATACTACAGGATTTGAAAAAAAATTTGTTTCACAGATTCTGGCGGCGAAAATGACAACAAAGCCCAGTGTAATAAATGCGGACGTTTCTACAAACACAGAAAATCACTTTACCGTCATTTGAAAATGGAATGTTGCAAAACACCGACTTTTCAGTGTGGTTTATGTTCGTATGCAACTTATCAGAAGTTTAATTTGAAGTCGCATATTAATAGAAACCACAAAATTGACGACATGTTTTAAAAATACACTTACACCAATTTCTTCTTTTCATAAAACCTGTTGTACAATACAGATCAGTTAAATTAGACATAGATAAATAATACAGTGATTGATAAGAATAGTAAATTAATTTCATCATTTAACATAAAAATAAAACATTTTGAAAACTAATGTCAGTGTTAAACCGTTTTATTAATTTAGGAGAAATGTTATTTAGATTATTATGGTACAGTAAATTGTTCTGTCTGTTTCATTCTTAAGATGTTCTTCTTACATATGAGTTTTGTATAAAATAATTTAAAGAAACCGACTAGACATTGCTGTTTTATATTCTTTTATTAATACTATATCGTACATAATTACATTAAAATCTACAAATTTCTATATTATTATTATAATAATGTTATGTTGCTATATTTCAATAATTAATTTGCTTTAATATTATTTTTGCTTCTAGTGTTATTTCAAATAACGTTTATATTTCTTGTTTAATATTACCAAAATAATTATTCTAATGACACGTTATTACTAAGTAAAATTTATAATCTGTTTTCGTTTGTCTGTTATTTATTGTTACTATTCGTATCCGTACTACTCGTACACTAATTTATTTAGTAAGAAAATACATGTTATGATTCTGTACTGATTGAAATCTTTAGCTACTGAATTTATGTTTATTTTGGGAAACAGGTATGTAGACATACGTAGGGACTGCAATAAATAATTTGTGGATTGCATTTATTTGTGTATTTGCTTGCTATGATAGCAAAAATAATTACCATACCATTACCTTCTTCCACAGAGATGAAATACTGGACGACTCGGAAAGCGGACTAGGGTGGATTAATATAAGTATATAGTAGAGAAAGTGAGAAAAACCTGAAATAAATTGTATATATAATAAATTATTGTATTATATTAAATTGTAGAATAGAAAATAGAAGAATGCGATTTTCATAGATTTCACATTAATATTAATGTTGAGTCGGTTATTTTCTTCCACACCACCTCCCTACGAGCTCTAAGCCCCACATCAAATATTTCCATTTGACTGGCGAACCCTGTATTTTATATAAGCATAAATTATTATTTGCATACTATTATATTATTGTTATAGTACATAGTGTAACCCGAGGTGTAACCCAATCTATGTAACAAAATTTAAGGGTGTAGTATCATGAATCAAAAAGAATTTTGTTGAAATTCGTAAAATTAACAGTAGTTTGCAACACAATATCATTTTGGGTACCACTGGTTGTCACATTTAAATACAAAAACAAGTTAAACAATAGTTATGCAGTAGGTATTTATTAGCGTAATTACCTACATTTATGTAATAATAATTTTTCAAACAGGAAAAAATGAATGTCTCATTTTCTTGGATCCATTTTTTAATTTGCGAATTTCAACAAAATTCTTTTTGATTAATGATTAGTGCGTCCAATACTATACAACCTTAAATTTTATTACACAGGTTGGGTCACACCCTGTATATGCGACATGAGAGTCAATAGCGCTTAAAAAAAATTATGACCGAGTTAATATGTAAATTAGTGTGTTATGGTACGGCACATCCTTCATTAGAACGGCAGTTGTATACTTTGTACCAAAATTTGGGTATAAACATATTTTCATATCAGGTGTATGGGTTAAATATTAATTTATTATCTAAAATAACTAGGTTATTGAGCAACAGTCTAACACTTGATTTTATTTCCAGTGATGGATATTTCCGAAGATTTTTCATACATAGAAACTGAAAATTGCTACCAATGCAACAGATGTGGGAAAACATATTCATGGAAGAAAACTATAATCCGTCATCTTAGACTTGAATGTGGACAAGAAAAAAAGTTTCCATGTTTGTTTTGTCCTTACAGAGCTAAGAGAAATGAATATTTACAGTACCATATAAAATCTAGACATAAAAGTTTTATTCAATGATGTTTGTTTATAAGTAATTATTGTTCATTATATTTAACTACTTTTATGACAAATTTTATAGCTAATTGTTAAACAAAAATTGAAATTGTTGTATTTTACTGAAATCCAAGCACAAATTGCAATTACAAAATGTTAATGTGATATTTGTTTCTATCGAAGTTTTCAAAGATTTATCTCGTTAGTAAAAAAACATTCAGAAAAATTAGATTTGTTACTAAATCGATAAAACATAATTGATACGTGATCATGTGAGTTAGGCCCAGTTGCACCGCTACCACTTAAATTTTGAGTTTTTCTTAAATGAATAATATCGAATCAAAATCAAATTATCAAACGTAGAAATAACATACCTAACTGTCAGGAGTTCGATTCGATACTTTTCATTTAAGTAGGTAACACTTAAACTTTAAGTGGAAGCGGTGCAAATGGCTATAAGAAGTATATTGTACTTATTTACACTATCTTACAACTACATTGAATAAAAATATGTACCTACATAATGTAATAAAAATGGCACAATAAATAATTTATACATTTTTTAAGATCATTTTTTATCGCAAATTTAATTGTACCTAATCAAAAAATATGTCTTATTTTCATCGAATCCTAAACTTGATCGAACGTGCGGGTATCTGTGAAATTCCATCGAAAATAATTTCAAGAGCGTTATAGACATGGTCTACTAACTACCAACGAAAATATTAAACATACCTACTTCAACAAAAATGACGAGACACCCCTGAAAAACAGATTCTTTTTTCACAAAGTACCTAACCAAAATTGACGTAAGTACCTTGAAAATTTTGAAAAAGAAAAAATTACTGATCTACTTACTATACTATTACAATTTACAAATCATTTGGTGTACTTGCTGTTCAATAAGTGTAAGTACCTACCCGTGAGAAGAGTAAACGATTGGAAATCGCATACATGATAGTAATCTATATCTATACTAATATAATAAAGAGGAAAGATTTGTTTGTTTGTTTGTTTGAATTGAATAGTCTCCGAAACTACTGGACCAATTTGAAAAATTCTTTCACCGTTGGGAAGCTACACAATCCGCGGATGACATAGGCTATATTATATTATATTATATTTTTTTTAAATCAAAATTGTTTCTTCTTATTACGAAAATGTACAGTGATTTGGCACTTAATTGAACAAAATAACAAACAGATTAGATAACCAGACATTTAATTAAACTACTATGTATTAGTTGTTGAACAGGAATTTCGAATTCAGTTGGTCTAGGTATTTTGAAACAGACAGTTGTGGATTGTTAGTATTGGTTGGTATTTAGTTTTATTTATTTATTTATTTGATGTTTATAACGATGACAAATTCCATTGTTGTCGGCGGCTATCAGAGTTTACTGCACCGATTGAGTTCAAATTTGGTATGGTAATAGCTTAAGATGTAACTAACATGAGCACAATAAAATGGCGGTAACCGATTGGGTTTAAATTTCATTTCTCAGGAGGGTTGGGGGGAGGGGGGAGGGCGTTGAAATTTGGCTAAGTATCTGTCTTGAAACATAGGTATATAAAAATGTACTGCACCGATTGGGTTCAAATTTGTAATGGTTATAACTTATGATCTAACTTATGACATGAGCCGAGACATAAGCATACTAAAATATCAGTCCGCCATCTTTAAACAAAATGGCGGTACCCGATTGGGTTCAAATTTGGTATGGTATCATGGGCGTAGTTAGAATTGCCACCATGTATTGTATGGTAATAACTTAGAATTCTTATAACGAGATTCCTTTAAATTCGAGCGGAGCCGGGTTCGCTAGTATATAATATATAGCAGTGACTTAGTAGTTAATCCGTTTCAAGTTTGGAAAAAACATGTAATAAATATATTATATCTTATTTATTACGTTCTTTGCCAAACTTTATACTTGTTGAGATTAATTAGTAGTTAAGAATTAACAAGATATACAAGGTGGTTTTGAAGTTAATGTCATAAATTTAAGGGTAAGTAGTATGGCATGTGTAGATTATGTAGCAGAAAGAATGTTTTAAAAATTCGAAAAATTAAGTGTAGTTTACCTGCATTTTCTGTAGTATTGCACTGGATTAGTTTTCCTATTAAACATAAACAATAGAAGTAGGTAATCAACATCTTAAATTACATAATACTAGTAAAATAAAGATACAAAATTTAATTATTTTTAATGAAACAATAATTACTCCACCCAGTGGCAGTGGCAACGAAAAAGATTTGACTGGGAAACATGGAAATTAATTTTGAGATTTAAAATCAATTTCTTTCTGTTTTGTAATCTACACATAATATTACTTACCCTTAAATTTTTGACATTAACTTCAAAAACAGCCTGTATGAAATAACATGAAGTCTAAGTCAAACAAAAAACAAAATGTATTCTTCTTGCTACATAATCGTCATTTCGATTTGCACTTAAATTTTCATCGGGATTATTAAAGTCTTACAGACAATATCAGTGTATCAAATACAATTCTTGAATAAAACATATTCAGTTTACAAAATTTCGCACATACATAAACAAAATAAAACATACATACATTACCAATCATAAAATTTTGAGAACAATTCACGAACGTATCAGATATATGAATGTCTGTTATATCTTACTGAATAAGAATAAAGTATGTAGGTACATAATGTAAGAAGAAAAATAAATGTGATATGGCTGATATTTCAAGTACCTACTTTTTCAACATAAATTTACAATAACGTACTTTTCATTTTAGGTTCTCCGTTAAACAAAAGGAGGAACGAATTAAAATGTATGAAATGTGGAAGAACTTATGCAACAAGAAAAACACTTTCTAGACATACATATCATGAATGTGGCGTAGAACCAAGTATCCCATGTCTCCTATGTCCGTATTTAGCCCGAAGAACTGATCATTTAACTCAACATTTAAAATTTAAACATAAAATGAATATTTGCTACGAACCATTACAACTTCATAAATAGATTTTTGCAAATGGAGATCGCCCAAATGAAACTCAGAGACCACAAAGAGGTTTGTCTTAAAGAGTCGCTAGCGTTTCTTAATTGTCAGAAAAAAAAAGAATTTTAACACAAAATAGTTATTATATATCGAAGGCGAAAGTGAATGTTTTTTCGGTGTAAATTTTCAGCACGAGTCTTGGCGAGGGCTACAAAACGATGAGGAAGAATAATATGTTTCTCCTGCGGTATGTATAATATAGGTACCGTCAAAACCCGAAGTCAGTTAAAACTAGTTTTAACTAGTAAAAACTGGAAACTAACCTAACCAAACCACACCCTAGTTTTGAATACTCAATATGCAAAGTTAGGTAAAGTTAATAAAAGAATCCAGAATGATGTCATAGCCAGCGGGGAATCTACTATTCCAACCTCACTTTTGCATTTTTACCTCTCGCCTAGAGAGGTATAGGGATCGTGAAAAAATTCGATGTCGAGATTTTTGTCAATAAGCACGTTTTATCACCTTTAGAACCTATTTTGACTATTTTCACGATGATGTGTGTGTGTGTGTGTGTGTGTGTGTGTGTGTGTGTGTGTGTGTGTGTGTGTGTGTGTGTGTGTGTGTGTGTGTGTGTGTGTGTGTGTGTGTGTGTGTGTGTGTGTGTGTGTGTGTGTGTGTGTGTGTGTGTGTGTGTGTGTGTGTGTGTGTGTGTGTGTGTGTGTGTGTGTGTGTGTGTGTGTGTGTGTGTGTGTGTGTGTGTGTGTGTGTGTGTGTGTGTGTGTGTGTGTGTGTGTGTGTGTGTGTGTGTGTGTGTGTGTGTGTGTGTGTGTGTGTGTGTGTGTGTGTGTGTGTGTGTGTGTGTGTGTGTGTGTGTGTGTGTGTGTGTGTGTGTGTGTGTGTGTGTGTGTGTGTGTGTGTGTGTGTGTGTGTGTGTGTGTGTGTGTGTGTGTGTGTGTGTGTGTGTGTGTGTGTGTGTGTGTGTGTGTGTGTGTGTGTGTGTGTGTGTGTGTGTGTGTGTGTGTGTGTGTGTGTGTGTGTGTGTGTGTGTGTGTGTGTGTGTGTGTGTGTGTGTGTGTGTGTGTGTGTGTGTGTGTGTGTGTGTGTGTGTGTGTGTGTGTGTGTGTGTGTGTGTGTGTGTGTGTGTGTGTGTGTGTGTGTGTGTGTGTGTGTGTGTGTGTGTGTGTGTGTGTGTGTGTGTGTGTGTGTGTGTGTGTGTGTGTGTGTGTGCGTGTGTGTGTGTATTCTCTGTATGTGCGCCTACTATAGTCTTTCGTTCTGATTCATTATCTCAAATTCTACTGAACATAAAATTCTAATATTTTGCAATATACATTTATATATGTTAATGAAGAGCTGATAAGATTTTGGTAAAAATCTGTCAACCGGAAATGGTATTTTCTTGAAGAATTTTAACATTTTTTGCAAAAAATATAGGAAATACTGCGATAGTTACAATTTGTCATTCGACATTTGAAAAGAACAAATTATCTTTTACAATATTTATTTAACATCGTTTCTAGATCTCTTACCAATAAAGGAAAATTAATTTTCAAAAATTTGTAATTTTACCTACCACGATTTGTAAATCATAATATAGGAAAAAATTAAAAACAAAAATGAATATGTCAATGTGACAGATGAACAGACGTATACACAATTTCTGAAATGTTTGTGGCACCATTTTAAAAGAAATGTAAATATTAATTAACAACTGAACATAATGTAATAAGGTAATAATAAAGTTAAATTTTTATCTATAAAGAGCTAATTAAAGAACTAAGAACTATAAAATTATTTTCAAAAAGTTTGTAAATTTATTGCAAAATTATAATTTAAGAAAGCCTAACTAAAATCAAATTCACATAAATTACAGTGTTAAAGCGAGAGGTCGTGTGCTGGCCACATCAGATTTTTTTTGATTAAATTTGGTACAGTTTGTGTCAAAACATAATTTAAATAATATTTTCATAATACAAAATACCTACCTATAAAACCGCATATAAAATTGTATTATATTGAAAGTTAATATAAAACACCATTTTGACAGCTGCCCCAAGACAAAGTCACGTGTTATGGATTCGTCTATTTGTACAAATAACCTTAATTTTTTCGAGTTTTTACTAGTTAAAACTTAAAACTAGTTTTAACTGGCTTCAGGTATAAACGGTAATATATACCTACACTAATATTTAAAATTAATGTTTTAAACATTTTTCTAAATAAATTACAATAACATGAATCTGTTTTCATTATTTATTGTTTTGTTTTGTTTAAAATCAAAGTGTTAAAGAGACAATGAACAATGAATATAATTATTTATTTACGTAAAACGGTGTTAAAATGCAGTCAAATAATATTGGTTGGTGACGAAGATATTGATCCACAAGAAAATATAGAAAAGCATGTTTTTCTGTAAGTGTTTACTGTATTTTGTATACTTTTAAGGTTAGAGAAACAGTAGCAATTTTCTCCCATGGGAGAGAAGCAACTACTTTTTTCCCATTCGAGAAAATGTGACTCTATTTGCTCATGTTTTTTTTTCATAGAAATCCGATAGAAACCTAATTTCTCTCCCAGTGCTATCGAAGATTTATAGACTGAGAAATAATTTTCATTTGCAACAAGTGCACCTCATACTATAGTTATTTATTACTTTGGAAATAACAATTGTTATACATTATTTGCTTATTATTATATAAATACACTTTAACTTTAAATGTTTAAATAGTAGTACCTACATCACTGTAATTGTAAGTAATGTTTTATGTTAAAGTACCTAATACATAAATAAATTCATAAACTAGTTCCCTATTATTTCAGTCTTTATGAGATAAGTATTGTTTTGTATAGGTACATATTATTGATTATTTATCGTAAAGCAGAATTCTTTAAAAAACTATCAGTTTAAAAAAATTATCCATAAATCGTAAAAGCAATTTGCGTAGAAATAATGCCCATATTCATATAACTCTGAGGATATTATGATGTTTTTTGTACAGAAACTCATACTAACTACTAATGTGGATTAGAACAATCAAATTCTCTTTACTAACATACTAACTCTGTTATTCTTTTCAGAGTACACAATACTTGAAGAGCCGTTGATTCCGAATAAACCGTATCAGTGCAATAAGTGCGGGAGGTGTTACGGGCGGAAGGAAACTTGTAACAGACACATAAAATTCGAATGTGGGAAGGATAAGGCCTATCCTTGCCCCCAGTGCGCGTACCGGGCAAGAAGGATAGAACATTTACAGCTGCACATGATAAATAAGCATAAGAATCTTTTGCTTTAGTAAGATCTAGAGTGGGGGAAAAATATATCGTGCAGTGAACAAATAATGCAATAACAACTTTTAACTTACTAAGCAAATTTCCAGATGATTTAGGTATTTTTTCTTATACCTAAACACGTTACAGATTTAATAGGTAGTTCATCAATTTATTACAAGTTTATTGAAATCATTTGTTTACAGTTTTCAGTTCAAAAGAAAAGGAAGTCCAATATGTTAGCAAAATCAGATTATAATTTTTTAAATTTTATAATCTCTCCCAGAATTAAAGAAGATTTGATTTGATAAAAGTTTTCTTTTTTTAAATAATTTCAGTTTTTCGCATTATACATAGTAGATAGTAATCATTTTTAAAAGATAAGACAATATTATATTTGATATTAGAAATTAAAACTGTAATAATATTGTAATAATGACCATATTACCATATACGAATGTAAAATTAGTAGTATTAGATAAATCTAATTAAAAACAAAACTATATTTCATTGTTAATCATATTTTTTTAATAAAATCTTAATTTCTTAAAGTCTGTGGATTCTTGTTGGATTTAAATGATGTTTTCAAGGAACAGAGTGTAAATGAATTAAAGAAAGGTTGTGTCTAGAGTCCTGGTACTCGGTTTTGGCAATAGCTCTGATAAAATATGAAATAATGTAGTAATTAAAGGTATGTATGTATTAATAATTAAGATTTGAACTGTGAAACCTTGATTTCGTACCTTTATAACGCCTAACAACACTGCCTTGCCTCGTAGCTTTACAGCTACCGAACTTCGTAAAAATAGTGTTGATACTTGATATTAAGAGTCATAACAAACTGTAAGCCACACGCTTGTCGAATATTTAGACGTTTTAGAATTAAAAAAGAAAAACGAGAATAAAAAATTAATATTACAATTCAATAAAAACACACGTTGAGTAAAAGAAAGAACAAAATTTTGTATAATAATTATTGTACTCGACAATTTCATAAAAATATAATATAGGTACCTACACACTAATGAGAAAAATAGCATAGTAAATCCAACAAATTTTTCAATGTTGGTTTTTGTTGTTTCATTCAACAGTATATTAGTTAATATAAGCATTTTATTTTTTACTGCAAGAAAGTGCTTTCTTCCAACCAAATACTAATATCTTATTGAGAATTTTATTTGTTCTAAATAGTGCACTTTATTTGAATTAAATACAAAAGAAAAAAATTGTTAAGCCAACAGTAATTTTATTTAAATAAATCTAGAGTACTTTGTTGAAGGAAATAATATACATTTTTTTATTTCAATTCATATCCAATATTATAACAAAGTTTTGGTTATTTCATTCAACACTTTACAGTTTTTGAAATGAAATACTACCATTTTGGCCATATTAGACACGCCATAACGTGTTCAAACATTGCTTAGAACTTTGTGTTGTGCTCCGAATTCTTCATTAATATTTAGTCCTAAAATAAGTCTCGTAAGTTGATAATATTAAAAATCAAAACGATATCTTGTATTATTTCACGTATATTTAAATTTACATCATTTATAGTGCAAATTAGTGTGATACTTGCATATAATATAACAAATGCGAAATATATTAATATATTGTGCAATAGCATAATGTTCAATTTTTGCAGGTAAGAAATAAGTTGTACCTACCTAATCTATTGTTAATAAAAATAAATACTTCCTATATTATATGGATGGTTGTTATTGCTGCTTTGTTAAAGGTTTTAAATATATTTTATCATGAAAATTAAACTTATTATGTAACTGATATATAAAATTTAAATGTTACCCCATACGTGTGTAATTTACGAAGAATGGAATGGAAGTTATTGATATATGTTCATATTTCTGTTTTGTATTTTAATATTTTATTGTTTTCTATTTTTGATACGTTTTATCAATAAAAAATTATTATACACAAAACTATGCATCTTTTGATTCAACTCCCAAGTCCTATTTGAAACAACATTATACCCATTAAACCAAAATAACAAGTCTTTTAATTCAACACAATTATTATTTTGTTCAATAGTTATAGTTTCTAGATTTTAGTATGTAGGTATATATTTTCTTTAAACTAAAATTGTACGTATTTAAGACAAATATACAAAGTTTTATATTAACAAAGTTAACGTATTAAATCAAAACATAATATAATCACTCGAATATCTATTACTTCAACCAACATTTTATTATATTTGATACAAGATATAAACACGTTGATTCAACACTGCTTCCAGTTTAATTCAAATATTTTGGCTGCTCATATCAACATTATATTCAGTTTTGAACTGACGAATGTAAATAGTTCAGTCAAACGAAGAAACTATGTTATACCGAACAAAATTCTTAACAAAAAATAGTGTTTCGTTCAACAAGAGTTCTTTGTTCTTTCTAGACAAACGAAAAATAATTTTGAATCAACAGTATTCTTATTGTTTTAACTAAATTTTTTTCTGAGTGCATCTCGGCTTTATAGCTATTTTTATTACTCATGTGGTTATTTTTCTCGGCAAATGCTTCAAAATAGTAATACTGACTTGTCATTCGTATAATATAAAATTCTTCGTGAAAGCTTTGGTATACAGGGTGTTCCTGTACTTATGTATCAAACTTTAAGGGTATATTATGTAACACGTTCTACTGAAAATGGAACAAAAATAATTTTTCAAAAATTCACAAAATTAAGGATGGTTTACTTAAAGGAAACTCTGGTTTCATAACTGTTTGTGTTGTTTTATTACGTAATGCAATTTTAATAGTAAATTATTTAAATTATTCTCTTTCTTTCACAGTAATGAAACCAGTGGCACTCAACATGTTTTCTTTAAGTAAAGCACCCTTAATTTTACGAATTTTTGAAAAATTCTTTTTGTTCCGTTATCAGTAGAACGTAATACATATACCTTAAAGTTTGATACAGAAACACTCTGTATAAATAACTATTTACTCATAAGATAGAAATATGTTTGGCGAAGATTGATTCCACGATTCCAGTTTGAGCTTTTAAATGTTGGAAAAGTTACATATTGAGAATGTGTATAATTTTGTTTTGTTTTGCGGGTTTAAGTGTAAACCCTTTTCAGGAAAATGAAATGACTTTTGTGTACTATATATGTGTGAATGTATGAAATTTTTAACAACTACAAGTGTACTTATATATTTTTTTATTTCTAGAAAATATATTATTGACGTATTTGCCATATGCAGTCGATGGAAAACGCTTCAAATGCAACTTATGTGGAAAGTGTTATTTACATAAGGTATCTTGTACGAGACATATTAACTACGAGTGTGGAAAGAACCCTATTTTTCCGTGTCCATTTTGTCATTATTGTGCTAAATATAAGTTTCATTTACAACAGCATATTAATAGTAAGCACAGAAATATTACACTACACAACATTGAAGATAAAAAGTTCAAATATTAAGTCAGTGGCACACGCAAGGGTTGGGGAGAGGCTTTAGTGGCTAAAGCCTGCGCCAAAATTATTAAATGCCAATATTTTTAAAATAAATGTACAATAACTTTTATTAAATTTAAAATCATATTTATTTTTTAACAATTGGTATTTTTATCAACTTAGGTACCATGCCTGTTTGCAAGACAGTATGTTTATCTAACCGGTTGCTAGGCTAAACAACACGGTAAGTAATTTACTTACCGTTCACTGAATGGTAAGTAAATTAACAGAACGGTAATTAATTTACTTACCGTTGTAGAACGATAAGTAAATTTAATATTAATTACGAAGAATTTAATACTTAATATACTATAATTTAATTTATTCAATAACTATTAGTTCTTGTAATATATTTCTGGCCAATATGTAGTGTTTTCTATGAACTACCGTTTTCAATCAAGCGTGCAGCGTGTTTGAGCACTTTTACTGAACTGTGAATTTCGCTTGTGCAGTCACAAACAGTTCCATGTGACTGACGGACTGACCATTTGTACAGCGAACAACAGTGTTCGAAGTTCAAGATTGTTAATAATTTATGTTTTAATAGCAACTACTTCTAATATTCTAATCACTTGTGTAAATACAAAGGCGTAGTTATGAGGTGTTAAACATGTAGTTTTTCATATGAATAATTTTTTTTCAATTAATGTTTTTGTCCTTAAGTTAATATTTTTTGTCTGCGGCGCATTTTTCTTCAATGACTCATAAATTCAACATTTTCAAAATTTCTGCCTCTCCATCCCGTAAAAAATGCGTGCGCTAGTGTAATAAGTAATAATATTGCACGTAGTAATTTAAATGTTTTCTTTGTTAACTATAATAGAGGTACCATGATACTAGGACTATGATAATATATGTCAACATCAACGATAAATGGCGCCAAAAATCAGTTTTTGGTATATAACTCCGTTCCTGTAGATTTTAGAGAAAAAGTTTCTCAACAGAAGTTTTAGAGGATTAAATTTACTACAAAATTGTTCCTATATTTTTTGTCACGCTATCTTTAAGAGTTACAGGGCCGAATAATAGACCAAATTTTAAAAAATTGCAGAAAAGCAGCATTTGCACGCAATTTTTTTCCAATTATGTGTCAATTATTAGTGTACCTAAAGTTGTTTCATGCAATTAAGTACCTAATGAAAACTCATAATTTTGTCAACTTGTTTTCACACCAGCATGTCTTCAGCAACCTTTACGCGTGAGTTTTTGAAGAAAATTCAAGTCTTTTGGAACTAATCGAACGGCAACGCGTTTCATGCCCAAACAATCGTTTAAAATGGTACGAATTGATTCGTGAGACACAGAAAGCTCAGCGGCTATCTCAGTCACCATTTCCTTCACTTTAGCGATGTTAACTTCTGTTGAAGACGTTGATGGCCGACCATAGCGAGGTAAATCTTTCACCACAACTCGACCGCTTTTGAGTGCACTGTACTACTCATTCATAAGCCTTCTGTAACATTTTCAGCGATTCGGCACACTTGAGAGAACACACTTGAGAGAACTGACAAAATCGATCTCTGTAAACAAACTAAATAACAGATCGCGCTCAAACTTCGCGTCAGTATAGAGGACAGGTGTGCCAACTTAGCGACAAAAAGAATTTTGAAAATCTCTTTAAGCGGGCTTTTTAAATGATCAATTCCTGGTACTTTTTTGACAGAGCAGTATACCAAAAACTGATTTTGGGCACCATTTTTCCAAGATGGCGGCGGGAGCGGCGATCGCTCGAGGTCGCAAACTTAGGGTCATACTAAGGGCCAAGGGGCCAACTAGTCTACAATCCTACCAAGTTTCGAAACTCCTCAACCTTTTGCACGAAAGCACCTTTTTATGTTTCTAATGACTGGACTATTATGACGACATAGAACATAGTCATAGTATCATAGTCATTTCTTTTGAATCCCCACCTCGTCTGATTCCGTGCTATTCTACTATACCACATGAATACGCATGTTAAGCTATTAGTGCGTTCGGTAATGCAAATCTTTTTACTCTATCTGCTCTTTTGCGTTCTTTAATTGCAAAGAGCGTAAATGGTACAGAGACAGACCGGAAATAGTAACGTTCGGTAATAGCAGAGCGGAGTGTTTGGAGTTCACTCTCAATGCACCAGCGTAAGAGGTGGTGCTCGCGGAGTGAATGCTACAAAACGCGCCAAATTTTAAACGTACGTAAACCTGACAGGTTTGTTTGCTAAATACCACAAACCACAATGTTATCATTACTTGTTTGTCTATTTGTAATTCATGCCGTCCTTTTGCATTAAACTGAGTAACAGTATGTAGTTTTGTTAACAATACTTCAAATGATAATATTGATTAATGGATTAAGCGGCAAGATGAAAGGGCATGAGATATTAAGAAATACTCATATACTTCAAATGTTGTTGGCAGTATTCTAAAGTGGGATTTAAATTATTGATTATTTTGTAAATCGAGGAATAACAGTTTCTTCTGCATAATTTTCAAATTTTTCTAATAATACATCATTTTCATCATCATCATCGTCAAAAATTAAATCATAACCAATTTGAATCGCATGAATTAATAAATTGTTCATATTTGTATCTTCCAACCGTTCTAACGCCATTAATTTAAAAATTTTAGATACATTTGACAGTTGAATCGTTCTTTAATTCACGTAGTAAATGGAGTGATTTGACATCACGTGACTTAGCTCCAAGCTCTGTACGCTCTGCGCTAGAGCTGCATTAACGAACGCACTATATGTCTGTACGGTAGAGCATCTTTCGGCAATTTTTTAATACTTAAGTTAGTATGTTAGAGAAATTTAGAGTACGTACATGGCGAAGATAGATGTAGATTGTAAAATAAATTATTTTGTTACCATGATAAGGGCTCAATAAGTTATATTAAGTACATACTTTTACTGTTCATCAAAAATATTACAGACATACGACTTCGTATAGGTATCATTCATATTAAAATGTGTAATGCTTACAATTATATGTACCAAAATATGAAACTTATACATATTCCAGTAAAATTTAGTATTGTGGATATAATGTACCTAATGTTATTGTATAATACGACCCATAAGATAATATGTTTTATAATATATTTTATAATTTATATTACTATAGCACTGTATATTATTATACAGGGTGGGGCAGTGAAATGGGCGATTTTAAATTGACTATAAAATACCAACAAGTTATTTCTTTACAAATTTATGTATACCACCTTAAACCTTAAAGTAGGTACGTAAACAAGCATTAAAGAAAAGTGTTTTTCATTATTTAAGTTTTGTATCTGCAAGATATCTCACGGCCTGCGATTATTTTTTGTGGGGCTATCTGAAGAGCAAAGTCTACGATCAACGACCACACTGGATCAACTCGAGGAAAATATTCGACAAGAGGTAGCAAGAATACCTCAGCAAATGTTAGGGATGTCATATGGTGAATTTTTAGAAACGCCTTGACGAATGCTTGCGTAGAGAAGGGCATCATCTTGCAGATATAATTTATAAAAATTAAATAATGAAAAACATTTTTCTTTAATGTTTTTACGTACTTTAAGGTGATATAAATAAATTTGTAAAAAAATAACTTGTTGGTTTTTTATAGTCATTTTAATATCGCCCGTTTCACTGTCCCGTCCTGTATATCTTGAAATAAATGAAAAACACTTTTCTTTAATGCTTTTTTACGTACTTTAAGGTGGTATAAATAAATTTGTAAAAAATAACTTGTTGGAATTTTATAGTCATTTTAAAATTATCCGTTTTACTGCCCCAGCCTGTATTATGTAATTTTGTATAGGTAAATGATACATAATATTAAAAATATATGAAGGATGGAATATTCGGGAATGCAGTCAATTGAGTTTTATTTAACTAAAAAAAGGTTTTTTAGTTAAATAAAACTCAATTGACTGCATTCCCGATTATTCCATCCTTCATTATTCTACCAGTCGACAAATCCATTTCTCATTAAAAATATATGTTTCATAATGATTTGTAACAAATAGATAATTTTTTAATGTAACATAAATATTGATTTAAAAGATTAAATTTATTATTGATATAAATATTTTTATGTTTTAGAAATGAAAACTACTTAGGTCGAAAGACGCAGTCAGAAAACTGTAATAATGAAAAATATGTCAAACACCGGTTTGATTTCGATCTGTTTTTAATTTCAATAACTGTACCTATTTAACGAATTACATTTTTCATATTTTAATTTCTTTTACTAACATCTATTTATTTTTAGGTATGCGCAGAGTCTTACAAATAACGGAACAGACAACATACATCTTTGATGACCGTGCCGACAATGGAAAATTTTTTAAATGCAGATCTTGTAATAGAGAATATTCTCGAAAAGAAACAGTACTGCGTCATATTAAATTAGAATGTGGCAAAGAACGAAGCTTTCAGTGTAGTTTATGTTGTTATAGCTCGTTTAGGAAAGAGAATTTGAAGGCACACTACAGATGCAAACATAAACAAATAGGATATTTGTAAATATCAATATAACATGGCAATCGCGGTAATATTACAAGTGCTAAAACCAAAGCAAAAATATATGTAGAGTTTTTTTTGTATTTTATATGTGTGTAATATGCAATGTATTGTGAAATATTTATTATGGTTGATTTATGTAAGTAATACCTATAGATATTAAATTGTTTTGCAATACATGATTTAGTTCAGTCGTAGTAGGTAAATTATGCAAGTTTTGTGTCACATCATAAACCCGAAATCAGAGCATAGTAAGTACTATATTGTGTATCAAGTGTCGAAAAAACATCTTATTTGTGAGTGTTTTGTTTATGGCACGACCCGACGGGGAGCTCCACAAAGAACAGAAGCATGTAAGAGCTTTTTGACAAAGTGTTGCACACTATTATACTACAACACTACAACTCTATAGTTACTTACATTTTCATTGTGCTGTGTGCTTTGCACTGTTTGACACTTTAACACATTGACATTATTTTACGTGGTATCATGGCAACAGATAGGAAACATGCTTTTTAAAATCATTTCGATTAACATTCCCCCTACACGGTCATTTTACTGTCGGTAACTTGACATTTTCGAAGAGCAGTAGAGGTGGGAAAACTATCGCATAAGAAACTATCGATAGTTCGATAGTGGCGAGAATAAACTATCGATATATCGATGGTACTATCGATAGTCATAATTAATCGTTACTATCGATAGTTAAAAAATAGTTTGAGTTAAACGATAACTGTTTCGTATCCCATAGTTTTTGTTTTTCGATAGTAGTTAAACCATTTTTGACATCATTGACATTTAATATACAAAACCAGCCGGAATTCTAAGAAATGTAAATTAAACCATCCTTTAATTAACGAAAACAGTCATTTTATTAACCGATAAATTATCTCTATACTTTACATATCAATAAAATATCGATAAACTATACTTAGTTTAATTATCGATAAACGATTGTTTAAGTATCGTATAACTACTGATAAACTTTCCTTCAGACAGAGAACTATCGATAGTACTATCGTTACATCGCAATTATCGATATATCGATAGTATTTTTTTTTTAAACTATCGATCTATCGATAGTACTGTCGGTAGTTTTCCCATCTCTAGAGTGCAGTGAATGTGGGACATGCGAATTTCGGTAGTAGACCGTAGACGTAGAAACACTAAAATACTATAACTCAACAGCGGCGTACCTAGAGGAGAGTCGACCTTGACATTTCACTGTTTTTCTAGAATAAGGACATAGCCTACTCCCTACTATTCAAGTGTATTAATTTTTGGGTAAATTTCTTCTAAAAGTCTTCATAATTATTAAATTAAAATTATTTTAATTGTTATTCCTTAATTACATTTATTCTTATTTTGAAATACGAAATATTATTTTAATATTATTTAATACGGAAAAATCGACAAATATGAAACGGACACAAGCAACATTGCAAATGTTTTTCAAATGGTTAGAATTCGCACTATGAGCATGAACTTTTTTTGTATTTTGTTTCTTGTTTGTAATAACGCAAATGTGATTTTATTGTGATCCTATACCTACAGATATTTAATTAGGTACCTACTTATTTTTGAAATTATTATACTTATTTTTTATCCATGTTATTTACTATATAATTAGAAATATAGCATATATCTTCATCCCTGAATTTTTTTACAAATTTTAAGTTTCTTGAAACGTTGATCCAATATAAAGGTTTGAATAGGGGAATAGCTTGGTGTATAGATCCAGTAAAGCGAAATGAAGAGTTCAAGTAGTCATGTTGATTTTATTAAATAAATATTTGGACCTTTCGGGTTCAAAATGTTGCCCTTCTTCAGCGATTTAAATATATAAATTTTTGTAAATGATGTACATGTCAAAAAATAATTAATTACCTAATACGCATGTCAACTCACCATTACAAATGACTTTTTAAAAACAGTGTGGATACAATAAAACTGCAATTTAACTTATGTAATACAGCCGTACCCAGCGTTGCCCATACAGTAACAACAATGTAAACTCCATGTTTAAGTTTAAACACATATAGGTCGTTGGAAATAATAAAAAAAATGGCGAAATTCAAGAAGTTTTTACTCCAGCATATTTCTTTGCTGGAAGTCTAAGATTAAGATGTACCTATAATAAAATAAAATATTTCCCACAAGCATTTCCTTTTCTTAGTCAATTAAATTTAAAAAAATCAATAAAAAACGTGAAAAATAGCAAAAATGCAGTATTTTGCATAAAAGTGCATTTTGTCATGTGTTCCAGTCCATGTCAAGTCTGCGGGTAATTTTTTTCGTGAAATATACATCTTAATCTGTGACTTCCAGCAAAAAATCTCATGGAGAAAAAAACGTCTTGAATTTCGCCATTTTTTAATTATTTCCAACGGCCTAACACCAAAATAGTTCAGTGGTAGAACGACATTCCTTCAGTGGTCAAACTACTGAAGCTCCAACTTCACACTAACTCTGGGAGAAATTTCCTAGAATAGGGAGCATGTTATCTAGCCGAAAATCTTTGGTACGCCACTGCATCTTGATACAGTAGTCTTTGTATATCCAGTAACATTATAATTATATTTTATCTCAAGCAGACCTACTGAAATGTCTATAAATAAATTAAGCTAGTAATAATTTTAATTTTAATACTTGGCCACTTGAGCATTGTAAAACAGCTATATAGGTACTAATAACCAGCATTTATGTTTCAGATTCAAAACCAACAACAGCTACCATCTCGGTTACCCCAGTACCAATTACAGTAACCACTAAAGCTGGTAACAAAATAAAAATAATATCAGTCGAAAACACGCATATAGGCAACATCGGCGACATAAAAAAAGAACTCAGCTCACATTTAACTTTCGATAAAACAGCCTTAGCTAAACAGTTGGACCGCAAAGATCTGTCACAGAAATCAGTACCAATAATTTTGAAACCCCGTCCGATGATTATTATAAAACATGATGTGAAAGAATCTGATGGAAGAACCATCGCTGCTAGAAGAATGGAGAAGTTCCTAGCGATGAAAGCAGCGGATTGTAATGAGAGTAAAAGACTAGCTAGGCCTCTGGCTTGTCTCAATCCAGTGTTGAAAACTCCTAAAGATACTGTCAGGTGCACCAAATGCGACGTTCTGTATGTTCCCGCTAAGAGGAACGATCATGTAAAGGTTTGCGCTAAAACCAAACCTGACACGGCTTCTTTTGGGTGTCTTCTGTGCAGTTTCAAGAGCGACGATAAGAACGAGGCTGCGAAGCATGCAAAAAATTTCCATAAATAAATTTGATTGTGTTTAAAAATATTTACTTTTATGTTACTGTTAAGGGTTTTCTTTTCAATTTCTTTCTAAAAATAGAGTTATTCGTATATTGTGTAGGTACAAGAATGTACATTAGATTTTTGATGTATCTAAATATTTTATGCTCCCATTATTTACCATACTTACGTATGGTATCTACAGGTAAACAGGTACAAGTATCATGTTGAAGTCACCATTGCATTGCATAAAAGTGCATGGCACTCAACCACTAAAGTTTACTCTTTATCATTATGCCGTTTATAATAAAAGCATAACACAAAAATTTTAATATTTATCTCACTCGATTATCTAATTTGTTATTAGAAATAATAAGAAATGGTAACCACAAACATTGCAGCGTCGAAAAAGTACTTCAAATAAAAACCGAGTTCAATACTATGCAAAAAATTATGATCTGCTATTGTAGTAAAATTGCGAAAATTCTGATTGAAAATATATTTCACTTTATATTCCGTATTCAAAAGATGGAAAATAAAGTACTTTTTATTATAATATTTGTATTTATCATTTAAAAAAAATTCTAATAACAAATTACATAATCAGACAAATTTAGTAAACACCTGTATACGAAGAAAAATTATTTATATACATTTACATTAAAATGTTATTTGTTTATAATCATTCTTTTGTTGAAATTCAACTTAAAAATTACGTGAACGGTTAAAGATATACAAAGTTCCTATTCTAAATTTTTGAATAAAGATAAGAACAAATAATACGATGCGGACTAAAAGTGTAAAAGTAAGCAGTCTCCTCATTTCGGAATAATTTCTTCACACAGTCCAACCAGTCGAACAGATCAGAGATCAGATAGTGAGATAAGCAAAATAGCGGTATGTTTGCTATGAATCACCTCCCCTTGTCATGCCGTGCTATAATGCAGTGTTCGAGTGTTAGGCCATCTATTAGGACTATTTGTATCTTTTTGGAAGTAGTTCTACGTAAGACCGGTACAAATCAATTGGCGCTGACAGGCAAACGTACTCTTAAGCTAGAGAATATACAAATATACATATTATAAAACATAAAAACAACCCTAGACTGCTGTATATATTACCAGCTAACCAGATAACTTACACCAATATCCGTTTCTAACAATGTAAAATGCAATTATTATTTTTGGGGCACACATGTAGTTTTTAATTACTACATTCTTCTGAAGAATTTTAGCTTAATATTTGTGTCATATTTAATACTTATTATGTTGAATTATACCATATACTTTATAATACATATTTATGTACGTACGAATAGTGTTTTCAAGATTTAGAAATTGTTTTTATGTTTAAATAAATAAATATGCAAATCTGAAAATGTATCTAATATTTTTATTAAAATCTTTAGTTACTATTAATTGAACTGCTGTTTTGTTTTTTGTAATTTCTATAGTTAAAACTAGGTATTGTACAATACAATACATACGTATGTTCATTAATTTTTGGTTTATTGTATTTTAAATATATATTTAATAGGTTATATCAGTAATTTGATATACTGATTGATTACAGGAAAAAACATTTATTTTTTCAAAATTCGCAAAAATAAGAGTAGTGAAAATATAAGTTCCATTGGTTTGAACGTCCATTTAACTGCTTATTTATTATGTTATTTATAAAATAAAATTATATAATAGTATCAGACTATCCACAAATAGTCACTTCTTATGTAATAATTGATAAATAAACATTTAAATGGACTTTTCAAACCAATGGCACTAAAAATTTTACTACCCATATTTTCGCGAATTTTGAAAAAATATTTTATTTCTGAAGTCAGTATATCAAATTATATAACCTATTAAATTTGTGTGCAGAGGTATAGAAACGCCCTGTATTTTAATGGCATATAACATACTGATCATGGAATAGAGCTGGGTACAAGAGTAAATATTTGTTCACGATCACGCACGCTCACAAAACAAAAAATCTGACGTGGACACCACATGACTTCCTTGTACGCCTTGTGTGTTCATACTTTTCTTAATAACTAAAATGTAGAATAATATAAAAAATTCTTTTAACTTATTATACTAGTACTACTACTACTGCTACTATACTAATATATTTTAGTCATTTTATTTAAACTGCAGAAGAAGATATAAAGCATATTTTACTATTGTCACTGTCATGTCATAAACATTTAAATTTTACGTAGTAACAAATGTTAATCGATCATGGACTACAAGATACCGAAATACTAAATTATAAATATATACTTTAATTATTCTTAAATGATACCTACCAGATACAAAAATATTTATAAAATACCGATTGTAGGTTATAATTATAGAATTAGGTAACGATCATTTTACTTCTAATATTTAGGTTGGTACATACATAATTTGGAAAAAACAAAATAAAGTATATTAATATTTTATTACATTATTCAAAATTACTTATTTTTCAACGTTTTCAAATAGAAACCAAAATTATTCATTTTCTCAATTTAACGAATAAATAATCAGTTATTATACCACAAGAGCTTCGTAAATAATCGAAAATACTGCCGACTGATGAGACGTAGAAACAACTCGAGACCGGAGGTCGAGAGGTGTTTTGCGGAAATACGTCGAACCAGGAGGCAAAAGTATTTTCTATTATTTTTGATGATCGAGTGGTATACGCATTGACTAATTCATGAATAAAACAAATTTAACAATTTTAAAAAAAATAACATTTTTAATATTTTGACATTTGGTGAAAAATAACATTTTTAATATTTTGACATTTGGTGAAAAATAAACAAACATTTATTATTGTTTGTTGTGTCATGGTTACGGTGAATATACGCATACTATGTTAATATTAACAAATATGCACTGGTATAGTTGTTTATATAGATAGTTTCTATGGTTTTTGTGAAAAATAGTGCATTTCAATTGGTTAAAATATAATGAGGGAAATAGTCAGTGGTAATATCATAAGAATTTTGAGAATTGTTTTGTTGTTTCCATGGCAACTTATTTTTAACAATTTCACGAAACGACACAGAACAGCATCTAACAATTTCAAGAAACGTAGTTGAGGGTTTTTCGTCATGTTATCTGGAGTGAAATTGCAATAAGATGCCGTGGAATAGACAAAAATTCTCTCAAAAAATTATCTCGAATGGTATTTAGGAAGCATATTTTTCCTTTAAAAGAAAAACTACCAGAACTAAGTACTCATTTTGCAAAACATTTTTGACAAATTAATTAATTTATTGTAATTGACTTAACTAAATAAAATCTAATCTACATAATATGTTGTCAGTTACATCATTTTAGATTTTAATTATATTGGTTGCATTACGTCATTCGCCGTTATCATTACGCAATATGATTGGTTAATACCATCTGTCAAAAAATATTCAAATTGTGCATTGTTACATCAATTTGTTTAGTGACATGTTTTAAAAAATATCGTAGTGTATCTAAATTAAATAAAAGGAGCCTCAAAATAGTTTAGGTTAGGTAGCTATTATTATTAGTATTAGGTATTAGTTTTTACAATTAATTTTTCATTTTCGTATCAGTAATAAGTTTATAGATATAGTATTTTGTATTTGAATAATAAAATAAATGACTGGCAACATATCTGCAAATAAATATTTTTGAATATTTATATTCTCTTCTTTAATTATAGTGTTCGCTAATTTAATATATTTTCAGACTCTTCTTAACAATTTGTAAACTGAATTGAATTCTACTACAAACTATATTAAACTCTTAATTTTTGCATGTTTTGTTTATTGTCAATAGAAATTATACTGAATAATAAATTTTTCAAGAGAATCCGTGATCTGAAGACCTTGGACAAATCAGATTAAATAACATGACAAGAAATCTGTGGTCATTATTGTTCTAGATGTACAAATTCTTGTTTAAAAGTTCATTAGTGTGAACATTTATTTTTTTGATAAATGCAGTAGGTACAAAACTGAGCAATAACTATATTTGCCTATATATTTTTTGATAATCTGCTACGTTCTGCTATTATTGAAACAAGAATAAAATTAAACATAAAGAATGGAAGAAGAAAATGCACCGTAGTCGAAAATTTTTTTAGAAACATTTCACTTATACATTTTTATGGTGAATATAATCAACAATAATCGAAAAACAAGTTTTACTTAAAGCTTTTTAAGGACCAGAAATGGAAATCACTACTTTCAGTACAGTATGTAAAAAATCAGTAACCTACAATATAATCTTTCAAATTGTTTTCAGCTACACTATAAGGGTCTGGAAATCAGTACTGTACTGGTAAAATCAGTACGAATGGTCACTCTAAAAGTCCAATAATACATAGGTACCAACACAAAAAAGTAAAAAGTTAAAAGCGGAAATGATGGTAAATTTAAAATCAGATAATAAAATTTTCTAACATTACAATAAGTATGAAAGTTTAGTAAACGAGCCGCAGACGAGAGTTGTAATCATTTCTTGCTATAGGTACTCGTAAGTATTTAACTCGAGTAGAATAATAAATAAATGTATAAATCACAGCTATCAGAAATATTTTATTTTTATTTAGATATAATGTCTGTTACTTATAGTTTGTTAATATATTGTTATATACTTCGTAACGGACTATTATGCTTGGATATGTGCTTTGTGCTTTACTGTTATAAGACATTATGTTTTCATACAAAAATTAAAATCATTCGTAACAATGCAAGTTAACTCTACTTTTCCTAGTGTTTCATTCATTTAATCTAAAAAAAACTTGTTATTGGTTGTATTAGTAATGATGAATTTTTTCAGCTTTAACAACATCAGAAATGGAACAATTTCGATTAGGAAATAGATATATCTGCCCCTGTGGACGAAGCTATAACTGCAAAGCTAATTTAAGGCAGCACATGGCATTTGACTGCGGGAAGGATCCTAGATTCCCTTGCTATTTTTGTCCTTTAAAGCTTCGAAGAAGAAACGACAGAAAAAAACATATGATATGTAAACACAAAGAACTACTTAAGACACTAGATATGTATTAAAACATGACAGTATTAAGTACATTATTTCTGTTAATTAATAACTAGTTTATCGTATAATAAAATTATTTTACAGTACCTACCTATATGTTAATATTTATTGTTTTATTTATTAATGCGTTTATAATTAATTTTCTTATTTTAGGAAAACTTCAAAATGGGAACAAAAATTATACTGTATGATTTACTGAACACTTAATTGAACTGCCGAAAAATATGTTTGAAATTATTTCCTAATACCATGAATATTTATCTATGTATAAATTTATCAGTTACGATAATATACCCTTATTCGAATATATTCTAGCTTAAAAATTAAATTACTTCCTGCTTACTAACTTAAAATACTAGTGTGAATCAGCGGTGTACTCGTTTAAAAGTGGAACAGTTTTGAAACAATACAGCATTTACAAAATTAAGATCTAATAATAGACAATCAAGATTTATTAGTATCAACTTAATGTTATATATATATATATATATATATATATATATATATATATATATATATATATATATATATATAAATGAGGACATTTTATTGTTTTACGATTGCGGCACTCCGCAGAGATAAAAATAAAAACCAAATATCACGATAAATGCTTCAACTATCCGTCTTTACAATCCATTGTATTTTATAAATAATATCGACTGGGAATACACTAAAAAATATATATTTAAAAAAATGCATGACTGTCTCATACCTTCTGCTTACAGGAGGAATGGGACATCGATCAGGAGGATTAGGACAATGCAAAATTAAGTACAAAAAATACAGGAATATTTTATTGTTAAAATAGTAAAATAATCAAACTCAGTAAATAAAGGGAAAAAAACATATTTTTATTTTAAACAAAATAAAAATTATCGCAATGTAGAAAATAATTGTTTTAAATCTATTTTAAACCGACAACAATTTTTAGTTAGTTTGGCACGGCTGTGGTAGTTTTTTTTATAACACTATTCTTATAGACTGTGCCAAACCTCCTGTTCCTCATTGCTCCCTATTCCTCCCACAAGTACAAATTTGTATCCAACACCTCTTAATAAAATCATCATAACTATGGTGAGCTTAAGCAAACAAAGTAAAATATTATTGCCCATTAGTGGCTTTGATCAAAATTATACCCATTTGTGGATAATTTGTTACTTTGTTTGTTGAAAGTCACCATAGTAACTATGTTTTAGGTTGGAACTTAATATTTTTACTTCCTTGTACGGAGTAATAAGGAAGTATTGTAATCGCGAAAAATTTCGGTTTTCAGATTTTGATGGAAATATCCGTTTTGACCTTTTCTGAATCCATTATGACTAGTTTCGTCGTGACGTCTGTACGTACGTGCGTGCGTACGTACGTACGTACGTACGTACGTATGGACGTATGTGTGTCGCATAACTCAAATACGGTTAGACGTAGAAAGTTGAATTTTTGTATTTAGGACTGTTATAGCATCTAGTTGTGCACCTCCTATTTTTGGTTTTTACAAACCGGAAGTAGTACTTTTTTCAAATATTTCGTTAAATATTTAATTTAGGACAAATTTTTTAATTTTAAATGAAAGATTATGTGATTATTACCTACAATCGGTATTTTATAAATATTTTTGTATCTGGTATCATTTAAGAATAATTAAAGTATATATTTATAATTTAGTATTTCGGTATCTTGTAGTCCATGATCGATTAACATTTGTTACTACGTAAAATTTAAATGATTATGACATGACAGTGACAGTGGCAGTGACAATAGTAAAATATCGTTTATATCTTCTTGCAGTTTAAATAAAATAACTAAAATATATTTGTGAGTATAGTAGCAGTAGTATATATTAATATATTTGTATAATATAATTCTACATTTTAGTTATTAAGAAAAGTATGAACAGTTTAATAGGCGTACAAGGAAGTCATGTGGTGTCCACGTCAGATTTTTTTTAAATATTTAAGCAGTTATTGAAAGGTATTGTATAAACGTTATACTTCACACACTCACACGTGGGTAAAACGTAAAGTAAATAACTACTGTAAATCATTCTCCAGGCCGATTTAGGTAAAGTTAGAACTAGCTTTATAATAGTATCAACAAATGATTTACTCAAATACATAACATAAATATACAAATATTTCAAAAAAAGCAGTTTTCAATGAGTAAATAAAGAAAAAAGAGCAAGATATTTACTTTTCTATAGACAAAACAATCTTTGTGTAGCCACAGACTTGAACTGACCCGTTCCCTCAAAGATGGTAGAGTATAGTAGTGAATATAAGCACATAAGAAAAGTGCGCGATAATTTAACTTATACTAGAAATAAATTGCTTGTCCCAAACCAGTCCAGTCTCCCCTACATTAATCATTTTTTCTTTATCCAAGATCTTCTTTTGCGATAATTTTTTATTAGAAATAAATTAAAAATTTCTTGTTTAGTACATGAGTTCTGAACTTTAAATTCATAGTATTTGCACTTTTCACTTTCAGGCACTAAATTTGAAAACTTCAAACTTTAAGTTTATGTTTACCACTTCTTAAGCCTCATTCACATAAGCATTTAGTTTTATGGTTAACATTTATATTTATGTATGTTTATAACTATACCAGAATCCGCACTTTTCACTTTCTTGCACTAAATTTTGAAACCTCCAAACATTAAGTTTATGTTTACCACTTACCAAAGTTATTTAAAGTTCATTATGTGAATGTTGTGTTCCTTAAAAAACTTAGGTAAAAATGTAACTTTCACACTAAATGCTTATGTTTTTATTTAAAGTTTGCTATGTGAATGCTGTGTTTCTTAAACTTAAATATAAATGTAAACCTTTAAACTAAATGCTTGTTTATGCGAATAAGTCTTAAGAAAAAAGATAAATTATTTTTAAAGCTGTGGATAAACTTTGTATTGTGTAACTAAAATTCATTTATGAATACTTAATAGTAATAGATATTAGTGCACTTTAAGTAACAATGAAATAAATATATTTTTAGGACGCTCTCGCTCGTATTTCTGCAAACCAGGAGGATACACCTGTCCTGATTGCGGAAATGTATACAAATGGCAGCCATCTTTAAGTAGACATAAGAAAACATGTAATGCAATGGCCAAGATCTGTTAGCCTCACCTTATAATTTGTTTTAAAAATAATGTTTTGTTTTTTTCAAACTAAGTGATTCCTACTTAGGAATTTTTATCTTAATCTGAACATATTATAGTGTAATAATTTTCGTGTTTTTCTTTTACTATTATTAGGACTACAGAGATGTAATGTAATAAAAAATGGGCCGCAACATAATTTTTCGTTCAAAATCAAACAGGAACGTAACTAAGGGTGGGCCTGGATGGTATGTAGCTATGCATACATATTTGATATCTATTCTTAACTGGGTACCTACTGTTTTCATACGAAATAAATTTCAGGAGGAACTAAGGCAAATTCCTTCAGCAGTGAAAAAAAAATCAAATGTCTTATATTTAGATTTAAAAAATGTGATGTGAGCCAGCACACATGACCTCTCGCCACAAAGTCTCTTTCCTCATACTTCTATGTACCTACCTAATATAGGTTTTATGAAAATTTCGGAACAAGATGTAAACTATGTAATTGATGTCATATCTGTCACCTCTATCACTGGACAATCATTTCAATTTTTCCTAATAACAAATGTTTAACGATCATGGATTACAAGATATCAAAGTTTCAAACACAAAATTCTAAAAAGAGGATTTGTTGGAGAAGCAGTCAATTTATTTAAAATCCAATAAAACACCAACGTTTCGACTGTAATTCAGTCTTCCTCTAGGTGATAACTGATTATTCAAATTTAAGGAATATCATGTAAATTATTTTACAGAAATCTTTCGTCAAAAGAAGATAAAACTCAACACACAAGTACATGTTACTTAACATTTGGTTGATGACTGTGGCATTGTCAGGGCAAGTACAATAATTACAAACAGGGACGAAACTAAGGGTGGGCCAAGGCCCACCCAGTGGCCCACCCACAACATTTTTACATTAGTTTACGGAAGAGATACCTATATTTAAAATATTTAATAATGCCTTACATACTCGTAATACTAGGGAAGAGATATAGATTTGTACTTAATTGAGGCAAAAGAAATGTTTATGAATATGAATGGCGGATAGATATAGATTTATTGCTGGTAAATGTTGTATTTTTGAATAGGATATAATGTAGGTATTAACTTGTCAATCTGAGTACTCGTGCAATCTTTATCTAAGCATATATATTTGATATCATATTCTGGGTACTGTTTTCCACGAAATTAATTTCAAAAGGAACTAAGTCAAATTCCTTGAGCAGTGAAAAAATTTTACACCTCGCTTCGCTCGGCATTACTCCTGTGTTTTTCAAAACTAAAATTTGACTATAAAAAATAATGCCCACTTTAATTTTTACTGGCCCACCTACAAAAAAAAATCCTAGTTACGTGCCTGATTACAAACAATCACACAAACATATTGTACATAAATAGGTTGTCAACACTTACAGACTTAGATTTTGTAAAAATAATGTAACATTAAAGTAGTGTAGTCAAGTTAAAATAAAAATCGAAGAGCACATCAAGGTAGTACCTACTATTATTGATAGTACATTAATAGGTACGTTACCTATAATTAATTTCTTTCCCAAAAAATACAGATAGCTATTTAAGCTAACATTTTAATGTTTCTTTCAGAAATGGTCGACCCCCTACTTCCCATACAGGGTGTACATTTCCTGGATAATTATGAAGAAAAATGGAAAAAAGGCGGCAGGAGTCCTGTTTGGGAATATTTCCTTAAAGGAAAAAACAAGTCGAAATGTCAGATTTGCAGTCGTGTCTTTAAAACTCCCGATGGTAATACTTCAGTATTACATAAACATTTGAAAAGAGGTCATCAAATAATCTTAACTAAAATAGCCAACAAAAAGAAGAATTCAAATCTGGAATAGAAGTTCTCTCCAGGAAACATTATAATATTGTTTAAGTCATATTATATTTAAAACAAGAAACAAACTATCTTTAAAATTCCGAATGGGCTACTTGCATGATATTGAAAATTAGATTTCTATTACTTTCTACAACCTAATGTTAGGACAGTAGGAGAAAAGTATATTAAGAATGTCAACTTTGGTTGGCCATTTTAGCTTCCCTCACAAGCGGGACGTTCATTAGTTGAGTCGTTGCTATGGCTTACGGCCAGTCATTGGTTCCAGCTTGTTCTACGTCACATAGTAATATTCAATTTTCTTTTTTTTGCTTGTTAGTAAAAATTTTGTCAAAATAAAATATATGTGTTCCAAGTTCTGATCTCTTCTTTGAAAATATTTGTTTAAAAAAGTCATGCAACTAGCCCATTCATAATAATGTTGTTTTGTCTTGCTTAAATAAAAAACGGAACGCAATGTCCACCCTGGAACATTGTATCGTATGTCGATAGGATATTTGGTTCATAACATAAAAAATATATTTGTAATAGGTACATGGATAACAAGTAGGTAATTCTAAATACATCAGCAACAAATATGGCATTGAGTATAACACTCAATCGTATATGAACTTCATTCTCATATTACGTTAAGGGGCCAGTATACTCAGCGTGTAGTAGTTACTTATTAAATTAATGATACGTCCATTTCGATTGCTGTATGAACCAAATTTTGGTAACAGTAATGTAGGTATTGTTTTTTTCGATTTTTCGGACAAGTCTAGAAAATCATTAAAATCGTAGTTTACCAATAACTCTTTTGTCGATTGGAATATCTTTTTCAAAAAAAATCATATTATCTGCTGTACTATCTTAACATCGAATTTTTTTTCACAAATTTGTATTCATTTTTTCTCTCTAAATTATACGTAAATCAAATTATTAGTAAACTACGAACGCCTGTCTGTGTGAAAGTAGGTAGGTGTCGGATATTTTATAACGTATAAATATTTAAATTTTGATATTGGATAATTGCCTACTTGATATTATTTTCGAAAAATATCTTAGTGCCTTAAATTATCTCAAAATTTTATGTGTATGTGTTTTCTGGGATCCATTTCAAAAATGGAGTCTGTTAAATGTCACATAATTTGCTTTTATTTTAAAACATTTTGTAAAATGATAATAAATATATTGAATTGAGTAAGTATTTTCTATAAAAGAAAAATTATAATTTTTTACGAACTCCTTTCGTTCTCCTTATTGGTATACCTATCTTTTTACATATTTTTTAATTTTAGCCAATTTAACCACACACAATAAAAAATCTGGTGTTAAATTTAACACTGAAAATGATTCCAATTTATCCACACCGAGTAGTGTGTTAGTTTAACAAAAATTCATGTTGATTACATTACTTACGCTGTTTGGTTAAATATTAACCAGATTGTGGGTGTTACGTTTTCGAAGGAGTAGTTAGTGAAGTAGTTAGTGAAGTAGTTAGTGAAGTTTAATTACCTGAAAGACTGAAAGTCGTAGGTACTTTTCTCGTGTCTATCGGCTCTATTCAATAACTGTATTGCTAATTTCAATGAAATTTTTAGTTTCCCTGAGAGATACAAAGTTACTTTTTTTCAAATTTTTGTCATGAAACTAAAATATGAAAACAATTTTGAATTTTATTCGAAAAAATTATCTGTTTTAATTATAACTAAAATCTTAAGCTGTTACTAATGTAAATTTTTGAATCTTATATTTGAGTTAAAAATTAGAAAATTTCAATTTGTGAAAAGAAAACAGATGAAATTCACATTATTTTTGATTTGGTAACAATTTCAGGAATGCTTTATTTTTTATGTATAGATAGAAGCACATAATTATTCTGATCCAAATATATTTTTATCGCGGAGGTTACCTAATTGATTTCTGAAAAAATAAACCAAACTTAGATTTAAAAAGTTCAGTAAAATATCTACAGGCAAATGTCATTGTCATCTATTGTTATTATATGTATAATATTATTGGATAAAAATTAAAAATCCTAATAAGCAATTGCTAAAGAGATAGCAATTCAGTTTTGAATAAGGCCCTACGTTAGTGAATAGGTTATATGCCTAACACAACTGAAATTTAAAAAATATTTACAGAAAGCTTAGTCGAACTCAAGAGGATGGTGTCTGAAAATCGGCCCAGAACTATGGCAAAACATTTGTTGATGAGCGAGAAGACTTCACCATCGCTGTTACAAATTAATAAAAAGGTACGGTTGTTCTATTTTATAGTTTAATAATTTATCAAATGATAATATTATAGTGGAAATCTGTGAAAGCCTGTAGTCGCTGATCTCTAAAACTGTAAATATTAAACAAATTCGCAATAAAGTCTATAATTCAGGGACTCGAACCGAACCGGAATTGGAACGAAAACCGAAGCGAATAATAAAAACTGTTAAACGAAGCCGAACCAATTGTTGTAAACTGGTTTAATATGGTTTAAAACATTAACTAAAATTTTGTACTTTATAAATTTAGTTTGTTTGTAATTAAATTATTATTTTTAATAACACAGAACCGAAACCGCAACTTGAACTATCTACTTTTTAATAAACCGGTTACCGGTTCATGATGTTCCAAACCGAAGCGCGTATGACAAGTTGAACTGTTGAACGGCGAACCGAACCTGAACCGAGCCTGAACCGCTGAACTGTTTTTTTTGTACGGTTCGAATCCTTGCTCAATAAAATTAACATTTTTGTTTATTTAAAGATTTACAAATCTTATCTTATCTTACTTATAGATTTGCACAGAATTCCACTATTAATTTGATTTTTATTAATTTATAGCCGAAGAAAATACCAAGGCCGAGGGATATTTTAATAGAAAAATTGAATGTCCCATCTGTGCCAGCAAGTGAAGTTAATCAAAAACTGAAACAAAAAGATAAAGAAATAAAAACTTTAAAAAATATAATAGACGAACTACAGACAAGAAATCTGAAACTGCAAAATAAAATTATTGACAAAATGGATGGTGAGTTATTCAAAATAATGCTCCTTTTTCAACAAATAAAATTGGTAGCATCACCTTAAAAACCCATTGTTGATATTGAAAATATTAATATTTAACCTGTAAATTTTATAGATAAAATTACATTTCTTGCCTAAGTCTGTCCCAAATAAGAATATAGTATGGGGCAAGATATGGCTTACGATTTGAGCGTTCTGATTGGTCTAGCCGGAAACCAAGTTTACATCAGCGAAAAATTTGTGATATGCGCGCATCATTTAGCTGTCGAACGGCGTAGTAGTAACAGCTGGTATTGTTGAAAAAGTGAGTCGTTAATTAGCGTCAGTAGCGCGTGATGAGCGGAAAATAATACTATTTCAAAAATACCGCGCTACGTTTAAATTTCTATTTAATGTGTGTAAAACGGACTGGCTCCGCAGCGCCATCTACTATACTCTTATCAACTCGGGTCAAGGACAGCTGTCATGATTTAATTATGCCACTTTTTACACTCGTAATTTCGTTGCTATGCAACAACTATTCAAATTTTACCGATGTTACCTATTTTCTACGATACAATTTTATTAGTATTAGCTTATTCAAGTTTTTTTTTATAGATTATCTTCGAAAAAAAGAAATAAAGCAACAAGACGCAGATGCAGAAGCAGAAGACATGCAGCCTGGAATTAAAAAAGATAACAACGTATGTATATACATATTATTATGCCTGTACAACATTAAATAGCGAAACAAAGCTACTTCAAATATTTTTTATATTAACAAAAATACAAAAAATACTGCAGGGAAGAACAATTAAACCAGTACTTACTTCCCAAGTTATAACATAACACAAAGTTATATTTTTCAGAGGGGATTATACATATTAGTTAGGTTCATTTGATAGAGTATATTTTTTTAAATTCAACCATGTATTTATTAACATAATAAAAAAATTAAAACTATTTAAAATCCACAAAAATCCATAATATACAGTAGGCTAAGAATGAGAAACAAAAATAGGAAACGTATAAACAAGTATAAATGAAATATATATTAATAATGAAATATATTAATTTTCACTCAAACAATAACACAACACAAAGAAAAATATTTGCAATCACTATTAACAATATTGAAGGAAAATGTTAAGCGACTGTGCGTGTTGTAGTAGAAAGAGAGTACACAGGAATGCAGTCAAATTGAATCTTTATTAATCTAAGGCCAGTTTAGATTAATAGATTTAGGCCTTAGATTAATAAAGATTCAATTTGACTGCATTCCTGTGTACTCTCTTTCTACTATTAACAATATTGTTATTTTTATTAATAGCAGACTGTATTATCCGATTTTTCATAATTTTTGTAAATTTTCAATGGCACTTTTCTTCAAAAATTATTATCTAAAATTTTTTTAAACTAATATTTACATGGTTAAATTTAAAAAAATATATACTATTGAATAGAACTAAAAAATATGTATAATTCCATTTGAAAACTTAAAAAACATCCTATTACATCTGTATATGGTTTTCAAAATATGGGATGCAACATATTATTCTAAGCAATTTAATATGGAATTTTATTTCATTTTTATTAATACTTATACAAATCAACGTTATTTTACTACATGGAATTTTTAGCCAGAGAATGCATAGCACTGGGCAGAGAATTTGCTAATTTTTTCTGGTTACAATTAAAATTTTGTACGTGTTTCACCATTTTTTCGAAAACATGACAATATTTGGGAAATGACCAAGGCATACTTTAAAAATCTTCTTTATAACAGTGTATAATGCAGTTATTTCTAATAAACTATTGCATCATTGATATTTTTGTTTTACCTTGCTTATAAAGGCACTTTTATTCATTTTAAAAAGTAATTTTGCCCTTATGAATTAATAAAATAGATCATTAAAAGCAAAAGCAGGTAAAATACGAATGTCACATGTTGATCTTCTATGTTCACCTTTAAAACAGATAACTTGTATACGTATTCGTTCTTTTGTTTTAATGAAATATTGAATGATATTTGCATTATGTTTAATGTATATTATGAAACGTTTTTTCAGTCACACGTTGGACGGGGTATCTGGATACCCACTAACACTTTCGAAAGTATATTCACTCTGAGCAAGACCAGGCAGCAGTTTGTCAAAAATATGGCCTGCGCAGTATTTGGCCATTTTGAGCTGGCCAATAGCTCAGTAACTGGACGACCATGTAATCGACTCAAAAGAGGTATATCAAAACCAGCGTTGGACCCTAAGAAATTAGGAGCAATACAAGGTAAAATCTTTTTAATATAATTAATTTGTTAACAATATCCCGTCTTCATTAACCTTCCTATTATCTATGGGTCAGAGTGACCCATTTTTATGTTATTACTAAGTAGATATTTGGAACTATTGAAAATTATGGCTTCATGTTACAAGTAGTCGTCAAATGTGCTCGATAGTTAATGTGTTTTTTTTTCGTATCATTCATTACATTTCTTTATAAATAAAGTTAATGAGTAACATATGTGGTAAATGGGTCAGTTCGCACCCATTGTTGTTTAGGGTATTTTCCGTTTTTTTTTAAATTTTTTTATGAAAGTTTATTAATAAATATAACAATTGGCGAAAACGCGGTGCAAAAATTATTATTATTATATATTAAGATATGATTTTTTAAATTTGTGGAATGCGCGTATGACGCCATCTGTACTTTTTGAATGGTTCCCAAACTGTATTTCAAATAAACACATACCTGAATACTTAAATAATTGAAAAATATTCTTTTAAAGAATAAAAGTTTAATTTTGTTATAGTTATAGTCGTTGAACTTATTAAAACAAATAAAATATATTTTTGGAAGGCATAATACAATGTAAATGTACAACAGTTTGACATTGCATGGGTACTGATGTTCCATTTGCACTCTCGTGTCGCTGTTCCTCGTGGCGCTAAAATATGCTCGACCAATAAGAGACCTTGTTTTGAACGAAGGGCAGATGATGTAACAAAATATTTAATAACTAATACTGCTGTTTGGAAATTAATATTTACAATAATGTTTGTACCGATGCTTCTGATTGCACGCGTTGTTTCTAATTTTAATATAAATTATGTATATTTCAAGTATTGGAAAGTACCCTATTGTGTACCAACAGAACCAGTGTCGTTGTTGGGGACTTCCCCTTACTTTTTGTATTGCTTTTTATATATTTAGGGGTTTCCCAATATACTATGTATTACATTATATTCAGTTGGATTCAATTACAAGTGAACTAAATATGGCTCGGCGTGGTTTGAGCGATGCTGAACTAGAAGCTTTATTTACTTTTTTTGGTGTATTTGTAATCGTATTTGGTATTGTATTACACTATTTATTTAAATTATAATAATAAAAATTACATACGCAACTATTAATGACTTCAAAAAAGTAATAATTTTTGGTCTGGTTCAATATGACCCCAGCACCAAATGTGTGACATTTACTTCGGGATAATAAGAAGGTTTAAAAGTATGTTTGAAACATCGTAATTTAATTTTGCGTTTTACATTTTCAAATTTGAAAACTACTTATTCATTTCTAAGCATGTATGTAAGAGCCGACTGTGGAAATAATTATTGTTTAGAAAGTTGGTACTTAATATTTAAGTGAAAAAGCATGATTTTTCTATAGCTATACGTATACAGGATGTCCGTTTTTCGAGCCTCCCACCATTGGGATCTCGAGAACCGTAAGAGATACGAGGTCGGTTAAATTAGGGCGAAGTTGCCACATTAGACAACTAAATTTGTGATGTATTTGTTTTTCCGAAAAATGCATAGGTAACTAGATAAAGCGAAAATTTAAATTCCTGAAGTTTTAGTTTTTGGAATATAACATTGTTGTCTATTATAATTCATACACGTTTCTTATTTGCACGTTCTACAGGCACTGTTTTACGAAGAATTTACAGCAATCTTCTAAAATTTTAGAACTCGTACCGGTACAACCACGAGAAATTTATATCTTTTACTCTTTATTTTCAAATAGAACTCAAATGTATTTAATATTGATAAATGGAGATTTTTTCTCTCTTTCCAACAATATAAAATACAGGCATATTAAAATATAATAATTAACTAAGAAATTATCAAATTATTAGTTTTATTCATTACAGTTAACTGTGCTTTAGAAACAAAATCTTTTGTTTGAAACATTAGTTTGAAAGTTCAATTTAAGCTTGTTATTTGGTGGTTTTGGTTATGTGTGATTTTCGTAATTATTTTAAAGCTGAACTAATTTAGTATTCTAATGTGACCTCGTATCTCTTATAGTTCTCGAGATTCCAATGGTGGGGCTCGAAAAACGGATATCCTGTATATTGTATGTATTTTGCTCTAAATAATACTATTATTATTTTCTTTATCCTAATATTGCACGTATTTTCCAGATTGCTATAAATATTACTTGCTAAAAAAGGGTACGCCAGAGGTTGTGGTCGATCAAGAAACTGCCAAAGTAGCGCAATACATAGCAAGAAAGATAGCTGACCTCTGCAGGAAGCCACGAGGCAGTAATATAGATACAACGGTCGCTGAATACAATCCTGGATCATCAACCATCGAACCTTTTGTTGGGTCAGATATAACTGGCCTAACTGAAGGCGATGATGATGATGGTAGTGATGATGTTGACGACGGTCATAATGGTAACAACGGTGGTGACGGTAATGATGATGAAACGGTAAATAATTTTATATTGATCTTAGTTAACAACGTTGTTCAAATAGCAGTCGATTTGAGTCACTGTTGAATTAACAGTAGTTCATGAAACGATTTTTACCTCTCGCCTCATATTCTGTATAGTCCAGGGAATTTATTATTTCACTTTGAAAAAACTGCAACAAAAGCTTTCACGACGGAATCCAATACTGAAAAATGTGATTTTTAACATATCAAAAGTTTCCGGAAATCACCGCACCAGAAGCCATTGAAATTTTTAAAAAATAACCGCTATATTTGTTTTTTTTAAAAATTTTAACTCACCTTTAGTTTATCATTACAAAAAAAACATTTATATGACGTTATAGAGCACAAAATTCTCTATAACAATGATGCATGAAATTTTTATAAAAATGCTTTTAGGAAATTTTCAATTATTTAAATCAAGTGGCCTTAACACAATAATAACTGCCATCTTTTAACAGACAAAAATTTCGACATCCGGTTTTCAGCATATGATTTCTATAACAATTTTCTACAAGGCCCATTATTTGTATAATTTTTGAGGCTCTGAATTAGCCACAAATTGGAAATTTTAAATATAGATAAAATTTAATAATTTTTATTTTAATTTCCATAACTGTAAATAAACGAGGTTGTTTAAATTAAATAACAATTCCTATTTTATGATACTAATTTTCAAGTATACCCAATTTCTATTTAAAACATTTTATTAATTGCTATAGTTCGTAAAAACTGCTTATTCAACTTTAATTTGCTGTAACTTTATGAGTATAGAGTTTTCGTCATATTTTTATTAAGGAAAAGACATTATTTTGGACACCCTAGTTACACTTTCCATCTTTTCCGAACGTTGTACACACTACAAAGTAATAATTTATGTAATTTATACCTACTGTTAATAGAAAAATTATTTACAGAGAATAAAAACTGAAACAGAGGAGACGTTAAACAAATTTAAGAACATAGAGTATATACAGTACTCTGATTAAACTATATCAACAAGATAATAATGGTAAATATAGTTACATTAATCGAGATGAAAAAATATTAATTGTTTTTTTTAATTTACAGATATTAAGAGAATATTTTTTATTTTACTTTTTTTTTAAAAATTTTATTTTATTTTTTATTTTACTTTTTAGTCTACACTTAATACTATATACTAAATAAAAATACAAATAATAAAATATAAGAATTGGATAATTTATTTATGAAATCTTGATTCCGCAGCATCCAAACGTTCAATCAATAGGTACAGGTAACAGCTACGGACAAATCTAAAGAAAGCAAAGAAAGTCAAACTGTAAATGCGGTGCTCTGTTATCAAAATCGGGATCGACATTTTTTTTCCTAGAATCAAAATTATGTAGTACTTATTAAATACCTAGTATAATAGTACAAATGCGTAATTAAAATAAATATTTACCTAATATCTGCATCATTGACAATGTATTCATTATGTAATTCATGTTTTTTAATTTAATACATTCCTAACTATTATTCTTGAATCACTCATTATACAATTTTTTATTGGCGAGTGTGCTCAATGTCCAAAGTTTCAAACATACTAAGATGTTAACAACAAAGAACAAGCTTAAACATGAGTTCTATATATCCATTCTACTTACTTCCCGGGCGCGGAAACTCGGGGCATTTTATGAGGATACTATACTAAGTCATATATACAATATATACAAAAATTAGCTTTACATGAATTTGTTCCCATGTTTTTACTAATTTGACTGGACTAAATATAGACACAACACGCATATAATATATAATAATTTAGCTTTTAAATGGGTTAAATTAATTTTATGGTGTCAAATTTAACCACTTACAGTGTAATAATAATAATAATATATGTATTAGTAACACTGATAAATACAGTGTTAAATTGTGACACAACATTTAGTTAAATACAACACGTACAGTGGTTGATTTAACACGGGACGTTTGAACCATAACCACCTTTGGATTTTTTACTGTGCAGAGAACATGTGATGTTATTGCTTTAATGGTATTTATAATAAACAATTTGATTGAAACATGTACCAATTATTGTATTATTAGGCTGTAAAAACCTGCCTGGGACTACTCCAATCTTCTCCTATAAATGCTCTATTAGCAGCAAGCTAATATTATGGCTTTGGTAATACGTAGAAAACAACAACCTAACTGCTACTATTGTAACTGATACCCTTGCTTAATAATACACAAAAATCCTCAAAAATAAATAAAACGAACATTTCAGTTTTCACACCGAAATAGTTAGTTAGTTGAAACCTTGTTGTCTAGAAATTTGAAAAGAAAAATTGTTTAATAATACGACGACACCGTAGTATAAAAAATAATAAACCAATAGGAAGAAAATAACAATAAATTAAATAGTATATTGTATATCTAGTGCGCAAAGGAGGCAATTGTGCAACGTCAGGGCTACAACGTAGCCGAGCGCCAGTTGCCTCTGCTAAAATGCCAAAATATCATTTTATTTTACTTTGTTCAAAGAATTTTTTTGTTTCGATATAAATGTTTCTATTTCTAAAATAAAAATTATGTGCAAATTTAACAGAAATGTACGAAACAGTTTCTAAATTTACTATTTCTCGTCTCGTCTCACGGCATCACTAATATAGTAACCTTTTGAGTGACTGTTTTGTGTGCGCAAAGTCAAGTTTTTAACTACGGAAATGCGTAGTAGAAGTAGAAGCGTGCGAGTGGGAGAAAGGCGTGCAGAAAAATTCACTTTGCGCACGCATATACGCATAGTTAATAATTGAGCCACTTTGCGCACCCAAAACAACCACGATTATGGTTACTTTTCGTGCAGGTATAACAAAAACAATATCTCACTCATATTATAACAAATTTTACGAGAAATTTTACGATGATGATACTGGCTGATCGACAAACGTCGAAAGCCAATCTGAGTAAAAAAGCTGGTTTATAATTAAATACATTATTTTTATTTCAATGTTTTATAATATAAAATACCTCTGCAAACCGTATCAAGTAGAATTTACTTAAATAAATTGTGCTTAAAAATTTATAGGAAGGTACTAGGTACTACTAATATATTACATTACCTGAAAGAATAAAAAACAAGTAGGGGCCAGGAATATGGTATTACTTCATTAAAAATATTTACCTATATATAGGCTGCGAAATGACTGTTTAGCGTCTGAGACAATTTTTATCGTCGAGGTGAAGACCGAGGCTAAAAAATTCTCGAGGACAGCAATAGCAGTAGTACTCAAACATTTAAAATCTACTTTACATACCTAATCGTTATTATTCTAATTATCTTCATTACAGTCAATTTTACTTCTAGAGATTCATCAAGTCAAGTATCTTGACGTTTTTGTGAATTACTTGACTTTATCTTTTTTTAAATTATATAAAACAATCGTTCCGTTTATGAACTCATCAATGACTAATGTATCTTGATTAGTGTATGGTGTGAGGTTTGATACAAAGATCGATATAATGTATGATTCAATGCAAAAAACTATACAAGATACAAGACTCCTGATCAAGTGATCAACCTAGTGTATATGAACACTATATACTAACAATACTGCAAACATGATGTAATTGAACATAATATGTAAGATAAAAATAAAAATAAATACGTACCTACATAAAAATAAGTACTAATCAAATTGTCATCTCATGTATCATGTAGTATATCTCATCTATATCTATATTATATTAGACGTTTTTATACGAATGCACCAATTTAAACATTTCTTTTTATTTCAGAAAATCATTTTATAAATCCGGAAATGTATTTATCCCACACTCTGCTCAACCCAGCAGATGTTAAAGGGAACTTTAACTTCATAGAATGGCATTCTGGAAACAACAGTTCAGTTTGGAAGTATTATTTAAAAGAAGAGGGATCTCCAATGGCTCAGTGTAAAATATGTGGAAAAATTTTAAAAACCAGCGGAGGAAACACCAAAGGCTTGCATAGTCATCTTTACAATATTCATAAAATAATTTCAGAGAAACGGTCTAAACATAAATCCAAATAAATAAATTAGGTAGTTAAAGATTTTTTTTAAATATTACAATAATTAGTATTAATGTACTTACAATATTTAGTTAGGTAGGTAACTTTCATTGATTATAAAAAAATATCATGTGTGCAGTAGGTACCTATACTTTGCGAGAAAATTGTGAAAATAAATATTACAAATTAATAAATTATTATAAACTTTGAAGGTTTTTTTTTCGTATAAATGTAAATAAATTTAATGTTGTCGTAATTTTAAATAAATATGTATACACAAATAAATTATTTTATTAATGTTGTCAGGTTAATTATATTTAATAAAATTAAATTTTATTCATAATAATGATATGGCAATTCTAAAATAAATATGATTGCTTTGCTATATTTACCTATGATTTTTAATTAGTTTACATTTTTATCATTATTTTATCTATTATATTGCTTATATTTTATGACCCATAAAATATTTTTTTCATATTATTCAGTTAAAATGTAAAAAAAAAACTATACCCACTTAATGAATCTGGATCTTTATGGTACCCATGTAAATTTGATATCCCTGGTTAGAATGCCACATAGAAACACATAAAAAATTTTATACGATTCTATGGTAGTCAATATGTGTATTGAAACACCTCTTTTACCATAAACTGCTGGAAATCCAGATATATATTTTATTGGTTTTTATCCGCATATACGAATGTAAGTCTATTCGATCTTATGAGTTTTAATGGTACACAGGTAGAACGGATTTTATACGATTCTATGGTAATCAATATGTGTATTGAAACACCTCTTTTACCATAAACTGCTGGAAATCCAGATATATATTTTATTGGTTTTTATCCGCATTTACGAATGTAAGTCTATCCGTTCGTATGAGATATAATGGTACACAGGTCGAACGGATTTTATACGATTCTATGGTAATCAATATGTGTATTGAAACACCTCTTTTACCATAAACTGCTGGAAATCCAGATATATATTTTATTGGTTTTTATCCGCATTTACGAATGTAAGTCTATCCGTTCGTATGAGATATAATGGTACACAGGTCGAACGGATTTTATAGGAATCTATGGTATTTAATATGTGTATTGGAACGCGCATTTTACCATAAACTGCTGGAAATCCAGTAATTTATTTTATTGGTTTTTATCCGCATATAAGAATGAAAGTCTATCCGTTTGTATAGGATATAATGGTACACAAGTAGAACGGATTTTATTGAAATCTATGGTACTTAATATGTATTTTACCATTCATTGCTGGTTACAGTCTATCTGTTTCTATACGAATATCGGTAGAAGGTATAAGTTAGAAGCCACAGGTAAAAATAGCGGAGAAGTAAGCACTTCGAAAATTAGACACTTAGTGATTCCTATACGGTTTTATAGTAACTTCGCTATTAACTTTTAATTGGATTTTATCCGTTTCTATGTGATACACATTCTATTTGATCCTATGAGCAAAGTGGGATACTATTTTCTATGAGAATTTATACGCATTACACACCTTGTGATTTCTATACGATTTTATAGTAATTTCGCTATTAACTTTTAATTGGATTTTATCTGTTTCTATGTGACACACATTCTATTTGATCCTATGAGCAAAGTGGGATACCATTTTCTATGAGAATTTATACGCATTACACACCTTGTGATTTCTATACGGTTTTATAGTAATTTCGCTATTAACTTTTAATTGGATTTTATCTGTTTCTATGTGACACACATTCTATTTGATTCTATGAGCAAAGTGGCATACTATTTTCTATGAGAATTTATACGCATTACACACTTTGTTATTTCTATACGGATTTATAGTAATTTCGCTATTAACTTTTAATTGGATTTTATCCGTTTCTATGTGACACACATTCTATTTGATCCTATGAGCAAAGTGGCATGCAATTTTCTATGAGAATTTATACGCATTACACACTTTGTTATTTCTATACGGTTTTATTGTAATTTCGCTATTAACTTTTAATTGGATTTTATCTGTTTCTATGTGACACATTCTGTTTGATCCTATGAGCAAAGTGGGATACTATTTTCTATGAGAATTTATACGCATTACACACTTTGTGATTTCTATACGATTTTATAGTAATTTCGCTATTAACTTTTAATTGGATTATATCCGTTTCTATGTGACACACATTCTATTTGATCCTATGAGCAAAGTGGCATGCAATTTTCTATGAGAATTTATACGCATTACACACTTTGTGATTTCTATACGGTTTTATACTAATTTCGCTATTAACTTTTAATTGAATTTTATCCGTTTCTATGTGACACACATTCTATTTAGTCCTATGAGCAAACTGGGATACTAATTTTTATGAGAATTTATACGCATTACACATTTAGTGATTCCTATACGGCTTTATAGTAATTTCGCTATTAACTTTTAATTGGATTTTATTCGTTTCTTCGTGATACACATTCTATTTGATCCTATGAGCAAAGTGGGATACTAATTTACTAAATTGCATGCCACTTTGCTCATAGGATCAAATAGATTGTGTGTCACATAGAAACGAATAAAATCCAATTAAAAGTTAATAGCGAAATTACTATAAAACCGTATAGGAATCACAAAGTGTGTAATGCGTATAAATTCTCATAGAAAATAGCATGCCACTTTGCTCATAGGATCAAATAGAATGTTTGTCACATAGAAACAGATAAAATCCAATTAAAAGTTAATAGCGAAATTACTATAAAACCGTATAGAAATCACAAAGTGTGTAATGCGTATAAATTCACATATAAAATAGTATGCCACTTTGCTCATAGAATCAAATAGAATGTGTGTCACATAGAAACGGATAAAATCCAATTAAAAGTTAATAGCGAAATTACTATAAAACCGTATAGAAATCACAAAGTGTGTAATGCGTATAAATTCTCATAGAAAATAGCATGCCACTTTGCTCATAGAATCAAATAGAATGTGTGTCACATAGAAACGGATAAAATCCAATTAAAAGTTAATAGCGAAATTACTATAAAACCGTATAGAAATCACAATGTGTGTAATGCGTATAAATTCTCATAAAAATTAGTATCCCACTTTGCTCATAGGACCAAATAGAATGTGTGTCACATAGAAACGGATAAAATCCAATTAAAAGTTAATAGCGAAATTACTATAAAACCGTATAGAAATCACAAAGTGTGTAATGCGTATAAATTCTCATAGAAAATAGCATGCCACTTTGCTCATAGGATCATATAGAATGTGTGTCACATAGAAACGGATAAAATCCAATTAAAAGTTAATAGCGAAATTACTATAAAACCGTATAGAAATCACAAAGTGTGTAATGCGTATAAATTCTCATAGAAAATAGTATGCCACTTTGCTCATAGAATCAAATAGAATGTGTGTCACATAGAAACGGATAAAATCCAATTAAAAGTTAATAGCGAAATTACTATAAAACCGTATATAAATAACGAATTGTGTATTTGCGTATTAATTCTTATAGAAAATTAATTGCCATTCTGCGTATAGAACCGAATAGATTACATTTCTCATAGAAGCATATAAAATCCGTTAAGAATTTTGTCGTAAATTTACAATTATTGCAGATAAAATATGTTCCGAATTGATCCAGATTAAAACCCAATAGAATATATTACCACATTGCGTATAAAATGACAATAGAAATATTACGGCTCATAGAATCCCATAAATTCTCATAAAGTTTTTATTACAACTTTGTGCATGGCGGATAAAATTCGGCGTGTGCACATAAGTTACGATAAATTCTCATTAAAACTTTATCTGTATTAACTACCATTTTATCTGGCATTTTAACCAGGGATAAGTAATAATGTTTTTAATTTTGGCAATAGGTATACGCTAATCTTTATACAATTTCAATATTTCAAATCTTATGTTTTTTTTCAATATAGTGCCTATACATAACGTTAATATTAAACAATCACGATTTTTATCAATATCGAAGTTTTTTTTACAAAAACAATCAATATTCAAAATTTGTTTTTTAAAATTTAAATTTATACTATCCATAAGATAGAACACTTTGAAAATACTTTAGTTTTACAAAACCCTAAAAGTCGAAAACATATTTTACGAAACAACTAATATTTAAATTTTAGACATTCTTTGTTTGTATTGAAGAGTATCCCTTGTGAAGATTAAATGTATAGAAAGGTTGTAAATGATATTACTCAGACGTCTTGATCTTCACTCTTTTATTAAATCAAATATTAAAGAGTCATCATCAGGTCCGGTGTCGAAGACTACAAACAATACAATAAAATAGGTTATAATAGTTAAATTGTTAACTTGTTACAATAATTTACAAAATGTATCACATTCATAAAAGTAAAAAAACGAAAACATTAAACACGTTAAAGTGCAGGTTAAGGTGCAAAGACGAATCAAAATTAAAATTACTAAAATCTAGTAAATAGGTCATTGTTGAGGAAAAGAAATATATTCAGAAAAAGAATTTAAATTTTAAAAAATTTTGAAAATTGTGCAGGCTATTAATTTGAACTGAATAATGTGTGACGTTCTAATAGTAAATAATAGTTGTACTTACTTTAATTACAGGAGACTAACAACAATGTTGTAAAAAGAGTTGAATCAAAGTACTTGAGTTTTACAAGTTCAGCTGTTTTTACAACATTGTTGTTAGTCTCCTGTAATTAAAGTAAGTACAACTATTATTTACTATCAGAACGTCACACATTATTCAGTTCAAATTAATAGCCTGCACAATTTTCAAAATTTTTTAAAATTTAAATTCTTTTTCTAAATATATTTCTTTTCCTCAACAATGACCTATTTACTAGATTTTAGTAATTTTAATTTTGATTTGTCTTTGCACCTTTACCTGCACTTTAACGTGTTTAATGTTTTCGTTTTTTTGCTTTTATGAATGTGATACATTTTGTAAATTATTGTAACAAGTTAACAATTTAACGATTATAACCTATTTTATTGTATTGTTTGTAGTCTTCGACACCGGACCTGATGAGTGATGATGACTCTTTAAAGGGTCGAAACCGGTTGTCCTTTATCAAATTTCATTTGATTTAATAAAAGAGTGAAGATCAAGACGTCTGAGTAATATCATTTACAACCTTTCTATTCTTTGTTTGTGTAAAATATACTTCCTAATGTACCTACACCAATAAACTGTATTATACTATTAATTATAATAAAGAGCGGTAACGACAAGAATCCTATTTTTCTTATTATAGACTCTAATTTATGTAGTAGTTTTAATAGGATATTATTTTCTCAAGAAACATGGCAATAAAGTTTTGCTTAATACTGCAATTTTCTTAAGAAATTGTTGTTTTAACTTTTGTTGTATTACTTAAGTTTAATGTTTTTACCACTGTGTAACTTCGCCTTTATTTTTAAAACTGCCTGCCACATTTCTTCGTTTGTCCTTGCATGACGATTTTTCAATTTTTTTTCTGTCCTTGTATTTAGACTTTTATTTAAACTTTTGTCAAACGGGTGAACTCATGTGATTTTTAGCTTGAACTGCTTTTATGTAGTAAGCAATAAATTGCAAATAGGTTTTGTGTGTCCATCAACAATTTTCTCTTTATCCTACTAACATTTGATTCTTTTTTCTAGTGAGCTCACTAACATTCCCATTACAAATAACTAGAAGAAAGTGTGGTAGAAAAGCTTCAGCTCTAAACCCTTTCCCCTGCGAAAGATGCGGTACAAGATACAAATACATCAGTGACTTGAAGAGCCATCTTAAAGAATGCGGGCAGATTCCTAAATTCTGTTGCCCGTACTGTCCACATAGAGCCCATAGAAAATTTAACCTAAACCTGCACATTAATTATAAACATAAGGGCATGCCCTTGCTGAAATGAATTTTTCCTCGTATTTGTATTAAAATTAGATTGCATTTTCATGTTTCATAATGACGTAATGGCACAAGTAAACTAAATGTTATTATATAACGAATAGTCGCAATTCTCTAGTCTAAGATGTATTATGAAAATATTAGAGAACATTTCAAAACTGAAAAAATGTGTTTCAAAGTGTAATGAAGTTTGACTAGAATTATTATAATTTTTTGATAGTTCCTATTCCTGGAATTTCTGGTCTTAATAATTAATATAATAATAAACTTGTATGAAGCTTGTATAATAATGTATATTAGTAGTAGCACTCAACTCACTAATACTGTTTGACTGTTACTCATTATTTATCTCAACTAATGACATTTTTTATATTCTAGGTTCTATTCAAGGGGCTATTCTTATACCAATAGATGTAACAAATGATGGTAAATATTGTTTAAAATATAAAAATAACTAAACACGCATAGATAGGTATAAGTATCACATTTATTACGACATTACGAGTGTGGAAAAAACTTAAGACGATCCTCTACCATGCTAGAATACAGTGGTGAAACTTATCTAGATAATTTTATCTCGATAAATAATATAGATAATATATTTTTATATATTATCTTATCTAGATATTTTTTCCCTTATTTATCTATTATCTTATCTAGATAAAATTATGAATTATCTTTATCAATTTTCTAAATATCATCTAGATAACAATTTTAGTAAAATTTTTCATTTGTAATTTTAATCGAATTCAAATGTAATCAAACTGTGCAAGCATACAACGCACAAGTTGCAACGTTGCTGGCTCGCCTACTGGTACCATTATACTTTAGAACATGTCATTTATATTTTTTGTATTATCTAGATAATAATTATTTATCTTTTATCTATTATCTAGATAATTTCTTCAATGATTATCTATTATCTTATCTAGATAAAAAATATTTTTATCTATTACAACACTGCTAGAAAACAGACGAAATTCGCGCGAGCCACTCAACACCGTTTATTTTTCTATGACTTTGAAACATAAATAGTTATTCTAAAGATATTCTTAAAAATAATAGTAGGTACTACAATCTACAAAATGGGCTGAAGCAGAATTTTAAAATTTTGCTTTAAAATCGAAATACGGTGATTTGATTGTTGCAAATATTTATTATTTTTTGAACAAAAAAATATTCTATTTTAATGGCAGGAAAATTACTGGGATTCAGTCATTTAAAATTTTTATTTCACATCGACGTTTCGATCCAACCCAGGATCATCCTCAGGATCTAACATTATAATAGTTTAATAGTTTTTTAAAAATACATTTAAATTTTTTTTTTGTGAAACTTACGTGTAAATTAGAAATGGAAAATTAATATACATTAATAATAAATAAATAATTATTATAAATATCGTTGTCCAAAATAGTACATAAGTAATAAAATTATGATTGTTAAAATTAATGACTAAAGCAGATATTTTACTTCATACATAAAATCAGATATAAATAATATAAACATGAAAACGGACATTACAGGACTTAGCACAATATATAACAACTTAATAAAAGATAAAAGAAAATAACATAAAATATTTTTAAATAAATTTAACAAATCTTAAAATCAATATCAAGATGCCAACCGTCACGGCCAACTTAAGCAATGTTAATTAACAATAAATAACGGTTTTTTATATTTTACTGCCATTATCCATATAGTTCTTTGTGTGTGCTGAAGTAAAATATCTGCTTTAGTCATTAATTTTAACAATCATAATTTTATTACTTACGTACTATTTTGGACAACGATATTTATAATTATTATTTATTTATTATTAATGTATATTAATTTTCCATTTCTAATTTACACGTAAGTTTCACAAAAAAAAAATTTTAATGTATTTTTAAAAAACTAATTAACTATTATAATGTTAGATCCTGAGGATAATCCTGGGTTTGATCGAAACGTCGATGTGAAATAAAAATTTTAAATGACTGAATCCCAGTAATTCTCCTGCCATTATTCACTATCCAGTCAAGAAATTTCAAACTTCATTCTATTTTAAAATTTAAATCGAATTTTATAAATTCACGTATTAATAAAAGCTGTAGAGTAGCGGGCGTAAACCCTCTTTTAACAAATATTGTATTTCTTCCAAATATGGGCAGTACCAATATTATTTTTTATTGTTATTACCTATTTGTTATTATGTTTAACAAAAAAAAAACAGTAATCGTAGAATAACGTTCGAAATCTATGTTTTTTTACTGTGTTCTGGGCATGCTAGAGGATCGCGGATTTGTTGTCCGTATACTGTACATAGGTCGCATTACTTTTAACACGGATATCAATAATACAATATTTTATCTATTATCATTGTGAAAATTAGACCATTTAATGGTTAATAAGCAGATAAAAAATAACAATTTATGCCATTTGCATAACGTAGCTAGTTACTTTTAAATCGTTTCCAATGGTATTATCTTGTTAAAAGTATTGAGCGTATCATAAATTGTTATTCTTAATTCGCTTAGTAACCGTTAAAAGATCTACTTTTAACAACGACCGTTGATAATATAATGTATATCAAGCAGATTTACATAAATCCTTAATATGCATTTTTATGTATAAAAATAGGAAACCACTTTGGTGTTTTTAGTACTAGGGAACAGAGAAAAAGACATAAAAAATTCAACTTATTATAATTTTGGCGCAACTTAAATAATTACCAAAATTAAGAATTGACACTGATCGACTAGAACAAGTATATTACTTAAATGATGTAGAAGAATATAATTTAAAATAATTTACGATTACCTATTTCATAATTATACCTATACGTTATAGGCTGTTGTAGTTCTTTTCAGGTAAGCTTAATATTTTGTTTAATACTATTTTTTGTAATTGTTTTTTCTATCTATAATGGAAGTTTATCTTTAAATTTTGCCAATGTTACAGTAAAATGTACAATAATTTTATTCGCAATTATTATCTTGTAAAATACGCTAGTCTATGTATTTCAAGTATACCTAACACTAAAATTTAATTTATCAAAAAATGTCATCTATATACATATTAACAAACAGGATCGGGAGGGGTGCAAAGATTTTAATTTTAATTCAAATTGTGCTAGTGTTGGTAAGTCAGTCCATGGAAGAAAGGAAAACACTGCTACCCTTGTCTTTTATGTTTCATAAAATATTTCAATATTAAAATAAATATTAATTTTATGTACGATATTTTCCTTTAAAACAGTAAAAATAAAATTAAATTAATATAGGTAAATGTTCTATTCGTATTTGAAGCAACACGTGTTATATATAATAGACCGTAAGCCAGTGACCTCTATATACAATGGACCTGCGTCTCCTATATCTATACAATGTAAGGGGCTGTCTCCAGTTATCTGTCATGGTGGACTGGACCTCTCTTTCTAAAAGTGATAAGTGCGCATCGCGCCATTGAATATAGTTAGACACAGCCAAGAGGGCTAAGACAATATTTGTAACTTTATGTTTTATTGCATTATTTTACTGTGTAAGTGTCAAACCAGTATTTAATGTATTTATCTTCAAAAATTTTGTAATATTTATTTTTGCATGAAATATGTGAACAAAAAATGGACAACATTGCTTGGACTATCTATACACAAAAATTTGAGAGAAAACCCCAGTCCACCAGTTATGCGGGTTGCGTTTTCGGTGGAGACACATATGTATATAAAATAACCCAAGACGCACGTCCATTATGTATATAGAGGTCACTGCCGGGAGCTCATGGCAGGTGATGGTCTGCGATTTCATACAGCATGCCTTTTGGAGGATATAGCATATTGACCCTATGACAACATAGAAAAACGGGTATTAAACCCTTGCACGCTTTCCGGTCATATGGAAAATTGCATTTCCACTTGCACAAAACTTTTCCGAAATTTTCCACAATTGGGCCAAGGAGGACTGCATGTCAATTTGGTTATATTTTAAGTCGGGTCATAAATTATGTTTTAATTCATTCGGACTATTAGGGGTAGGGGTTAAACATCAAGATCTCATATGACTTGTGACCAGAGTCAGATTTTAAGATAACATTTTATTTCGATGGGATCATTAGTGTTGGGAGTAAAACAAAACTTTATTTTATCCGGGCAACGCCGGTTTTCCACCTCAGAAAGTTTAAAATAATCTGTGATACGAAAATTGTGTAAATGTTCGGATTATTTTAATGTATCTAACCTATTAATCTTTCTTCCAGGTTTGAAAATAACCTCAGTGTACCACGACGACCTTGATAAGAAAATAATGAGACACAAACCAAGGAAAACTTACCCCCGCATACTAAAGAAAGGAAAGAACTCCACGGATCAGTCTGACAGGTTCGCGTGCACCACATGCGACCGAAGTTACAAGAATAAGAGACACTTGCACCAGCACATGAAGGAGGAATGTATTGGTGCCATAGCAAAGTTTCAGTGTCAGATATGTAAGGCGTTCTTCAGAAGAAAGTATAACTTCGTTAGACATCTGTCGAATAAACATGGAGTTTCTCTGTCGGATTTTTGAAAGTAGAAATAAAAATGAATAATGTGGTTTTGCTTTTCTAAACGACTCTTTTCATCTCATGATAATGTTAAAAATAAATTTTTTGTTTTATGTTTTACACGACAAAATAAAGGAATTAATATTTATCAATTGTTGGTGTGATACAATATTTTAATTATGTGTTATATAGATGAGGTTGTACGAGTGGAAGTATTTTTAGATTTGAAAAGCAGTCTTTTTGTCGACCAATATGGTAATATTTTTATAAGTAATAATCATGAATCTATAGGTAAAATTATAAATATATATATATATATACTATGTTTGAAATAACGAAAGAATTGTGACAGGTAGATTACTCGGATTTCATTCTTTGTAAGTGTTTGTTATTTGTTGTTGCTTTGTCGTTTTTAAATTTTACCTGACTATTTCTCTGTGTTTGTTCTTTTATGAATTTGTGGACTTTCAAACAGGGTATAGTTTTTGCGTAACAGGTAAATGACTGTCAAACTTGATATATTTAAATTACAACAGCGAAGTTAAAATGATTTGAGATCAATTTTGACCTGATACATCGTTTTTACGTCGTCGCAAGAATTGTGAGTAATTTTTCCAATAACATTTATGACTGGAATTTTTATTCGCTGGGATATTTTTATGAAAAAATATAATTTAAAATTCTAAATATCTGTAAAAGGTAATAAAAGTAGGTAGATTACATACCTACTGTAGTTTTTGTCAAACATGTTTTTTGTTTTTGAATTTTGATATAATTTATATTTTTATCCAACACCTCTTAATAAAAGCATCATAACTATGGGGATTTTAAACAAGCAAAGTAAATGATTGCCCACTAGTGGCTTTGATCAAAATTATACCCACTTGTGGGTAAATTGTTACTTTGCTTGTTGGAAGTCACCATAGAAACGATGTTTTAGGTTGAAACTTAATATTTTAAAAATATTTTAGCAGTTATTAAGAGGTGTTGGATAAAACGTTATACTTCACACGTGGGCAAAAAGGAATGATCCACTCGAGAAAATTTTCTCACTCAGCCTTCGGCCTTGTGAGTTAAGATTTCCCTCGTGCGTAATTACTTGCTTTGCCCACTTGTAAAGTAAATAACTATTATTTGAATGGCAGAACTCTAAATAAAAATATTAGATAAGATATATAAACTGTAATTAAGAATTTGGTCATGTGAAATAGATTACAGAATTAATTTTAATTTACAGCTTCCCCAATCATTTACCAATAAGTCTTTTCTCTTAGAATTACATTTTTGTGTTATGTTCGCATATGATTTGTATTTTGAATTTTTAAGAACTACCTAGTAAATAAAATATTTCAGAAATAAACCATTTCATATCTGCATCTGCATTAGTGCTGTCAACTGTATTAGATTCACTTATTAAACGTTTAACCGGTTAATACGGTTTTCGGAAAATAAAATCCTGTTAACCAATGACTGATAAGACTGTTTGTCGATTGGACGGGGAGTATTATACATAAAAAATTGTTTTAGTAAGTATTTAAAATGTAACAATTATGTTACAGTTAAATTTGCAATAATTTATTTACACTTAGGTAGGTATATTTTTATTTTTAATTATTTAACTTACTTCAAGTGTTTCCGAACTAAAAACTGACACACATTTTACCCCTTGTTATTCGTAACCAGTACTAATCAATTGGTGTCTAATTAAAATGTATTTAATCATTATTAATAAGAGAAAATTATTATCTTAGTCGTATCATCAAACTGTTATTACCTTTTAATTATGCAACATTTATTGATAATTATTATCAATAACATAATACGTTAGTTAGTTAGTTTCTTACGTTAGATACAACCATCATATAATAACATCAAAACCTTCCATAATATGTGCACTGTCAACCGATTGACAGATAAAATTGTTGATTTGTTTTAACATTGCTGTCGTTGATTATACGATTAAGTTTTGAATATAACGCGAATATATATGCGATTTAAACCCTCTTGGATGTTCAAAAAGACTCGGTTTCACCTCATCGCTTAGCAACATCCTCAGTATTATAAATCGCATAATATTCTTGTTATATTAATTAATAGTCCTGTAAATTCAGTGATTGAGATCTTCATAATTATGAAAGTAGATTGAATTGTCTTCAGTAACATGTGAACTAACTTTTCCCGGAAAAGAGAAATTGTGGAAATTAAAGTGGGGTTTTTACCCCTAATCCCTGTCAGCCAAAAATTTGCTAAAAAAACGTGTTTTTTCAGATTTGAATGGCCCATATAAGTATTTTGGACCGATGAATTCAAATTTCATGTCAAAAATAATAATTAGAGGGGTTAAACACCCCTAAATGAATCTTTTAATATAAATTAACAAATCTGACGTGGCCATCACACAACCTTCCGCCATATCTAGACTTTAAACAGAAATGTATACGTACAATCCGGTGCCCATTTAAAATAAGTATACAAATAAAAATCTAAAATATTCAAACACAGAAATTAGTATCACCTGAATCAAAAGATTCATTCACACGAAAACTCTTCTGTGTGTTGAAGCAATCATCCGTTCAGTTACTACATTTAATAGCTTACTTATGACTTAATAGCGCTAGTATGCCAACTTGTCATCCGTCTCATCTGTCAATATTTTTTATGCAGAAACAAAAATCAACGGAACATGGATTACAAGATTTCAACGTTTTATTTGATAAATTTATTTTTTAAATTTTACTGCAGTTCTTTAATGCTACCATATAAAGACAATTTTTTTATGACCTAAGTTGCAAATAACTTTTCCTCTTATTCTTATTAAAAATAAATACTATATTTATCAAAATTTATAGAAATTTTTGACACTTAATCTTTTCAATCTTCAAAAAATATCACTTCCGGTGAAGATATTTGTACCAAAATCTAATGAGCTCTTCCTATTCGTATACAATTGTAATATACCAAATATCAAAATTTTTGGGTAATTCGTATTTGAGTTATCCGACAGACGGCATCGGCCCGGACCACACACATACACACACGCACACACACATACATACAAACATCATCGGGAAACTATCAAAAATGAGTTGTAAGGACTCTAATTCGTGCTCATCCACTAAAAACTCACTACCCGATTTTTTGCATGATTCCAATACCTTCCTTTACAGGTAAGCGGAAGGTAAAAACAGACGTTGTTTTCTAATTTGAAGGGTTCTAGGGTTCATATATGTTTTTTGGGCCGCTGAATTCAAATTTCGTGTCCAAAAAGATGTTCGAGGGGTTGTGGGTGAGTTAACCACCCTTATTTCCACCCTGTAAGAATCAAGATTTTTTTAAAACTCTTTCTTGAAACACACACTATCTAAGAAAGAGTTATATCTATCAAAAATTGAACAAGATCTTGTTCAAGATTTAGTGTAATGTAAAACGGGCTTAAGTTATATACATTGCCGGCCAGAAAAAAGAGCCACCCTAGACGAGACTAAAATTTGACAATTTTGAAACCGCTACAACTTTTACAATTTTAATCAGATCTGCATGAAACTTTCTCCACCTGAAAGCTCAAGTCTTCCTCTACTTCTACCTCTCAAACCAGTTACAAAATCTCCATTTCCTGCCCCCTGATCCCAATTTGAAAAAATCTGACGTGGACACCACATGACTTCCTTGAACGCCTTGTGTGTTCATACTTTTCTTAATAACTAAAATGTAGAATAATATAAAAAATTCTTTTAACTTATTATACTAGTACTACTACTACTACTACTGCTACTATACTCACAAATATATTTTAGTCATTTTATTTAAACTGCAGAAGAAGATATAAAGCATATTTTATTATTGTCACTGTCATGTCATAATCATTTAAATTTTACGTAGTAACAAATGTTAATCGATCATGGACTACAAGATACCGAAATATATATTATAAATATATACTTTAATTATTCTTAAATGATAGCAGATACAAAAATATTTATAAAATAACGATTGTAGGTAATAATCACATAATCTTTCATTTAAAATAAAAAAATTTGTCTTAAATTAAATATTTATCGAAATTTTTTAAAAAAGTACTACTTCCGGTTTGTAGATTGAAACCAAAAATAGGAGGTGCACAACTAGATGCTATAACAGTCCTAAATACAAAATTTCAACTTTCTACGTCTAACCGTATTTGAGTTATGCGATACACATACGTACATACGTCCGTCCGTACGTACAGACGTCACGACGAAACTAGTCATAATGGATTCAGAAAAGGTCAAAACGGATATTTCCGTCAAAATCTGAGAACCGAAATTTTTCGCGATTACAATACTTCCTTTACTCCGTGTACAAGGAAGTAAAAAGGAACTTTTTGGATGAATTTTCAAGTTGATATGTTGATATTTCAACGAGAAACAATTTGTTTACGACATGAAAAATGATTTCGTAAAAGCTTTAATTTTATATTTTATTGAGCAAAATTAATTTTTTTTTCCAAAATGATTTAAGTGGTACCAAGCTCGACATAATCTAAATAACATGTGAAAAAGCAACTATGACCAATGTGTTGTTTTTGATTCTTCGACTAGAATTCTTTCCCAGAAAGTTTTAATTTGATGATACTCTTGACAACATTTGAATAATTTTTGGAGGAACAATTGAAAATCTCATACCTAACCGTCATTTTTTAAATTTCTACTAAACTTATCTCCCCGAAAGGTTTGGTATTCATTTAAAGATATGTTTAGTGAAAAATGTAAAAAATGACATTAATGCGGTTGTCCATTGTTTCTCTAAAAAAATATTCAAATGCTATCGCGCCTCGCGCGTGTTATCAAATTAAAGCTCTCTTAGAAAGAATTCTAGTCCAAGAATAAAAAACAACAGCTTAAGGATTGTATTAAAATTATGCTGAGGTTGGTATCAAAACTTAATTTAGTATATTTAACTTTCAAATGAGAACTCCTATCTTATCTAATCTTTATTGCAGATTCAGATTCTGCGTGAAAAAACAAGTGTGGCGGGGCGGGAGTAACTTTGAAATCTTAAAGAGAAAAAATTACAACAGATTTTGAATTTTTACAAAAGTTATCGAATGATACCAAACTTTGTCCCTGGGGCGAGAGGGCTTTCAATTTAGCACCATTGGGTGTTCTTTGTCAAACTAATGAATACGTACTTTTTATTTTCCACTTTTCAGTGTAATTAGCCGTACAATCCGAATCTGCAATAAAAAATGGAGGTTCCTATTTAAAATTTCAAAGTTGCCAGTTACTCCAGCCACACCCCGGGAGTGGAGTTAGAGGATCGACTTTGATGTCATTGGATGGCCCCCTCGAAAATATTTGACCCGTCTTTTTTAGATTTTTGATCCGATCCGTAGTTTTCGAGATATTTCCAAACCCAAACTCAATATAATATGGAGCATCCTGTATACTACTATAAACTATATAATACTATAAAACTTATAGTCGAAGAAGTACTGTGGTGGCCACAGCAGATTTTTAAAATATCAAATCTAACGTAAGTATTAACATTAAATTAAATTCTTTTTAATAATTTTGAGTTGTCGTAGATAACATTTTGTATGATAACATTTTGTATATCACACGAGGGCTTGGGCTAGCTAAAACATATTACAGCTTACGGCACTCATGTGATTTGATTACCTACGAATTGCGACCTCGTCGTTCAATTTTGCTAATTCGTGTGTTTTGTGATACTGCTTATATTTTTTATCACACTTTGTTACGTTATATAAATTTCTATCGCTGAATCACGTATTTGTAGGATTATCAATGGAAATGCAATTTCAACAGACTTTAAGATAGGAATGTGGAAAGTATTCAAGATTGACTTGCCATATCTATGAAAAAACTATGACGCATAAATATAGTATGAGAAGACAAGTGGCTAGAAAATATTCTGAATATTCTTGTACCTTTTTAGATGAATAATAATTGCATTGCTTATTTGATTACATTTTTATTTATTTTTCCTAAAAATAAAAAATTAGGTATATTATAATACTTAATTGTTTGTTAAAGATTACAAAATAAAATCAAATAAAAATAATTATTGTACTACACACACTATCATCAGTACACATTTAATTTTTTATGACAGACAAATAGACCGGGAGCTCATGACAGGCAATCCGATTTCATAAAGCATACCTTTTGAAGGATAGCATATTGACCATATGACAACATAGAAAAACGGGAATTAAACCCTTGCACGATTTCCGGACATATAGAAAATTGCATTTTCACTTGTACAAAACTTTTCCGAAATTTTCCACCCTTGGGCCAACGAGGACTGCATGCTAATTTGGATATGGGTGTTTTATGACACAAATATTAATTCTGTTCATCGGCATGCTGTATGAAAACGCGGAAAATCATATTTTTTTATTACAAGATCATGTGACCGTTTGAGCCCTTTGGGATCCTGCGAATCTCATGCCTATAATTTTTGAGACTTAAGGCTAAATGTGTTTAAGTTTCGTTTGATAAAAGGGCATGTATTATTAAATCAGAAAAAAACACAAAATTTTGACCGGAAAGCGTGCAAGGGTTTAATCCCGCTTTTCTTTGTTGTCTAGGGTCACTATTCTATCCTCCAAAAGGCATGCTGTATGAAATCGGAGACCATCACTTGTCATGAGCTCCCGGTATAAAAGTTTATTTTAAATCAGGTGATAATTCGCATGGGACATTCGTTTAACTAATTTTTTTTCTATGTGACTGTTGTTAATTAATTTTTAATAAAATATGAAAACTTTTCAGTTTTAACATCAACTACACTTGAACAACTCATATTCGAAAACAAGAATATCTGCTCTTGTGGACGAAGTTATTTGAACCAAAAACCTATGAAGTCAACACCAGATAATGCATTACTGAAACAGAATAAAGAATTTCTGCAGAACGCATCCCGGGATGGTTTGTATAATTACATTGCGTTGAACTTGCTTTATAACTGTAGAACCTATCTTTAATAATGAATTTCAGATAATGTTCTTTCATAAATACTTCAAGAAGTTAAAACAGTCAAAAATATCTGTTTGCAAAATTCGGAAACACTAAAAATTTTTCAAAATGATAATAATTTAAAGTACTGCCTGAATTGCCTGTAAATTCAACTGATCAGTTAATTGAGTTAAACACCTTAATCGAATCTAATCCAGAGGCATCGTCGCAAATGGTAAGAAATTTGTATAGGTAGCTATATTGGTATAAGTTAATTTCATATTATTTATAAATGTTACAATAATTTTAGCTTAACTTGTTGACACTAGTATGAAAAATTGCATCAAACGATGTCTCGCAAAAGTATTCACCGACGATTTAGCTCGCACGTGTTCCCTGGACATGCAGGCGCTAAAAACAATTTTAAACTAAGACAATTACGAATAATGGCTGTAATTAAAGGTAAAGGCGTGTCATTCAATATTTTTCAACGTAATTTATTATTTGTCTTTTTAGATGCGGTGAAAAGTAATTTTTATAATACTAAAGACTCGGACTATGAAGAGTGTTTAAAACATTGGTTCAAACAGGCATCACAGAGATATGCGAGAACTAATACTTAATTTTTGTTCAATGAAATAACTTCCTATACGTTTAAGATCAGCTCTTTTACACATTAATTGTTTGTTATTTTTATTTTCTGCAGAACAAGGTTTTTGTCTAGAATGAAACTTATAAATAACTCATTCTCATAAAAAATTTTAACGCGATACTAACTACTAAATACTACAAACTTCAGGCCGATAAGAATCTACTTACATACCTATACGAAATTCCCTTTAGCGCCATATGCGTCACAAAAAATTTATTTATTTTGTTAATTAATGAAATAAAACACATTAATGCATAGATCAAATTATAAACGAAATTCTCAAAAACATGAACTTGATGTTTTATTGTAAGTAGATTTGTTCTCTACAAGTAAATAAATAAAAATAATTTACTCTAGAATTTGTCACTACTTGGTGTTTTTAAAATGGTGTTCATTGCTAACTAAAAAACTGACAAAAAAGTTGACATTGACGTCCGCAATTCTGGCCGCGAATTAAAACATTTGTGTGCGATACATTTCGATCCGCCTTGCTATTAGTAACGGTTGCAAATTAAATTTATTGAGTTGTGCATGTCAATTTCAGATATTTTTGACAGTTGTACGCATTGCATTGCAGTTGTATAAAAATATTGTGTACCTACTTATAACTCATCTGCGAAATGTGTTTAGTATCCTCAAAAATTTATAAGCCTCGGGCTTCACCTCGGCCAAAAATTCTGTCGTACGCTAAACAAACATTTCGCAGCCTATACAAATAACTACACTCGAGGAAAATAAAAACGCACCAATTGAAAATGCACCAAAAATGACACAACTTCAAAGTGCGATATCTCCGGCTGCATTTCGACGAAATTGGATGAATCTTCGAGTTTTGAAAACGTTTAAGTCTTATCTTTAATGTGATTATAACCAATGTGACAAAAAATCCACTCCACCACCTCCCACCGCCCTAAGAAAAACAACTGCACCTGATGTCCAAAAAGGTTCAACTTTGGCAACTTATGCGCAGTGCCAAAAAAATCGTGGACCTTATTGGCCAACAGAGTAATAAAGACTTTTTCTTCAAGGTCCGCAAAATTTCAAGTACCTACGATGATTTGGCGCGAAGTTATGAATTTTTGAAAAAAAGTGCCTTTTTGAGGTTTTTGGCCATAACTTGGCGAATTTTGCACGAAAATCAAAAAATTTGGATTTCCGAGAACGATAAAGGTTTCTCTATTCGGCCCTGTAAGTTAATCTGCCACCAAACCCGATCCACCCCCTGCCTCCCCCGGATAAAAAAACATGTTTTTGACTGAAAAATGTTCAATTGTAGCAACTTGTAGCGTGAGTAAAAAAAATCGTAGATCTTATTGCCCAACAGGACAATAAAGTTCAATCCTTTACCTTCAATTTTCTCAAAATTTCAAGTACGTGCGATAATTTGGCAGAAAGTTATGAATTTTTTAAAAAATTTGTATTTTTGTGCTTTTTGCCCATAATTTGTCCGATTTCGCACCAAATTCGTTTATTTCTTAAAACATCTAACAAATAAAGGTGTTTAAAGGAATAAAAATTTTAAAGTCACTTTTAGATAATTGTTAATGAAATTCAGAAACCTCAAGAAGGCACTTTTTTTTCAAAAATTCATAACTTCGCGCCAAATCATCGTAGGTCCTTGAAACTTTGCGGACCTTGAAGGAAAAAGTCTTATCTTTAATGTGATGATATCCAATATGACGATAAATACACTCCACCCCTTTCCACCCCCCTTAGAAAAAAAATGTACCTGATGTCCAAAAAGGTCCAACTTTGGCAGCTCATACGCAGTGCCAAAAAAATTGTGGACCTTATTGGCCAACAGGGTATTAAATATCAGACTTTTTCCTTCAAGGTCCGCAAAATTTCAAGGACCTACGATGATTTGGCGCGAAGTTATGAATTTTTGAAAAAAAGTGCCATTTTGAGGTTTCTGAATTTCATTAACAATTATCTAAAAGTGACTCAAAATTTTTTATTTCTTTAAACACCTTTATTTTTTAGATGTTTTAAGAAATAAACGAATTTGGTGCGAAATCGGACAAATTATGGGCAAAAAGCACAAAAATACCAATTTTTTTCAAAAATTCATAACTTCGTGCCAAATTATCGCACGTACTTGAAATTTTGAGAAAATTGAAGGAAAAACATTGAACTTTATTGTCCTGTTGGGCAATAAGGTCCACGATTTTTTTTACTCTCGCTACAAGTTGCTACAATTGAAAATTTTTCAGTCAAAAACATGTTTTTTTATCCGGGGGTGGGAGGGGGTGGATCGGGTTTGGTGGCAGATTAACTTACAGGGCCGAATAGAGAAACCTCCAACGTTCTCGGAAATCCAAAATTTATAGATTTTCCTGCAAAATTCGCCAAGTTATGGCAAAAAATCTCAAAAATGCACTTTTTTTTCAAAAATTCATAACTTCGCGCCAAATCATCGTAGGTACTTGAAATTTTGCGAACCTTGTAGGAAAAGTCTGATCTTTATTAACCTGTTGGCCAATAACTTCCACGATTTTTTTGTCACTCCGTATGAGTTGCCAAAGTTGGACCTTTTTGGACATCAGATATATTCGTTTTTCTTAGGGGACAGGAGAGAATGGAGTGGATTTTTTGTAACATTGGCTATCATCACATTAAAGATAAGACTTCAACGTTTTCAGAATTCGAAGATTCATCCAATTTCGTCGAAATGCAGCCGAGATATCGCACTTTGAAATTGTGTCATTTTTTGTGCATTTTCAAGTGGTGCGTTTTTATTTTCCTCGAGTGTATTTGGTGCAACTTTCAAAAAAGTTGACATTGACGTCGGCAATTCAGGCCGAGAATTAACATTAATTTGTGTATGTGTACAGTACATTTCGTGGCCGTTAATGTTAGTATTAGAAATTTTTCGCGGATTTAGTTGTAAATGACAAAGATTTTTGACTATTCGTTGTCAAAAAAATGAAATGGGTGTTTAAAAAAAATTATAATAGGTATGCATTATAGTTAAAAAATTGTGTTTACCTTGCCTGTGAAATGTGATTAACGTATTCTCTCGGACGCTAAACACTAGTCATTTCGCAGCCTAGATATACAAATAACTATTTTATAGAATCGGAAACAGGAATTTCTTCATAAATTATTTGCATTTCTAATTAATTTAATTGTAATAAATAATTAATTCACATATTACTTCAATTTACGGTTCGGTTAAAATGTTAAAGAAATATTTTTAATATTCAGTAAATAGGAACACATAATATTATAATTTTATAATATTTATTTCTCTATACCATTAACTCACACAATTTGCCACAGGCACTTAGGCAGGGCAAGGCATGGTATATATTTTGTTCATGTTAAATATTATGTATTATCAACTCATTATTTTGATGCTTTTACTCTTAGCTATACTTAGTGTTTCTCTTAGTTTAAATAAAGACTATTATTATTATTATTATTATTATTATTATTTGTATTTTCTCTTTTCAGGTATACATTATTTATTATTATTATTATTATTATTATTATTATTATTATTATTATTATTATTATTATTATTATTATTATTATTATTATTATTATTATTATTATTATTATTATAGGTATACCTAGAATATATGTTTTCAAGTAAATTTGTGCATCAATTAAAATTACAGCAGTTGTATATGTAATGATTAAAATTCAATGTGTCTTTAATTCAATATGTCCTTAATAAGATCAGTCCGTATCCGTAATGATCTTATAAAGATGTAAATACAGTAAACTAATATCAGATTATGATTACTTACATAATAAGTATAAACAATTGTAAATCAATTTCTAAGATAACAAATAAAGTAATACATTTCAAGTATTTTGTAATTCTCCTAACCATTCGGATTCAAATTAAAATACAATAGAAATAACTACTGAAAACTCAAACTAACACTCTTTAATTTTCAGGAAAACTAAAGTTGATGTATAACAGACTGAAATTTAAAACAATACTATCGACTTCCGGTTTACGGCATTCAATTACTTGTATATTTTTCTATTAGATGTATATATTTTTTAACTTCATCAAGCTTTGGTTTAGCCGGAAATTTAAGTTATTTTAATTTTAGTATATTACTAATTTTCAAATTTATTATGTTTAAATCAAGTGTTATTTCTGAACGAATAAAAATACCGACTTCCGGTTTTCGAAAATCGATTCCTTGAACATTTCTTTAATATATACATTATAGGTACTTAAAATGTTGAAGCATCTTCGCAGCTAGAGGAAATTAATCTGAACAATTGACTCGAAAAGTAAAATATTACTAATAAAGAAAAATGCGGGCAAGAACTTTGTTCCAATTTTTTTGTATAAACTATTCAATGTTCAAGGAACCGAATGCTAAAAACTGGAAGTAGTTTTTTTTTATTTTGGAAATACACCGAATGTTCTTTTAACTCCTTAAAATAATAGTCTCTTACTATTTAAATACTAGTTAGTGTTTAATATATTTACATTACATTTTTTCTAAAATATTTTTTTTTTTAGGTCAAAGTGAAAATATTTCCATCAGTGTTTTATCATTGGCAAACAGATTTCATTGTCCAAGATGTGGATCACACTATTCTCAAAAAAATAACTTGTTAAGACACCTAAGAATGGAATGTGGAACTATACCGCAATATTCTTGTAAATTTTGCCCAATGAGATTTAAAAGAAATAACCATTTAACTAGACATGTCTCTACTAGACATTTTGATCAAGCTTAAAGTGATGGAAAGCTGGAACGCTCGGCTTGACAAAAAACTAACTAATTAATTGTTGATATCTGCATGTCGAGCTAAATAAAAAATACTGAATAGTTGAAAAAATTGACAAATAATAATGCTAATGCTACGCTATGTAAACGTACTAATAACAAAATAGTAATTTAAAAAATACGATTGTACAGTTCTGGTTATTTATGTCTAAGTATAAAGTGTTGATAAAAATTTTGTAAGTCTGTATCAAACTTATTTATGATCTTGCAGTATTATATTACCTGTAACATGGTTTGTATATTAAAGAACTAATTTCGTAATCATAATAGTAATTTTATATTGTGAGAAGAAAATTTGGGTCCAGTCACGACGCGCAGCGAATGTGTGTCCAAACTTTTCGAACAAACTAATCGACTTTTATGAAATAAATTCTTAATTCAACTTTTTTATTTGACGTTTTATGTCCATTTTAAATCAAAAATATCGTATTATTTATTCATGATACAGTGATACAGATAATCTTCGGCCGTAGTCATCTTCCACGTCATAAACTATAGGTAGTATAGTAATAATAATTTATTATGCAAGTATCTTCCAGTTTTGTTGTAGTTCAAGTGAATTTTGAAACGTAATATAAAAAATATAATATGCGTTTTATCTTTACTCACAAAATTTTTTTTTACTGATTTTATGCGTAAAAAATTGATTTTAGAACGTTTCATTGAAATTTTGATACAAATTGTTTTAATGAGTTTAAAGCATTTGACCTTAAACCCAAAAAAATTTTGCATGCGGAGCATTTTTTTGCCTTACCTAACTTAGGAGTCACGCACCGCCACTGCAATCCAATAATGTTAATAATTGAAACAAACATGGCGGCACACTGTCATAATATGTCACGCTAGTAAGTGACTTTCAATATTATTATAAAAAATCTGACGTGGCCATCACACAACCTTCCGCCATCTAGACTTTAAACAGAAATGTATACGTACAATCCGGTGCCCATTTAAAATATACAAATAAAAATTCAAACACAAAAATTTGCATCACCTGAATAAAACTATTCATTCACAGGAAAACTCTGCTGTGTTGAACCCATCCTCCGTTTAATTACTACATTTAATATATTACTTACGACTTATATAGCGCTAGTATGCCAACTTGTCACCCGTCTCACCTGTTAATATTTTTTACGCAGAAACAAAAATCAACCGATCATGGATTACAAGATATCAACGTTTTATTTGATAAATTTATTTTTTAAATTTTACTGCAGTTCTTTAATGCTACCAGATAAAGACAATTTTGTTATAACGTAAGTTGCAAATAACTTTTCCTCTTATTATTATCACAAATAAATACTATATTTTTCAAAATTCATATACAATTTTGACAATTAACCTTTTCAATCTTCAAAAAATATCACTTCCGATGAAGATATTTGTACCAAAATCTAATGAGCTCTTCCAATTGATATACAAATGTTAAATACCAAATATCAAAATTTCGGGGAATTCGTATTTGAGTTATGCGCCTAACACCCGGCCTTGACCACACATACACACACATACACACACACACACATACACACAGACATCATCGTGAAACTATCAAAAATGAGTTGTAAGGACCCTAATTCGTGCTCATCCACTAAAAACTCACTACCCGATTTTTTGCATGATTCCAATACCTTCCTTTACAGGTAAGCGGAAGGTAAAAAGTAGTAGGTACTGAAATTGATGAAACTTCTAGGTACGTTTTAAACATCGATTATGATGCAGGTGTAGAAACATAAAGTTTTACATGATTACGTGTTTCCAGTGTTTCCAGCATAGCATGGTGCAACCTTTAAATTTCGAAATAAAAAATATTTATAAGCAGGTAGGTAAGTATATCAAATTTTGATAAGTTTTTTGAAATGTAAAATGTAGATAGTAAGTTATAGAAGTAATAAAAAATATCACATAGCAATAAATATATCGTACCTAAATATACAACAGACTCTTAATTGAATCCTCTAGGATCAAAACTCCACTTTAGCCAAATTTTCAGAATCAGAGGAAAACTGTTATAATTAACAAATAAATAAAAAAATGGATTTAATGTCGTCTGCTACCAAGGTTCGGATTTAATACAGTATCAGACATTATTCTTTTAATCAGCTTTGAGCAGAGAACTTAAAACTTACGAAATAATAAAAACAATGTCAAACAATGTCTCGTATATTATTAAGAAATAATAACATAACTTGCACTAATATATTATCCGAATCATTTTCATTATATGCACACTTTACTGTGTTCTGATTGGTCAAAAGTGGATTTAGCAGGTATTGAAAATAATTAAGAATGGATTTAGTGGCATTTGAAACGTAAGACACTTTTCAAAGTAGATTTTAGCATGGATATAGTGTGTTTTGTTACTACTTCAATTTACAAAACGGTAGAGACTTGTTGTACGAACATTTTAATATATTTTACTCAATTTTCACCAAAACTGGATTTAGTGGGTTTTGATTCTAGAGGATTTAATTTACATATTAAATTTTTGTCATTATACTATGAATAAAAGTTACAACCTCCTCGGTTTCTCAGTGCACTTGCAAATTTAATATATTTATTTATTAAATAGTTCAAGAAGACTACATTCTATACACAACAGTTTATAGTACCTATCATTATGATAAAAACCATAAACTTGAGAATCCTAAGTTATATAAATCTAAAAATGGAATAGTAGCCCATTTTAAACTTAACAATGGTATTAACTTACACGGCATGCAATAAAACGTAATTTTTAAATTTTTATTTATTTTGCACATTGTTGTTCATCTCTAAAAATTAAATTCTAATATATTTGACCTTGCACTAACAAAATTTTCACCCGTGGCGCATTTTTTCATTACACTTATCATAATTAATTGTGCCAGCGCCTATATGAAATACAAAATAGTTGAAGATTAAACGAACTTACCTGTAAGTGAAGTTCAATCGAAATTATATGAGAGCCTCGTTCGAAGTAATTACAACTATGTAGTAACGCTTTGCCGGTACGATTATGTCACAATGTTTAGTAAAAACAAAAAACGTAATGTGTTACGTCCCCCTGGATTCCTCTGTCTCCGATCTCCGTGATAATATTTAATCATTTCGTTTAGAGCTGAAAGAAAATTTCTGCTAATTTCCTATGGGGTTGGGAAATGGGTGGGAGCGTTGTAATTACTTCGAACGAGGCTCTCATATAATTTCGATTGAACTTCACTTACAGGTAAGTTCGTTTAATCTTCAATTATATTTCGAGCCTCGTTCTCGTAATTACAACTATGTAGATGTTTAGATTTATGAAAAAGCTGAAATTGTATTGCTATATTTTGCCGTAAAACCAACCACATACCTAATAACAAACCAGCATTGTTATAATTATCCATTTAGGATTGTAACCCCAAAATTTTCCTTATTATAATTAGACACATGTCTATTATAACACTTTGCAATATCTGACAATTCAGCGACCAGCCAGCTGTGTTTCTTATTACTTACATCCAAACTAATTCCTCTTACACCCTGCTAATGTTGACGCATGTCTTGTACTATGCGCTGAAACCGGCTTTATATTAATTCTACATTCATCTGAAACTGTTTTAATTCATCTAGAAAAAGTTTGCGCACCTACAGCTGTATGTGGTTTATTCCAGGAAATAAAACCATTTATTGGTATGCCGCACTAATTTGGTTTTCTCTAAATAAAGGTTTAGTACTAGCCACACGTAAATTAGGTTTTTCTAAGAAAATCTAGAAAAAATTGATTTCGGCTTGGTCCTGAGGTTTCAATGAAAGAATTTATCTCAATTTCAATGCCGGTCTGTGTTTGATGAATATTATTTATCTCAATTTCTGCTAAAATTTGGACTCTATGCACTGAAACTAGTGCAAATAAGGTACTTAATCTTTTTGTTAGATTTTTTAATGATAATTTATCTAAATGACTTTCAGTTGCTAATTTGTCTAATACGTACGATATTAGTATCCCATATTTTACTGAATCTTAGGAAATAATGGTTTCAATCTGAATATTCCCTTAAAAAATCTCTTTATAAAAGTGCTATTTGTTAATAGGCCCCCAGAATATAGGAAATTGCCGACCGTGCTGAATTGGGGTTGCCGTAAACCGCACCTTGTATAAATTGAAATACTAAAATATCTAAAATATCAAAAAATCAAAACGTGACTCGAGTCACCGGGTATGATAGCTGTAGATTTCCCCTTTCACCGAAACTGTGAATAATGAAAAATATACATTTTTACCCAAGTTATTGGACTTTTGTCCGCCCGCTCCTGTGTAGATGCATGGAGCATGCTCTCCGGCATGCAGCGCAGAAGCTCAAAATCCAGGGTGCGCTTGGGCCCGTTTATCTCGGAAAACGGTCAAATTTTAGAGAAAAATCATAAGGACCATTTTTTAATCTTGAGTTTTCTCTAAACAAAAAATTCTCTAAATGCTATATTTTAGCAGATATTGGCGGAAAAACGATTTTTGGAACCTTTGGAACTTTTTCTCCCCCGTACAAGAATTTTTTTTTTTTCCAGAACTTTTTCTTATTTTAAATTATCTATCAATCCCGACAAATTAATATAAAAATTACATTGGTGAGTGATTTTGTCAAGGTTGGACCCTTCATTTACTGGACTATAAGTTATATTCTGTCGTCATAAACAACTCATATCCGTGACTATCACAGAACAAAATTTTTAGTTTATAAAAACCTCCTGATATTGTTTTAGCGTTGCGCCCGATAAAAAAGATATTAAAATATCAATAGTAGCTGGCGAATAATTTAGAGTTTCGGTTTCGAACGCTTCCCACACAATCTTTCTGCTATTAAGGATAGATTGGTTGCAAATGGGTGAACTTATGTTCTGCAAGAGGATAACAATAATGTATTAGCAGAGTGACAAACTAATGGTTTATCTTTTAAACTAACAAAAAAAAGGAAACCAGGTTGCTTACCAATATACTAAAATTCCCTATGCTTAATCTTCTATAATTTTATGTAAGACCTTTAAAATCATAGCAAACGGTGGAAACGCATAATTATATAGGTTTTTCCATGATATAGTGAGTGCATCAACAATAATTAAACAATAAGGATCACTATGCCATGAACAGAACTTTTCACATTTAGCATTTATTTTCTTTTGGATGGTATATACTAGGCGTAAAGCCAAATATTTTTCTGTTCGCACAATTTTGATAAATTATGTAATTTGTTAAGTTGCGCTCCACTCATTTTATTAACATATGAGATCGCTGTTGTATTGTCTATTCTCAACCAGCTTTCGCAATTTACTTTAACTCTTGCAAATCAGTGAAGGTCTATAAAATTCCCAGTAAATACAAATAGTTCATAATATGTTCTTTTCTTTAAGCACGATTCCAAAGACCCTGTGCAGTTTGACCTGCACAAAATATACCCGAACCATGCTTCGAAGTATCAGGAAAAATTATTAAATTCTAATAGAATTTGATATGTCTTATGGGATTTTTAGAACTTAAATTATTTATCGACCATTTAATTTTGTGTTTAATTTATCGGGTAAAAACATACTTTTATCCAAATCGCCGTTACTTTTAGACAGAGCTATGTTTTTATCTGTCTCCAACTGCTTTTGTGTAAAGCCAGCTGTACAAAAGAACTGATTGACATTAATTTCTTTCCCAAAAAAATTTTTATTTTGTTAATTAACATAATTTTCTTATGTTCTGGTAATTCCAACAAGTAATTACTAGAATTTATAATAACTCTAAATATAATATTTAGTACTAGGTGTTAAACTACTTTTTTCAAATATTTAGTACAACCCATGGTATTGTAAACGATCAATAATCTTTCGCAAATTAGATAAACAATGTTCAAATGAATTGACGAAATACAAAAAATCATCTAAATAAAAGTTATAGAACTCCTTGCTATCTTAAGCTCTGTACTACTATCCTCATAATTTTTGTAAAATGAAAAGGACTTGTACAAAGTCCAACGGCAAACCAGTGAACTGATACAATTTGTTATTGTAAGAAAAACTCAATATTTGCTGCTACTTTTAGCTACTGGAAATTTTAAAAAATATATACATCCTTTAGATCCCAGTGGGCATCTAAATGAACCGGGACTAAGTAATTTAGTCGCTTTTTTGGTGTTCTCCATTTTCAAACAGTTGGTGAAAATAATTTATTGAATTCTGTATAGCAATATGTAACTGTGTTCAGTTATTTTTAGTTACCTTTGGCACAAATTTTTGCTTTAGCTGACTAGCGAAGGGCAACTCGTAACGCTTAATGCAGCTCAACTACAAAGGTATCCTTTGTAAACAATTTCCATATTTGTTAGAAACTTTAAGACGACCAGCACTTACCTCTGGAATTAATATTGCTGTGTTGTCGTCGTTGAGACTGCATGTTTACAGCTGACCTGCGTTAAGTTTTCGCTGAAAACCTGAACCTTGTTTGTATCGCTGCAGCTCGGTTGTGAGTCTGCGAAACTACAACTCGGTTTTTGGGCCTATGCTGTCGCACCTCGAGCGCCCATCTGCGCCTGTGTAGCCCTGAGGTGGTGAGCGTTTCCAGTTATAAAATATTTAACCCACTCCTCTTCTGACAAAATATTGGATAGAGTTTTTCCAATTTCAGTTATTGCAGTCCCTAACTGTTTCTGCGAGTCCAGAAAATGATTGTCTCTTTTGAGACTAATCTGGCAAAAGAGCTTTTATTTCGGGTTTCAGTTTTGGTGCGGTAAAGTAGGGAACTTCGCTAGACGCGTATTTTGTGAAGTTATAATTTTTTAGTCGCCTTTCCGACCTCTGTCCTGATCCAGTTATTCTATTGTTTTTCAGCATCTGGATGCAGATGCGTGTTTGTTGCATGAAGAGTGGTTCGATTTCGAATTTGTTAATGGGTAATTATTTCGAAGATACGAGAATCTCCGATGCTAATTAGTCTGACAAGGCTAGTAATTTACGTCTCGAATAACTAATTGCATATTTTTCTTCTTTTAAGAAGTTTGAAAATATTTACTTTTAGGATAAGTAATATGCGTGTTTTAATTTTTGTAAAATTTAAATCAATAAGATCAATTTTGTAACTTCTTCACTACTTGCGTGAGTTTCAGTTATATAATTGCAGATGTTTCACCACTTGTGTGAACTCGTACTGCTAATTAAGAGGTCAATTAAAACAGACTGTTTAATCTCTCGTGTTAAATTAATCTAGCTGCTAACTGTAATATGCATAATGTTTTAATCTTTATAAAACAGAAATCGATAAGATCCATTATGTAACTGCTTCACTACTTGCGTGATTTTCAGTTATGTAATTGCAGATGTTTCACCTCTTGTGTGAACTCGTACTGCTAACTAAGAAGTCAAATAAAACAGTGCTAAACTAAGACTTCGAAGTATAAGGGTTCTTGCCCCTCTATAAGAGTTCTTGCCTCTCTATAAGGGTACTTGCCCCTTTTTGCTAACTAAGAAGTCAAATAAAACAGTGCTAAACTAAGACCTCGAAGTATAAGGGTACTTGCCCCTCTATAAGGGTACTTGCCCCTCTATAAGGGTACTTGCCCCTCTATAAGGGTACTTGCCCCTTTATAAGGGTACTTGCCCCTTTATAAGGGTACTTGCCCCTTTATAAGGGTACTTGCCCCTTTATAAGGGTACTTGCTCCTTTATGCTAACTAAGAAGTCAAATAAAACAGTGCTAAACTAAGACTTCGAAGTATAAGGGTACTTGCCCCTTTATAAGGGTACTTGCCCCTTTATGCTAACTAAGAAGTCAAATAAAACAGTGCTAAACTAAGACTTCGAAGTATAAGGGTACTTGCCCCTCTATAAGGGTACTTGCCCCTTTATGCTAACTAAGAAGTCAAATAAAACAGTGCTAAACTAAGACTTCGAAGTATAAGGGTTCTTGCCCCTCTAAGAAAAATATCGATTCAATATTATAAAAACAAAAACATATGCAAAACCGCATCACCCTCAATTTAATTGTTATAGTTATAAGTGTATAACCAACTTTCGGACTTGTAATAAATGCAATAATCTACTTATTGAAAACAAAATTCGAAAATCATGACCACCACCGGTAATAATTTACCTTGTTTATATTCTAAAATTTCCTCTGAGGAAGAAGAATTTGAATTTGCCGAGGACTGCGCTATTTTCCTTTCGAGTTTCCATTTTTCCTCATCCGCGAGTCTCTATCCTCTCTTCTTTTCCCAATCTTCTTAAATAATTGCAGAACACTGTACACTAACTTTATAACATTTAATTAATCGGAGCCGATGTGACCACAACCGCACAAGAAAGCGTAATGATTAAATATTATCACGGAGATCGGAGACAGAGGAATCCAGGGGGACGTAACACATTACGTTTTTTGTTTTTACTAAACATTGTGACATAATCGTACCGGCAAAGCGTTACTACATAGTTGTAATTACGAGAACGAGGCTCGAAATATAATTAATTTTCCATGCCCACTACCTTGTAAAAATTTCTACCTATACTAATGAGACACTTTTAATACAAAACGAATGTTTAAAAAATCGCAGTTCCCTTGTCCGTTTGACTAGAAAGTCCTTTAATCAGCATCACTCACATAAATAAGATGCACCCTGAAGTAATAGCGTCTTAAATTTAATTTTAATTATTGAATAAAATACACTACCTAAATTATTTGTGATGTTTTATTTTTAAAATGAACTAGATTTTAGACTAAAACTATGAGAAAAGTATAAAATGTATGTAAATTATGTTGTGTTTTTTTTTCAGATAACCACCAATATAAATTACATTATGAGAAATATAAGATGTCAAATGAAGCGTTTGAGTGTCTGCAATGTTCTCGGAAATACAAATATAAAGGAACACTAACGAGACATCTTAAGTTTGAGTGCTCTAAAGTACCTCAGTTTAGTTGTGAATTTTGTTACAAGAAGTTTACTAGAAAGTTTTCTGCTATTGAACACATGAATACTGTACATTCTGTGTTGAATAAACAATAAATGAGTCAGAAATAAGTATAAATTGAGTATTCATTTATTTTTAATTGTATCGTAAGGTTTGTATTTTTATTATGAAATTTTTGTAATGTTTATTTTTCTTTTGTTTCTATTTATAATTTATGGGAAATATAAAATTACATAATGAGAGAGGAAAGTGAACTATATCGCGTGTGATTGAGAACGTCGACGAAATACAAGAGGCACGAGGCTTGCCAAGTTCGGAAATCACATTATTTAAACTATTCGATAGACAGTGCCCTGCGAGTTTTGTACACTATTTCTTCCACGGCCATAAATGAATCGCATCTAGTTTCAAAAGTGGCCATCTCCAAAATTTACAAAAAATGAGTTGCGCATGTCATTTTGTTTGAAATATTAAATGCTATCCAACAGTGAAATCTATTTGACTAAAACTGGCCATCTCCAAGCAATATCCTTCTTTAAAATTTCATATTAGTTTCGGCTATCTCCAATACCATTTTTTTAACTATAAGGGAGATGGCCGCTTTTGAACCTAGAAGATTCAAATATTAAACATTTTATTCATGAATATCTAAGTATATTTTTATGTCAGTTGTCACTATCGTAATTTTAATTTTACGTAGAAACAAATATAGTACGTACCAATAAAAAGAAGATAAATTCTATTAAAAATTTTAAACTATACCAGATACAGCAAATGTGGATAAATCACTTTTAATGTCGTGGTTGTCCATTTTAATGGAATAATGCGAAGCCGTACATTTGTTCAACTGTAATTATACAAGAGATTTTAATTTCGCCAAATAAATTTCTGTTTGTATTTGAAATCTTGTTGCCTAGCATTTTGAAAAGAGAAATTGTTTAATAAAATCACGACCCGTAGGTAGGGTTATTTTATTTTAAAACTATTTTTCGAGTCAAATTGTTGTCAGGTGACAAGGTTATTGAGATGTCAAACAGAAATTTATTCTGAGCAAATACAATGCTCGTGTGTAATTTAACGGAGATAATTTAACGACTCCTTTGGTTTTTCTTCACAAATAATATTTCCAAAATCTAATCATTTCACTGACAAATATTAGAAATATGAAGTAAGACATTTTGGTGTATTGTTTTTTGTTTGGTTGCTAAGAAAATGGTCAATAAGATTTTATAACTTGCAAAAAGTTACCTTCCTTTTTATCCGCTGTCAAAGCGATAAAATTGGGTTTTGTTTATGGCTTACTTTATACAGGAGTGGAATTATCGTTAGAATAATTATTATGCTATTTGTAATTTGCAATTATTATCAAAGCACAAGTTATATTATAATTTAAAACGAGTTTACAAATAGACCCACTTTTTGCTCTTTCTTTAGCAGATACAATAATATATGCAGTAACAAGTGTGTAATTTTAAAATAATTAAAAAAATATCAGCAACAATGTTTCTGAATTTCTTCTATAAAAGGAAGTTAACAAATCAAATTATTGTTATTTCTAAAACGCAGATTTATGTAAACAAATTTTATTATTAATTTATATCTCGTTTTTTGCCAGTTTTTAATTATTTCCTTTTCTTTTCTTTTCTAGGTTCTGGAAAATACCAAGAACAAGATTATAAATTACCAGGACAATTTAATTGCGTCCAATGTGGTAAAAATTATAAATTGTATAAGTCTTTACGTAAACATATGAAATATGTATGTGGAAAACAAGCTTATTTAAAATGTGCATATTGTAATTACCATGCAAAACTGAAGCATCATTTAAGACGACATATTGCTATTAAACACTCTCAACAAAAACATATTGTAATATAAATGGATTATTTGATTGTATTTCCAAAACATATTTTACATAATATTTTAAAAATTCTTCACAAAAATTATGCAATAGTCTGAATATGTAAAACGTTTTACTGTAATGATGTGTCGTAAATATAATAATTATAATATTCTAATTGAATCAAAATACTTTATATCAAATAATACAATAAAATTTGTACGGTATTTGCAAATTTCCTTACTTATAGTTGGTTCCTTCTGTTAAACTTTCCTGGTATCAAACATACATACATAGCTACGTACATATAATAGAATAGATCTCGGAATAGATAGTAAACAAAAATAATACTAAAATTTAATTATTTTCAACAAAAATCTTTAAATATAAATTTAAGAAGGCTTTAAAAAGTTTTTTTATACAAAGTACCTACTATAGAGAATAGATAATTATATTTCGAGCCTCGTTCTCGTAATTACAACTATGTAGTAACGCTTTGCCGGTACGATTATGTCACAATGTTTAGTAAAAACAAAAACGTAATGTGTTACGTCCCCCTAGATTCCTCTGTCTCCGATCTCCGTGATAATATTTAATCATTACGCTTTCTTGTGCGGTTGTGGTCACATCGGCTCCGATTAATTAAATGTTATAAAGTTAGTGTTCAGTGTTCTGCAATTATTTAAGAAGATTGGAAAAAGAAGAGATAGGATAGAGACTCGCGGACGAGGAATAATGGAAACTTGAAAGGAAAATAGCGCAGTCGTCGGCAAATTTAAATTCTTCTTCTTCAGAGCAAATTTTAGAAATTAAACAAGGTAATTTATTACCGGTGGTGGTCATGATTTTCGAATTTTGTTTTTTCAAAATGTTTATCAGCGGTTTTTGCATATGTTTTTGTTTTTATAATATTGGATCGGTATATTTCTTAGAGGGGCAAGAATCCTTGTAAGTATTTCGAAGTCTTAGTTTACAGTGCTTTAATTGATTTCTTAATTAGCAGTACGAGTTCACACAAAATCACATGATCACTGTATAAAATACTACTTATAGTAGATTATTGCCTTTATTACAAGTCCGAAAGTTTTTTAAACAATTATAACTATAACTTAAATTGAGGGTGATGCGGTTTTTGCATATGTTTTTGTTTTTATAATATTGGATCGGTATATTTCCTAGAGGGGCAAGACCCCTTATAAGTACTTCGAAGTCTTAGTTTACAGTGTTTTATTTGACTTCTTAATTAGAGGGGCAAGAACCCTTATAAGTACTTAGAAGTCTTAGTTTACAGTGTTTTATTTGACTTCTTAATTAGCAGTTCGAGTTCACACAAGAGGTGAAACATCTGCAGTTACATAACTGAAATTCACGCAAATAGTGAAGCAGTTACTTAATGGATCTTATCGATTTCAGTTTTGTAAAGAATAAAACATTATGCATATTACTCATCCCAAAAGTAAAATATTTTCAAACAGTTAGCAGGTAGATTAATTTAACACGAGAGATTAAACAGTCTGTTTTAATTGACTTCTTAATTTGCAATACGAGTTCACACAAGAGGTGAAACATCTGCAATTACATAACTTAATTCGGATTTTAGCAACCGAAATTCACGCAGGCAGTGAAGCAGTTACATAAATGGATCTTATTGATTTAAATTTTGTAAAAATTAAAACATTATGCATATTACTTATCCTAAAAGTAAATCATTTCACACTTCTTAAAAGAAGAAAATATGCAATTAGTCATTCGAGAAGTAAATTACTAGCCTTGTCAGACTAATTAGCATCGGAGATTATCGTATCTCCGAAATAATTACTCATTAACAAATTCGAAATCGAACCACTCTTCATGCATCAAACACGCAAGAGTTCCTAGTTGAAAGAACTGCGGATTTACTGGGGAAGTATCCAATCTCAAAAATCGAAGAAGTGGTAAATCTGCATCCAGATGTTGAAAAACAATAGAATAACTGGATCAGTACAGAGGTCGGAAAGGGGACTAAAAAATTATAGCTTAACAAAATACGCGTCTAGCGAAGTTACCTCCTTTACCGCACCAAAACTGAACCCCGAAATAAAAGCTTTTTGCCAGATTAGTCTCAAAAGAGACAATATTTTTCTGGACTCGCAGAACCAGTTAGGGGCTGCAACAACTGTAATTGGAAAAACTCTATCTAATATTTTGTCAGAGGAGGACTGGGTTAAGTATTATAACTGGAAACACTCACCACCTCAGGGCTACACAGGCGCAGATGGGCGCTCAAGGTGCGACAGCATAGGCCCAACAATCGAGTTGTAGTCTCGCAGACTCACAACCGAGCTGCAGCAATACAGACAAGGTTCAGGCCTTCAGCGAAAACTTAACGCAGATCACCTGTAAACATGCAGTCTTAACGACGACTACACAGCAATATTATTTCCAGAGGTAAGTGCTGGTCGTCTTAAAGTTTCTAACAAATATGGAAATCGTTTACAAAGGATACCTTTGTAGTTGAGCTGCATTAAGGATTACGAATTGCCTTTCTATAATCTGCCAAAGCAAAAATTTGTGCCAAAGGTAACTAAAAATAACTCAACAGTTACATATTGCTATACAGAATTCAATAAATTATTTTCACCAATTGTTTGAAAATGGAGAACACCAGAAAAGCGACTAAATTACTTAGTCCTGGTTCATTTAGATGCCCACTGGGATCTAAAGGATGTATATATTTTTTAAATTTTCCAGTAGCTAAAATTAGCAGCAAATATTTAGTTTTTCTTACAATAACAAATTGTATCAGTTCACTGGTTTGCCATTGGACTTTGTACAAGTTCTTTTCATTTTACAAAAATTATGAGGATAGTAGTACAGAGCTTAAGATAGCAAGGAGTTCTATAACTTTTATTTAGATGATTTTTTGTATTTCGTCAATTCATTTGAACATTGTTTATCTAATTTGCGAAAGATTATTGATCGTTTACAATACCATGGGTTGTACTAAATATTTGAAAAAATTAGTTCAACACCTAGTACTAAATATTATATTTAGAGTTATTATAAACTCTAGTAATTACTTGTTGGAATTACCAGAACATAAGAAAATTATGTTAATTAACAAAATAAAATCTTTGTTGGGAAAGAAATTAATTTCAATCAGTTCTTTCGTACAGCTGGCTTTACACAAAAGCAGTTGGAGACAGATAAAAACATAGCTCTGTCTAAAAGTAACGGCCATTTGAATAAAATTATGTTTTTACCCGATAAATTAAATCCCATAAGACATTTCAAATTCGATTTGAATTTAATAATTTTTCCTGATACTTCGAAGCATGGTTCGGGTATATTTTGTGCAGGTCAAACTGCACAGGGTCTTTGGAATCGTGCTTAAAGAAAAGAACATATTATGAACTATTTGTATTTACTAGCAATTTTATAGACCTTCGCTGATATGCAAGAGTTAAAGTAAATTGCGAAAGCTGGTTAAGAATAGACAATACAACAGCGATCTCACATGTTAATAAAATGAGTGGAGCGCAACTTAACAAATTACATAATTTAGCAAAATTGTGCGAACAGAAAAATATTTGGCTTTACGCCTCGTATATACCATCCAAAAGAAAATAAATGCTAAATGTGAAAAGTTCTGTTCATGGCATAGAGATCCTTATTGTTTAACTGTTGATGCACTCACTATATCATGGAAAAATATAATTATGCGTTTCCACCGTTTGCTATGATTTTAAAGGTCTTACATAAAATTATAGAAGATTAAGCAAAGGGAATTTTAGTATATTGAACATAAGTTCACCCACTTGCAACCAATCTATCCTTTTTAGCAGGAATATTGTGTGGAAAGCGTTCGAAACCGAAACTCTAAATTATTCGCCAGCCACTGTTGATATTTTAATATCATTTTTATCGGGCGCAACGCTAAAACAATATCAAGGGGTTTTTATAAACTAAAATTATTTTTTTCTGTGATAGTCACGGATATGAGTTGTTTATGACGACAGAAAATAACTTATAGTCTAGTAAATTAAGGGGCCAACCTTGTCAAAATCGCTCACCAATGTAATTTTTATATTAATTTGTCGGGATTGACAGGTAATTTAAAATAAGAAAAAGTTCTATCGTGATTGTTTGGTACGTCGAGTAATAACAATAGAGATAATTTAAGTGATTTTATTTAATATAAAAATAATACAACAATAATTCAGGAAATATAATAAATGAAAATGCAAACGATGCGGAAGGCGAAGCGTAACTGAACTCGCGTCCTTCTCAATATCTGCACCCTTCGGTCACTTCTCCCTGCACCCTCCATGGCCCTTCGTCTTGGGGGTGGCGAAGATCACGCTAGTCACATATGGTTTTCACGTGATCTCGAGTACTTCTCGGAAGAAGCGACCTCAGGCCTCAAGTGGATCTGGCGATAAGAGAGCGACGGGCGACAATGTTTATATAATTTCTTGTCGCCACATCACCCCCTTGCCAGTGAAAACGCCCTGTCCTGCAACAACATAAAAAAAAAACAAAAACAAAACATTAAAATCCCGCTTGGTAGCGGTCGGTGAATCGGACACGTCGTCCGGATCGTGTTTGGAATTTTTGCGGGGCATCTGTCTGTTGCGTCGCGGCGTCGTGCGTCGGTAAGTCGTCTGCTGCGGATTCTTCTGTGCTGGAACCTGGTAACATAATGTCCTCGGAAACTACGTACGCTGGTTTTAAACGCTCGATAGAGACTCTCGTCTCTTTACCGTTGATACGTAGCTTGAAGTTTTTGTCGCTGCGTTCCAGTACTTCGTACGGCCCATCGTAGGCCGGCTGTAGCGGTCTTCGTACTGCATCGTGACGGACGAAAACATGCGGCACGGTCAGTAAATCTTTGAAAATAAAGATTTTCTTTCTGCCGTGACGCGTTCCTGATGTCGGTCTCAATGCGCGGATTCGTTCTCGGAGTTGCAGCGCGAACTCTGTTGTCAGCTGGCTAGGTCCAGAGGTGAAAAATTCACCAGGAAGTCGGATTGCTGACCCGTACACTAGGTCCGCTGCAGATGCTTTCAAGTCCTCTTTGTAAGCCGATCTCATGCCGAGAAGAACGATTGGAAGCACGTCGACCCATGCTTCAGTTTCATGACATTTGATGGCTGCTTTCAGCTGACGGTGCATACGCTCGACCATGCCATTGGCGGCTGGATGGTATGCCGTTGTCCGTAAATGAGTCGCTCCTATTAATGCACTTAATTCATTAAATAAGCGCGACTCGAATTGGCGTCCCTGGTCCGTGGTTATGCGTCGCGGCACTCCGAATCTGGCTACCCAGTTTTCAAGAAAAGCGCGCGCTACTGTTGCGGCTTCAATGTCAGGTAGAGGAATCGTCTCGGGCCACCTGGTGAAGCGGTCAACGCAAGTGAGACAGTAGCGGTTGCCTCTTGACAACGGTAGCGGTCCCACGATGTCAATGTGGATGTGTTCGAAGCGGCCTGCGTCATTGGAGAATGATCCGACGGGTGATGCAACGTGACGCGATATTTTGGCGCGCTGGCATTGGACGCAAGATCGCGTCCAGCTGCGACAGTCCAAGTTTATACCTGGCCAGACGTACCGTTGTGTTAACATCTTCTGCGTGGCACGCACTCCTGGGTGTGATAGACCGTGGAGGCTGTGGAACACTTGCCGTCTCAGCACCGTGGGGACAAACGGGCGCGCTCTGCCTGTTGACACATCGCAATATACGTCGCAGTCGCTGTCCGGGAGTTTAATCTTTTTTAATTGCAGCCCACTCTGAACTGACTGCAGGAGCTTTTTTAGTTCGTTATCACTCTCTTGGGCGGTTGCAAGAGTCGTGCAGGTTACTGCGAGAGTGATTTCTTCTATGCGCGAGAGGGCATCAGCTGCACCGTTGTCGTGGCCCTTGACGTGGCGTATGTCCGTGGTAAATTGACTTATAAAGTCTAAGTACCGGAATTGTCGCGGCGTGCATTTGTCGGACTTCTGCAGGTAGGCAAAGGTAAGCGGCTTGTGGTCAGTAAAAATCGTCACTGGCCGGCCTTCAATGGAGTGGCGGAAGCGTTTCACGGCCTCGTAAACAGCCAGCAGCTCGCGATCGTACGCACTATATTTTCGTTGTGCTGCTGACAGAGTCTTCGTGAAATACGCCAGCGGTTGCCAAGCGTCATCATTCCGTTGCTGCAGAGTACCTCCGATTGCGTAATCGGATGCGTCCACCATCAGTGACAGTTGTGCGCCGGGGATTGGATGAGCCAACAACGCTGCGTTCGCGAGAGCGTCTTTGACAGCGGCGAATGCGCTCTCTGCCTGCGCTGTCCACTTCACGGGCGCGCTGCCCTTCGTGACCGGCCCGTGCAACAGCGCGTTGAGAGGTTGTTGCAATTTCGCGGCGGCTGGAACGAAACGACGGTAAAAGTTCACCATTCCCAAAAACCGACGCAACTCTTTTATAGTCTTTGGCACAGGGAATTTATTTATCGCGTCGACACGATCCACCAGCGGTTTTGTACCGTCTTTATTAACTAAATAACCTAAAAACTGCACTTCATTCTGTCCAAACACGCACTTGTCGGGGTTAATAATTACGCCATAGTCTTTAAGTCTTTTACACAACTGACGTACGTGCTGCTTGTGCTCGTCGGCGTCGCGTGACGCGATTAAGATGTCGTCCAGGTAAGCGTAGCAGAAGTCTAGGCCTCTCAGAGCTTCGTCCATAAATCGCTGAAACGTTTGTCCTGCGTTGCGAAGGCCGAACGGCATGCGCGGGAATTCGTACAGGCCAAACGGTGTGATGATGGCGGTCTTCTCCACGTCTTCAGCTGCTACCGGTATCTGATTATACGCGCGCACCAGGTCGATGGTGCTAAAAATTCTTTTACCGGCTAGCGTGTGCGCGAAGTCTTCTATGTGTGGAATCGGGTACCTGTCCGGCACCGTCCGAGTATTGAGCGCTCGGTAGTCACCGCATGGCCGCATTCCATTGTTCTTTTTGGGCACCAGGTGCAACGCTGAAGCCCACGCGCTCTTAGAGGGTCGAATTATGCCTTCACGTAGCATAAGGTCGAATTCCTGCTTCGCTATCTGCAGGCGGTCGGGTGGAAGTCTTCTAGGGCGGCAGAAGACTGGCTGGCCTGGCGTAGTGTTGATATGATGCACTACGTTGTGTTTAATGGAGGTAGAGGATCCGTGCGGTCGCGTCAGTTCGGGAAACTCGCGGAGAATGTCAATATAAACCGATTCACCGCGCACTGACTTCACGGAATCAATCACACTCTTGTCTCTCACAGCAACACCTAAAGTCATTAAATTTGTTTTGCCGTCCAATAATCGGCGGTGACGCACGTCCACTAAAAGTTCAAAATGCGCTAAAAAGTCTACACCGATTATTGGTTTTTCCACGTCAGCCACTACAAAACGCCACACAAACTCGCGACGTAGTCCTAGATTGAGTTTTAACACAATTGTACCGTATGTAGGAATAATCGTCTTATTTGCCGCGTACAATTGGTAGTCGCTACGTGGTCTGTAGCCTCGAATTTGCTGACGCGGAAACACGCACAAATCAGCGCCGGTGTCAACGAGAAATGCAACTTTAGTGCATTTATCAGTGACATAAAGGCGGCGAGGTGTTGAGCCGTCGTCAAACGCCGCAATTAACGTCCGGCTTGATCGTTTCCCGCGGTGCGTGCTTGAGTGCAGGGAGAGCGGCACCGCGTTGCTCTATCGCCAAACTTCCGGTGGTACCAGCAGTCGCCATCTTGGGACGCGTCGCGTCTGTTTGACGTGCTAGAATCTCGGCGGGAAGGTGTGCGCTGGCGTCCTCGGTGCTCACGCCGGCGTTCTGTGGAGCGCGCTCGCTGGCTGCTAGCCTCTACTCGCTCCATTCGCGTCTCCAGCCGGTCTAAGCGCAGGATTATTTCCTTCAGAGTATCCTGGTCGCGTGTCGAGACCATCGAGCACTGTCGGACACGAGACAGCTGTTCGCCAATCTTATCGGCCGATTCGGCTATTTTATCTAATGGCAACTCGTTTTGAGCTGCCAAAATAGCGCGCATGCTCTCGGGCAGTTGCCTGAGCCACAGCGATTTTAAAAGTTCGTCGGTTACAAATGATCTGCCGATACTTTTCATGTGTCTCAGAAATTGCGACGGTTTGCGGTCGCCGATTACTTCTTGCTCCAGGAGCTGCTGGATGCTTTCTTCTTGAGATCGCGAGAGACGGTTTATTAGTGCATTTTTCATGCCGTCGTATCTGCTGCCGGCTGGAGGTGTTGTTAAGATATCCTCGATATCTTCGATGATAGTTGCATCGAGGGCTCCGAGGACATATGCAAATTTACTGGCGTCTGTTACTATGCCAGCTTGAACAAATTGCGCCTCAAGCTGGATAAACCAGAGCGCCGGTTTTGCGGCCCAGAATGGCGGTACCTTCATAGCCACTCGCGCAATTTCTCCAGGTGCTGGTTGTTCGGCTGCGGTTGCGTCTACGTTGTTAGTGTTAGGCATCACTATATTTATTATACGTACGAGTTTATTATTTAAGTAGCACTTGTGCACTCGCGGTTATCAACTGAATTTGGCGCGGAACGAAAACAACTCACGATATTTTAATTTAACTCACGTCGCGGGTCACCAATTTATCGTGATTGTTTGGTACGTCGAGTAATAACAATAGAGATAATTTAAGTGATTTTATTTAATATAAAAATAATACGACAATAATTCAGGAAATATAATAAATGAAAATGCAAACGATGCGGAAGGCGAAGCGTAACTGAACTCGCGTCCTTCTCAATATCTGCACCCTTCGGTCACTTCTCCCTGCACCCTCCATGGCCCTTCGTCTTGGGGGTGGCGAAGATCACGCTAGTCACATATGGTTTTCACGTGATCTCGAGTACTTCTCGGAAGAAGCGACCTCAGGCCTCAAGTGGATCTGGCGATAAGAGAGCGACGGGCGACAATGTTTATATAATTTCTTGTCGCCACAGTTCTGTAAAATTTTTTCTTGTATGGGGGAGAAAAAACTCCAAAGGGTCCAAAAATCGTTTTTCCGCCAACATCTGCTAAATTATAGCATTTAGAGAATTTTTGTTTAGAGAAAAATGAAGATCAGTTCATTATTTACAAAAAATGGTCCTTATGATTTTTCTCTAAAATTTGACCGTTTTCCGAGATAAACGGGCCCAAGCGCACCCTGGATTTTGAGCTCCTGTGCTGCATGCCGGAGAGCACGCTCCATGCATCTACACCAGGAGCGGGCAGACAAAAGTCCAATAACTTGGGTAAAAATGTATATTTTTTATTATTCAAAGTTTCGGTGAAAGGGGAAATCTACAGCTATCATACCCGGTGACTCGAGTCACGTTTTGATTTTTTGATATTTTAGTATTTCAATTTATACAAGGTGCGGTTTACGGCAACCTCAATTCAGCACGGTCGGCAATTTCCTATATTCTGGGGGCCTATTAACAAATAGCACTTTTATAAAGAGATTTTTAAAGGGAATATTCAGATTGAAACCATTATTTCCTAAGATTCAGTAAAATATGGGATACTAATATTGTAGGTATTAGACAAATTAGCAACTGAAAGTCATTTAGATAAATTATCATTAAAAAATCTAACAAAGTACCTTATTTGCACTAGTTTTAGTGCATAGAAATCAAATTTTAGCAGAAATTGAGATAAATAATATTCATCAAACACAGACCTGCATTGAAATTGAGATAAATTATTTCATTGAAACCTCAGGATCAAGCCGAAATCAATTTTTTCTAGATTTTCTTAGAAAAACCTAATTTACGTGTGGCTAGTACTAAACCTTTATTTAGAGAAAACCAAATTAGTGCGGCATACCAATAAATGGTTTTATTTCCTGGAATAAACCACATACAGCTGTATGTGCACAAACTTTTTCTAGATGAATTAAAACAGTTTCAGATGAATGTGGAATTAATATAAAGCAGGTTTCAGCGCATAGTACAAGACATGCGTCAACATTAGCAGGGTGTAAGAGGAATTAGTTTGGATGTAAGTAATAAGAAACACAGCTGGCTGGTCGAGGAATTTCCAGATATTGCAAAGTGTTATAATAGACATGTGTCTAACTATAATAAGGAAAATTTTGGGGTTACAACCCTAAATGGATAACTATAACAACGCTGGTTTGTTATTAAGTATGTGGTTGGTGTTAGGGAAAAATATAGCAATAAAATTTCAGCTTTTTCATAAATCTAAACATCTACATAGTTGTAATTACGAGAACGAGGCTCGAAATATAATTGAAGATTAAACGAACTTACCTGTAAGTGAAGTTCAATCGAAATTATATGAGAGCCTCGTTCGAAGTAATTACAACCTCCCACCCATTTCCCAACCCCATAGGAAAATAGCAGAAATTTTCTTTCAGCTCTAAACGAAATGATTAAATATTATCACGGAGATCGGAGACAGAGGAATCTAGGGGGACGTAACACATTACGTTTTTGTTTTTACTAAACATTGTGACATAATCGTACCGGCAAAGCGTTACTACATAGTTGTAATTACTTCGAACGAGGCTCTCATATAATTTCGATTGAACTTCACTTACAGGTAAGTTCGTTTAATCTTCAATTATTGAATAATATTTTAATTTGTTCAAAAATAATAGCTCAAAAAACACCGAAAATATGAAAATTTCATTATTTTCGCTTGGACTAACTAAAAATTATGTATGTAGGTAATTAAAAATTATTTAAGAAATCTAATGTTGAAAATAATATCTATCTATTTAACCTTACAACAATAAAATAATGTCGGCGTGTTGCTTCAATGTTCTTATTGTAATAATAACTTTTAAATTGAAAATTTGATCTCAGCTCAAAAATAAAGTTTTATAAGTAATAATCAAAGTAGTCGTCAGTGGCCAGTTGCCAGTTGTCATTGTTTTTATGCATTTTTGACAAAATAATTGTAGCAAAACTGGCTTGAAATAGGGGGTATAGGATAAAAGGAAGGAAGTTTACTTTAAGGGAAAGGGGTTAACCAGTCGTGGCTTGAATTGGGAAGGGATGAATTAGGGAGCGGCACTATAATCATGACATAACGAAAACTAAAAGAGCACTTGGCTTAAAAATATATTTAATAAAAACACAAAAACTCCGATTAAACACGAATATAAATATTAAACTTATACAACTTGATACTTATAGTTTCCACTAAAATATGAATATAAAACTAAAAATTATTACTTAAAATTACGCTCAAAAGCGTAATGTCCGTAGCAACAGGCTACATCTTGGACTTATCTCGAGCTCGGCTGACGAAGAACTATCCGCAGACGCCCAAAATCAAGGGAACGTCTCGCCTACAGGGTACCGGGGGATGCAGATGACCTCTGAACTTTTGTATCTAAAAATAACTAAAGATAACAAAAATACAAAGCGTAGCATATGCAAGTCATCTTGCTACATAATGACAGTTTAAAACGTCAGAGTGATTTAAAAATGTGTTGAGTGATTTAACAAAATTTTCATTCACCTGTGAATAAACAGTTGTTTAAATTTGTTGCTATGGAGTTAATAATAGCAGTTTAAAAGTCAAAATTGAATATTAAAAAGTATTACCTATATCTAACCAAATTTCTACCGTTTCTACTGTGTAAATTTTAGTACCTTGTCCTATATCTGTCAAATTGGAAGCCCGAAGGGTTGATTTATAGATTTTTTAATATCCATTTTATTAAATTTTCTGATTAATTAATGTATCATTTGTTTTCTAATAATTAATAATTATTGGTCACGGTATTTTCTTATAATTTCAATCGCAGCAAAAACCCAAGATAACTAATACATCCAATTTTTTTGGTAGGCTTTGTTGTTCATTTATTTATTTTGCATTAGTTTTCTAATGTTTACAGTGTATGTATTTTCGTAGTATATTAATTTGAAAACCTTAATCTTTAAACTCTTGGGCACTGTTGTTAGTTATTTATTTATATTATTATGCTGGTAACCATTCAACAGGTTTTACGCCCAATTATTAAAATTCTGCCTGAAAAAATAATTTTAAATATATAAATATTTGTTTGGCGCTATTTCTTTCAAAATATTGTCATGTTATATTATTTTTAAAATTCGCTTAACCGCCCCCTTTCCAAACAAAAAAACATGGGTCCGTGTCTGGCAGACAAAAGAATCTACCTACCTTGTAGAAATATCTGCGGACGCCTATGTCTATAAATATTACAGATTACTCAGATTGCAGTTTAGTTTAAATAACGTAATTTTTTTTTAAATTTACTCCTTTTTACATTTTATTTTAGCATCACGGTCGAATAGCAAACAACCTGAGGTACACCTTTACGCCACTTTAAAGCAAGAATTTACTCCACGGTTTCTTCGTCGATTTTACATTCGATCATTGAATTAGTCAAAACAAAAAACGGTTGTTTCCCGTTAGAAACTAGGGCTGTCAAAAATCATTAAAACTGCTAACCAGTTAACCATTATTTTTCTAACCGGTTAACAATAATCGTTTATTAACAGAATGTAGCCGGTTTTTACGGTTTTAGCCGGTTTATTACCGTTTTTAGCCAGTTTACCGCTGCCGATTAAAAACCGGTTAACCGTAGCCTGTTAAATCCTAAATTCCTAATTTAAATGATTAGCATTTTATGTAGGTACCTACATGTAGGGGGTACGGGGTTGGTTGTGACATTTTTTAAAGAAAATTTATCCTAACGCTAGGTATATTGGGTAAAACGATTAAACTAAAATTTAAAAAGTAGATTTAAAAAGTAATTTGTGTGCTATACAATATGATAATTATTTGGAGGCTAATATAATGGTAAGTAGATGAAAATTGTTGTTTTTCAAAATTTGAGAGGGGTCACAGCCAACCCCAGCCTTGGGGTAGGTTTTGTAACAAAAATTTACAGAAAGCATATTGAATATTTTAACCACTTATTTCTAATTTTAATCATAAGTTATATCCCGAGTGCAATGAATTTAATCTGGCTTATGAAATAAATTTTGCTTAAAAAGTGTTTGAGTACATAATAATTTGAAAAAAACTCGAGACCGCAGGTCGAGGTATTTTATCTAAAATTATTATGTACGATAACACTTTTTTAAAAGCAAAATTTTTTGAATAAGCCAGCGTCAAATTTATCGATTCAATTCTTTAGCACGAGGGGTATATGTTAAGATTATTTCATGAATTCATAGTTTTATGTGTACTTACAGTATTAATAGGAAGATTTTTTGCAATCATACGTTGATTCTGACATCCATCTGACATCTGACAAATTTTGTTGTTATACGTAACCATTGTAACAATAATAAATCGTTTGTTATTTTTATACTTCTGTCAGATAAACGTCAAAAACTAATAAATATAATCTGCTTGAAATGAATAATTTGGCATGTTTAAAGATATAAAACATAAAAATCATGTAAGTATCTTGCTAAATATGCCTTCAAAAAACTAAAAATTTGTTAGAAAAAGCTAGCTGCAATTTAATCGCGATTAAATAGCATGGGTGCTATTTAATCACTTATTTAAATTGGAAAACAATGAAAAATAAGACAATCTGATTGGTCAAATTTATGATGAGTGAAATAATCAGTGGAATCACTTTAATTAGTCAGTCTTCAATGTTGATTTCTTTCTGATTCACAATGAACATTTTTTCTGGTCTTTCATGTAATCTTCTTTACTTTTGGTGCAGCTTTTGGGTAAGGTCTATAATAATTTTAGAACAAAAAGTTGCATTATCATTATTACTTAAGTAAGTCCTTATACTGAAAATAATAAAAATTTCAACTCAAAACTTTTGTGGGGCAGATTTTAACGCGAAACAACCAGCCCCGTTTGTATATAACTTTCTGCCCCAATACCAAAATGAAACATTTGATATGATATAAATAAGAAGTACGCAATTATTTTTAAATAAACAATGTGATTTTATAAACAAGCAAATTAAAGAAATGACACCAAAATTACGAAAAAATACAAATACATCTTGTTTTTGGTCACCACGTACGCAGATGTACTTAGTGACTACGTAGAATCAGACGATGCCATGATCGTTTCTGTCTGTAAGAACTTACCCTCGTAATATCCAATCCCGGTCATCCCTAATACCCATTGAAGATATAATTTATTGTTTAATACTCAAGCAAAATATATGTTTTTGCCTCCTTAAGCCTCATTCCCACCTCTATCATAGTCGTAGTCGTAAGTCGTTAGTCGTAACCTTGAGAGTTTGACATACGAAACAACGTTACAGCGTTTCCACCTCTTGTCGTAGTCGCAAGTCGTTAGTCGTTAGTCGTAGTCATAAGGATTTGGCGCTGCCAAACTTTTTGTCGTAATCATAAATAGAAAGAGACGGCAACACTATATTTTCTGAAATAAATTAAATTAATATTGTTTTTTTCAAAATCGGCATGAAAATCGTCATTTCCAGACTAATTTGCGGCATGAAAGTTAGATTTTCATGACTAGGCATGAAAATTTTATTTTCATGCCTAGTCATTTTTACTTTCAACTTTGTTTACTTGTCATGACAACTGTTTCTAAAATTTGTGACAGCTCTGATGATTTATGCAAACCTAATTTTTTTTATAATTTTAAGCTTAATTGCCGATTTAAAAAAAATAGATACATCACGCGTCATAAAAATGTCTTTGCTTGACTCGGAGGCTTTGAAGAAATGCTCGAACGCTGCGCATCCTCGCATTCTTCAAACGCCTCCTCGTCTGCAATGAAACATTTTCATGACTTGTAATGTAATATACTATTAAATATTTCTGGATGTTTTATAGTTGTAGTTAATTTAATATTACATAAATGATTTATTTGATATTATTTTATTACACATTTGAAATTTTCATGGTATGTTCACATACAATTGAATACATTTTATGCATACATTTATTTTTTATTATTCTTCATAATACATATTATTTATTTCCTGGGCAAACTAATAATGTTTCCAATATAACAGTGAAATTAAATAATTAATTATTTTAGATGTATTAACTCATTTATCAGTTTAGTTGTGAACAAAATATAACGCTTATGATAAGAGCTGGAAACGGTCGGTTTTCCTTACGACTACGACTACGACTTACGACTAGGGATGGCAACGATATATCGATATTTGATTTATATCGATATATTTAAGAAATATATCGATATTTTTAAATCGATATATCGCTAAAAATATCGATTAATTCCTAAATAAATCGAGAAAAACAAATTTAAGATTTTTTATTAATTCTGCTGCACACAGTGCACCTATGCTGTGGTTGGATTACGAAATAGGAATTTGGCATCGGATGTCGGCGGGGAATGGGAAAAAATGTTGATGGAATCTTACTTAAGAAGTTTTTTGTACCTAACTTAATTTAATAATTTTAAAAATGTCATTAAAATACAAAATATTTTATTTATATATATTAAAATTCCCTTCTACTATAAAGTGTAGGCAAATGAAGATGATATTTTATTTTGTGAACAGTATTATTAATTTTTTTTAAAGAAAAATATATATTTATCGATATATCGCATATATCGATATATATTTTTCGATATATTTTAGTATCGATTCACGAATTGCGATATATCGTTCGATACGATATATCGATTTATTAATAATTTTTGCCATCCCTACTTACGACTACGACTATGATAGAGGTGGGCATGAGGCTTTACTGGTTTCGTGATTTTAACTTAAATGTGTTATATTCTTCTTTCATTTAATTTTTTTGTTGCAGCCCGTCTCGCTCGCCGACAACAGAACAAACGATATAAACCTGGACAGTTTCCATGCACAAATTGTAATAAAGTTTACAAATGGTATCAGTCTTTAATGAAACATAAAAAATATGAGTGTGGAAAAGTTGCTTCATTTCAATGTAATTTTTGTAGTTATAGTTGTAAACAGAAAGAAAGTATGAAAAGCCATATTTCTAGAAAACACAAAAATTAAAAATAAAGTTTTATTTTAAAATTAAATAAGTATTTTATTGTGTCACCCAATTACCGATTCACAATTTCGTGCATATGTTTTGATGGTAGGTATAATAAGTGTTCAACTCACTTATCACGAAACTGAAAGAATATTTTCAAAATTTGCAATTTTAGTTTTCAGGTTTTATAATCACTGGGTCACTGTGGTGTGATGGACTCTGCCGTTATAAAAGCGATAATTTCAGATTCTACATTCTTTCACTCTGTTTCAATCAGGGATTTGTTATTACTGGATAGAGTATGACCTGCAATCACGCCTGTGCGTCTCCATATATAGGCGTGTAACAGCTGTGGCCGAAGAATCTACAGTAGAATCGGGGAGACAGCCGAGGTACGTCATCATTTGGTGAAAAACTTTATAATATTAAAGTAACTGAAACGAAAACTAAACTTGTACCAAATGTACATAAAAATTAATAATGAGTTTTATAAATATGCCTACGTATTATATTATCATTAAATCAATATGAAATAGTTTATATATGTATTTAAATGACCGTATATGAATCCATCAATTTTATTTTTTTTTCTTCGAGTGGTAACACTGAATTATAGTACGTTTATATACTTGATTTACTGTGTGAGTTTCTGATTTTCTTTTGGCTCCTTTTTTACCAGTTTGGTTTATATCTTTTTTCTTAAATCTGTCTTTTTCAAAACAACATTTCGTGATTGTTGCAACATTGTTGCAACATGCGCATCATATTACATTACGATTCAAAGAACTAATGTAAACATGTTCACAGCTGACGTCACATAATTTAGTTAATTTTTTGATAACGTACCTCGTCTGTCTCCCCGATTCTACTGTACTAGAGGTAAATTCAGTTAAGGAGAATTCCGCGCGAAGTACGAATTCTCGTCTTAGAAAGAGAGGCATAGATGATAAACAAGAGGAAATTACGCTACTGTCTGTTCTACAGAACATCAGATTCAATATCTGTTATTCTCATGTTGACGTTCGTAGTATTTTGCATCGTGTAACGCTGTGAATTTTGTAATTGATTGTGATTGAGTTATAGTTTAGTTTAGAAAATTAAGCGAAGTGCAGCGTAGCATATACTCGCTAGCTCTACATTTGTAAAAAGGACAGTACATGACTAGCTCCGCCTTCTCGCGCAGCTCAGGGTACTAGATATCTGAATTTTACTCTATCATGCTCAGTGACATTCATTATAAAATCATGATCGTTTGTGTCTTTATAGCACATCCCTAAGTCTTTTACATTATCTGTAATGTGCTTTGTAAAAATTTATCCCCATAACAACAACCCCGTTCGCCGTTCTACCCTACATTTTTAAGCCTGTTTAACATTATACTTTTTTCGCCTAGATTCATGCTAGATTTTTCGTTTGATTTCCATCCTAGATTCGTTCGATTTTCATATTTTATTTCCAAACTATTCGTATACAATCGGGATTCTTCGATTTTTTCCGAAATGATCCAAGTTAGGCAACTTTAAAATAATAAATAATATTCTTACTTATTCTGACAAGTGACAACTTAAGATTTGGAAGTTAGAATTTATAATGGAAAAAATATTAACACAACAAGTGCAAAACTCATAAACGTTAACGTGAACAAATCAAAACAAAATATCAAAACTTTTAAGGGTTGGTCAAACTAACTCCAGATTGAACTGTGCATGCGTAGACAAATCTAGTATGAATCTCGAATAGAAAAATAGAGCCGGGCGTATATTTCTAATTTCTATACTAGAAAAAACTATGGAAATCGAACGGAACTCGGATGGGAATTTCTGATTTACATTACACTAGAAATGGCTAGGAACTTCTCGGATGAATCTCGAACTAGAATTTAGACGAAAAAAGTATAATGTAAAACAGGTTTTACAGGAAATGGATTAGAATTAGATATACTGAACTAACTCTGGAGAGATTGGAGGTGTAGGGGCTATAATGTAATGTGCACAAGCTTGTAATAATAGAGATGCTTTACTTATCTCTTCTCCTATTTCTTACTCACGAAAATAACAGTTAATATTTCAAAACCGTATTTCATTCTAATAAAAACAAATATAATTTTGTTTCAGAGATCCAGAGCTCTTCGTCAGTTTGTTACTTGGTGTCCCCTGAACGTTTAAGATTAGGACGCCCAAGAAAAAGTAAATTAAAATAATTTTATTATTTGTACTTAATAGTACCTAATCGTATTACTTTTTAGATCAAACTACAGCATATTCTAAAAGATATCCTTGCAAAAAATGTGAAAAATCATATAAAAATTTACGACACTTGAGATCGCATGAGAGATACGAATGTGGCGTTCCGCCACAATTTGAATGTGAATACTGTCATCACAAGTTTACGCTGAAAGGAAATTTGAACACTCATTTAAGATACAATCGATGTCCTGTATTGTCGAAGAGTTAAATAATTTGGTACATACTATTTTCTGTTTTATTGATTTGAATATAGCTGGTATACCAAGTTCTGGTTAAGGCTTATTAAATAAGAGTCAATAACTTTTTATAATAAAGAAATACCATGTTCATCTTATTTATTTAAGCTGCAGAAATTTTTCTTGTAAATGTGTACTAATTTAATTGTATCTCTTTCATATTTGTTTATAATGAGATCACGTTTTCGAATTTTTGTGCTTATTTGTAAGTTGACTCGCAAGTGTCTGGCCTCAAACTTCGTTCACCAGGGTTAATCTTTTCTTTTGATCCTCTATTCGTATTCTATTTTTATCATTATTAATTTCATTTATTATTTCCCATTTACATTAATTTGAATTTTTTGATCAAGATTCACATTTAATGAATAGAAACGTTGTAATTATTTGCAAATAAAATATTAGATAGGTAACTTAAAACCAAAAGACTGTTTTGTCACTGTTTAGATATAATTTTAACTTTTAAGGTTACTTTACAGTATAAAGTAAGAAAGGTGTATCAATAGGAAATAGATTTGATTTAATTGTCGTTTGAATGTTATAAAAGTTTTGTAAACAAAAATTTTGATCTTAATTCTAATTTATCATTAAATTTTTGAATGAAATAATTAAGGATGGGGACTGTACCAAAATAAATAATTATATTAATTAGGTATAATGAGTTCTAAAAATTTCTTTAAATCGACCGTATTTTTGTGATTATTTGTTATGACCAATCAAACTGTCATTTTCCATTGTTGTGCATTTTAAATAAGTGATTAAATGGCAAATGGCTTTTTGAAGGCATATTTAGCCGATAATTAGTCCAGGACATTAGAAATTGCGCCCTTTTCTTGCTAAGCATAGATTATTGACGGGTCAATTTAAATTATATATATTTTTGTTATATGAATTAGAATTTAATCAAAGTGCGCTACAGGCGATTTTTATTTAGTTCAAGGTCAAATGCCTTTAAATTTCAAGTTATACTTTTTCATATAAAAAATTTTGATTTTGAAAAAGTGTTATTATACATAATCATTTCAGATAAAATTCCTCGACCTGCGGCCTAAGGTTTTTTTCAACCTACCTACTGCTCAAACACTTTTTAAGCAAAATTTATTTAATTCATAGCACTCGGGATATTATTATTTATTATACTGTCAAAATTATAACTAGGTATAATTTGTTTTATTCGCTTATTCGATTCAGTATTTTTTTCTTATAATAATAATAAAATAGGGGAGACCGGGGATGAAAGTAACAGAGGTAGTAGTTTTTGGTAGATGGCACTATAAGTGCTATTATAGCGTTTAAAGACATGCATCTGTCGACACGAAGTAGTGTTTTGCCATTGTCGTTGAGAATACGTTCAAGACAAAACTCGTATCTGCTTTTTGGCTGAAAGTAAATTCGCTGTGTTTTCTTACGGGTGATTTTACTAGAAGCTCTTGAATAATAATCAAAATGTAAGTAAATAATTTTAATCTATTTTTAGTTAGGTATCGGTCGGCATGACACAATTCAGCATTGAAATTGTGGTTGTGTAATTTTTCTCTAAACTTCTTTAGTTTACCATTGGGGCTGATAGTAACAACCAACCCCAACATATTTTTCCATTATTATAATATTTTTATTATATAATTGATGTTGCCACTTGCAGATGAGAACTTATAAACGGAAAACAAATCGAGGAACTATCTCCTCAGATTTGATAAAAAGAGCAGTTTCTTTGGTCATCGATAAAAACAGGCCGATTAGAGCAGTAACAAAAGAGTTAAATATTTGTCACGTTACACTCTTTCGCTATGTAAGAAAGAAGCGACAAACTGGAAGAGATCCTGATAGAACTGGCTATATTCCTAACAGGCAAATTTTCAACGAGGAGCAGGAGGCAATTTTATTTAAATACTTGAAGAAATGTGCAAGTATTTACTTTGGATTGACGCCAGCTGATGTTCGGAAGCTGGCCTACGATTGTGCACTTCACCACAAAATCCAAGTTCCTGCAACATGGACCACGAACGAGAGGGCTGGAGCCGAATGGTTTACCTCATTTCTGAAACGAAATCCCACTCTATCAATTCGCGTACCTGAGGCTACAAGTTTAAGCCGGGCCACATCTTTTAATAAGGCTAATGTCAAGAATTTTTTTGATAAGTTGGAGGCTGTTTTGAGAAAACACAACTTAAGTGCATCACAAATCTGGAATGTGGATGAAACCGGAGTGACCACAGTCCAGAAACCTAAAAAGATTGTCGCAACAAAAGGAGTCAAGCAGATTGGTGCATTAACATCTGGGGAGCGTGGTACTTTGGTCACTCTTGTTGCCTACGTTAATGCATCGGGAAATTCAATTCCATGCATGTTTATTTTCCCCAGAAAGATCTACAAGGAACATTTTGTACGAGATGGTCCCATAGATTGTATCGGCACTGCAAACCCTTCGGGGTGGATGACTGCAACTGACTTTCGTATTTTTATTCAACATTTTATCAAGTCTGTAAGGCCGACCCCTTTATCTCCAGCACTTCTCCTTCTTGATAATCACTAGTCTCACCTTGATATTGAGGTGTTTTCTTTAGCCAAAGAGAACAACGTTATCATGTTGTCATTCCCACCCCATTGCTCGCACCGCCTACAGCCTCTGGATGTCGGTGTATATGGGCCATTCAAGAACTACTTAGCTACATATCAAGATGCATGGATGCATAATAATCCTGGAAAAGTGATGACAATCTACGACTTACCATCAATCGTGAAAAAGCACTCCCGTTGGCAACAACCCCAAATAATATTATGAAAGGTTTCTCGAAAAGCGGAATTTATCCGTGCAATAGAGAAATCTTCCAAGACTCGGACTTTGCAGCGGCCTTTGTGACAGATCGTCCAATGCCTGAGACTTCCGATAGTGCCATAAATGCTGATGAGCCATCACTGGACACTGATCCTGATATTACTGGACCATCGGGCTGCCAACAAATAGTGAGACCAACACAAGAGACAGAAGTTGAAATTGCTGGACCTCTGTTCAGTCCAGGAGCAAGTTCTGAATTCTCACCTGAAATCTTGAAACCATTTCCAAAAGCACCGAAAAGAAAACAAACGAACAGGGGGCGTAAACGCCGTGTAACTGCTATATTAACAGACACTCCCGAAATGGTTGCATTGAAGGAAGAACAAACAAACAGAAATAAGACAGTTGTGAGCAAAAAAAAGAAGAAACAAGTGACGAAACAACTATTCAATGAAAACGAAAGTGACAAAAATGAAGAAGAAGAAGATGACGAGGAGGAAACATTCTGCCTCATGTGTTGTGAACCCTATTCAAGCAGTTTACCTGGGGAGCAGTGGGTGCAGTGTCTCCAATGTAAATTATGGGCCCATGTAAACTGTGTTAAATTTAAAAAAAATGTTCTTATGCAGAAATTGCGACTCAGATGATAGCTTTTCAGATTAAATGATTATTGTTTTTTATGTTTCTTTATATTTTTGTAACAGTTGTACGCAGAAATTGCGACTCGGATGATAGCTTTTCAGATTAAATAATTTATTTTATGTTTCTTTATATTTTTGTAACAGTTTTGTTAATAAATTATATGAAAAAAACTACATATTCTTGTTAATTATTGCAATAATCAACTGTTACATTTTACCCCAATGACTGTTACTTTTTGCCCCAACATTGAGGTTGAAAGTAACACTTGCCGCTGTCCACTAATTTTTTTTTTGTTAACATGCTTGACAAAACATATCTAATAAATACTTCCAATGTAACTTGAATGTCTGGTCTATCGTTTAATAAATATGGATGCCCAAAATTTGTAAAGGTTTAGAAAACAAAAATTAAAAACGAAAAAATGTTACTTTCATCCCCGATCTCCCCTACTTTATTGACAACTAGTCAATCATACAGTGAATTTATTTTATCGTGAAACATGGGATTTAAAATCCATCGTTACAAATTTGACAGCAATCTATCAGAGCGTTTTCTTTTTAAAATGAAACATAGGGAATTAATTTGAATTTTTTAACTAGTGTCACACTGCTATTACCTGGAAATACAATGTATTCTTTAAACTATTAAAAATTCAAGTATTATTGCTTAGTCCCGTTACTATTTCCATATTCGCGTAATCAACTAAAGAGACACTTAAATCCTGCTATAATAATTAACAATAAAATATACCTCCCTCCTTATGATGAGCCATTTCTTGAGCAATCCACTCCAAACGCATAGAACGCGCAACACGAACCGAACGCACACTCCGAAAAAAAGATCGGTTCATTCGGACTCTTTTCTTTAGTTTAGTATTACTATTTCGTAACAAAAACTCGTCTCCATTGAACAACAAACGCAATTCAGTTCTTTTGAGCAAGTACAGTTTACCGACAAGCGATGGATAGCATTTGGTTCTTTCTGTGCGTTGTATTCGTGGCGGGAGGTTTTGAGCGGCTAAATGCAAGTTAAGGAAAAATTTTCTTGACTGATGTTATTTTAAGAAATTACTGGGATGCAGTCAAATTATTTATTATCTCACTCTCTACTAGTTTCGACACCCCAAGTGTCTTCTTCAGGAGATGAGATTAAAGGAATAATATCTTACATATAATAAATACAAAAATATCTTGTAGGTTTGAAGCTCTCATATGGAAGTCGTAATGATTAAAAATATTTACTAGACCAAAAGGATAAAGCAAATAAGTCATAGAAATATAACCGTTTTCACCCATCAAGGAAACTTAAATAAGTAATTTCCATTCCTAAAAATTTGCAAGTGTTCATTCGGTGCGTTCTGTGCGTTCGGCATTAATTGCTCAAGTGAAGACACAGCATTAGGTATTACTACCTATTTAATGAAAAATAGTATATTAATGATAATCTATAATTATAATTGTATAAGTACAAAAGTAGGTATCTAATTTGTCAAAACAGTAGGTACCTATAATAATTCGTTTACGCTCGACCGTATGTATTAAAAAGGTGAAGCTACAATTTCAGTTTAATAGATTTTTCGGTTTCTCAAAATTGTTAAACTAATCCAAGCAAGCAGATCTCAATACAGTGTCAAAAAATATCCTGTAGTGACAAATGCATCCCGATTCCCGGATAATATACTTTCTATGTAATATTTTCTTTAAAAATTAATATTTGATTTATTTTTCAGGATACGGATCAAAATATCAATGCCAAAAATGTATGAAACTTTATCTAAGAAGACGAACATTAATGCGACACTTAAAATATGAATGTGGAAAAAGTCCCAGCTTCTTATGTCCTTATTGTACACATATGACTAGTCAAAAAGGAAATTTATATACTCATATAAGACATGTACATCATAAAATAATGTAATCATATAAATTTCAATAAAATAATAATTTCATCATTTAAGTTTTAATTTTTTAAATTAAATATCTGCATTTTAAGTTATTGTTGATTAAATTTTAAATGATTTATTTGCAAATATTTTTGGGGTACGTTTTATTTTTGATAGTATGTACCTAACCTACATACTGTACCTATTTGGAAGCTGATAATATCTAATGTTTCATACAAGTGCAACTTTATGTTCATGAACATGCTAGCGGTCCCCAGTTCAATTCCCAACACAAGCGACAATAATACCACTTGGTCCGAGTGGTTGGATTCCACTATAATAATCTACCATCCTGTAATTGGGAGTTAATCCTGTAGGTTGAGTACCATTAAAATAAAATAAAAATTGGTCCAAAAATTTATTATTACAATACATTGAAAAATGGTGTGTGGAAAAGATCATAATGGCAACTATAGTAAAAAAAAACTATAAAAACATTATTTTGGTTTTCTTCCCTGCCAAAATCTTGACAATTAACAAACACAACAGAAAAATTTACTTGTGTGTATGTGTAATAATCTAATAACAACACACAATGATTATTATGCATAGTTTAAATGTGTAATTTAAATGGTTATCTATACTATCTATACTAATATAATAAAGAGGAAAGATTTGTTTGTTTGTTTGAATTGAATAGGCTCCGAAACTACTGGACCGATTGGAAAAATTCTTTCACCGTTGGGAAGCTACACTATCCCCGGGTGACATAGGCTATATTATATTTTCAAAAAAAAAAAATTATTTCTTCTTATTACGAAAATGTACAGTGATTTGTCACTTAATTGAACAAAATGACAAACAGATTAGATAACCAGACATTTAATTAAACTACTGTATTAGGTGTTGAATAGGAATTTCGAATTCAGTTGGTCTAGGTGTTTTGATTGAAACAGACAGTTGTGGATTGTTAGTATTAAGTTTTTTTTGTTTATTTGATGTTTATAACGATGTCAAATTGCATTGTTGTCGGCGGCTATCTAATTCAGAGTTTACTGCACCGATTGGGTTCAAATTTGGTATGGTAATAGCTTAAGATGTAGCCTGAGCACAATAAAATGGCGGTAGCCGATTGGGTTTAAATTTCATTTTTCAGGGGGGGTGGGAGGAGGTGTGTTCAAGCGCGTTAAAATTTGGTACAGTAATAGCTAAGAATCTGTCTTGAAACATAGGTATATATTAAAATGTTAGTCCGCCATCTTGAAATAAAATGGTGGCTAGCTAACTCAAAATGTACTGCACCGATTGGGTTCAAATTTGTAATGGTTATAACTTATGAACTAACTTATTACACACGGAAAAAAATATACAGGCGCATTTAACTTCAATGTTATTGTAATTTGGTTATGCTATTTTTTTATACATTTGCTGTAGTAAATTTAAAAAATTTCAATACATTTCACAAAATTATATGTTATCAACACAACCATTTTGTGATTTATATATTGATGTTAAAGTTAATAAGATGCGTTAATAACCAGCATATCAACATTGTATATTTTAGCGCAATATTTGCGGTAAAAGTACAACTAAATATAAACCAAAAATTTCACGTAAAATTTACCACAATAAGTGTAATTTCCAATATTTGCTGAATTGAAGTGTTGAATTTACCACAATGGTTTGTACTTTGTAACTATTTTCTTGTATAGTTTTACTGCAAGTTTGTTTGAACCGGCAAGCTTTATTTTTCTCATTTGTGTATCAGCGTTTGTTGTGTGCATACGTGTCGAAGAACTCACAAATATTTGATAAATAACTAATGAAGGAATAGCTGATAAAAATATTAAGGAGAAGTTAATTTAATGGGATTCAATGCGATTGTCCCGATTTTTTAAACGTAAGTTAATTATGTATTATATCAAGATATTCTAATTCTAGGTACATTACCAAGTATCTACATATGGTACATATAATTTTTATTCATGGTTCCTTTTTTAGAGTCGCATAACTGTTGCAGGGAATGTTTCTTCATATTGAAAATATTTGATTTAAGAAATAATCTATATGAATTGTTTTGTATCTCAGTATGTCACATAGTCGTATAAGATGTTTTTTTCCTAACCTATCCTAATTTTCTTTATAAAATATATTATATTTTGGTAAATAATGCAGTGTTCTTCATTTTTTCTTGTTGTTAATTTAATGTTAACCTCATGATCCTATTTTTTATTTCATATTATGGTATTATGGATACAATGAATGCAGTAAAAGTAAGAAAAATATTTTGTTATTACTTTATAATTTGTAAGAGCACAGTGTTAAAATGAGACACCTTCGTTACTCTTTCAAATTTAGCAATGCACTATATTGCTAAATTTGTAATACTTAGTAACGAAGGTGTCTAATTTTAACTCTTTGCCCTTACAAATTATAAAGTAATAACTAAATATTTTTATTACTTTCACTGCATTCATTGTATGAATAAAACCATAATAATTATCACTAAAAGAAGTATTATTAAAATCTGATATTTGTAAATAAAACTAAATATAATTTTGATTTTTACAATTCATTGTGGTAATATATAAATATTATATGTAGTAATTATTTCCAAATGTGTATTGTGTTCTATACCACAATTGATTCTGTATATTTTAAATCTAAAATTTAATCGCAATATTGTGGTAGAAAGTAACATACAAGAACTACCACAAAACGTTGGTAACTATATCAACACGTTGCTGCTGTCCTAATAATAAACCGTGTTTGTGTAAAATACAATCACAATTGTGTTAAAAATGTCACAAAATTTCTTTGCGTGATGAGCATACTAAAATATCAGTCCGTCATCTTTAAACAAAATGGTGGTAACCGATTGGGTTCAAATTTGGTATGATATCATGGACGTAGTTAGAATTGCCACCATGTATTGTATGGTAATAACTTAGAATTCTTATAACGAGATTCCTTTAAATTCGAGTTGGAGGCGTACCAACGTGAGCCGGGTTCGCTAGTGAAAAAATAAATTGGCTGGTTATTCAGTCAAGGTATAAAATTTATTTAAGTAGATACCTATTTAATTCGGCGTTCAGTTTTCCATAAGAGTTTCGAAAATAATCGAAAATACTGCCGATGTGTTTTGCGGAAATACGTCGAACCAGGAGGCAAAAGTATTTTTTATGATCGAGTGGTATACGCATTGACTATTTCATGAATAAAACAAATTTAACAATTTTAAATAACACAATTTTATTTAGTAGTGTAATTTTTAAATTCATTGTAAATATTTTGACATTTGGTGAAAAATAAACAAACATTTTATTATTGTTTGTTGTGTCATGGTTACGGTGAATATACGCATACTATGTCAATATTCAAAAATATGCACTGGAATAGTTGTATATATAGATAGTTTCTATGGTTTTTGTGAAAAATAATGCATTTTTATTGGTTAAAATATAATGAGGGAAAAAGTCACTAATATACTACTTGTATTTTTCAGGCAGAAAACCAAATTCATATGATGAGCTTCAATTATTCGACGCATATCAAAATATAGTTTGTAAAAATTGTGGAAGAAGGTATCAATCTAGAGGTTCATATAATCGCCATCTTAGACTAAAATGCGGAAAACCACCAGGATTTTCTTGCCCTTACTGTTCACACAAAACTTGGAGAAAAGCTGATTTAAAGAAACATGTTTTTCTTATACATCATAAAGTACACAGTGTATAAAAGACAAGTCTGGAAATCATTTACATTTATTATTTGTCTATTATACAACAATAACTAAAAATGAGAAAATCTATGTCGTATGAATAATTTTAGCACAATTAAGGTAGATACCAAGACCAACCATAGAGTAGGTACCTATCTCTACATTTTTGTGAATTCTTAATATGTGCAGTACATTATCTTCTTTGTAAAATATTTTTTTCAAAATCGGCATGAAAATCTTCATTTCCTGACTAATTTGAGTCTTGAAAGTAAGATTTTCATGACTAGGCATGAAAATAAATAAGTAAAAATGACTAGGCATGAAAATAAAATGTTCATGATTAGTCATTTTTACTTTCTACTGTCTGTAGGAACAAACACTTGTCATGACAACGTTTTCTAAAATTTGTCACAGCTCTGATGATTTATGCAAACCTAATTTTTTCTATAATTTTAAGCTTCTATAATTGCCGATTTAAAAAATAGAATACATCACGCGTCATAAAAATGTCTGCTTGACTCGGAGGCTTTGAAGAAATGCTCGGGCGCTGCGCATCCTCGCATTCTTCAAACAAGCGTCCTCGTCTGCAATAAAACATTTTCATGACTTGTAATGTAATAATATACTATGGTTTAATTGGACACTTACAGGTAAATACATCTAAATATTGCATGCTGTATTATTATAACTTACACAATCATATTAAATATTTTATACCTATTCATATACAGGGCGTTTCAATAACTCTGGACGAAACTTTAGTAGATTATATAATTTGATATACTGATTTTAGATAAAAAAAGATTTTTTTTAAATCGCAAAATTAAGGGTAGTGAAAATATTAGTTGCACTTGTTTTAACGTTCGTTTAACTGTTTATTTATTATGTATTTATAACAAAATTATAAATACTATAAGACTATCTACAAATAGTCACTTGTTATGTAATAATTAATAAATATACAGTTAAATGGACTTTCAAACCAGTGACAAAAAAATTCATGTGGTGTTTCGGCCCTCTAATAGAAATATATGTAATTGGTGTTTTTCATCTTAAAATATTTCTTCCATTTTTAAAATTCCTTCGAAAAAATCACCCTGATTTATCTTTGCCCTTGGACCCATGTAAAGATTATATTCAGGGTTGAAATTAGTGGACCTATTATTCGCACTCAAATTTTCGAATTCTGTCTTTTACATGTTTCATGCAACTCTTCCACGTAGCGTCATCAAAATATCGTTCTGATCGAAAATTTGGAAATGAGGATCATGTTTGGTAGTAGCTGCATACTATGTTGATTGGAATTTTTTTTTGTTCAAGGTCATACGTCAATTATTCATACAAAATTTATTAAATTTTACAAAATATTGTGCAAAGCTTGATGTATGGGTCGTGTATGGGCAACTGAATCGGTTCACTGAGCTGTGAATGGTACTGCGAGACTTGAATAATTCTTCACACGATATTTTCTATGTTTGCATTTACTCTTGTTGTCGTTCTTATATGTATTTTATCTACTTATTGTTAAAAGAAGTTAATATTGCAAAAATGTCTTCAAAGTACCTAACATAACTTTTGTGTATGTAGCTGATAAAATAAATAAAATTAACATAATAATTATATTATAATGTTTATTTTTACATTATAATTTTGTTTACTAACAATGTAACTTATACCAAAAAATCAAATTCTATACTAATAATAATTGTTTTTTTTTAGATCCAACCCAACAAAAACACATCCAACATCAATGTGAATGTGGCAGATGGTACAAACACTCAACCACTTTAAGAAGACATAAGATATATGAATGTGGAAAACAGCCACGGTTTCAGTGCCCTTATTGTCCACAAAAATCTGCATATAAAGCTAGTCTAGATAAGCATATCTTCCGTAAACATGAAACCATGATGGGCAACAAATACGAGAAAATTCATTATAAATACGAGTAGTATATTATTTTATTACGAGCATAAATGAAGATTTATGTTCTGAGGTTGGTAGTTTGGCTGTCGAACATAGTGATCCTCAGCACATAAAGCCATTTTTACTCCGAATAACATAATAAGTAAGGTTTTATTTTCACAGTGTAAACAAATTAGAAAAGAATAATTTAAGAGGAATTTTAAAAATAAGATTGACATAATCGCGATATATTACATTGGAAAAAAATATTATTGTTGCTATGAAAAACAAAAATAAAGTGAATGTCATCGTTGCGTCGGTGCAAATTTCTCCAATAATTTCAACAAAAAATATGTACAATCAAGTAATAATTTGACTTGCACTCATTTTTATTTTTTTAAGTTACAAGTCACTCGACAAAAGTGTTACCTAATTTGCATTTACTAATTTCGCATTTTCACATGCTTCTAGGGTATCTTTGCATTAATAAAAAAGACAATTTATACACACGTAGTACATACCTACATAGGTATATATAACATAAAATAACTAATTTTCCTATTAAATTTGGGGTAGGGGACAGACTTTGGAAAGATCAAACCTTCGCCGTCCTAAAATAATTTACAATCTTTGATTCCTAATACTGGGTCACCGGTGACCCAAATTAAATTATTTATTTTACCTTATTTCGTCAAAATAATAACAAATGTAAAGTAAATTAATTTTATTTCATGTTTTTTTAACATGACTTTATACAAAATTAAGAGTACAATAAACAAATAAACGAGAATTTATTTATTTTATAATAATTGAAAAAAATAAGCAAAAGTACTTATAACATATTATTATATAATATACATATATTATTATAACACTACACCTGCAGTTCTAAAATTATAAAAAAATAGTTAGAATAAGGTTTTTTTTCTTAAATTGTTACTTATTTATAACTTTAACTTTTTTCCCCACCCTTCATCTCATGAACAATACCATTGGTCTGTACGGAAGAATAGTTCATAACTTTTAAAAATAAGTTGATATTTGTAATTTTTTTAATGTAAAATGTCCATTAACATGTTTTAGGAGAATTCACGAGAGGAAATTAAATTTAAAAAATTATTATCAGAGTTATTTAGTAAAAACATGATCTTGGGTCACCGGTGACCCTATTTTAGGACGGCAAAGGTTTATCATTGCCTTTATTCGACATTTTTTTGAGGAACAAGTGCGGAAAAGTATTTGCTGACTCCGCATTATTTAAAATACTAATGTTAATGTTGAAAAGAAGTAACGAAAATTCGACGACTTGAAGGAAAATGAATTTATTTTTAATAAACATTTTCAAATAAATTTTATATTGAATACTTCAATGCCGACTTCAAGAATCTTTCAAAATAAAATATATGCATGGCTTTTTGGTAGGAAATTGTACAGGATGATTCATCATAAGTTGCTTTTTTAAAATGCGTGCCATTCAGGCTGTAGGGATCGTAGTGGGGAGACAGTGATCTCATTCGACAGGTGCACTTTTAAAGTTTTGTTCCCCAACCGGTCAGTCGCCATCACAATATCTTCTCTGCGACTTCTCTGATATAAACACTAATTGTCAACTTCTGCTCTATGCGAATGATACTTCAGCTATTGTCTCAGATAAACTTTTTCATGTTACTAAAACAAATGCAATACTGTCTTCAACGAATTATCAGAATGGTTTAATGATAACAAATAAGACAACTGAAACACATCCTTAGTCAGAAACAACTGCTTATGTTTTATCACTCAAAAGTAGGTGCTATTTGTCTTTGAATTTGTTTCTTTCAGCCAGAAATGGATAATTAGATGTATAGCTGGTGTCTCATCCGCAACATTATTTAGACAATTATTTAAAGAATTAAATATTCTACCTATGCCTTGTGTGTATATTTTTGAGCTTGCTGTATATGTTTTTAAAAACAAAAACACTTTTATTCCAGTGTTGTAATAGATAACAATATTTTTTATCTAGATAAAGATAAAGATAACCTACTTTTTATTTATCTAGATAAGATAATAGATAACCAATGAAAAAATTATCTAGATAATAGATAAAAGATAAATAATTATTATCTAGATAATTATTAGATAATTTATAGTTAATATAAAGAAATATAAAGTATAAGCGGTACCAGCTGGAGAGCCGGCAACGTTGCAAGCTTGTGCGTTGTATGCTTGCATGGAAGAGTTTGATTATATTTGAATTCGATTAAAATTAAAAATTAAAAAAGTTGGTTATAATTTTACTAAAATTGTTATCTAGATGATAATTAAAAATTAGATAAAGATAATTTGTAATATTATCTAGATAAGATAATAGATAAATAAGAAAAAAATTATCTAGATAAGATAATAGATACAAAGATATTATCTAGATGATTTATCTAGATAAAATTATCTAGATAAGTTACAACACTGTTTATTACAAACAACAAAGTTTATAACTTTAATACGAGACAAAAAAAGTCAGTTCAGAATGCCTCAGGTGAGACTCGGCATAAGCAGGAAATCTCCTAGTGTCCTAGGTTTACAGATCTTCAATAAGCTGCCTATAGATATAAAGGATTCCGGAACATTTCCAGTCTTTAAAAATAATTTAAAAAAATATTTAATCAATTTGTCGTTCCCTACATGAATTTTTAAATGTAGTACCATAAGTGTTATTTATGTAATCTATTTTGTACCTGACGTTTCCACATTGTATTTACAATCATTCGGAAATAAATGAATAATAAGTAGGTACCTCATGATTATTTTAATGTTGTTGGTAGATGATCAAATTTTCCATTTTCTCATTGAATAATATAGATACATACATACAACTATCTTCTAACATAAACAAAATATTTGGTATAAATATTAACAAAAACATTTTGTTTCAGTTTACTCACAACATTCAGCGAAAGAGTTATCCTATTTGGATGAAGAAATAATAAACTGTCCGTATTATTGTAATAACTGCAAGAAGGGTTATAAAATTAAATCAAATTTACATCGACATATGAAAATTGAGTGCGGGAAGAAACCTACATTTGTTTGTACTTTTTGTCCATTGAGAACGTACTACAAACAAGCACTATTGAAGCATATACGGCGGAAACACAGTTAGAAGGAATAACTTCGGTGCTCTACTACCGGCAGGACTTTATAAACTAATTTATGTCTTCCTAGTATGTAATTGTTTAATTATGTCATGGATACGAGGTATGTTATATACTACATTATACCCTAGGGCATTAAGAAATTGCCAAGGTAATATTGAGACATCACTAATGTTTTTCTTCTGAAATTAATATATTTTCTGTCTGCTACTAGGATACCAAAAATATTAACAAAATTCGAAACGTCAAAGCGAAATGTCACGCGCGCAATATTTTAAATAAAATAGTAAGACATAAAATATTGTATGCACCACGGGCATCATTGATGTTTATAGCCCTCGGGCGATTTACAGACCCTCGGGCCAGAGGCCCTTGGGCTTGTAAACATGTCGCCCTCGGATGAGCATAAACATCATCATGATGCCCTTGATACATAAATAACTATTTAAGGATGTTATAAACTGAATAGTAAGAAAATAATTGTATTTTGACATATTGGAGGAGAAAATTGTGATCTGATTTTATAGGTAATTTTTTACAACTTTCGTTAGGTGGTTGGTAATAGCCACTTTATCTCACTAATTTGCGTACACAAATATTTATTAAAATATTTTTTGACAGATACTACCCAGCAAACACAGTGTTGACATATACGTAACTATTATGTAATATTTAGAGAACATCGTTGACGAACCTAAATATTGCATAAATGATGCATAAAATTGCCATATGGATGACACATTTTGAAACCATATCTCCATGACATAACACTATAGACATAAAACCAATATATATGTGGCAGGTACGTAACAGATACGGATCAGTTATCGCATGGCATATTTTACATACTCGCCACATGGCACTGCCATATGAATGTAAAATTTTGTAACCATATCTCCATGACATAACTTTACAGACATGAAACCAACATTTATATGGCAGGCACGTAATAGTTAATGGATCAGAAGTCACATGGCATTAGAACTTATATCTTACATACTTGCCACATGGCACTGCCATCTGATTATAACTTTTTGTAGCCATATCTCCATGACATCACTTTACAGACATGAATAATAATTTGAAAAATGAGAGAAATTAGAATAAATAATCTCATATTTACTGACAGTTCATAGTAAGATGGAAATGGAAACGAATCACCTGTTCAATGTACATCCAATCCAACATTCAATGAATACTTTCATCTCATTGGTCAACATACTAAGATTTCTTTAGATTAATTTTTTCCTTCATTTAAACTAATTTTATTTTGAAGCTAATTATTTACAAACCACAAATAATAAATGACACCTGAGAAAATATACCATTTTCCAAAATTTTAAAATAATAATTTGTATTTAAATAAAATAAGCTCAAATGGTCTGTTCACACTAGGAAAGATTTACGTAAAAAGTTTCATGCAAGTAAAACAAGTGCTAGGAGCATTATAAAAGAAACTGTTAATACCGGTTATATTTTATAGAAACTAATTATTTCTATAAAATATATTAAAGGTAGTGATCTTTAATATAATAAATAGAAAAAAGAAACATATTAAGAAAAACTTTCCTCGTGTGAACTAGGCTTAAGAAATCTATCTTATCGATCAAGAGATAACCTCACTTTGTCACTTTCTGTTGACAGATGCTTGGAGTTCTAGCTTGGCATGTCTGCGTATTTCGTACTTAAAGCATTCTATTTTAGTTTATTTGTTTTACTGGATGCACTAAATTAACCATTAATATTATGCAAGCTGAGAAATGTAGATTTCTTTAAATGGATTGTAGTACTTATGTTAATATTTGTGTATTCAGTTTCGTTATAAAATGATATATTACTCCGCCTAATTGTTCATTATTATTTTTTTAGGTATGAATCACATTTTAAGAGATAACTAGTTTATTGAAAATATAATCAACTTTAATTCAGTAGCTGTGAATATGAAACTAGATTATTATATACACATCCAAAATATGTATGAGTTTGACACCAACAAACAACTAAGTAATTCGATTCTATGAAATATCAAAATACCTTCCCTGGTTAGAATGCCACATAGAAACACATAAAAAAAAATGTATACGATTCTATGGTAGTCAATATGTGTATTGAAACACCTCTTTTACCATAAACTGCTGGAAATCCAGATATATATTTTATTGGTTTTTATCCGCATATACGAATGTAAGTCTATTCGATCTTATGAGTTTTAATGGTACACAGGTAGAACGGATTTTATACGATTCTATGGTAATCAATATGTGTATTGAAACACCCCTTTTACCATAAACTGCTGGAAATCCAGATATATATTTTATTGGTTTTTATCCGCATTTACGAATGTAAGTCTATCCGTTCGTATGAGATATAATGGTACACAGGTCGAACGGATTTTATACGATTCTATGGTAATCAATATGTGTATTGAAACACCTCTTTTACCATAAACTGCTGGAAATCCAGATATATATTTTATTGGTTTTTATCCGCATTTACGAATGTAAGTCTATCCGTTCGTATGAGATATAATGGTACACAGGTCGAACGGATTTTATACGATTCTATGGTAATCAATATGTATTGAAACACCTCTTTTACCATAAACTGCTGGAAATCCAGATATATATTTTATTGGTTTTTATCCGCATTTACGAATGTAAGTCTATCCGTTCGTATGAGATATTATGGTACGCAGGTCGAACGGATTTTATAGGTATCTATGGTATTTAATATGTGTATTGGAACGCGCATTTTACCATAAACTGCTGGAAATCCAGTAATTTATTTTATTGGTTTTTATCCGCATATAAGAATGAAAGGTCTATCCGTTTGTATAGGATATAATGGTACACAAGTAGAACGGATTTTATTGGAATCTATGGTACTTAATATGTATTTTACCATTCATTGCTGGTTACAGTCTATCTGTTTCTATACGAATATCGGTAGAAGGTATAAGTTAGAAGCCACAGGTAAAAATAGCGGAGAAGTAAGCACTTCGAAAATTAGACACTTAGTGATTCATATACGGTTTTATAGTAACTTCGCTATTAACTTTTAATTGGATTTTATCCGTTTCTATGTGATAAACATTCTATTTGATCCTATGAGCAAAGTGGGATACTATTTTCTATGAGAATTTATACGTATTACACACCTTGTGATTTCTATACGATTTTATAGTAATTTTGCTATTAACTTTTAATTGGATTTTATCTGTTTCTATGTGACACACATTCTATTTGATCCTATGAGCAAAGTGGGATACTATTTTCTATGAGAATTTATACGCATTACACACTTTGCTATTTCTATACGGATTTATAGTAATTTCGCTATTAACTTTTAATTGGATTTTATCCGTTTCTATGTGACACATTCTGTTTGATTCTATGAGCAAAGTGGGATACTATTTTCTATGAGAATTTATACGCATTACACACTTTGTGATTTCTATACGATTTTATAGTAATTTCGCTATTATCTTTTAATTGGATTATATCCGTTTCTATGTGACACACATTCTATTTGATCCTATGAGCAAAGTGGCATGCAATTTTCTATGAGAATTTATACGCATTACACACTTTGTGATTTCTATACGGTTTTATACTAATTTCGCTATTAACTTTTAATTGGATTTTATCCGTATCTATGTGACACACATTCTATTTGATCCTATGAGCAAAGTGGGATACTAATTTACTAAATTGCATGTCACTTTGCTCATAGGATCAAATAGAATGTGTCACATAGAAACGGATAAAATCCAATTAAAAGTTAATAGCGAAATTACTATAAAACCGTATAGGAATCACAATGTGTGTAATGCGTATAAATTCTCATAGAAAATAGTATGCCACTTTGCTCATAGAATCAAATAGAATGTGTGTCGCATAGAAACGGATAAAATCCAATTAAAAGTTAATAGCAAAATTACTATAAAACCGTATAGAAATCACAAAGTGTGTAATGCGTATAAATTCTCATAGAAAATAGCATGCCACTTTGCTCATAGGATCATATAGAATGTGTGTCACCTAGAAACGGATAAAATCCAATTAAAAGTTAATAGCGAAATTACTATAAAACCGTATAGAAATCACAAAGTGTGTAATGCGTATAAATTCTCATAGAAAATAGTATGCCACTTTGCTCATAGAATTAAATAGAATGTGTGTCACATAGAAACGGATAAAATCCAATTAAAAGTTAATAGCGAAATTACTATAAAACCGTATAGAAATCACAATGTGTGTAATGCGTATAAATTCTCATAAAAATTAGTATCCCACTTTGCGCATAGGACCAAATAGAATGTGTGTCACATAGAAACGGATAAAATCCAATTAAAAGTTAATAGCGAAATTACTATAAAACCGTATAGAAATCACAAAGTGTGTAATGCGTATAAATTCTCATAGAAAATAGCATGCCACTTTGCTCATAGGATCATATAGAATGTGTGTCACATAGAAACGGATAAAATCCAATTAGAAGTTAATAGCGAAATTACTATAAAACCGTATAGAAATCACAAAGTGTGTAATGCGTATAAATTCTCATAGAAAATAGTATGCCACTTTGCTCATAGAATCAAATAGAATGTGTGTCACATAGAAACGGATAAAATCCAATTAAAAGTTAATAGCGAAATTACTATAAAACCGTATAAAAATAACGAATTGTGCATTTGCGTATTAATTCTTATAGAAAATTAATTGCCATTCTGCGTATAGAACCGAATAGATTACATTTCTCATAGAAGCATATAATAGTCCAGTCAAATTAGAGTTTCACCTCGGAATGAGAGATAATAAGCTGTAAACTCGTATATACCTTCATTTTGGCGTTCTAAAAGTTGTCTCAAAAGTCTCATAAAATCTCGTGTCTGCGTCGTAAGTTATTCGAGGTCAAAGGTCACAAAACTCGGTTTTTCGAGATTATCTAGGTTTCTATAGCTCCAATGATGTTAACCTATTATAAAAATTGTAGAGAATAAAATTTCCTACAACTTTGGTATGAAAAAAAAATTTCCGATCAATAGTTCAAAAGTTACGGCCGAAAGAAAAAGGAACGCTTTAAAAAAATTTAATTATGGCATTACTTTATGTCATAATATACAAAAACGACTGTAACTTTTCAACACATTAAAATATTGACTTCCGGTCTGAAGCATTCAATTCTTAAGGCTATTTTAAACCTACAATCAGTGTTGTAATAGATAACAATATTTTTTATCTAGATAAAGATAAAGATAACCTACTTTTTATTTATCTAGATAAGATAATAGATAACCAATGAAAAAATTATCTAGATAATAGATAAAAGATAAATAATTATTATCTAGATAATTATTAGATAATTTATAGTTAATATAAAGAAATATAAAGTATAAGCGGTACCAGCTGGAGAGCCGGCAACGTTGCAAGCTTGTGCGTTGTATGCTTGCATGGAAGAGTTTGATTATATTTGAATTCGATTAAAATTAAAAATTAAAAAAGTTGGTTATAATTTTACTAAAATTATTATCTAGATGATAATTAAAAATTAGATAAAGATAATTTGTAATATTATCTAGATAAGATAATAGATAAATAAGAAAAAAATTATCTAGATAAGATAATAGATACAAAGATATTATCTAGATGATTTATCTAGATAAAATTATCTAGATAAGTTACAACACTGCCTACAATACAATTTTTAAAATTTTGGAGGTCCTAGTTTAGCCAAAATTGAAACAAAAAAAAGAATTATTTTTTTGTATTTTCTTAAATTATTGTGTTTAATCAGCTCTAATTTCTGAATGAATCGAGATATCAACTTTCGGTTCTCACCATTGAATTCCTGAGACTTTTTGCCATAAGGCACATTATTTCAAAAATGGTTTAAAGAACTTTGTTGACCTGAAATTTTAAGTTTTTCGTCGAGAGAATATAGTGAAATTTTAGTTGTGTTATAAATTATTGTAATTAATCAGCTCTAATTTCTCAACTAATTAAGATATCGACTTCCGGATTCCAGCATTGGATTTCTGGGACGTTTTTCTATAAGAAACAATATTTTTTAAATCTTTTAAAGGTATGTGATGACCTAAAATTTTAAGTAATTTATAACAAAACTAAAATTTCACTATATTCTCTCGGAGAAAAACTTAAAATTTTAGGTTACCAAAGTTTTTTTAACCATTTTTGAAATAATGTACCTTATAGCAAAAAGTCTCAGGAATTCAATGCTGAAAACCGAAAGTTGATATCTTGATTCATTCATAAATTAGAGCTGATTAAACACAGTAATTTAAGAAAATACAAAAAAATAATTATTTTTTTTGTTTAAATTTTGGCTAAACTACGACCTCCAAAATTTTAAAAATTGTATTGTAAATTGAAAATAGTCTTAAGAATTGAATGCTTCAGACCGGAAGTCAATATTTTAATGTGTTGATAAGTTACAGTCGTTTTTGTATATTATGACATAAAGTAATGCCATAATTAAATTTTTCAAAAGCGTTCCTTTTTCTTTCGGCCGTAACTTTTGAACTATTGATCGGAGAAATTTTTTTTAATACCAAAGTTGTAGGAAATTTTATTCTCTACAATTTGTATAATAGGTTAACATCATTGGATATATAGAAACCTAGATAATCTCGAAAAACCGAGTTTTGTGACCTTTAACCTCGAATAACTTACGACGCAGACACGAGATTTTATGAGACTTTTGAGACAACTTTTAGAACGCCAAAATGAAGGTGTATACGAGTTTCCAGCTTATTATCTCTCATTCCGAGGTTGAGCCCATTTTTTTGCTTAAATGACTGGACTATAAAATCCGTTAAGAATTTTATCGTAAATTTACAATTATTGCAGATAAAATATGTTCCGAATTGATCCAGATTAAAACCCAATAGAATATATTACCACATTGCGTATAAAATGACAATAGAAATATTACGGCTCATAGAATCCCATAAATTCTCATAAAGTTTTTATTACAACTTTGTGCATGGCGGATAAAATTCGGCGTGTGCACATAAGTTACGATAAATTCTCATTAAAACTTTATATGTATTAACTACCATTTTATCTGGCATTTTAACCAGGGTTCACATCCATAGCCATTAGCCACTACAACAAAAAATAATGTATTTAAATAGAAGTTTTTGTTCGCATAAGCATTTGTCTTTTTGAAATGTATACTTCTTGTGCTATGGATTTTGTTTCAGCACTCTGGGCTCGTTAAAATCATATTATTCACAATATTATTAAAAGTATTAGTTTTAAATTATTAAGTTTTATTTACACTACTATACTGTACACTTTAAATTGATATTTCATATAAACTATACGATATGTCAGATTAGCCGAGCGGTTTGAAGCGTATAGGAACATCGTCCCGAAGGTCCAGGTCCATGGTTCAAATCCAGCACGATCCAACAAATATCAAATTAACATTTGTATCTCTCTCCGGTTCTATGGATTCTCGATGGATTCAACTTTTAGTTATAAAATGTTGCTTAAACATGTGTTTTTTTAATATAAATAAAATAATTTTGCTACATTTTATATAGTACGTAATACAGAAATGTATATGCCATATGGCGGTAACCTGCCGTGGCCATATAGCAGTACCGTTGTCTTTCAAACGTAACTCCCATGTGGCATACATGGTGAGAATGGCTGACATAGGAAAGCGCATGCAAGCTCCATATATGTTGCATGCCATATGGCAGTAGACATGAATGGTGTACGTGTTTTATGTATGCCACATCATAGTTATCTAACTGTGTTTGCTGGGTACTTATTGATATGATGGCGTCGGATGACGTAATGTACAAAACAATAGAATTTAAAATATAAAATGACAACACACATATAGATTAGGTATAATTTGGTTAGGTACGTTAGTTACAATAAATAAATTAATTTTTCTAACCAAACGTCAAAAATGTTTTGTAAAATAAATCGTTTGGGTAGTGTTTCTTTGACAAGAAAAATACTCTTCCTAAATACCATTCTAGATAATATTTTTTGAGAGAATTGTTGTCTATTCCACGGCAACTTATTACACAAAACATTATGGGAAATTTCCCTGAACTACATTTTGTGAAATTTTCAGAAGATGTTTTGTGTTGTGAAATTGTCAGAAATAAGTTTCCGTCGAAACGACAGAACTCTAAAAAAATATCATCCCTCGCGGAGAAAAATTGTTTGTTTACCGCAAAAAAAATTACTTGCATCAATTTAAAAAAATATTTATTAAGTACAGCATAAATAAGTTTGCAGACGTAATAATAAAATCTCGAATAAAATACAGCTGAACTTGGTTTTGTTAACATCACTAATTTATTTAGTTTATAGAACAAATATTTAAAAGTTTTATAGTAAACTATAGTGCGGATTCTATGCATTTGCATAATATTGTATTATTGTACATATTAGTTTGTTTTTTTTACAAATGTTTGCATTTCATACAAAAATAGATCAAAATATGGTATAATATTTTTTGTCTATTTTTTAAATATTTCAATATTTTTTACATAAATATTTATTAAAAATGCATGTACTTAACTGCAAATTTTGTACCTTTTAACCCAAAATTTCAATTAATTAAATTTTTTTATAGGTATGTATAAAATTTATAATCGCTCAAATTTGATATCACATCCTAGGTAGTAGTTTTTACATTTATTTTAAAAGTGGGTAGGCAGGTTTATTTTATATGATATTCTCGTGCATTGTTGATAAAATGTAGTATTTTTCTGATTTATAAAAATAAATTATTAGTACAAATGAATAAAATTATGTTGCATATCTGCATATGCATGCATATATTTGTAAAATATTGCATATTTGTTTAATTTTGTGCATATATTGAGTATATTTAGGTCATATTTCAATGCATATTGCATGCATATTTTGATCATATTTGCCTGCATATAATCCGAACTAATAATAATATATCCTAATTTGTAAATATACATAATATCCTGTTACTAACAGGATATGTATTGCCACCTACTTGTTCTAGTTGCAACAACAAAAATATAATTTCAGTCAATAAATTGTTTAGTTTTGGATAATATTTCCTAATATTTTCGTTGAGATTGATATCATGTTAGATTATTGTGTTCTACGTTTTTAATAAGCACTCATAAAATGACCAGTTTCAAAACTAAACAAACATCTGCAAAGAATTACTTCTTTGCGTATTTTAATATCATGAAAACGAGTTCTTTTAAATGAATGGAAGCAAACTGTTACTGTTACTGTTATAGGTTAAGTGGGAGATTTTTTAGACAAAAATACTAACTCATGTGACTGTAAATCAGTGTGTCTGTGTATAGTTGTATATAGAAAATAGACAAAAAAAACAAGCTTAACGAATCAAATTTAATATTGTTTACTTGCAAAATGGAAAGTGGGAAGTGATTTTAACCTGTTAATATTATTTTTTATTCAAACAAATCAAAGGAAGACTTACAATTACGAATTTATATTATAAATATACGTATAGCGTGTATTTTATTCTTTTCATTAATATAATTTTGTTCAACAAATATATTAAGGCGCTACACTTGTGCCAAAAATATAGTGAAAAGGGGAGCTTGCTATATTACAAACTGAGCTTTTGTTAGTACACCTACACAGTGCATATTTTATATTATAGATAGTTAAAAGATAACCCTAGAGTGCTATGAAATTATATTTTTGAAATACCTAATAGTCTTTTAGTAATAAATTAGTAAAAATAGTCTATTTGGCCGATTTTTTACTATTTTTTTTCTCAGATGTGAAATTTTTTTGACAAAAAATATTTTCATAGCACTCTTACGACCAATGCAAGGAATCGACTATGTAAAACAAAATTAATAAATATGCATTAATAAGGCCATAATTTGAAATATTAAAATGCATAAATAAATTCTTATTTTCTCTAATTGTTGTCGCAACAATACATTATATGAATTTTTCGATTAAGTAATGCTATGTTATTACTCATGATAAATTTCAGATTTATATTTTGAGCGATATAGCCAGAATCATGAATTCTGATTCTATTGCAGCAATATTGCAGTCCACAAGTGTACCGCCTTAAGTATTTTATTTGCTTATTCCTCCACCCAACCAACTAGCTGAGACAGCAACATTAATTATTATTACGTATAGCAAATGTATTTTTCCTTTAGAAACGATATTATGTAAAGGATCGTAATTTCATTACGTCAATCTTTATTGAACGAAGCGAATCGTAAAGATTATCAGACGAGGTGAAGCCGAGTTTAATAACACGTCATGTACCATTGTAATGATTTGTATAACGATCCGTATTAAGTATATACCAAATCTGCTGGCGTAAATTAGACAAAAGATCAAATAAATTACTTATATGGTTTTTTATTATGAAATTTAAATTTGTTCCTCAAATTGATGTTTATATTGTTATCTTTATGATGCACGATAGCAGATATTTTTATGTTATCATTATATTTATATATCTACTTGCGCCTACCGGTTACCTATATTCATTTATTGAAATGCACTGTCACATTATTATTATTTTTATTTTTGTTTATAAAGTTTTAAAAATTTCAATCAAGATAAAAAATGCAAATGTCAAAATTGTCAAATAAGTTACATAAATGTATAGATCTCAGAGACATACTAGTGTGACACAGAAAAACAATTGCATTGCATGTTTATGTCGAAAAAACTCATATGAGGTATATAATTGATTAACACATTTGTCTAAAACACGTGGTACTTATACATAAGAGATAGGGTTGTATACCTATGCGTAAATTATAATTTTCTACGTCTACAGGTAAAGTTTGCGTAAAACTATGTAAAATGTAGACAATATAGACTTTGCGTAAAGTATGTAAATAATTCAATTGTCGGAAATAATTTTATTCGTTTTCGGTGTGATTTGTACTTTGTCTACATTGTGTACACTGGTTACATTATTTATACAGATTACTGCATTCGCAGGTTACGTGTTTGTCTACGTGTAAAATTACACGTAATCTACGTCGTGTAGACTACGTAATGTGAACAATCCTGTAAGAAATCCATTATTGTAAAATTCAAAATATTGAAATTTTCTTTAATTTATGTAAAGCTTAAAATGTACACTGTTATTAAAAATACAATAAAATCCAACAATCGTATTACTAATTTTATTATTTATACGTAAATAAAGTTTTACTATTTAAGTAGTTTAAGAATGCAAAAGAAATTAATTGTTAATAAGGTGTTCAAGATTCTAAATCCAGCTTGAAGTTAGTAATCGTTAATTATTTGTTTCTGTTTGATTTTTTTGTAATTTAATTCTCGTCAACTACAGAATATAAATTTCAAATTATCCAATCATTTTCAAATGTCGTAAATATTTATTTACTCAGAAATACATACATTAACAATTTGTTTTGATTTCAGATCAGACGCGTTTGTTCGCAACAAAAACATTTGCGAAAAAATTTGCATTTCACTACAGACTTGGGAAAGATCATCGATATCATTGCCTTTATTGCGACCGACATTATAAAGTGAAGTCACTTGTTATTCGACATTTAAGACACAAGTGCGGAAAAATTATTGCTTTTTATGACTGAGCATTATTTAAAATATTAATGCTAATGCTGCAAACAAGTAACGCCGACTTCGTTGAAGATAAAATTCAAGGTAATGAATTAAGTGGCAGAAAAAGGCGTGAGTTAAAAATTACTCATTCAAGTTGTTAATTGTATTTTAATTCCAATATTTCGCAAACAATTTTGTTATTTCTTCAAGTCAAGGGAAAACTAAAACGTTGACAATTTAGTTAAATTTTTGTAAAGTTAACAAATTTTAAGTAAATAGGTAGGTACTTACAATAATATAACAATATAAATTTTGACAAAATTTTACAAATTTTCATTATTCCATAAGTATAAAAAAACCGAAAATCACAACCGCATGTTATTGCTGCGAGGTTAATAGTTTTACAAAGGTTTACCTAACCTCAACAAGAAGAAGAAAAACAGCAAGAACCGCTATGGTTGATATAGGCGCAAAATAATGAAGCCAATACAGTGAACTATAAAACCAACACAAATAATGTTAGTGCCATTTACTCATGTCTTTTAAAAACTAAATTTTGAGCCCATCAACAATGGCTGTTCTTGCTTGTTTTTCTTCTTCTTGTTGAGGTTAGGTACCTAACCCTTACGCAATTAATCTCGTACCAACAACGGTTGTAAATTTCTGCTTTTGTGTTTTTTACTTAACTTGCAAAATAATGAAAATCCATAAAAAAATTTCAAAATTTATAATGTTATAGTATTATAAATACTTATTTGTATTTGAAGACCACATAGGTAGAACGATCAAAGTCCAAAAAATCAAAAAATGAGTTTTTGGTACCATCTTGTAGCAAAATAAGTACATTTTCTTATAGCGTTCAGAAAATTGCAGTAAAAACGATCTTAGGCACGATTTTCAGGCATTGAAATAATTGTGTCGTGTCCACTGGAAGAACGATCCAAGTCCAATTTGTTTAACGGAATATCGATCTTAGTTAATTGTTTATAATAAATTAGTTTATTTTACAAGAACTTAATGTTATTATTTTTTATTATTAATACCTATAACCCCTATAACTGTAAGTTGGAATAAAATAAACCGTTATTTTTAATATACGAGTACCATATTTCCAATATACAAGTCTTGAAATCTTAAAATTCAATTATCTCGAAACAAACAAAATGTGACTTTGATCGTTCTTCCTATATGGTCTGCATTTGTTAACTTTAAAAATATTTACCTAACTAAATTGTTAACATTTTAGTTTCTTTCTGAAGATGCAACAAAATTGTTTCCGAAATATAGGAATTAAAACACAATTTAAAACTGAATAATAAAATATAATTAACACTTAATCGAAAATTATAATAAAATAATTAATGTCGCTGTGGACCCTAGTGTTGATTTTTTCTTTATAAGGCAAATTAGGTATTGTTTGTAATTAATAATTTAAATTTATAATTTTGTAGCAACAAGTATTTATTTACTCTTTAACCTTCCTTACTACTATTTACGAGTTACGATTTCATTTGTAAATATTTTTAGGAACCTCGTCGTTGTCATGGTACCGTGAGGCAACTTTAGAAAAATTAGTTTTGGTGTGTATTTACTCGTATATCCTTAACTTTAGTATCTTGTGATTGAAATATGATGATTGTACAAATTAATAATAAAAAACCTAGATGTTCCTTTGATGAAAGTGTAATAAATAAAGTAGGTAATTCTCTAACCAATATTTATACATATCAATATTGTATACTTTTTTGACATGTACTTACTTAACCGAACACGCAGTAGAAAAATCTCAGGTCAGACTTCAGAGGTAAAAATAAAAAATATCTGTTTTCCGGAGATATTCAGTGGTTATTCAAGTTATTTTCCTTTTCCTATATTTGTGAGTAGTAGTAGTAGTAGTACCTATATATTAATATGTTTGTATAGATAAGTAAAAAGAATAAAGTAAGTATGGCTGGTCTCATCAGATTTTTTTATAACTGCTTTTTTAATAAGACGATTATTTTATACAGAGTGATCATTAATGATTTTACCGTGCCAGGTGCCACACCGTTCTTATTTTATTTTTGCTACTTCGATGTGATTGCTACTAAACTATGCTCACCGTCCTAACCTAACCTTTACATATCAAAAAATTACAGTTTTCTTTCAATATTAGTTAATTATAGTATTCTTCACTTGCTTTTTGCCTTACTATAAATGCCAAAAAAAACAAGATAAATTCCCAAATTTATCGTAATGGTACTACATAACGTTCGTTTGACAAGAACTTAGTACCTACTAACTAACTTTTTTCGCGGAACTTCTCCAAGTCACTTGACGGTTGATCACTCTGTATTGTGTATTCTGTATTACACTTCGTTGCCAATAGTACCAACCAAATAATAAATGTTATGAATCACTTACGAGTTACGACTTATGTTACTGTGGTAGTAAAGGTATACTTACGGCACCGGTGGCGCGAATAATAATTATTACAAGCCCAGTGGCACGAAAAATATTCCTGTTAGATACATTTAAATTTATATAGATTTTTTATATGAAATCAGCATATCAAAACTTTAATCTAAACGGTAAACGTACCTATGTTACGTAGGTAACATAGGTAATTTCTGTAAGAAATTAAACAGACTTATTAATCTTCAAGTTGCTATATATGCAATAAGTAAAATTGGTAAGTAATAAAAATTAAAAAATTATTTTCTAAAATATTAGACGAATTATTATGTGTTTATATTTTTATAGTGCAACTTTGTTAATTAATTAGACATAGTACCTACTTAACTCATGGAGGAACAACTTTTTTTGTATCGACAGTGTTAATAATTATTAGCTTTATACTTTTTGTCAAAAAAAAAATAATAAAAACTTTTTGCATGAACTTGGTGTCCGCATTTGGTATGTACTTAATATGTAACCCGACATTTTGGTTGACTTAAATTTTATTCTTTTAATGATAGCTTAATTTTTACTAAAATGATTAAGTATTAATATTTTAACGAAACTTGGAAACTCATATACGTTTAATACGTCAACATTTTAATTTCAGGTTCGTATCAGCACCAAGAACAGGATGTAAGACTTCCAGGTCAATTTACTTGTCTACAATGTGGAAAAATTTACAAATGGCATCCTTCCTTATGTAGACATCAAAAATATGAATGTAACAAAAACGGTACTTTCAAATGTACATTTTGTAATTTCATTTGTAAATATAAGAATAGTCTCAAAAGACATATTGATACGCAACATGTATCGCTTAATATATTATAATTGTTATGATATTAGTTATATTTAGTTTTTAAGAAAAAAATATGTTGGTATGGTATCAGCAACTTCCTACGGAAGTAAAAAGAGTAAAAGAACGTTGTAGTATTTCATGTGCTTTTGAATTGATGGTTGATGTGTAAAGTGTTTAAAACGATAATGGAACTAAACTACATTGTTGTAAAAGATTATATTAAATATATATTATCATTCTGTTATTAAATCATACAATCAGAAGTGTTTTGCTAAACTAAAAATCCCAAAAACTCTATAGAATAATAAATTCTTAGTACCTACCTATTTTACAAACATTCGTGTTTTTTTCAGAGAGTATAAAATTGTTGATAATTTAGTTAGATCAGCTATATTTTGTCTTACTGTTTAAATAAATAGTTTTGGAAAATATCAAAGACTAATTTAATTTATACCAATAATTCAAATGCGGATATAGATATTTTTACATTAATACAAAAAATACATGATTTTGGGACGAGTAAGGCGGTTGCCGGACGACGCGCAGCAAACAATATTTTTTCGCTAAGCGCTTAAATAGATGTAATTTCATATTAATTGACATATCCTGATATTACGCAACAATTAAAATGTAAACATACCAATTTGTTTTTCCCATGACAACACGCATTTTGTGTATTCGTCCGAGAAATGATTTACTTTTTGTACAGTTGATATAGTGATCATAACAATCCCTAAATGGGCATATTTTTTACAAAAAATAATGATATAATAGCATCAAATACGGACGGTTAGCGAATAAATTATACAGGTTGGTGGAGGTGAATTGCGAACATAGGGAACATACATGACAATCGAACTTTCATGCCAGGTATCTTGATATATTTTGTAGTAGTGTCACAAACGAAGTAATGTGAATTTGTGTGACAAAAAGAGTAATCAATAACAGAAATAATAATAAAAAATAAAAGTGCATGTAAACTTTCTCGTTCTGCTTGTACACATACATTATTATGCAAATAAAATATTTTAACGAAAATAAAAATTTAAATAATATGACAGTTACTTTGACATTGACAGTACTTATTCCACGTATATCAAGATGCCTAGCATGATAACTCCATTGTCATATATTTCCCTATGTTCGCATTTCACCTCCACCAACCGGTATATGATAAATAGAGATGGGAATTTAGGATTTAAAATTTGCGAAAATAGGTTCCTAAAAAGGTTAATAAAATTCTCGTTTTAGGTACAAAATATCTGAAATTAGGTTCCAAAAAAGTATTTTAGGTTATAAATTTTTTTAAATATTTTATTATATTGATATAAATAAACATTTAGGTACCTATTCATAAATATTCATAATCATATTCATAAATAAAATAATAAACAAAAATAAAAATTTACAGGTTTGTAAATATAAATAAACATTTACTCTATACTATAAATTATTGGTGAAATTCTGTGCAAATTTTATATATTGCACAAATCTATTAAACTTTAGGTTTAAAAAAATTAGTTAGGTACGGTTGTACATGTACAATCATCAATTTGTACAGAATTCTAGCACCAATAACAATAACAATTAAAAAGATCAGTCCAAATTATTTTTGTAACTATAACAAACTACCTAATATTTTTTCAATATTGTCTACAGTAAGATTGTGTCGCACAATCTACACTACAGCCAGTGTGGTGCGACTCGTTCGTATACGAACTGCTGTAACCATAACGTGACTAAAATTTTAGTTTTCGCACCGACCGCTAGACGACAGCTGTATTTAATTTCAAATACTTTTTAAAATGCGCGAAGAAAATAACTGCAGAATTTCAAAAATCTAAATTGACAACTTAAAAAATACAAATATCTGTAAATGTTAAATTTAAAAAAAAGAAAAAAATTTAAAACACGATTTAGGAACATAAAAATATGATTTAGGTACAAAAATAGTAAAATAGGTCCAAATTTTAAAAAACCACGATTTTAGGAAAAATAGGTAAAATCATATTGGGTTCAAATGAAAGCATTTTCTTCAAAACGGATTTTGTATTATGACACATAAAAATAGTACTCACGTAGAAAAAAAGGAAAAATCACTAAATTCCCATCTCTAATGATAAATAACGTATCCTTACCATATTTAACAAAAATATACTATGCAATACAAATGTAGAAATGAGCTTATTTTAAAAGAGCTTTACTACAATATTATACCATAATACCTACACTGCCTACACCTATCTAAAATAAGACTTTGAAGCAAGAAGCAAAATATTCTAAACAACATATAGGTAGGTACCTAACCCTAATTTTTTTAGTGTAAGAAACTCATGCATCTGATCGCAGATAACATCAAATACTGACTGCTCAACATTACAACCCCAGTTTATATAGTAGTTCATCTTACCTATACCTACACATAACTTGTTCATGTTACATTCTTTAAATATATTACATATACGGCCATCCTGAAAACTCGGTATGTCCTCATACCTTATTCAATCAAATACAATCAATACATCAACATGAATATCTTAAGCCCTACAAACATCCAACCAAATAAGACACAACTCAATTCTTTAATATTATCTTAACTTTTACATACATCAAACCAAATATAAATAAATTCAATAATGTAATATTAACTCTTACTTTAGGTACAACGGTTACAGTTATAGTGTTAATATTGCAATATATTACCTGTTGGTAAATTATTTTTTAATTTGCTACATAGATCATCATATAAGTTAAAGTTTTGTTTTAGGTTTGGATCTCCACCAAAGACCAAATATGAAAATCCCAGGACGATTTATTTGTAATGAATGTGGAAAAATCTACAAATGGTATCCTTCATTATTTAGACATAAGAAATACGAATGTAACACCAACCCTGCGTTTCAATGTACTTATTGTAATTACACATGTAAGCAAAAATGCAATATGAAAAAACATGTTTCTAATATGCATAGTTTGCCGACTAAATAAAGGTAAACATGATCATGGAGAAGTCATTGGATTTTATAAATACTTTACAATGCGCGAAGTTGTTTTTCATTTCACAATTTTTTTGTTATGATGTTACTTTGACAACCATTTAAATCCATGAAAAAAAATAGTTTACGGTTTTAAACAACGCTGTTTCATTGTTATTGAAAATGATTTAAATATTAATGAACTAAACAAATTTTAATTAGATTTTGAAAAATTGATATTACCCAAGTGAAGATAAATATATAGGAAGAATGTAGACAATAAAACTCTAGGAATAGTCCTTTTCTTCACGTTTATTTATTGACTTTATTAGAATAAATTATTAAAGTCGACCGGTTTCGGTGTTTTATAACACCATCATCAGGACCGGATAAAACTAAAGATGTAGACTAAACTAATCGCAAAGAATTGGCTTTAAATTATAAGTTGACATATTCAAATCTGGTTCAACACAACAAGTTGATAAACAGTGCTAAGGTTGACGGTTGCTAGTCAACTCTTGCAACCCTTAATCTTAGCACTTTAATAATTCTAATAAAGTCAATAAATAAACGTGAAGAAAAGGACTACTGCTAGAGTTTTATTTTCTATACATTCTTCCTATAAATTTTAATTCGAATTTCGAATTAAAATACAGTTGTAGAAAAATGTTGTTTGTATAACTTATTTAACTCAGCAGGTCTCGTCATGCAAATAAGTGACATTTTCACGCACAAGAAACATAATCCTCCTATTGTGTTCGTGTTCGATCCAATATGACTCGATCGCATTCTTCTAATACCTATAAATTGTTTATTTAGGTATTTAAATACTTTATTGGCATTTTATGAGTTCTGCTATTTTACTCTAATAATGGTGTACATAGGTGTTTTTTTCTTTAATTACATTTGTTATTGTGTTCGGGTCAGTATGACCTGAGACGATTGCTTTGGTTAAAATTTGATGAAAACATGGCAAATTTGATTAAAATGCGTATTTTATTGGTTTTGTTTTATTTTATTCTCATTGACACAGCTTACATGCTACATTATTTATTAGAAAAATAACTATTACACGTTTTTACACTGACATGATTTGTATAGATACCAACTTTGAAGAAAAAATAAATCTATCATGTTGAAAAGAAGTAGGTAACGCCGAATTCATTGAAAATAAAGTTCAAGGTAATAGATTAAGCTGCAGAAAAATTGCGTGAGTTAATTTGAAATTACTCATTCAAGTTGTTAATTATATTTTAATTTCACAAACAATTTTGTTGCAACCTCAGAAAAAAAATAATATAACATTATATACATTATGATAAATTTATATGAATTTTCATTATTTTGCAAGTTCTAAAGTATAAAAAACAAAAGTAGATTGTCATAACAAGTCATAACGAGTCATAAGCACATCGTCGGTCGAGTATTATATTGTTCTATCTACATTTTTCTCGTTTTCGGGATTATAATGCCTAAATTTTTTGTCGGTATTATTTTGTTCTATCTACATGACAATATCTACAAAAACTGAACTTATAGCTGAAATAAAGCCAATACTAGTTTGTTCTATCTGCTTTCCAAGCACAAACGTTAATGCTATAATAGTGTATGTGCGTTCTAGCCAATCATATTGATAGAAAATTGTATATAGAACATTATAAAATTTAAGCAATTTATAAGTTCATTTACAGATTCTGTGTGTATTTATGAGTTTTTTGTATTATTCAGTAAAAATGAGTTTGTTAATTTAAGTAGGTAGCATTTTTAACTACTTGGAAATTCATCGCAGAAAAAAAACCCGCAAAATATTTAATTTTCCTTCGTACAAATTTGTCCTGTCATAAAAATATGATTAATTTCTCAAGAAAAAGTATTAGACTTCAATAGTTTATTTAAATTCATGCCACAAGGTGATAAAAAATCGTTCAATACATTATTGTTTGATATAAGAACTATAAAAATTTAAGAAATCTAAAGCAACAACCGGAATAGAGTAATAAGACACAAAAACACGAGTTTTAGAATAAAATTATATTTTAACAATGATTATACTAATTTTTGTTTTTTGAACTATAATCAGATAGAACAAATGATTACAGTAACCAAAAATTTTCAATCAATATTTTAGCAAAATGTTCTATCTGCAAATTTTAAAAAAAATTATTGTCGTGTAACTTTTTTTCTATGTATTTTTTAAAAACAAAAATTTATACATAAGATAGTCTTAATGTGTTTTATAAGAATAATCATTGAGACACAATCTATAAACAATAGAAAGATAGATACTACAACCATTTTTTTAAAACTGTAATATCTCAGTTTTACTAAAATGCTAGTTAGAACAATATAATTCTCGACTGACGACATGTTGTTGCTACGCAAATATCCTCATAGCACAACCACAAGTAGGTATGTCTATGGTTAGCTTACTCTTTGTTGATATCTAAAATTTGGACACTTAAATTTTATTATTCTGTCATTCGTGAAACAATCAAGCAAATATAATTCAAGTCATAAATTAATTGGGTAAAATAACTCATAAATCTTGCGTAGAAACGACAAATCGGGTCAAATCAAAATTGACTCTTAAATCACTCCAACTTCGTTTATCGTTGGCGTGCCTAAATGTCAATTTTGACACTCGTTTGTCCGTTATTACTGTGTATTTCAACAACTTTTCGAAATTTTACCAATAAATTCAGGGCTCTAAACAATTATTGAGGGAATTGTTGAGGTAATGTAGGTAATATTAATTTTGTCAATGATTTGTAAGTTTTTAGTAGGTATTATATTTTAAATGATATTGATCAAACTTTTTGAATAGTTTTGTATTTTTAATTTTCTATAAGTAAATATTATTTTGCTTACGCCCGCTCAGTACCAACATAAATAATAAATAGCATTCACGTTTACGTCCTAATTCCAAAATTTTATTCTGTTTTATTTGTGTTCTATATGAAGGTTTAAAAATTTGTGAAACACATAATGTTACAATTTATTAAATATGAATTTTTTTTAATTATTTGTATATTTTGTGCTATTTCTAATAAACGTATTCATATTATTTGGATTTGCATGTTTTTCTGATAGTTTCTTAAATTTTTAAGGAACTGCTACCTAATTAACTTCTCCTTAGTAACTATTTTTTTTGTTCTAGGTCCGTTTTATTGTCCAAATTGTCACAAATCGTACAAATGGAAATTTTCTTTAAACAGACATCTACAATATGAATGTCAACAACCAAGAAGATTTAAATGTCCTTATTGTCCTTTACGGACGCATCAAAAGGCTACTTTAAAATCACATGTCATCAGAAAACATGAAAAAGATTTTGATGTGCTTATTGCCAACTGAATTGTAAATTGTAAAAGCAGTGTGTATTTATTCTATTAGATTAAAACTATTTTATTGAAAAAGTATATTATTTTGTTATTATTGGGTTTGGAGTGAAATTTTATTATTTGTTTATTTATGCAACATTAAATAAGTGAATACTAATTTTTTTTCATTATTTAATTAAATAAGTGCGATTACTTGTTTTATTTGTAGTGATGGCGCCGAGACGAGAAATTTTTTGTTTTATTCTTACCTTGTCTCGAACGAGAAAAGAATGATTCAATTTTTCGCATAGGATTTTCGATAGTTGTAAACCTACAGAGACTAAAATCACTTCTTTTTCTTCCAATTGTGTTACTCAAGGTAAGTAGGTGAATTTGTTATTTTAATTTTACTATTGTTTTTATCTCCCGCCTCTTATTTTATAAGGGAGGTATTGTGATGGGTCCAAATTTTCGAATGTGAGTTTTTGGTGGATAAGCACGTTTTAGGGTCCCTAGAGTAAGAATTTAACATTTTCAAGATGATGTCTTTGTGTGTATGTGCGTGCGCGCGTGTGTGTGTGTGCTCGTTTGTATGTTACAATTTTTCGGACGCGATAACTAAAAATATCAAACATTAAAATTTCAAATTTTATATTTAAGGTTTTGATACGAATCTTAATAAGCCATTATACTTTTGGTTTCAATCTTCAAACCGGAAGTAGTACTTGTTTTAAATATTTCGATAAATAATTAATTTAAGACAAATTTGTTTATTTTAAATGAAAGATTATGTGATTATTACCTACAATCGGTATTTACCTATTAAATTTAATCTGGTATCATTTAAGAATAAAGTATATACGAGTACCTACTTATAATTTAGTATTTCGGTATCTTGTAGTCCATGATCAATTAAAATTTGTTACTACGTAAAATTTAAATGATTATGACATGACAGTGACAGTGACAATAGTAAAATATCTTCTTCTGCAGTTTAAATAAAATGACTAAAATATATTTGTGAGTAGTAGTAGTAGTAGTAAAAAGAATAAAGCAGGTATGGCGGGACGCGGGAGGTCTTGTGGTAGCTACGTCAGATTTTTTAATTGCGTTACATTTGCTCAAAAAAATTGTTATTTGTACGAGTATGTTAACTATAACCATATTACTTATATTACGTTGTAATCTAAATTTGTCTAACGCATTAACAAAACTGATTTAATCTTTTAATGATTATTGAATACTTTATCAAAATAATACAACATTTGGAATCGCATTAACGGTATAAAATATAAGTGCAGGTTGCAGGATAGTACATCAGCAAGTTTTCCATTAGGGTGGGAAGTACTTTAAATATCATTGCAATTTTTGCAACTATACCTACTACTTATTTTAAAGTCACTCAAAGAAGACACATTAATAAGAAATACTAATTACAAGTCGAAACTTTCAGAACTTAATTGAGTAAAGAGTAAACAATAACCAAAATTGTAGTTTCCACAAGTATTTTTGGTAACTTCGAGTGTTTACTAGTTATAATTTTTTTTTCTTACTGATTTTGTTTAGCTGAATTTAAAAGATTTACAGAGTGAAATATTACTAAATTTTTTGTATTTTTTTCTTTAATCGACTCTCATTTATCAAAGGCTTGTAAAATTGTGTAATGTTGAATTTAGGCATTTAATTTCTTGAAATTTTTAAGATAATAAGAAGCATTCTGTTAAATTTGTTTTTAGAAATTAACTCAAATCGAATCTTAAATATAATGGGGCAAGTACAACTTTTGTTTGTTTTGTTGTTTTAATCATAATGCTCCTCTCGCACCATAATCCTCAAAACATACCCAGAGATGGCACAAGTTGTCCGTTAGGCAATTGTTATTAATTAATCAAAACGACGAAGATGAAAAATTATAATAAGCAGTACCTAATTTCATGTCGGCCTGAACGCACGAAAATCGCTATCCGCACCTCGCTTTAAGCTTTAGTACCTAATTAATTACCTATAAATCAACTGTTGCTTACGCACAAACTCAATAATAAGAAGTTAATTAAGTAAAAATCCGTTTATAAACTCAGTGTATTAAATTGAGTGAAGGTATCTGCATGCTTGCTGTGTTCTATCTATACTAGTGCATTTAGAACTGCAGAACTTCAGCTGACGATATTATATTCCACGTTCGAGGACTTCAAGGTATGTTCCTTTTTGTCCGTTCCATACAGCATGTGCATTAATCGGGGCTTATATCCACTTGCATTTTTCGCATACAGTCCACTTAATAATTATAGTTTTTTTCTATACTGATTACTTACTCGCAACGCCCAACTTTACTTTTTAATTTTTTTTTAATAATCTTACCAAATTCACAGTTTTCTTCACTATGTAGGTACCTCGTAATAAAAAACGATCGCTACGAATAAAAGAATTAAGTTTTAATGTTTTCAATGCACAATATGAAATGATTTGACAGACAATGAGATAATATAATGCCAAAATCGAAAATGATTATGTCCTTGTTGAATGTAGGGAGAAAACAAAAATAGTGTTTTATGCCGGATCAAATAAATTCAAAATAAATAGAAATTAATTTAACCCCAAACCTAGTCACTTTAAACCAAAGGAATAGAACTATTGAGATACTTGACACATTAAAAAAAATATGTGTACAATGTTGTTGCAACCGTCCAACTAGGTACTTGATTATAAATCTAAAATATTGTAAATAACACATGAAATGAAAAAACAGTTACATTTTATTATATTACTTCATAAATTGACGAAAAACCAAAAATAGTTCAAATAGCCATCAGTCTCCCATATATTTTTAAGTCGACGGAATCATTGATGTAAGTACCTATATTATTTTTACTAGAAATAAAAAATAATGATTGAGTATTTTTTTTACCTACCACTTAACAGAATACAAGATTAGTATCTTCGACTAATAATTAGTAGGTTCAAATGATCGAACTCAAAACCTTTAGCATGCTAGTATGACATTTCTATCAATGAAAACACCCTGGATGTAAATTTAGTTTATATTTTTTTTACTGACATATTTTTCTTTGCAGATCCACTCGCTATATATCAATATCAAGAACCCGAGAAAAAGTTCAAATGTCCAGAATGCGGGAAATCTTACGTGCATCGCAATTCTTTATGGCGTCATCTTCAGCACGAGTGCGGAAAAGAACCAAGCTTTAAATGTGACTATTGTTCTTATAAATGTAATCATAAGAGTAGAATAAAGTCTCATGTGCTTGTAAAGCATAAGATAGGAAAGGGACATGATTTTAAGTGTTTGGCTTGCGATTATAAAAGTCATTTAAAAACTGAATTGGTTAACCATATTTTGTATAATCATAAAGACTATATGAAGTAGGATTGTTCACAAATTCTGTACGATGCGATGAATTTGAATTAAATTATTATTTTCTTATTTGTAGTTTGGATTCAATTAATTAATATAACGTAGGCATTTTACCTCTTATTTAGCCGTAATATGCAATAATCTTGTAATTATGTTCGGAAACTAGGTAGGTAATTTAATTTACCCAATTTACTTGAAAGGTATTCATAGTTCTATTAATTTTATTCGACATAATTACAGTTGTCTAAAATAATACGATGGTTGCATCTTGTATTTCGAGATTAGAGATCAAAAACAAATATCTATCATCGAAAATGGCTTTATTGTTTTTCAAAATATTTTCCATGAAGATAAACATACTTTATCTACGACAATAGAATAAAGTATTCATTATATAGGTATGTGAAACTAGTTTAATAAAACCCACCATTATGAATTAATGAATTCATTATTTAACACTATTAAATAATGAGTAAGTACTTTATTCTGCCGAACTATAAGGTACATCAAGTTATCATTTTATGACGTTGTAAGCAGAAACAGTAAAAATGATTAATTTAAAATATATTTTGAGATTTTACATTTGCAAAACTTTATATTACTAGCCCATAATAGTTCTAAATTACAAGGATGAATTTATTGTTAATTGTCATCACACCAAAGTTTGGGGTTAGGTGTATATGAATACAAATTTGTAAATAAGAAATGTTTATTTAAAAAGTCATAGATAAAACGTTGTATTTGAATCGCAAATAATGGCTATAATTCTCCCGGATGAATTATTTACTCATCCGGCTTGTGAATAAACTTTCATCCTCTTGAATTATAGCCTACATTATTTGCTCGTTAAATAATATACTATTTGCATACGTGTGATTCAATTTTCGAAGCACTTATTTTACTTCGATTGAGGTTTTTTTGAGCGATTTTCAAATTATGTGGGATCCAACGCGAACAATTTTTTTTACGGTCAAATGTTCATGCAATAGTGAAGCTGGTCCAAGGATGCCTCAATTTCACGATCTTGCAGTATCAGTTCACGCACAACATCAATGTTTTTTGGAACAACAACCGATTTTGGACGACCTTCACGAAATTCGTCGTTGAGCGAACTACGGCCACGATTGAATTCGGTTAACCACCGATAAACACTGATCGTTGATGGGGCTTCATCGCCCAAAATCGAAGTAAGTTCATCGATGCACAGTTGTTAAGTTAATCCACGTCGAAAGTTGTAAAAAATAATCGCACGAAAATGTTCACGATTTAATTCCATTTTTAGGCCGAGATGAATTTTTCAAAATACTGTAAACAAACGTTCTGTTTTGTCAAAAATGTCAAACTTCACGATAGAGACGTCAGTTTCCAGATTGCAGAACTAGGATTGCCCAATCCCGAAATATAAAAGGCAACCGACGAGTCGATTAGGTGAGCCTGTCACTTCCTTGAAGTACCTTGCGTGCAGTGTACAACATTTAACTTTTTACTGATTTGTAATCCAAAATAAAAATTTAAAAAATTCTTTCATTTACACATAACTGTTTTGTCACAAATTGTCTTAAATGATTTCAATCATAAGCCTTAGAAGTTTTACTGTGGCAACTTGAATCGTTAAATTAATGAACATATGACCAGCTACCAACTTGTAAAATTTTTACAAGTCAGCTGTCAATTTTACAGGTTAGTAACTTGTAAAGACTTATTTTCAAAGGTAATAAAGGGATTGATTAAATGGCGTTTATAAGTTATAAGTGAGGAAGACTACCAAGTAAACAGTGCCGCTGCAACCCTATACGCTACCAGTAGGCGAAACTAGTCTTTAAGTGTATACATGCTATAGTTAATTTTTTTAACAACTCTTTTAAAAGCATACACAGAATGAGTGCGGTGTCATTCTTTTTCATACTTATACAAAGGAATGCGAAATACCATAGACATGTCTGGCATAAGAAATCCCATAAAAATTTCTGCGATACGTAGTTCAGGAGTTGGACAAGACACAAATCTCTCGTACAATATTTTGTCTTCATATATTTACTTTGGTCGATAAAATAATTCCGAGCATTTGGGATTAAACCAAATGGTATTCCAGAGATTGTATCATTTCTTGTAGGTTCGATATTTGGTGAACAGGTAACAGGGTATAGGCTTGAAATAAAAACTTTTTTTTATTGGTATACAGTTGAAAGTAAAAAAGTTTCGAAATCCCAAAATATGAATAATGTTTTAAAACTTATTCCAGTTGGTTTTACTGATAACTGCAGCAAAATAGACAAAATGTAAAGTCTAAATAATACTTTTAGTTATACGCGTGAAGAGAAGCCAAATTACGACCAATCCAACAATAAGCGCACCTAAAATTCCCAAAATCATATTTTTATAAATTAAAAAAATATTTTTCAGTGGTCAATAGGATGTGCCAAAGGCACAAAAAACCATAAATATTTATCGTACAATCAAAATCGAAATCAAAACTTGAATTTCTATTTATGTGTCCGATTAACACATGTAGGTACCTTCATTGAAAACAAATTTTCAAACATATATGCGAAGATAAACCATCGGGAAATTTAAATCCCCAAGTTGTTGTTGTTGTTGTTATTAGGGATTATCGCTGTTAGTTTGGCTCTTTTAAGAGCATTCTGTACAGGAAGAATGTACACGTTAAAGCATTTTACACTCATACACCTCATTGTCACGGTACACCTCATGGTTGCACATTTTAACAAAAACAAATTTTTATATGGTAGATAAGGGATAAAACTTCGTTCTATTAGTGCAATTTTTTTCAGCACGTTCAACGGTCGAAATTAATTACTTTCAACCGCTTGCAGGCGTTTAGAAGCACCTACAGATTTTTCTAGATTTCGTAGAACATGATATTTTAAACTTGAATCATGTAGTTTAAAGTTTAATCTACGTTGGGGTAGTGTTATTTTTTAGAAAAAACTTTCTGATTTCGAGAAAATTAGAGGTAAAAAAATGTGAATTTTTGTAGTTTTCTTTATTTTATAAACTAAAACTTCGGTACAAAACAGAAAAAATGGCACTAATAGAACGAAGTTTTATCCCTTATCTACCATATAAAAATTTGTTTTTGTTAAAATGTGCAACCATGTGTCGATGAGGTGTATGCGTGTAAAGTGCTTTTTACGTGTATATTCTTCCTGTACAGAATGCTCTTAAGAAGATTTTTTAAATTACGGTTTCCAAACCTACTTTCTTTGGATTGTCTCTTAAAGCCCTGTTCGCACGGCGATCTTTGGAGATTCTACAGAGAGTCAAACTCCCGGCAAACTCACGGTAAAAAAGAAGTTTTTTTCTTTCTAGTGAGAATTATTTGGTAAATTATCAATGAGTCTTGGAAAAGAAGAATTTATAATTTATTGATTGCTTCAAAACCACGTAATTATCACTAGAAAGAAAAAAACTTCTTTTTTGCCGTGACTTTGCCGGGAGTCTGACTCTCCGTAGAATCTCCAAAGATCGCCGTGCGAACAGGGCTTAAGATGAACGGTTCTTGATAAAATGCCACTAATGCTATATCACAACCCTTTGAGATTTTAGGAACTTTTTGAGGATATAAATTTATATTATTGCAATCTTTCAAAATTTCAGCTTGTGTGTTATTACAATAATTATTTTTGAATGGAAAATATGTAGGATTGTGTTATTATACAATGATGTTTAAATTATAAGCGTAGTATTTCCATGATAAATCAAATAATAGTTGTATTTCTTTGATCACCCTCTTAAATTATTATTAATTTTGCCCGAGGGTTCTATATTGAATACTCGTATATATTGTAAAAACTTTTCAAATTCTGTTACATATTTTATTACAAATATATAAAAGATACATATAAGCAACTTTGTTTTTATAAACAACTTGTGGTTCAAATTAATACCTAACGTATGTTGTTTTAATTTCTCGTAGTATATCATTTGTTATATTTGTATTTGAGTATAAAAATATCATGTTAGGTTTTATGTTGTTGCATAAAATGTTTTAAAACAAGCTATTTTTCTTGGTAATTCGCAGTTTGATAAATGTATGAAAACAATAATTAATATTAACACTTTCGTCATTTTAGGTTTAAATTGTTTTGAATTATACGAACGTTATTATAACATGCTTTTGATGGACTATTTTGTTATAGTTACCTCCTAAATATTAAATAACAAAGAAAACAAAAGATAGTAATTTAATATTTATGAATAAATTATGAACTACTTATATGCAACACAGAGTATACAAATTAATATAACAATAAATTATTTGTTGTTGAAATAAAACATTAGAAAATTATGCTCGGTTATTATTCTAGTAAAATATCATTGATTTAATATTTCATCACGTACCCGTTGTATGTAACTACTGTAAAATTCATCAATTTGCGGAAAGAGTCATTCAAAAACTCCCTATTGCTCGTAAGTACTTCAATTTTCATATTGGTTTATTAATATAGCTCTTTTCGCAATTGTATACCTATTAATTACAAACAATTCTATTATTAAATGTACCTGTTGAGTTTTAAAGTAGGTACGTGCGATATATTATTAATTTCAGTTTTTCAATTTATGATTTAGTTGTGGATTTTCAAATTTATTTATTGACTAACTTTTAGTGTGCTGACTGACAATATTATTTTTTTAAATTCTATATTCTTTATTGTTTTTACTAACTATTATAATTTTTGTTGCAGTCTTACAGCGAAAAGGACAAAGAGGAAACTTACAAATGCCAGGATATTATCAGTGTAACAAATGTGGTAAAGTTTATAAATGGTATGCTTCTTTAACGAAACACATTAAATACGAATGTGAGAAAGAAGCTACTTTCCAGTGTAGCTACTGCAACTATATTTGTAAACGAAAGGATCATTTGAAAATACATACTCTTAATCGACACATGATGTAATTACGAAACTAAAACGTTGTCCATTTAATTTAAGTGTTTTTATGTTTGTCAAATTTTTTGTTAATTCTAGAAGTTAGTAAAAAATTCTGTACAATAATTATGATTATAAATGTGGAATAAAAGCTAGGTACCCTGATGTGTAACTTTGCAATTATGTCCGCGCAAAAGAATACGTAATTTCAAAATTAATAGATAGGTAACTATTTTAATAGATTTATAGACTCAAGATACTGATACAGTTTTGTACGAAGATTTATATGAATAAGTAAATAATATTTCAAGACTTTCAAAAAGTTTAACATTATATCTTTCCAGGGTACTTGCCTTGAATCTACAATATTTTTATTGAATTTTGTTCAGCAGGGATTATTATTATTAATAATAGGTATTTGATCATTTAGGATAAATAATTGTACTACTTCATATTGTAAAATATGTAAATTGTATTACTCAGGGGTGGTGACTTAATGGTTATATAGCGAGCGTAGTAAATTTATTTTTACGGGTGAGCTGGAAAGTTTAGGACGCTCGCGCTGAACTAACGAGCCTCCTTAATCAAGCGAGCCAAGTAAAAGAATAATTGCTACCGTGCCTCGTACAAAGTGTTATTTCTACCTTCACAGCGTTTTTACCATATCTGTAAGAGAGGTATTGTAATCATGCTAAAATTTCGATAGTGAGTTTTCAATGGTTTTGAGGTTCCTAGAACACGATTTTGATAATTTCGCGATGATGTCTGTGTGTGTGTGTGTGTGTGTGTGTGTGTGTGTGTGTGTGTGTGTGTGTGTGTGTGTGTGTGTGTGTGTGTGTGTGTGTGTGTGTGTGTGTGTGTGTGTGTGTGTGTGTGTGTGTGTGTGTGTGTGTGTGTGTGTGTGTGTGTGTGTGTGTGTGTGTGTGTGTGTGTGTGTGTGTGTGTGTGTGTGTGTGTGTGTGTGTGTGTGTGTGTGTGTGTGTGTGTGTGTGTGTGTGTGTGTGTGTGTGTGTGTGTGTGTGTGTGTGTGTGTGTGTGTGTGTGTGTGTGTGTGTGTGTGTGTGTGTGTGTGTGTGTGTGTGTGTGTGTGTGTGTGTGTGTGTGTGTGTGTGTGTGTGTGTGTGTGTGTGTGTGTGTGTGTGTGTGTGTGTGTGTGTGTGTGTGTGTGTGTGTGTGTGTGTGTGTGTGTGTGTGTGTGTGTGTGTGTGTGTGTGTGTGTGTGTGTGTGTGTGTGTGTGTGTGTGTGTGTGTGTGTGTGTGTGTGTGTGTGTGTGTGTGTGTGTGTGTGTGTGTGTGTGTGTGTGTGTGTGTGTGTGTGTGTGTGTGTGTGTGTGTGTGTGTGTGTGTGTGTGTGTGTGTGTGTGTGTGTGTGTGTGTGTGTGTGTGTGTGTGTGTGTGTGTGTGTGTGTGTGTGTGTGTGTGTGTGTGTGTGTGTGTGTGTGTGTGTGTGTGTGTGTGTGTGTGTGTGTGTGTGTGTGTGTGTGTGTGTGTGTGTGTGTGTGTGTGTGTGTGTGTGTGTGTGTGTGTGTGTGTGTGTGTGTGTGTGTGTGTGTGTGTGTGTGTGTGTGTGTGTGTGTGTGTGTGTGTGTGTGTGTGTGTGTGTGTGTGTGTGTGTGTGTGTGTGTGTGTGTGTGTGTGTGTGTGTGTGTGTGTGTGTGTGTGTGTGTGTGTGTGTGTGTGTGTGTGTGTGTGTGTGTGTCTGTCTGTCAGTGTGTGTGTGTGTGTCAGTGTGTGTGTCAGTGTGTGTGTCAGTGTGTGTGTCAGTGTGTGTGTCAGGATGGATGTTGGAGGTACGATAACTCAAATACCACTGAATAAAAAAATTTGAAATTTTTTATGTAATATTCTGACACCCTAGATTAGATCTGATTAGATTTTGGTGTTGATCGTGCTACCGGAAGTGGTAGTTTCTTGAAGATCTGAAGAGTTTTTCTGGAATATCCTCAAAATTTATGAATTATTAGGAATTTTTTTAATAACATTGTATACTAAATGTTACTGTCTACAATATGTATTCAAAACCTTGTTTTTATCTAGCACCATTTTCCAATTACAAGAAGTTAAAAATTCTACAAATTTGTTACAATTTGGATTTATCTGCCTACCTATGAAAACAAAAAATAAAATATTTGAGTGCTAATGTCATATCAATTTTTGACTTTTGACAAATTGAAATGGAAAATATGAAATGTTATTTATTATTTATAAGCTCATAATAAACTTTAATAATATTATAAAAACTACAATTCCGTAATTCCCTTCTACAATGGTATATTTGTGAGTAAGTAGGTACCTTCATACACACTCAGTAAAATAGTGGAATATGGCGAGAGGTCATGTGTTGGCCACATCGGATTTTTTTATTAATTTTTATAAAAAAATACATTACATTTTGTAATGAAAGATGGTTTGAGGTAGGAAAATTGGGCATTGAAAAATTTACAGGTCTTTTATGTAAGCCTGTAATATATTACAGGTCTGAGCGCTGTAATAAATCGCATGTATTTAGTGGTTTATGTTGTAAAAAATGGAAGATTGCGTAGCTGTCGAAAAGTATTTTAAGTTCAAGGTCAAATATATTTGTAATATTTTAATTTTTCAAAATGAAAAACACCATTTTCCAGTAGATATATGTTTATTAGGGGGTCGAGAGTGCACCCGTAGGTGCATTGGCCCCGTTGAACCCGTAAAGTTGCTGCCCCTGGTATTATAATATATCCAGAATGTGTAAAACCTAGGTATACATATTTTTCTAATAAATTAAGTGCGATTGTTTCAGCTCCAATACACAATGAGCCGAATATAGCAGCAGGGTTTGAAATGGACTTGAGCGGACCGGAACGCTGTTCTGGTATGTGAGATTGGCCAACATACTGTTCCGCCTCGTTAAATGATAAATAATACCATTTCTGATTACATTTCTTTTGAAGATACATTACAGTAGGTGGTATACGTAAAACTATAAATATTTATATAGAAATAAAATTGTAATATTTAAAAAAATGCATTTTCAAGAATCTTTTTTTCGTAAAAATTTCCATTTCGAATCCTGTATCCAGTTTTCCTTAAGATAATGGAGCTTCTCTTATTACAATGGAAACATCTTTTATATGTAGATATATATGGAAGCATGAGTTGCTCTTTGTTATTTTTAGAGAAGCTTCGTTAATTTAATGAAGAGTGCTTAATTCGGCCCAATGTAATTAATTAAAATTATATAGAAGTTAGAAGTTTGCAGTCTGTCAAAACATTATATAGGTACCTACATAAAAACATAAATATTTAAAATATACCAAATTATTTTATTGTTTAGTTAGAAATTATTTTTCTATGCAAAAACTAACTATAAAATGCATTGTATTAATAAACATTATTTATTCACTAATATTTATTTATATTAATTCCTAATTTAAGCAATAAATACAAAAAATTTGAAACAATTACAAAAATTATTGTTCAATGTTCAGTGGAACTATTATGCATGGAGGAGAATGGTCGTTTAGTTCCACATACGTTATTTAAATAAAGAAATTATTTAAAATAACTTAATTACCTTTGAGCCAGTCGTTAGACCATCGTATCAATGGATCGGCGGAGATAGACAGTAACTGTAGACACGTGTTTTATTTGATTTCATCAATACAGTATAACCAGAGCACAGAGCACCGATCAACGTGATCTGTAATCAATTCAATTTATTGCTTTAATATAACATTTCACGAAACTTATATATTTAATGTACAAAATAGTAAACGTAATAGGGAATAGTTTTTCCTTTTATGTGTAGGATGTAATTTAATTTAATTTACAAAAAAGCACTTTCATTTGTGTTTAAAAATAGAATAGCAATATACAAGAGTAATATGATGGTTACAGCGGCGTGGTGTCCAAGGGGAGCACTGTTTCCCTTGTCTTATCTCGGTGCAAAATAACGTAAATTGCACATCCAAACTCTGTATCTTCGCATGTTAGAATTTCATGCGCTCGGGCATGTCCGTAGTTCTTCATTCAGTAGTTCGGGCTAGATATGAGACGTGCCCACTTGACTAACAGACGCACAATCACTTTGTGCGTTTCTTAAGATTTTTTCTGTAGAATTAAAAGCAAATATTGGCTTACACGGATGCCAAATTCTGAATGCAATAAAGTGTAATATAAAATAAATAAAGGAAATAAATTTAACAAAATTCAATATTCTAGATATAAAAATATTTTTAATCAGAAAATTACTATGCACTAGGGTTGAAGAATGGGTTTGAAAGCAGTCAGAGTAGGTGCGTTTCTGTGTGAGGATTATTTGACTGTTCGCGTATAAGGTGTCCTTTTATTGTTATTTATTGTTGGTATAATTATTTTAGTATAATTAGTAAATATATTTCTTATGATATTTATAGTGATTATAGATCCCTGAAATGAATATATTTTTGACATAAAAGAATTTTTTTAAATTACTTTTTTATATAAAAAATGCTTCCCTTCTTTCCGACATCATGCCACTCCACTTTTATAGTTAATAGATATATTATAATAGCATCGAGGGTGGGTGTGGCAGCTTCTTCCTTGGGAAGATGGCCCTCAGGTTCATGACGCGCGGAGAAGGTCTGATGACTGAATCCCAAGAAAACACAGCGGATTTTGCTGGGATTTGCGGTGAGCCTCCATCTTCTCATCCGCACGTTGTAGCCGCCTTCATGCATTCTGAGATATAAATAATTATAAATTTTCAGTATTAATTCCGTATTCTCCTGTACAATCTTCTTGTTGTAGATCTGATGTAAATAATGATAACGTGCCTGCTTCAAGGTTATTTTTGGTTTAACTGAAAATACTGTACCATAGTTTTTTCAAAACCGTTTTTCTTAGGGGTGACTTTGGTTCTAATTATAACAACAAATATTTTCAAGCAGCAATAAGGGCTGTCAACTCGAATCAACTATCAATTAGACAAGCTTATAAACTGTTTGTTTTTGATATTCCTAAAAGCACACTCAGAAAAAAAATTATAGCTTCAAATGAGACATTTTAAGGTTCAACTCTACATTAATGACCCAGCTAATTAAACTATTACTAAAATGACATCCACTCTTATGTGTTCTAATAATTCCAACTGAACTCAGACGAGAAAGGGTTTAATTGCCAAAGTTCATTATTTTAAGTTTATAATTTTATACGAGATTTTCGCGTTACGAATAGGTGCCTTATTTAACATAGATTCTTATTTAAGCATTAAATTGTGTGTTTTTTTAATGAATATTCACAAGAGTTAAATTTTGTTGTTAAATTTGCACGGATGTACATTTAATTTACATTTTTAATGTGTATAGAAAATAATATGTTTATGAAAAATAAAGATATGTAGGTACATACTAAAAACTACAGAACATGTTTAATTTTTTTAATAATTATTAATTTTGTCCAATCTCATTCATAAGAAGGGTTTACCTACTTAATTTTGAACGTAAGGTATTTTAAATGACTATCGAAACTCATTTCGAAACAAAAGGTGGAAAAGGGATTATTCTAACGTGAACGTGCAGTTGGACACAAAGTGTGCAGTGGGAAAATAAAAAGTGCAGTGGAAATTTTTAATTTGTGCATGATTTTTAATTTTTATGATTCAAAATCATACTATTCAATTTGTGAATAGTGTGTTCATTATGTGATATGGGCAATGAAAAAAAAGCTTAGAATAAACCCTGATATGTAAACAAATACAAATAAAACATAAATAATTGGTTAAACGTAGATTTACCTAACTAAATACAGCATTATTTTTAATAACAAATAATTTGAGTCGTAGATAAAATTATGTGTGTATTACGAGTGCAAAGTGTATTTATTCCTGTTACCGTGCGCGAGTATATAACAAAAAGTCACTTTTACTCTCTTAATACACAAATAACTAGTTTCATAGTGTAATATAAAATTATTAATAATTTTTATTTTTTTCAGAAAGAAATAATCCAGGACACAGATCATTCTCTTGTAAAAACTGTGGAAAGTCCTATAAATGGGCCCATTCTGTGAAGTTACATCAAAAATATGAATGTGGAAAAATAGCTTCATTTCAATGTAATTTTTGTAATTATGTTTGTAAACAAAAAGGAAATATGAAAAGCCATATTATTAGAAGACATAATGGAAAATAAATCAAAACCAAATAAAGTCGTATACGTACCTACTTTATTCTAATTATTGGATTATTATAGTAAAACTAGTATAATTTTATCCCATATTCAGACTGTTATTAATTAAAGTAGTAAATTAGGACCATATTTGAATTTTTGATAGTAAAGAACTAGTTTAAAAGATTGAAAGAAACATCGTATTGTAATGAAATATTACAGAACTACTATTATTCAAATAAATAAATCATATTATTAATTAGTTTAATAATATTTATGTTCGACTGCACCTTGTTTTATGACACTAGTACAATAAAAATGCAAAATGTACTTCTGTTAATATCATGTCAAAATATATTTTATAATAAATTTATTGCATTTTATTAAATTACATATATAATTTCTTTTATTTTCTTTCAATCTTGTTCCATTTCTTGGATTGCATATCTTGAAATTAACCTAATTGCGAAGAACGAAATTTTTTTCAAATATGTTAACATTTTTTATTGTAATAGAAAATCTCATCTTAGCAGTCGAACATAAAGCTTTGTATGCAACTCGTACATAATCGGACTTTATAGACTCGCCTTAATTATCAGCCTCGCTCGCTGCACTCGCTCTGCCATAAACTTTAACTCATCCAAGAAAGTCCTAAATTATGCACTTGTTATAAAAATAGCTATTAGGTATGTATATTTTTTGAGTGTTCGGATTGACTTTTCTAATTATAAATTTAAATAATTTTTTTCATTGTGGCATAGTACTTGTTACAGTCGTATTATTAAAAAGTGGCTTAACATTAAACATGTAAATTTAATGAAAATTTTAAATAAAGTACAGAAATACTTACTTCTCAAATATTTTAAATAAAGAATCAATAAAGCGTCAAAATTAATGCCATATGCCATCATATTTCCCCTAAATACCTATTACTATGCAAAATTAAATGTAAATAAATTATTCTCGATATTAAGAAGGTTTATATTTATTTTATTCATACCTACTAATTAAAATTTTATTTTCATTAAGAAAATATTTCAGATTATGATGTTGGATTATTTATTTGCACAATATGACAGTAGGAAAGATTATAAATGGCTGCGTCTAATGTTACACAAGAAATTTGAATGTGGGAAAATAGCTGTACCTATTTAAAAAAATGTAATTTTTGTAATTATGCTTGTAAACAGAAAAAAATAATGAAAAAAATACATTTCTGACAAACACAAAATCACAAAAATATTTAACGGCCCATATCTCCCATATTTTCCTAGAACACTGTCGTTTTCACTTTTTTTTTCTATTCTAAAGTTAAAAAATCTGACGTGGACACCACATGACTTCCTTGTACGCCTTGTGTGTTCATACTTTTCTTAATAACTAAAATGTAGAATAATATAAAAAATTCTTTTAAGTTATTATACTAGTACTACTACTACTGCTACTATACTCACAAATATATTTTAGTCATTTTATTTAAACTGCAGAAGAAGATATAAAGCATATTTTACTATTGTCACTGTCATGTCATAATCATTTAAATTTTACGTAGTAACAAATGTTAATCGATCATGGACTACAAGATACCGAAATACTAAATTATAAATATATACTTTAATTATTCCTAAATGATACCAGATACAAAATTATTTATAAAATACCGATTGTAGGTAATAATCACATAATCTTTCATTTAAAATTAAAAAATTTGTCTTAAATTAAATATTTATCGAAATATTTGAAAAAAGTACTACTTCCGGTATATAGATTGAAACCAAAAATAGGAGGTGCACAACTAGATGCTATAACGGTCCTAAATACAAAATTTCAACTTTCTACGTCTAACCGTATTTGAGTTATGCGACATACATACGTCCGTCCGTACGTACGTACGTACGTACAGACGTCACGACGAAACTAGTCATAATGGATTCAGAAAAGGTCAAAACGGATATTTCCGTCAAAATCTGAGAACCGAAATTTTTCGCGATTACAATACTTCCGTACTTCGTACAAGGAAGTAAAAATAGTGCAAAAATATTTCCGTTCCGATTATTATTATTGACTTCAAGATAATACTTTTACAAACATTTAATAGGTACCTAAACAAAGAATGAATTTACAGATGTGCCTACAAATTATACTATTCTAGTATTGCCATTGGCCACAAAACACTCACTATACCCTAGTACATTTTGTGCTAGGTTGATATGCTCCTTAAATACAACTCCATAATGCAATCACATGTCATGCATAAAAATATAGAAAATTATTAAAAATCATATTTTTATCTAGACTTTACTTTAATCAAATAATTATTTATTAGTATAAACTACGATCGCCTTATGAATTTGTGAAGATTTACTTATTGGTGTATTCGGTATTCTGATTCTGATTATTCAGCATATGTTTCATTATTCGGCCGAACACCGAATATTAGTTTACTATTCGGTCGAATACCGAATAGTTTGACGTCACAACATGGAACATACAATACTTGAACTGCGCGATTGTCTATATAACAGTGCTTTATTTAGATATTTCATTGATAGAAAATGTTTATTCCTCAGTTTTTATTAATTATTATTATTAAAATAAGAAAAATATTGTCAAACACTAATTTTGTAATAGGTAATAAAAATGAACTTATTCGTTATTAAAATTTAAAAGCGGTAAGTTATGGTGCAAAAATTAAGTTTCTCTACATTCAAAGCAGTTTCGTCAATCCTAGTTATAGTTTATAATTTCGTGACAAAAGAGTGCAAAATATTCGCCGAATATTCGGGTATTCGGCAGACAGTCCTGCATAATATTCGTTATTCGGTATATGACACATTTACTATTCGTTGCATATCTAATAAGAATTCATTTTAAAAATATTTATACCTATTGAAATTTTTTTTTTTTCATGTGTCACCATTTTGTGTACCTATAACTAGTAGTTATAATTTTTAGCTTATTTTTTTACCTTCCGCTTACCTGTAAAGGAAGGTATTGGAATCATGCAAAAAATCGTGTGGTGAATTTTTAGTGGATGAGCACGAATTAGGGTCCTTACAACTCATTTTTGATAGTTTCACGATGATGTCTGTGTGTATGTGTGTGTGTATGTGTGTGTGTGTGTGTGTGTGTGGTCAAGGGGTGTTAGTCGCATAACTCAAATACGAATTACCCGAAAATTTTGATATTTGGTATTTAACATTTGTATATAAATTGGAAGAGCTCCCTAGATTTTGGTACAAATATCTTCATAGGAAGTGATATTTTTTGAAGATTGAAAAGGTTAATTGTCAAAATTGTATATAAATTTGGAAAAATATAGTATTTATTTGTAATGAGAATAAGAGGAAAAGTTATTTGCAACTTACGTTATAAAAAAATTGTCTTTATCTGGTAGCATTAAAGAACTGCAGTAAAATTTAAAAAATAAATTTATCAAATAAAACGTTGATATCTTGTAATCCATGATCGGTTGATTTTTGTTTCTGCGTAAAAAATATTGACAGGTGAGACGGGTGACAAGTTGGCATACTAGCGCTATATAAGTCCTAAGTAAGATATTAAATGTAGTAATTGAACGGAGGATGGCTTCAATACAGCAGAGTTTTCCTGTGAATGAATCTTTTTTTAATTTTTTTTTGTTTAAAGTCTAGATATGGCGGAAGGTTGTGTGATGTTCACGTCAGATTTTTTATTATGAAAACATTTTTGTAGTTTAAGTTAAGTTCTATTTGTAAAATTTGAGTTTCTAATTACCTATTTACATTTTAGCTGCACTATATTTTTAAAGCAATAAAATTTTAGTTACACATTATATTTTTCTATTTTTAAACTGTTCAGAACACATTTAAAAAAGCAAGAATGGCACATTATTAGAAACGTTATTTGCTTCTCTTCTATGGGAGCTTTTTATAATATTACCTATCTATATAATTACAGATTTTATTGGATATTTTTTGTGGCTAAGCAACCAATTTTTTTTCAGGAACTACAAGAACAAAACTTCCAGGAGCCTTTCCTTGTAAAAAATGTGGAAAAGTTTATAGATGGTACCAATCTTTAACGAAGCATAACAAATACGAATGTGGGAAAATACCTTCATTCCACTGTGTTTATTGTAATTATTACTTTACACATAAGCATACCCTAAGGAGGCATATGGAAAAGCTACATAATACATAGCTCATAATTATTTAAGAAAGTAAATATATATGCCCTTTGTTAATATTTGTTGTAAAACTAATGACCTATTGCAATGATGTCACATTTTTCAATGTTAGTTTAAGTAATATTTAAATAAAACAAAACAGAAATACGAATTTAACTACTATTTTTGAGGCGGCAGTATATACCTTCACACAGACAGGCGTTCGCAGGGGCGGACTGGCAGAAATTGTTTAAAGGGGCGATATTGAAATGACCGGCCCTCTGAAAAGAAAGCGCAGCAGGCAAAGTTAACGGTCGAATGCATTTAAATTGAAAGTTACATTTTTGTTAGTGAGCAGAAATTTTCTTTATGCAAAAATAAATGAAATTTATATGTACAATGACTACAATAACAAATTTTTTGAGAGTATTGAACTTTTTTCGTAAAACACAAGACACTAAAGAAAATTACGTCACATGATCGTAATTTCGTAATAAATTCTATCTAACGATAAAGTCAATGAAGCCATCTATAGTTTCATTTCTTTACTAAGTAGGAGGCTAACGGAAAAATAAATACAGATTGATTATTGTTTTTATTTAAATTTAAAATTCAAATTTCTAAATATACAGAGTGTTCCACAACTTAGGACAAAAAATTAAAGAGTATATAAGTACTGTACGAAGTACGACGTACGATGTGGATGTCAATCGACAAAAGAGTTATTGGTAAACTACGATTTTTGATGATTTTCTTTAGTTAACTTTATTCAGAAAAGTGCGGAAAATTAGTAAAATTTATACACATATAACATACATACAGAGTTTTCCAAAAGTTTTGAACGAGCGAAGGAAAAAAATTGAACATTTGGGGATCAATTAAAAGTCATAGAAACTACATACTTATAGATAGTTTAGAACTTCCATGCAACCCTTATTTAAAGGTAATGAAAAAAGAAACACATCCCCATAAACCAAATCATATATCTTAATTCTTTCAAGAATTTAATTTTCATAAATTTTAATGTTTTTTGCACGTTTATTACGATTTTTAAAACAAATGTTCAAATTGTCGCAATGACCCCAAAAACTTTAGTGATCCCCAAATTTTCAATTTTTTTTCTTCACTCGTTCAAAACTTATAGCTCCGTCCCGGGACTTTTGGGAAACCTTGTATAGAAAACTAACCAAAATTTAGTAAATAGGTAAAGTAATCAAAATGGACGAGTAATTTTTTTAATAAGCAAAGACACTATATACTACAACTACACGCTATAGGCATACCGACCCTTTAATGTTGATAGCAAAGCTCATATTTTGTGCAAAAAAGTAATAATTTGGTATTATATTATATATGTATATTAATTAGTGCATAATCTGATAAGTTTATTTATACTTGAATTTTGTTTTGTAAATAAATATTTATTAATTAATACTATGTGTGTTGTGTTTTTAATTATTATTTCAATCTTAATTCATAATGAAGACAAGTAGATAATTGATTTGATTTTGTGTTGTAAGTAAACATTTCTTAAAGGAGGTGTAAACCAAAAATCAAAATTGTAGTATGAAAAATTTTATATTATTTCAGAGTTGAGTTATTGCCCTACTGCCCACATCTAGTATGTTCTTTATTTTTTAGTTCAGTTCAATCAGAGTTTGTACCAAAATCGAGTATGTGAAACTCAAGAAGAGTAGGATGGTTTGGTCCAGCTGATATTCCCTATACTAATAACTTATTCCGTATTATGTATTTTATATTATAGCAAGAAAGAAAAATTCTGGTCTTGCACTTTTGTTGCGCAATTTTTTTAAATAATAATAATAATAAATTTATTTTCCCAAAGCTGTGTACAACAACATGCGGCAATAAGTATTCCAAAATAAACACTGATCATGAATCAAAAAGAATTTTGTTGAAATTCGCATTACCTAACAAATTTCATTTTCTCCTGTTTGTAAAATTATTATTACAATAATGTAATTACGCTAATAAATACTGCATAACTATTGTTTAACTTTTTTGTATTTAAATGTGACAACCAGTGGTACCCAAAATGATATTGTTTTGCACACTACTGTTAATTTTACGAATTTCAACAAAATTCTTTTTTACTCATGATCACTGCGTCCAATACTACATCCTTAAATTTTGTTACACAGATTGGGTTACACCCTGTATAACAAAGATAATAAACACAAATAAAAAAATAACTTAATTATAAACATCGATAAACATTAAGTAATAGAAATTAGAAATTTTTATATATTTTATAAGTCTTTATATTTAGGATTTTTGGGAAATATAAAAGACGAGATAAAAGATGTTATGCACCTACCCAAATTTTTTATTTTACAAACATTTCATAGATTTTACTTTTTCGTTTCTACAGATTTTAATAAGATTATACAGATCATAAAAAGATTTTACAGATTTTGTCATAATATCTACAGATTTTAAGGATGATCGGATTCGGCTTTTACAGATTTTACAAAGATTGTATAGATTTTAATGATTTTTGCAATCTTGGAAGAATTTTATATTTTAAAGATTTATTGAGTGATTTTAAAGATTTTATGTACCAAGATTTTCCAAAAGATTTTATAGATTTTACTGTGAATTTTACGGATTTTAAGAAGTTTTATTTTAACTGATTTTATTAAGAATTTACGGATTTTCCAAATTTTACAAAGTATTGTAAAGATTTTTTTTGAGATTTTAATTTTAATTATTTTAAAATGATTTTACAGGATTACATGGATTTTTAGCAAAGAGTACAAAGATTTTATAAGTGGGTTTACCCGTTACCCCGACTGAAAAACAAGTTTGATTTTGATTTCCAATATTATATTCCTCAATGTCAGGACTTTTTTCTGTGAGACATTAATTTCAAAATCTTTTAAAACAGGGCTTTAATAATTTATCATAATTATCGAAATGAGTTCATATATCGATTTTTTATTACATTATATAGAGATGTGTTTTAAGAATCTAGTTATTCTAAAAACCGAAAGACAATATCTTTATTTCTTTACAAATTATAATTGATTGGGTGTTTTTTCGTCTAATTTTACTGCTTTGCTATTTACTATAAATTTGTAGCATCAGGAATAATAATATCATAAAAAATAAACGAATAAAGACAAATCTAAATTTGAGCGATACAAAGTTTGAGTACCGCATGCTGCCTGTGGCCGATGCCAGCTGAGCTGACAGCGTGGCAGCTGACTGGCTGACTCTCAAAAGCGGCAAATTGTGGTGAAGCGGGAACAATGTGATGCGAAGTGAACTATTTTTTTTAAATACCTAGATGTTCAATTAAAAAATAGTGTTAGTATTTCAGTTATAAAATTATCTAATTTAATAAGGCTCATCTAAATAATACAGTGTTGGTGTGTGCTTAATATAACTTTAGTAAACAACGTAAACATAACCTGCAGAGGCTACCCCGCATCACGTTTATGGTTTTCGGCGCATGCTTATCGTTATACCAGGGCATCTAAACCAGTTCACGATTGAATTTATTGGATTAGCGAAATATTTTATACAAGTAAGTTACGTATTCTATTAATCATTGTAATTTCTATGCCTACACAAATTACTCGTTGTTTTTACTTCCTTGTACGGAGTAATAAGGAAGTATTGTAATCGCGAAAAATTTCGGTTTTCAGATTTTGATGGAAATATCCGTTTTGACCTTTTCTGAATCCATTATGACTAGTTTCGTCGTGACGTCTGTACGTACGTACGGACGTATGTATGTCACATAACTCAAATACGGTTAGACGTAGAAAGTTGAAATTTTGTATTTAGGACTGTTATATAGCATCTAGTTGTGCACCTCCTATTTTTTTGTTTCAATCTATAAACCGGAAGTAGTACTTTTTTCATATATTTCGATAAACATTTAATTTGAGACAATTTTTTTTATTTTAAATGAAAGATCTGGTATCATTCGGGTATCATTTAAGAATAACTAAAGTATATATTTATAATTTAGTATTTCGGTATCTTGTAGTCCATGATCGATTAACATTTGTTACTACGTAAAATTTAAATGATTTTGACATGACAGTGACAATAGTAAAATATGCTTTATATCTTCTTCTGCAGTTTAAATAAAATGACTAAAATATATTTGTGAGCATAGTAGCAGTAGTAGTAGTACTAGTATAATAAGTTAAAAGAATTTTTTATATTATTCTACATTTTAGTTATTAAGAAAAGTATGAACACACAAGGCGTACAAGGAAGTCATGTGGTGTCCACGTCAGATTTTTTACTTTCTTGTACTGAGTAAAAAGGAAGTACCTATTGTAACCGCGAAAAATTTCGGTTCTCAGATTTGACGGAAATATCCGTTTTGACCTTTTCTGAATCCATTATGACTAGTTTGGTCGTGACGTCTGTACGTACGGACGGACGTACGGACGTATGTATGTCGCATAACTCAAATACGGTTAGACGTAGAAAGTAGAAATTTTGTATTTAGGACTGTTATAGCATCTAGTTGTGCACCTCCTATTTTTGGTTGCGATCGTCCGTGCCTATTTGTTTTTTTCGCATTATTCAAAAACGGTATGTAGTAGAAAGTTGAAATTTTGTATTTCAGACTCATGTTGCATCTAGTTGATCACCTCATATTTTTGGTTGCGATCGTCCGTGCCAAAAGGGCACTTTACTCTAGGTATTTTTTGGTATTTTCCGCAAAAATCAAATACGGTTATTATATTTTTCTATTATTCTACATTTTAGTTATTAAGAAAAGTATGAACAGTTTAATAAGCGTACAAGGAAGTCATGTGGTGTCCACGTCAGATTTTTTTAAAGCGTGTTAACAATAAGCATTGCGAAGTAAACTTGAGGTTCTAATAATATAATACCTATAATAATATCTGTGTCGTGATGTAGTCCAGTCAATCTGTAACAAAAATTCGACGTTTGTGGAAAAAAATCGCAAAGTCAATTTTTTTTCATAAATTGTTAGAGGGGCATGCAAGGAGCTTAAAACTGAGTTGTCACCCCCCTGGGCCCCTGCAATTTTTGGGAAATCCAAAAACATTTTGGATTTGATTTTTCGCGAAAACGGTTGGTTGTAGAGAGAAATTTTGTTAATAAATATTGTTAAGGACAGTATAATCTACAATTTATGTCATTGGGTCACTGCTCTACGACGAAAAGTGCAAAAAGTAGAGGACGCCAAAGTTGCAAAAAATGACTTTTTTCACTTTTTCACCGCGAAAAAATGTTTTTTGATCTTTAGTGTAAATGGAAAAGTTGTAGAGCACAAAAAACCTTCTAAAATGAGTATTCAATGTTTTCCGTGCGATGAACGGTGACTGAGATATAACGCGGGAAAGGACGCATCGAAGGCCGCGCTGTGGCGCTTGCTCTTAACAATAATTTTGTACGCCAAGAAATATTGTGCATTTGATGGAAAAAAATCGCAAAGTCAATTTTTTTTCATAAATCGTTAGAGGGGTATGCAAGGAGCTTAAAACTTAGTTGTCACCCCCCTGACCCCCTGCAATTTTTGGGAAATCCAAAAACATTTTGGATTTGATTTTTCGCGAAAACCCGAAAACGGTAGGTTGTAGAGAGACATTTTGTTTCAAATATTGTTAAGGACAGTATTGTCTACAATTTATGTCATTGGGTCACTGCTCTACGAAAAGTGCAAAAAGTAGAGGGTGCCAAAGTTGCCAAAAATGACTTTTTCACTTTTTCGCTGCGAAGAATTGCAGCAACATACGCACGTTTGATGAAGAAAAAGAAGTAGACATTGACGAACCTCCCTCCCAAATTTTCCGTTATGAGGATTACACTAATAAGCCAACCTCATCTTATGTCGTTCAACAAGCAGGCGCCGCCGAAGAACCGCCAAAGAAGAAAAAAAAATGACGAGTAACAAAAAAATCACTCGGAAAATATGAAATTTCATTTTCACTAATGGCCGTTTTACACTACGCTAAATATTGAACAAGAAATTGCGCAACAAATTGAGTAATAAATTGCTTTGTTTTTAATGAACTCTGTTTTATACTGAGACATTTTTATGTACCTACCTACAATATTTACTTTGTGATTCTGCGCAGTATAATAATTTTACAGCTGCGTTTATCTATTTTTTCAGACAATTTACGAAGCAATGCTATATTTCACACAATTTGCTGTATGATACTTACATAATTTGAAAAATAAACAATATCTTGTTCAAGATTTGGTGTATTGTAAAACGGGCTTATGATGATCCTTTTTTCCAATGTCAGTTATTTTATTTTTTTTAAATTTTGAATAAAAATTACAATTATTCGACCTCAAAAACATAAGCGTACTCATTTTCATAACATTTTCTCAATATTACTTCCATTTTAAACAGTTACCGCGTTATATCTCAGTCACCATTTATCGTAGGGAAAACGTTGAATACTTATTTTAGAAGATTTTTTTGTGCTCTACAACTTTTCCATTTACACTAAAAATCAAAAATAAATTTTTCGCGGCGAAAAAGTGAAATAAGTCATTTTTTGCAACTTTGGCGCCCTCTACTTTCTGCACTTTTCGTCATAGAGCAGTGACCCAATGACATAAATTGTAGATAATAATGTCCTTAACAATGTTTTAAAAAAAATTCTCTACGACCTACCGTTTTCGCAAAAAATAAAATCCAAAATGTTTTTGAATTTCCCAAAAATTGCAGGGGGCCAGGGGGGTGACAACTCAGTTTTAAGCTCTTTGCATGCCCCTCTAACGATTTATGAAAAAAATTGACTTTGCGATTTTTTTTTCCATCAAATGCACAATATTTCTTGGCGTACAAAATTATTTTTAAGAGCAAGCGCCACAGCGCGGCCTTCGATGCGTCCTTTCCCGCGTTATATCTCCGTCACCGTTCATCGTAGGGAAAACGTTGAATACTCATTTTAGAAGGTTTTTTTGTAATCTACAACTTTTCCATTTACACTAAAGATCAATAAACAATTTTTCGCGGTGAAAAAGTGAAAAAAGTCATTTTTGGCAACTTTGGCGCCCTCTACTTTTTGCACTTTTTGTCATAGAGCAGTGACACAATGACATAAATTGTAGATAATACTGTCCTTAACAATATTTGTTAACAAAATTTCTCTCTACAACCTACCGTTTTCGCGAAAAATCAATTCCAAAATGTTTTTGGATTTCCCAAAAATTGCAGGGGCCCAGGGGGGTGACAACTCAGTTTTATGCTCCTTGCATGCCCCTCTAACGATTTATGAAAAAAAAATTGACTTTGCGATTTTTTTCCATCAAATTTTACAGATTGACTGGACTAATGGATTAATAAACACGTTTGTCTTTCAAAAATTCCGAGAAAAATTCAGGTAAAAATCAAGGTAAAAACCGTAAAAACATAGTACTGTCCACTCGACTGTCCAGTGTTAATTTTGTAATATTCCCGCTAGATGGCAGCATGGACTTTTTTCATAAGTTGTCAGTGGCACTTAAACAATGGTTTTTATATAAAACATCAAACACTTATTAAAATAAACTAATTAAAAAAATCTTTTACTCTTCTTTAGTCCCACATACTCCGTTTTTGGTAAAAACTCTTATTAAACTAAACTAAATATACGAAACCTCTTACAATTCTTGAGCCACACATACTCCGTTTTTGGTAAAAACTTTTATTAAACTGAACTAAATAAAAAACCACTTATTCTTCTTGAATTGAATTGAAAATTGATATGGCAATCAATCTTGGTTTTTTTCACGTGAAAACGACCGAGTAAAATTGTTTCAGTACCGTTGACATGCATCTTGTTGAAGCTACAAATTAGCGCTTGCACAACGGACTGGACAGTACCTATACTATACTATATTTTCGAGTATATTTTTGATCCATATTTTATATAGTCGACGACCTTATTACGACATGCATAGCAAAGCGTTGCTCGTTGTACTCAAAACTGTTATTGTAACGATAACGATTGTATAACGTAAGTTTAGTTATTATTACTTACTTACTTACTTAATCCTAAAGACTATCTACCTTTCAGTGTAAAGTTGGCTCTCTCTCTTACTCGTAGTATGCTCTTGATATAAGTTTAGTTATTATTACCGAGATTATTACTGACTGAATATGACAATATGGGCGCAGCTAAAATCTTACTTCGCTTATCAGGATCAGGATGATCTTTATCGTCGCCTTTATCAGATTTCTTTCTTCTCACATAGGTACTTTAATATTCTAAACTGACACATAATGTTTTGTTAATATAGCTGTCATCTGTAGAATAATGTAGTACGTCGATTATATTCACCTGGAATCCTTTAGTAGATACCAAGGCAGACACCATGAATTCTATTGATTTCTCATACGAATATTATTGTTAACATTTTATTTTTAGTGGCTCATTCCCGACTCATTCCATATTTGAAATAAATTGAATTTATTGTTGTGTTTCGAGTAAACTTTATCTTCTGGTTTTTGAAATGTGACCAAAATCTTTTATAAAATTTATAAATACCAAGTTCCATTATACTCTTATCTTTTCTCGTTCATGACACACACAGCCATCATTGAGATAAAACACACTTACGTTTTCTAAACGTATTATAAACGTGTCATTCGTTGATAAACCTTGTTACGTTAGAAAATCAACGGTTAATTTTGGTATTACGCTCGGTATTACGTAACACCGTTTAATCTTAACGTTATAAAAACGTACTTTTCTAATAAAAAAAGTAAAGAATATTCTTTTTTTGCAGCGTGTACTTTAACGAATTTATTAAATATGGGATAACTAAAAACGACCATATAATGTTCTTATATTATGTTAAGATGTTCATATAGATTTAGTAATTAATAAACTGATATGAATGCCGATAAGAAGCGTTCGAGGAAGCGTTTTACCGCATTATTATACTTCTTACAAAATATTACCCTGCATTGATTATTCACAGCCGCAAGCTTTGCATATAGAATCATTTTTTGTAAGCTGAAGAACATAATTTGATAGTTTTACACCTCGTTTTACACGTTCTGACAGAGGCTCTGTATTATTTCAAATTAATGTTGGTTGTAGCGTTTTCTTTGAATTCGTTGAAATATAATAGTAAATCAACGATCTTTAAACGTTCAAACAAACGTGTAACTAAACGTGTTTTACTGCACGGAAAAATCTGATTGTTAGAGAAAATCAGGTGATACGGCAGTGGCGACTAATTGTGGTGTTATACTGATCGTGCAGTTACAGTTATATATCAAACTGAAGCAAATACTACTTATTCTTACATTGTAGTATAAGTGCTTTTCTTTACTGTAAGTATAAACTTTATTATTCCATATTTAAAAAAGTAACATACACACATACATATTTATCATGTCTTTTACTTAACTTGGGTGTGACAGTTTTACAACTGTGTCCCAGTTGTTTTGTTAGGGACAGTCTATACAGGTTGGTGGAGGTGAAATGCGAACATAGGGAAATATATGACAATGGAGTTATCATGCTAGGCATCTTGATATACGTGGAATAAGTACCTACTGTCAATGTCAAAGTAGCTGTCATATTATTGAAATTTTTATTTTCATTAAAATATTTTCTTTTTTCAATAATGTATGTGTACGAGCAGAACGAGATAGTTTACATGCACTTTTAGATTTTATTATTATATCTGTTATTGATTACTCTTTTTGCCACACAAATTCACATTACTTCATTTTATGACACTACTACAAAATATATCAAGATACCTGGCATGAAAGTTCGATTGTCGTGTATGTTCCCTATGTTCGCATTTCACCTCCACCAACCTGTATACCTATTATTTCGTTTTGTAGGGTAATAGAAAACTATGCCACCCTTCAAAATTCTGTCAAAACGTCAAATGCAGAGAAAAATTAAAAAACAAGCTGATTTATTACGACATAATTTATTTATTAAGAAATAGTGAGATTGAAATTGTTTCTTGTTCTTCACTTTCCTCCTAGCACCTAAGACGTCCTCCGTATTATCATTCATGAAGAGTACCTATATATAAAATTTTTCACTTTCCGTTGATCCGCCAGATTGTGAAGACAATTCCACTCATAGTTTTTCAGTCAATCAAAACACAGTATTTTGCTGAATTGAACCAATCACAGACGAATTATACTGACAATTTTCACTAGTGAAAATTACACTGACAATTTTCACTCCACGAAGCGTTGCTATAGATATTATGTCAGTTGACTTTATTTTGACATTTCAGTAATAATTTATAAACTAATATTTCTGGAAGAAAAGGTACTAAATACCAATTCGAGAAATTGTCAAGCCGAATACCATACGTGACTATGATTTTTTGGTAATTTTTGCCGTAGCGATCACTCCTGCTTGTTGCTTTAGAAAATAAACACTCGTGCTACGCACTCGTGTTTATTTTCGACGCAACAAGCAGTCGTGATCAATACGGTAAAAATTGCCGGCAAAATCATAGTCACTAATGGTATTATATATGAAAATATTTTGTTAATACGAGAAGGTTTTTTATTTTTTATAATAATAACATTTGTTTTTAGTTGTACCTACCTATTATTTATTTTAATTTTTGTAATAATAATTTAGGTGCGAATAAAACTGGTTTATCTACATGTAATTGTACTTATTGGTACCAATAACGTTATACTCAAATAATATTTGAAAATATCAAAAATAATATAATTATAAAGGTCCGTGCAGCTAGCAGCTCAAGTATCGCAAAACAAAAAAAAAATTGCTCATAATTATGTGCTATGTATGTGCTAATTTTGGCCCAACTCAAATATTTTTGTGCTCAACGGGATAAGGTACTTCCAGTTGAACGGCTAGGTGCATTAAGTACCGACTCCCCTCCCAGTCAAGGGAGAACATACAAATTAAAATATAAACCGACCCGAATTATGTGCTAATTATTTGCTTTCAATATATCAACAACTTTTGCACCAATTACGAATTTTGTGGAAATTACCAATTTCTTAAATTATCACGTGAATTGCGAAAAACTCAGACTGATTGAAATTGAAAGAAAAATTTACTCGAATTATGTGCTTTCAAGATATCAAAAACTTTTGCACATATTTCACATTTTTTGGAAAATATCTATTTTTTAAAATTATCCCGTGGTATGAGAAAAACTTGAAATAACTTGAATTTGGAAAAAAACATTATCCGAATTATGTGCTTTGAATATATCCACAGTTGATGCACCAATAACTCATTTTTTGGAAAATATAAATTTTTTAAATTATTGCGTGTTTTGAGAAAAACTCACAATAACATGAATTGAAAAAAAATTACCCGAATCATCTGCTAATTGTGTGCTTTCAAGATATCAACAGCTTTCGCACAAATTTCACATTTTTTGAAAATATCAATTTTTTTTAAATTATCCCGTGGTTTGAGAAAAACTCTAAAAAACTAGATCTGTGAAGTTGGAGTCCCGAACACGAAATTTAAATTCGAAAATATTTCTATAATTTTGTGCTAATTATTGCTGTATAGAATGAATTTTGTGCCAATGGCCTTTTCGAGTTATTCAAAATTTTCCATACGTGACTCCAACTTCACGCCTAGTACCGTATGTCATAAAACTAAATATTTTATTACTCTATAATTTTGTGCTAATTCTGTGCTAATTATTGCTGTATATAATGAATTTAGTGCCAATGCCCTTTTCGAGTTATTTGCAATTTTCAGTACGGGACTCCAACTTCATGCCTAGCACCGTAAGTCATAAAATTAAATATTTTATTACCCTATAATTTTGTGCTAATTTTGTGCTAATTATTGCTGCATAGAATGTATTTTGTGTCAATTCCCTTTTCGAGTTATTTGCAATTTTCAGTACTGGACTCCAACTTCACGCCTAGTACCTACCGTAAGTCATAAAATTAAATATTTTATTACCCTATAATTTTGTGCTAATTATTACTGCATAGAATGTATTTTGTGCCAATGCCCTTTTCGAGTTATTCGCAATTTTCAATACGGGACTCCAATTTCACGCCTAGTACTGTATGTCTTAAAACTAAATATTTTATTACTCTATAATTTTGTGCTAAGTCTGTGCTAATTATTGCTATATGGAATGAATTTTGTGACAATTCCGTTTACGAGTTATTCGCAATTTTCGATACGGGACTTCAAATTGACTATACGCCTTTACATTTCAAATGATTAAGTATTTTATTATGCTATATTTTGTTATTGGTATGTATTTATTATTAATACAATAAGGTAAATGATATATGACAATTTATACAGGGTTATACATCGGTTTGTCATTTTATTTTTATTTTTTTACTCTGTTATTTAAAACCATAAGAGTAAAAATGTTGAACAAAATGTATATGATATATCATTGTCTATCTACGTACCATATACATTTGTATACAGGTTGTTCCATTTGAGCACATTAATATGGAACTTTTTATTTCTGAATGTAATATTCTATAAATATTCAACGTGAAACATGGGATTTTTTTATATCCATAGTTACAATTTTGACAGCAATTAATCAATTTAACTGAATTATTCTTGAACAATATAAGATATTTGGGCAGTTGTTGTAGTTTCCAAGGGACGTTTTCAACTTGAACTTTTAATAGTTCAAAATAAACATTGTATTTTCAAGTAGCAGCAGTGTGACACTAACTAACAAATTGATTGTTGATTTTTAAAGAGAACGCTATAATACCTACTACATTGCTTTCACTGGTACTTGATTTCACGTTTGTATCAAATGAGGAAGTATTTTATTATGCTCATTATTGTGTAAAAAAAGTAAAAAAATATTTAGTTTTAAGACATACAGTACTAGGCGTGAAGTTGGAGTCCCGTACTGAAAATTGCAAATAACTCGAAAAGGGCATTGGCACAAAATTCATTCTATACAGCAATAATTAGCACAGAATTACCTAACACAAAATTATAGAGTACCTAATAAAATATTTAGTTTTAAAACATACAGTACTAGGCGTGAAGTTGGAGTCCCGTATTGAAAAGTGCGAATAACTCGAAAAGGGCATTGGTACAAAATACATTCTATGCAGCAATAATTAGCACAAAATTATAGGGTAATAAAATATTTAATTTTATGACTTACGGTACTAGGCGTGAAGTTGGAGTCCCGTACTGAAAATTGCAAATAACTCGAAAAGGGCATTGGCACAAAATTCATTATATACAGCAATAATTAGCACAGAATTAGCACAAAATTATAAAAATATTTTCGAATTTAAATTTCGTGTTCGGGACTCTTGAAAGCACACAATTAGCAGATGATTCGGGTAATTTTTTTAAAATTCATGTTATTGTGAGTTTTTCTCAAATCACACGATAATTAAAAAAATTGATATTTTCCAAAAAATGCGTTATTGGTGCAAAAACTGTGGATATATTCAAAACACATAATTAGCACATAATTCGGGTAATGTTTTTTTCCAAATTCAAGTTATTTAAAGTTTTTCTCATACCACGGGATAATTTTAAAAAATTAATATTTTCAAAAAAATGTGAAATTTGTGCAAAAGTTTTTGATATCTTGAAAGCATATAATTAGCACATAATTCGAGTAAATTTTTCTTTCAATTTCAATCATTCTGAGTTTTTCGCAATTCACGTGATAATTTAAGAAATTGTTAATTTCCACAAAATTCGTAATTGTTGCAAAAGCTGTTATATATTGAAAGCACATAATTAGCACATAATTCGGATCGGTTTATATTTTAATTTGTATGTTCTCCCTTGACTGGGAGGGGAGTCGGTATTTGGTGCACCTAGCCGTTCAACTGGAAGTACCTTATCCCGTTGAGCACAAAAATATTTGAGTTGGGCTAAAATTATCACATAAATAGCACATAATTATGAGCAACAATTTTTTTTTTTGCGATACTTGAGCTGCTAGCTGCACGGACCTTAATTATAAGGGTATTCAATACGTTAAAGTAACGTTAATAAACACGTTTATAGAACAAACATATTAAACTTATATTAAACGTTTAAATCATGAATGTAAAAGATTATAATATTTTAACACGTATAATGTTCGCGTTATAGGTGTTAAAATTAAACGTTTATTTATTCGTACTTTGCGACCTTTATAACTGCCACATTTAAATGTTGATTCTATGTAATGGAGACTCGTATTTTTCTAATGGTAGTTGTGACATTGTAAACGATTTATACACGTATCTGTGTTTACCATTAATGGTCAACACAGATTCAGAGGACTTCATAACAGGTATTTTGGCAAAAAACCCGGTATCGACATTATTCATGATACCTAGACATACTTACGAGTATATTGTGTGCCGGTAATCATCCAACAAAATTTACTCCCAATTACAGAATGTTGGATGTTATTACAGTGTAATCCAACCACTTCGACCGATTCATCTTGGTACAGTCAGAATCTCAATCCGACGACCTTTGAAATTTAAAGCGACAACAGAGATATTATTTTTGCACCCAGGACTACATTTTAAGACGATCAAGTGGTCAGCTTGACTGTCCGAGTGTGATTTAATTGTAAGATGTTTTTACTGTTTAACGATAATCACACACTGCCAGCCGGGAGACTTGATCCGCGGAAGTCCGGGTTCGTAGGTACGTCATCGATTGAGTTACTGTCGTATAATCTAAATGATTTTGATATGGATGATATTATAAGCAACAATTAATTTGAGGAATCTTTTGTTATTAAATGCAATCAAAATTTAAAAAAATATAAGCTAGTAGCTCAATAATTGAAGAGATGAAAAGACCCACCATTACCTGCTTAACAACAACCAACTACCTACTCCGTTACGCCTGATTCACCTGACACGCTAGAACCACCTGTCACACTTGATCACTCACACTTCACTAGATATAAGGCTCGTAGATTAAGGAATATTCAGTAGTATCAGTTCACCCGAGTTCACCTGATGACGGTAACAGATCTTAGTTACCGAATCGTTGTGTAATATTATATTTGTGTTATTCGTAAATAAAGATAATGGAAGTCCAAAATTTAGTTTCATCCTCTTCAAAGTGAATCATTATCTAATAAATTCAAAGTTACATAGCTCAATAATTATTAACTATATTTTTTATTTTCAGATGATAGAACATATAAATGTCTCGACTGTGATAAAAGCTATAAATTGAGAACTTCATTGTATAAACACATAAAATTTGAATGCGGAAAACCTCCAGGATTTTCCATATTTTCCATATAAAACATACCAAAAATGGAATTTGGGGTCTCATATATTACGGAAACATAATGGGGCGGATAGCTGTGTTTCTGACGATACAGGTTCGAATCCAGCCAGGTACGCATCCTAGTTAAATGAACAAAAATCTCCCCTGTGGTGTACTCTCCACGAATGGTAAATATTATATCTATACTTACTGAAAATTCACAATATGTGAGTCAGCCCCACCCAAGTGGGCAGATATCTATGTATGTATGTATGTATGTATGTACAAACGACAAATAGTTTTTTGTTTTAATTTTATAAGTGCTTTATTAATAGCTATTTGTAAAAATTAAAGCTCTTTATCTTCACTGGTACAAATTAACGTTATTTTAAAGTAGTTTTGGTTTAAATAAATAGAAATAAAGTAAGTGTTACTAGAAGATAAATGAATCTAAATTTCACATCTAAATATCATTAATATTTATTAATGGTAAAAAGAATTGAAGACTATAAAATCAGAAGGGCCTATGTGCTGTAATGGTTTCTAAGGAAAACAGTTTTTTTGGTAGTAAACATATATTTATTTTTAATTTAAATCACCAACACTATATAAGGGAAATGTTATTTTAAATAAATACATGTTAATACATAATAATAAAAGCGTGAATAAAAGTATATATAGGTACATAATAGTTGGTTAAATACGGTTAAATATTTAAAAGAATCGAAGAAGAGTATAAAACCCAAATATAGGTACACTTTAAGACCGCCAAACGGTTGAAATTGGTCGAAAATGGAGGACTCTTCGAATTCTGACAAATTTGAAGTTTCCTTTTTAAGGTCATGTAAGTTAATCTGACGCCAAGTTCATTTCAGTCTCTGCCACTCCCCTGCGAAAAAAAGAGTTCTTGGTGTCAAAAAATGTCAAACTTCGACAATTTGTACCGGATGCAAAAAATATATAGATACTTTGTACTTGGTGGAGAGTAAGAGCTATTATTTTAAAGTCATGCTGTGTCACAAATAAACGAATATATTTAAAAATAATTAAGTCAATATTATTATTTAAAAACTTTCATGAACAATAATTGCATACAACAATGTTTCTTTGTATAAAAAAAGCGAGAAAAAAAGTAAACGGTAGGTAGGTATATATTACATATTTCAAGAATATGAAGTAAAGTGTTTTTATAAATGCGAGTATTTTATAAGAATTATAGATTATTTATTTTATATAAAAAAATTTAAAATGAATTTGGTGCTTTATAAAATATTATTGTTCTTAGTTAATAAATGAAAAATTTCTAGCGTGGATTTTTGACTGTAAATATAAGGATTGTTACATGTTTAATGCGTTATTTATTACTTAATCTGTTACTCAATAAAACATTTCCTAATGTATGTAGATAACCTGATCCTGGGGATAAGCCGGTGAAAGAATACGATGTTTGATAAACAGTAGTAGTGCATGTGGTGGGAGATGGCGAATAATGGCTGGTTTATAATGGCTGCAATAGGTTACTTCTTTTGTATTCTGTAAGATGTGTGATGTGAATGAGATGTGTGTGGTTCATAATCAATTCAGTAATCTGCTAACATGACGACATAGCCTTTCTTATAACTGTCAGAAATGGATCCGTTTGTTGAAAGTTACTTAGTTGGATCTGCAATGTTTATAACAATAAATGTTGTAGCGAAATATAAAATATTCAACAAAATGTAAACAAAGATCAACAAAGAACAAATATTACTTGCTTGAAGGTATTTGTTGGGAAAGAGTGAAGGATATATAATAGAGTGGCTTTATATTGAGTGTATGGCTGACTTCAGTAAAATTGTATTTGAATAAAATAATTTGTTAGGTAATACATGAAGATTTTAAAAATTAGATACTGAACTAATTTTTGAATACCATATTGGTACAGTTAAACATTAATTAATTCAACATTTTTTTAGAGTATGCACCATGGATACTTGTTTGAAATATAGCGCCTATGGCCACACTCTTTACATATAGTTTTCTTAAAAGTTGACGAACCTTACTGTTACAGTAGGTATAGGTAAACGTCAAATCCAGTGTCACTATGAACCGTAACATAGAAATTCCTATAGTTCAATCAGGCTTAAGTCGCTTTTTGAGTCAGTTGATAGTAGACAGTCAATGAGTTGAGAACATCTCGATGATAAGTATATTATGTAATGCTTAATCGTACTTAATATTTGGGATTGTAGTATACAGTGTGAGTTTTTCCAGTCTAAAAGTTAGTCTGTATTGTTAGTTGTTAAATTTAATGATCATGACTGAAATATTATTTTATGCAAGCAGTGAGGTAAGTTCCTATTAACATTTTTTAAATATAAGACTTGAAGCAATGAATAACATATAATATTTATATAACCTTATCGTTATAACCTTAAAACTATACCTAATATGAGATGAGAGAATTTATATTTATTCTTTTAGCACTTACTAACTGTAATTTAAATAAAGATTTATTTCAACTTTACACCATGTCATTTAATTTAAATGGTATCATTAAAAGCGTTATTTAATAAAAAAAAACCGTTATTATTATTATAATGCGGCGGTTTGTTTGTAAAGGAATGTTTGGTATTTGAATACAAGTTTTGAATTGGTTTAACTTGTTTATTGTATTGTTGCTTAGCCGAGGGTTGAAGATAGACTGTAGAAATAAAGTTGTGGTTAGTGAAACTGAAACTTTGAGTGTCAGGTGATTTATGGTGGGATTCTGTGCAAATCTGTAAGTTTTACAAATTTGTAAATCTATAAATATTGAACAAAATCACATCAAAGTTTGTTGACAAATATAAAAAGGTCATTTGATTAGGTATAAATTTCATTGCGATTTTGTTTAATATTTACTATTTTATATATCTGTAGCAACTACAGATTTTCACAGAATCCCACTATAAGATTATGGGAGTAGAACTATATGCCAGATGTATTTTTTTAGAGAGTAATTTGTCTCCAATATGCTATGGGTAATATGATATTTTCGAGGATATTTTAGATACAGGTCAGAATAGGTAAGAAAAAGGAAACAAAACTTATATAAATATTTAACATAACACCAGTTATTGTAACTATTTAAAAAAAATAAGTGTCGTGTATGTGTGTGATTTGGTATGTATGTGTGTATAAGTGTAGTACACGTGGCAATGGTTCCCACAATATATTATCCATAAAGTATAATACCTAGCATCATCAATTAAAAAATTAATTATGTTAAGATACCTCAGACCTTTACCCTTTAGGGATAATTTTCGCACGTTTCTAAAAAGTTTTTAGTTATGCTGTTTTACTTATTCACTCGTAAACTATTATGTTTTTATTTCTGGTCCTTTTGATAAATTCTTGATAAAATATTTATAACTGGAACACTATAGTTAATTTTCAAGGAACCAAGTGAAGTTTTTTTTAATACTGATCGAAGAAAAAAGCAATTATTAATTTGTATCATATGGAACCTTTATTATTGTAATTTATGGTTTTATTTAAACAGAAACAAACATGGATTTTTTTAAAAATTTTGCTTATGTTTTCTTTTTATTTCAGGTGATAAAACACACAAATGTCCCGACTGTGGCAAATATTACAAACTGAGAACATCTTTGAACAAACATAGAAGGTTGGAATGCGGAAAACCTCCAGGATTTTCATGCACTTATTGTCCTTTTGTAACATACCACAAATCTAATTTGCTTTCTCATGTAACTCGGATGCATTATCCTCAATCCTCAACGTACTAAATTTTAAAAAAATTCATTATTTTATAAAACAAAAAGACATGGAATCTCTTCTTCTGAGGAGATCTATTTTGTGAAGTTATCACTATTGAAATTTAGGTGATAGTTTTGCTGCCATCTAGGAAACCTCGGTATGACGTCATAACAAGTAACAGAGTTAACACCATCAAAGTAGCTGGTATTAGAGACTTATCAACGGTGATAGTTTAATATTTAGAATTATTATGTCCAAATTTGAAGGAACAGTTCAATAATATGTTTTTTCACGACATGCGGAGAAAACACAATTTTCCTCTCGCGAAATAGTGAGGAAAGTAAGTTTTCCCTCTCTAGAGAGAAAAGTGAACAGTGTTGACACCAGTGTTATTTTACGATGAATTATTTTAAAAATTGTAAGTAAATATATTATTTTATTGAAAATTATGATTTTATAGTGATCTGATATTGATATAGGTACTTACTGTAAACTATAATTTTACAATTATTATTATGTTTTATACTTTCTTTTTCTACAATTTCACAATTTTTCAACTTCAATTTAATTTGGCATATTAAAACATAAACATTTCATTGTTTTTAAACGTCATTCTGACAGACAACCCAACTTCTAGTTATGTGTTTTTTCTACCTTTATAATGTTTTTAAATAAGCTGTGAAAAAAATGTTGTGCCTAACACGAGAAGAAAGCTCTATTTTCCCTTCGAGCTCGAGGGGGTAAGAGAAGCGCTTTCCTCTCTAGTTGGGCAAATAACTATTGTTTTATTCAGTGGTGTTTTTAATTATTAAAGTTTAAGTTGTTAGTACATTGTGTTGGCATTTTAAAAATTATTGAAATTTCAAAATTTTTATTAATAAACATAGTTAAACGACGGTAACAATGACTAGTAACGTATTTCACAGTTCACCTCAATAACGGTAACAATATTGCCAATAATCTTGAAGAAGGCTGATTAATGTTAAATGACTAAAAACACCTCACCTAAGCCAACACGGCTTTCATTATTTTGAATATACTGCCAAATTGTGATTCATAAAACCTGTCTATTCAAAAGAAACTAAACTATCACCGGCTGACGTCATAAATGTATCAAAATTGATAACAGAATACGTCTTCAGCTGTATATAAGATGTACCTAGTGATTATTTTTGTAGTGCTATTTTAAATAAGTAAATAAAGATTAGATATTTAATTCAATTTTCTTTAGTAGATAGGTAAGTCACAAAGAAAAAACCAACACATGACCTTCCATCATACTCCTCTCTCTTATTACAAAAAAATATATACTTACAATAGAACGAATTTCAAAATAAGTGGGAAGGTAGTTATTTTATTTTGTGAGAAAGAAGTTATTCAAACAAAATAATCAACTACTATGATTATGCAATGCATTTTGTATATCTATTTTCTCTATTTTGTTCCTTTTATGATCTTTTTATAATAAATTGTGCTTTGGGTTAGTTAGAGATAACATGGTCGCCCGCATAAATTTTGGTAGGTTGGTAGAATTTAAAAAAAATTATATCCCGTCTTTTTCTCAGGAGCACAACCACGTTTTTTCTGAGAGGCTCGGGTGGTTTGTCGTTCAAATTATTTAAAATATAACCATAACAAAAAAAATATTATTGAAAAAATAGTGCCGCAAACGAAATTTTTTGTTTAAGGCCAAATACTTTCAAATCAAAAACTAATTTTTTTAGACATGAAAACCCCTCTTATTACCGCGCATGGTACATAAACATAAACATAACTAATTGTTTTGAAATCCGAATAAATAAATAGTTTACTGAAGTAATGTAATGTACTCGTAATCATCAGACTTAAAACCAATTTAAATGATTTTTTTTATGAAATCGTACAATAATGAGTTACTTTAGCTCCGCTAAATCATAGTAAAAAGTACAGCACCGTATTTTTCGACCAATTAGAGCGAAGCGCTGTGCACTCGTTCGCTGACGAGAATTGGCAAGAACGTCGGCTATTGTTGTTGCTACCCGTGATCACCATTTGTTTTGTGTTGACATTTGCTTTAATGTAACAAATTTATTATAGAATAATTTCGGCTGTAAAGATATTTATTATTACTCACGTGGTTATTTATTTATAATATTCCATCATTCTTTACCGCCTAGATATACAAGGTTCGCTAGTCAAATGGCAAGATTTCAAAATGTAATAAATTTAAAAAGAAATATTTTTTAAATTAAGTACAAAAGTAGCAATTTGATGTACAATAACAATTTAAATTATATTCCGAATACTACGTTCAGTAAATGTCCTCCATTGAAATTGATGCATTCATGAAGTTCAGCATGACTTCTCGCAGCATGTTGATAGGTATTGCTGCAGTCTCGTGTTGAATACGTTTTTTGAGGGTTGGAATTGTTCTGGGTGGATCGGTTTCAAACACTTTTGATTCAACGGAACAGGCTGATTGCGCGGTACGTTGAAATGACGTCTAAAATCGCGTCGCGTTTGCGCCAAACTTTCGCCACTGAGATAGTACGCTTTAACTGCGTAGCCACGCTGTTTACTCGTCCAACAATCCATTGTAAACTAAATGGTAGACCACGCTGATAATGTTGAGTCGGCGATCTTCCTCCCCACCACCTCTCTACGAGCTCTAAGCCCCACATCAAATCTTTCCATTTGACTGGCGAACCTTGTATAAATAATTATTAAATTGAATCTGTAACATGAGCACGCAAAAATTAATATAATTTTTTTGGAGGTTGCTTATAATAGAATTTCAATTAAAAGTGTCATTTTTTCACTCTATAGTGAATGTTAAACATATTAAATATTTTCAGAAAAAAAAGTAACCTTCCAGAGAGATGAGACAACTTTCCCTATTCGAGTCGACGCTTATAAATAAAATAGATACCTAATTTCTTCATAATGCATCTAATTCTAAATATTGCTCATATTTCACTATAATTTTGTATCACGCAGTCTCGTGGTTGCTAGCATTAGCATAGCCATTATTTTTGTTTGGATATGTAATTTTTTGTGTTGAATGTCAAAGTCTGTTTCATTAAAAGTTAAGTTTTTTCATACAGGGGAAAATACGTAACGTACGTAATAAATAATACATTTTTAAAAATTAATGCAATAACTTAAATGGTATATTTTTTATTTTAGCATTTTAACCCCCAAAACTCCCGCTGGCTACGCCTATATGGTTGCTAGCATGTTTTTAGTTTGTTGTTAAAGATCGATTGTAGATAAAGTAGATTATAGTATTTATTTCGTTTAGCAATATTATATTTGAATTTGAATTTTATCATTCTACCTACATTAATATATTATGCTTGTTAAATGATAATGCTATTTTAATTACAATAATTTAATTTTTATTTTAGAACTCTCTATAGAAGTCTTTAAAAATACAGAAGAAGCAGATAAAATTAGCGAAGAAAATCTACTAAAAATAGGCGTTGGATATGATTTCGATCCGAATTCTACCAAACCATTTTATTGCAAAAAATGTACAAAATGTTATTCAAAGGAGGATCGCATACAACAACATATTTTAATTCAATGTGGCAAGAAACCAAAACTACGGTGCTATTTTTGCAACTATTCTACTTATTATCATAGAAATTTTGTAGTACACTTTAAGTCAAAGAAACATAGATGTAATATAGCAATCCAGAATTTAAAATCTTAGAACCCTTCGGGCCTAACAACGATACGTGGTTGGTAGAAAATTATTTTATCTTGTTATGATAATATGAAGGTATTTGTAAAATAGCGGGGATATAGTTTTTTAACTTGATTATAACGAAATTTTATTGTTATCTCTAGTTCAGAATCTATTATTTAAACTAGATTTACAATTCATCTTCAGTGTCAAGATAATTTTCTACTCTTAATTTAATTATCAATATGATTGCAATTTAAAACTGATTTCCTTATTTGAACAGTTACTGTTATATAAATTTAATTTTAGTACTCATTCCTTTTTTCAATAAAAATAGTGACAAATAAGTAAATACAAGTCATTCATAGAATGCCTCAGATAAAGGATACCATGAGAGCTTTGCTACCGCGTAGTATAAAAAATAGGTACTATCAAACCAAAAAATAGCTATAACCTCTGTATTTGTATATTCTAAATCACTTTGAAACACCTCAGAAACACCCTTACCTTTTTGAGTTGGACTCGTCTATAAAAATTTCTCTAATCTGCAAAAATTCATAAAATATCAATATTATTATGTTACAGATAGTTTATAAGGTAGATGTAAGTTCTTGGGAAGTTAACATAATTTTTAAATTTTTGGTCTGAATATTATTTTTAAAAATTATTATTAAATTTAATTTAAAGTACTTTTTTAATTTTTTGTACCTCAATGTATGTACTACATATTCAATAAAATATTCAATATATAATTAAAATTAATTTGCCGTAGTTAGTTGTCATAGTCGTAGGAGTTGGTGTTGTTATTAATTTTCGAAGTTTCAAATTCTCAAGAAGTGTCTTGCACGAAACATAAAGCTAAATCTAATTCATAAAAATTATATAAGGTAGTAGGAGACTTTTCAATTATTAGTCCGACGATGTGAAGGAAGATTATTATTTTTGGGATCAAAGTGCATAATTTGATTCTTAGGGTGAAGTTTTGAAGTTTATTTCACGAGCCGAAGGTGAGGAAAATTATCATTTGGGGGATTATACTTTAGTCCTGTGGTATATACGCAATTTTTTGTACTTCACTCTCATACGATTGCATAATAGTTTAAAAGACTACACATTTTAAAAGACTACACAAATATGAATAATAATCAAATTAAGAACCTTTTTCACCGAGTACCAACAGCATCCTCAATTTATTTAAAGAACCTTAGTTTCTAAAATTAAAGACTAAAGAAGAGTTTTACTCCCGGAAGTGCAAAACATAATTGAGTTTTAAATTGTGGAGTTTTTACACGGATATTTGTTGTTATCAGCACTCGAATGCACAATTTAAGAATGAAGACATTAATATGAAACTAAAAAATACACAAAAACAAAAAAGTAGTTGTGAGATTTTACAACAAAAATGAAATAGTATTACATCTTTAAAATATACATATGGTTTCCCAAAAGTCCCGGGACGGAGCTATAAGTTTTGAACGAGCGAAGAAAAAAATTGAAAATTTGGGGATCACTAGCATTTGGGTCGGCAATTTGAACTTTTGTTATAAAAATCGTAATAAACGTGCAAAAAACATTAAAATTAAATTCTTGAAAGAATTAAGATACCGGGTTTTGGTTCATGGGGATGTGTCTTTTTACTTCCTTGTACGAAGTAAGGAAGTATTGTAATCGCGAAAAATTTCGGTTCTCAGATTTTGACGGAAATATCCGTTTTGACCTTTTCTGAATCCATTATGACTAGTTTCGACGTGACGTCTGTACGTACGTACGTACGTACGGACGGACGTATGTGTGTCGCATAACTCAAATACGGTTAGACGTAGAAAGTTGAAATTTTGTATTTAGGACTGTTATAGCATCTAGTTGTGCACCTCCTATTTTTGGTCTCAGTCTACAAACCGGAAGTAGTACTTTTTTAAAATATTTAATTTAAGACAATTTTTTTTATTTTAAATGAAAGATTATGTGATTATTACCTACAATCGGTATTTTATAAATATTTTTGTATCTGCTATCATTTAAAAATAATTAAAGTATATATGTATAATTTAGTATTTCAGTATCTTGTAGTCCATGATCGATTAACATTTGTTACTACGTAAAATTTAAATGATTATGACATGACAGTGACAATAGTAAAATATGCTTTATATCTTCTTCTGCAGTTTAAATAAAATGACTAAAATATATTTGTGAGTATACTAGTATAATAAGTTAAAAGAATTTTTTATATTATTCTACATTTTAGTTATTAAGAAAAGTATGAACACACAAGGCGTACAAGGAAGTCATGTGGTGTCCACGTCAGATTTTTTCATTACCTTTAAAATAAAGTGAAACTCGACAGGGGTTGCTATTTTAAAATGTTTGGGTAGTCATCCTCTGAAAAAACTCCACGCTGGATGCAAGTTCTAAACTATCTAAGAATGTAGTAGACTCTTTATGACCGTTTGCACCATCTAAGTTTAAAATTTAACTGTAGTTTAGAGACTAGTTATTTCAAAGAACAAATATTTAAACCGTGAATATTCATGATTTAACTGCCAATCTAAGACAAGAAGTTTAACATATTATATTTTGGTGGTTTGGGACACAAGAGGATTGGGACAAGTCATTTATTTCTAGTATAAATCGAATTTCGCGCCTCTTCTTACGTGCATGAGGACTACTCGTTGGCATCGTTCAGTAGTAGTTGTACTCTTGTATGGGACAGTTTACGTCTGTGGCAACCGAAAGATTGTATTTTGTACAGAAAAGTAAGTATCTTGCTCTTTATGTTTTCTTTATTTACTCATGGCAAATTGCTTTTCTGAAATATTTGTATATTTAAATATTTGAGTTACGCATTTGTGTATATGATTCTAGTATAAGGCTAGTTCTATCTTAACCTTAAATTTGTGGGAAGAATAAATGTTCTAATTTGTTTATTTGTGGGAGGATGGGACATAGAGAAGCAGGAGGTTTGTGATATGGAAAAGGAATGAGTTTTTGTTTTCCTGTTATTGAAGATAAAAGTATTATCAATAATAATGATAATGACTACCACAGCCGTCACAAATTAGAGGAACTGAGAGGGCTAAAAACGTCTTTGCGATAAATTTATTTGTAGTTACCTAGTGTATTTTTTGACTTAGTTATTATTATATTTTCTTTAAAATAAAAATATTATGTTTATTTTTCTTTATTTATTGAGTTTTATTATTTAATTTTTTCCCCTTATATTTGTACTTAATTTTGCATTGTCCCAAACCGCCCGAGCGATGTCCCATTCTCTTGTGCTCAGGAGGTATGGGACACTCATGGATAATTTTCTTTATTTTTTAAAAGTATTTTTAAAAGTATATGGATTGTACAGACAGACAGTTCATTAACTTATTGTGACATTTGGTTTTTATTTTTATAACTGCAGAGATCTGCAATGTGGCATTAAGTTCAAATTGTCCCAATCCTACCCACTCTCCCGTGCGTGTTCTGGTTTTCTCAAACTGATACGCCTGTCTGCGTGACGGGACGGAATGCGAATTACGAATTAAGTTTGCAAAGATCATGGACTTTATTTTCCTTCTAGGAGGACAGCTGCCTTCCCTTGCCCTTCACTGGGTACGTCCTTGATAACAGACCCGATTGCTTTAGACAAAACTAAATGTGTGACGTGGTGACCAGTCCGGTGCAGCTTTATTTTCTTACTAATACAACTCTTTCTTTTTCAGGACCAGGAGCAGCAGGATACGTTTTTAACCCACTATCTCGAAAACCATTTCAATGTACCGAATGTGGCAAACATTTTATGACAAGATCAAGTGTTGTACATCATCTTCAACGTAAATATGGAGAGAAACAGATATATTACTGCAAAATTTGTAAACATTCTTTTGATTTAGTAAATAATTATAAGCGCCATCTTGCTACTAAGGCACACAAACATAATTTGCTAGTAATTAAAGGATTAATTTAAATAAATATTTTTTATCAGAAAAATGCGAATAAATTGCTACAATTTCAGAGCTGCAGGCAAACATTTTAATAATAATTTTCTAAAAAAAAAAAAACCTAATGTAAATGAGTATACCTACGCTATGAACTAAGGCATGACATATTTTTTATTTCTTAAATGTTCATATTTACTCAGAAAAACACATATGTATTATAAGAAAAAACATGTTGTTTTATTTATTAGTTAATTATTATCCTTTCATATTTGCATTGTGCGACTTGATATTATGTCCATGCATTAATTTAAATATCAATTGACATTTTTGTCAAATATTGTATTATTTGGTATAACCGTTTTGCATAATATTGTTATTAAAATTGATCTATTTTTGAAGATATTTTCACATCACGCTATCTTAAAATCAAACAGCAATATTCATTTTCTAAACAACAAGATAAATATTTTACTGTTTTAATGTGTTGCACTTGCACTTCAAATCTATGAATAAGTATTTAAAGTTAGCTACTAAGCTGCACAGACTTAAAATGTTCGTGCAGGAGTAGGGAGTGTAACAAAGTGTCCATGTCCATCTTAGAATTTATTGTTAGTGCCTTGTAGTAGAACAACTTTATACTTCTTACGTTAAATTGTATGTAAAATAAAAAATATATAAAATATATAATAAAAAAGAACCGGGAATAATGTTTTAAAGCATGTAAAGGCTTACAAGTTCCACCAATAAGTGACGTGTAGAGAAACAAACTTTCTCAAAACAACGTCGGGAAATAACAATTTCCCAAAATACAAAATAAAAACGCATTTCACAGATAACCCAGAAACACATCAGACAGAGTATAGTTGTGGACAGCTGTTTCGACCTATATAGGTCTCATCAGCACAACTCAACCCAGCGTCTGATGCCAACACCGTACAAAGCCAGGGTAGACAATCCCTACCGCGTTGGCAAAGTAAACGGAGAGGCACCAGAACGCTACAGAAAAACTGCCGTCCGTGTGTAACTGGGTTAAACTGTGAAAGTGCGTTAAACGATTGCAATACGAGCCCTGCGAAGAATTGTAAAATAAAAAATATATAAAATATATAATAAAAAAGAACCGGGAATAATGTTTTAAAGCATGTAAAGGCTTACAAGTTCCACCAATAAGTGACGTGTAGAGAAACAAACTTTCTCAAAACAACGTCGGGAAATAACAATTTCCCAAAATACAAAATAAAAACGCATTTCACAGATAACCCAGAAACACATCAGACAGAGTATAGTTGTGGACAGCTGGGGGGCTCGTATTGCAATCGTTTAACGCACTTTCACAGTTTAACCCAGTTACACACGGACGGCAGTTTTTCTGTAGCGTTCTGGTGCCTCTCCGTTTACTTTGCCAACGCGGTAGGGATTGTCTACCCTGGCTTTGTACGGTGTTGGCATCAGACGCTGGGTTGAGTTGTGCTGATGAGACCTATATAGGTCGAAACAGCTGTCCACAACTATACTCTGTCTGATGTGTTTCTGGGTTATCTGTGAAATGCGTTTTTATTTTGTATTTTGGGAAATTGTTATTTCCCGACGTTGTTTTGAGAAAGTTTGTTTCTCTACACGTCACTTATTGGTGGAACTTGTAAGCCTTTACATGCTTTTAAATAATTAAATTGTATGATAAAATTTTAGAACGGACTTAGATAGTTAAATTTTAATTTTTAAAGGTATTTGAATAAGTGAAATATAATAGGTGGTAGGTATATCTATCTAATGTTTAACATATATATTTCTTATAGTTTTATAAGCAAATTTTGAATAAATTTGTCTAAATGGCATAAATAATTGGTGAAATGGTCTTTTTAAACATGATGTTTAAAAAGAAATAGTACCTATCATATCAAAATAGTTTTTATCCATGACTATTAGGTATAATAAGAGTGCGGATTATATGCTGGCAAATATGATCAAAATATGCATGCAATATGCAATGAAATAAGGCCAAAATATGCTCAATATTTGCACAAAATTTATGCAATATTTTACAAATATATGCAGGCATATGCAGATATACATTTATTCATTTTTACTAATAATTTATTTTTATAAATCAGAATAATGTTACATTTTGTCCAAAATGCACAAGAATATCATATAAAATAAACAAAATAACGTATAACTTCTGGAATACGACTTGTGTGCCTACCTACATTTAAAATAAATGTAAAAACAATTATAAGTTGTATCAAATTTGAGCAATTTAAAATTTGATACATATAAAATTTATAAAAAAATTGTAATTTTAGGTTAAAAGGTACAAAATATGCAGTTATATGCATTTTTAATAAATATATGCAAAAAATATTGAAATATGCAAAATATGCAAAAAATTTACGGCATATTTTGATCTATTTTTGTAGGAAATGCATATTGTAAAAAAATAATAATATCACAATAATACAATATATGCAAATGTATATAATTCGCACTCTAATTAATAATATAATAATTTATTATAAAATTACTTAATAGTTAGTTTTTTAATAATTATTATTAAACTGGTTTCTTGACCAATAATTATTCTTTTATTAGGGGTTTTGACCTATAGAACTTTTTATTTTAAAGCATATTATATAAACACAATACACAAATTTCAAAAATAAAAGACTTTGACAGCAGCTGTCTGTGTAAATTATAGTCGTGGATATTAAAATACTTGAGTCTCGTTGTAATTACTTACTCGAATGATGAGCCTTCGGCTCACTTTCATTCTCTTGTTAATCGTTAAACTCGTATCGAATAATATACTATATTTAAATTTTTCTGTATTAGTATTAAAAAATAAGTTTTATGTAAATATTAAAGATTATTTTTCTCCTGCACGTTATTATGAGACAAATGTAGGAAACAATATGTTTAATATTATTAAGAATCATTGAACTCTTGTAGGTATTGTAGTTATTACTTATTAAATTTCTACAAATCTGTCTTGATTTTTGTATTTATTTTTTATATAACAGCAACACTTCAGTATTTAGAATGGTATGTAGCATGCATAGTATGATCATATGATAGCCACCAATAACAATAATGTATGAAAATACTAGTTAGGTACCCGATTTTTTATGTCAAATATTTGAAACTTATTTCTAGACAATTAAAAGGTTACTTTGGACTCAGCTCATTGTACATAGGTATATATTATTTTTGCTTTTAAACCAATGTACATAATTATTACGAGAAAATAATTTTTTGTATTGATAACCTAGGAAATGACATATGAAGCACGCAATTGACAATCGGAAATGTCAATTTCCCAGTGTAGTCAATCAGGAAAAATTCAAAGAACTCGCATTCTTGAGCATTCTGCAATAAAATAATCTTCAAAATAACAAAATTTATTTTAATGAATGTTATTTCCCACGATTTTCATGTATTAAAACCCATAAACACCATCGATATATAAAATTTTTGAAATAAATATGTGCGTTGTGCGACTGGCGCGCCATCTGTCGGTACCTAGTAGTGAGTAAAAAAAACTGACGTGGACACCACATGACTTCCTTGTACGCCTTGTGTGTTCATACTTTTCTTAATAACTAAAATGTAGAATAATATAAAAAATTCTTTTAACTTATTATACTAGTATACTCACAAATATATTTTAGTCATTTTATTTAAACTGCAGAAGAAGATATAAAGCATATTTTACTATTGTCACTGTCATGTCATAATCATTTAAATTTTACGTAGTAACAAATGTTAATCGATCATGGACTACAAGATACTGAAATACTAAATTATACATATATACTTTAATTATTTTTAAATGATAGCAGATACAAAAATATTTATAAAATACCGATTGTAGGTAATAATCACATAATCTTTCATTTAAAATAAAAAAATTGTCTTAAATTAAATATTTTACGAAATATTTTTAAAAAGTACTACTTCCGGTTTGTAGACTGAGACCAAAAATAGGAGGTGCACAACTAGATGCTATAACAGTCCTAAATACAAAATTTCAACTTTCTACGTCTAACCGTATTTGAGTTATGCGACACACATACGTCCGTCCGTACGTACGTACGTACAGACGTCACGTCGAAACTAGTCATAATGGATTCAGAAAAGGTCAAAACGGATATTTCCGTCAAAATCTGAAAACCGAAATTTTTCGCGATTACAATACTTCCTTACTTCGTACAAGGAAGTAAAAAACATCGTAATCTCAAATTTAATGATCAGACTAAAACAAACTACATCTTGAATGTATTTAATTATAGTTTTACTCGTTACAAAAAACATTGTACAAACCTCTTGCGGGAAGACCCCAGCATTCGCGTAAATGAAATCCTCGCTTCGCTCATGTAGGATATACATCTTCCCGCATTTGGTTCGTAAATAACTAATAACTGCAGCAATATTAAATAAGTGTTATTCTTATTATATTCTCCTTTCAAAACATTTTTATCTTATAAACGCGTGTTTTCTTTTCAGATTACATGAGTATATCTCTCCCGGCATATTACAAACGTCCGTTGGGAAAAAAGTTCGTTTTTAAATCCTGTAAGAAAGCCTACAGTCACCGAAACTCACTAAATCGACACCTCCAGCTAGAGTGTGGGAAAGAGCCGGGCTTTTCAATGTCAGTTCTGCTCGTATAGAGCCTACCAGAAAACTCACATTCCTTCGCATGAGTTGTTCAAACATAAATTAGGGAAAATATCGGGGGTTTCGTCGTGTCCCCATTGCCCGTTTAAGGGAAATTATAAAACTACCTTGACTAAACATATTATTAAGATGCACACAGAAAAATTAAATAATTAGGGAGTTGTGTTCGGTTGTGTTTAGGATAAAAGGAAATCATTTAAAATATTATTATCTACCTACATAATTTATTTTCCAATAAAAATAAAATAATTTTTTTACACCAGTAAATTTTTGATGGCTTGACTGTTAGTTCAAATAAAACTGTAGGTTGTAGGTAATATTAGAAGTGCAAGTGAAATTCAATTTATACAGTTCACACAGGTAAGTTAACTATCACCTAATATATTTTACTAATTTACTATTTTGTTTCCCAAGATTTTCTATGCTGCTGTGATCTGAAAATTTATTTTTTCACATGAAATGGGTGAAAAACATTTAGCTTCTAAAAAAATCTTAGGAATCCATAGAAAAATTATTTAACAAGTGTATTTTAAGCAATTATTATTATACAAATAAAAAATGTAACTTAGCATAAACCTAGTTCCATTCTTCGTCTGTAAATAAATTTTTGAAATTTTGATTTATCTATAAAACTTCTTGAGCAATTTAAAAATTGCAAGATTGCTTGAACGTATTTTAGTGAACGTATCCATACGTCACCATAGGACAAATGCGAGTTATTCTGCATTAGAATCCTATATAGGTAGGTACCATTTTATCTTTTACGCAACGACGTGCAGTTCAATAGAATATACCTTACAGCTAGATTTTCATCGCAATATAGGTACTTTTCATTGATTAGTTTTTACAATAAATTAGTCAATTTTATTTACTAATAATAAAAAGATTATTAAAGTCCAAGAATTTATTTAATGCAGTCATAAATAATACATTTATAAATACATATCTTTCACGCCTATTTATAAATCGAGCACAAAAGAAAAATCTGATGTGGCCAGCACAAGACCTCCCGCCATACTTACTTTATTCCTTTTACTTTTAAATATACAATTTATATTAATATATAGGTACTAGGTACTACTTTATTCACAAATATATTTTAGTCATTTTATTTAAACTGCAGAAGAAGATATAAACGATATTTTACTATTGTCACTGTGACTGTTATGTCATAATCATTTAAATTTTACGTAGTAACAAAATGTTATAAGGATCATGGATTGCAAGATAACAAAATACACAACATGTGTATACTTTAATTATTATTCTTAAATGATACTGATACCAAATACAGAAAAATTTATAAAATACCGATTGTAGATAATGAGCACATAATCTTTCATTTAAAATAAAAAAAGTGTCTGAAATTAAGCATTTATCGAAATATTTAAAAAAAGTACTAAGTAGGTACTTCTGGAGTATGGATTGGTACCAAAATGTAATGGGATATTAAGATTCGTATTACAACCTTAAATATAAAATTAAATTTAATGTTTAATATTTTTTTAGTTATCGCGCCCGAACGCACACACAGACATCATCTCGAAAATGTTAATTATTACTCTAGGGACTCTAAAACGTGCTTATCCACCAAAAATTCATACTCGAAAATTTTGACCCATCGCAATACCTCCCTTATAGTATATGAGGCGGAAGGTAAAAACATCAAAATTTGAACACTGACGAAAATATTCTATTTTCTAAGAATACATAAACAATGATATGATTATTGAAACTTTAAGACGGGCTTAGAACAAACTATCTTTTATATTTTTAGCTCTTGAATAAATTTTCTATGCTCAAAGCAACTTTGAATGTAAAGGAAAACATTGATCTTCGAAAATTTTCAAAATTGGTTCCATATCTCAAAAACAAAGCAGTTGGGTATAGAGGGAAGAAATCAAAAATCTTTACAAGAGAAGATATTACTAAATTTATTGAAGAGGCAGATGATGAAACATATTTATTAATGAAGGTATTGACATTTAATTGTTATCCACATCTATGTACCTAGCTACCTCAAAATATTTTATTGCAGACTTTGTTAATTTTGGGTATACGTGGCGCCTGTCGTCGTGAAGAACTTGTCAATATGACAGTTGATGATATTGAAGATGTAGGTTCTAATAATAATAATAATAATAATATTATATATATATATATATATATATATATATATTTGCAATCGAAAAAAATCATACAAAGCGAGGAAGGTAACATTTATAAAGGTAACATTTTTTTTACACATATTTTACAATGATTAAAGTTTAACATTATTATAATTATCTTATATATTTTAATATATTATCTATAAAATTAATATACTTCATTGTTCTACTGATATGTATATGTGAAATTTATTTTTATTTATTCATTTAATATAAAAGATCGAATTTTTAAGGCAGTATTTACAAAATTAAAAATATTATACATTTTATCGGTTGTAAACTCAGAGAGAAGGGCTTTATTAAGTTCTAGTTCAAGGGTGTTGGTTGAATATTTCTCCAAAAATTCTTGCCTGGGTGCAGAGTACATAGGGCAATAAAAGAGAAAGTGTTGCAGATCTTCTTTTTCATATCTGTTACACAAGGTACAGATGTCCTCTTGCTGAAATTTGTGTAACTTGCCATCATGGTAGATACGAAAATTATTTATACAGGCTGTTCGAATTTGACCCACTATTCTTAATACTTTGTATGGAAGGTTTAGCGCTAGGAAGTTTGAATTATATAGGAATGTTTTAAATTGGGGGTTGTAGGTGGAATCCGATATTCTTTTGGTGTCAGTGTTATATAAGTTATTCCTATAGGATAGTAGGACATTTGGAATTGCTTGTTTTAGAAGTATAAAGTTTTGTTGAATCCATATTTCGGAAAAATTTGTTTTTTCTAAAATCCTTTGCACTGATCTAGACCAATTATATTTCTGTTGTTTTTCATCAGGTATTGTATTTATTTTGTTAAGGTGGAGTAGTTTATCGTAGCACATTTTTACGTATCTCGAATCGGGCATCAGAAGAATTTTATACCACCAATTTATAGTTCTTGCTACTATAGATATTTCCAACTTGTCTTTTCCAGTCTCTCTTCTTACTATATAGTTTGGAGTATTATTCTGCCAGCCAAGGATTTTTTTAAAGTAATGAACTTGCCCTTTTTCAATAATATCATAGGAGTTATTAGCCCACACTTCTGCCGCGTATAGGAGAGAGGGTGTTATTATTGAGTCAAACAGCACATTAATGGTTTCCCAGTTATAAACTTTAGCTGATAGTAAGGTGCTTTTTATGCCACCTGTTAGTTTATTTGAATTTTGTAGTGAATTGTTGGCGTGTGCATTAAATAAACCTGAAGCTTTGTAAGTCAATCCTAAATATGTGTATGAAGACGTCATTTTAATTTCCTGCTTACCACAAAAGTACTTTCTGTTGTTCTTGGGCGGTCTTCCTAAATGGAAGTGCATAATCTGCGTTTTATTGGTGTTTATCTTTAGATTTAGATTATTGCAATAAGATTCAAGCGCAGTTAGCTTATTCTGAATGTCCCATGTAGATGAAGCGAATATAACTAGATCATCTGCAAATTGCAGGGATAGAATATCGATTTTATGGTTTATATATATGCCTTCTAAATTCAAATCTCTGAAAGTTTGTTCCATATCTGATATATATAAAGCAAACAATATCGGACTGGTACATTCTCCTTGTAATACGCCTTTGGTTATATTAATTTCTTCCGATGAGGCATTATTCATTGAAATTTGCATAGTAGCCTGATTATACATGTTTCTAAGAAGTCTTGTTATACGTCCACTTACTCCCAAAGTGAAGATTTTATTCCAAAGTTTATCATGTGTCACAGAATCGAAAGCTTTCGCAAAGTCCACAAATATGGTATAGGTGCCACACTTGGTAGTAAGAAAGCGGGATTGAATGATTGTGTTGAAAACGAATAAGTTGTCGACACAAGATCTGTTTTTCCTGAAACCAGACTGGGCCTCTGGTAGAATATTATAACTTTCGATCCATATTTGAAGACGGTGGTTTATAATGGAAGTGAAAAGTTTTAAAATACTGCTTGCAAGGGCAATGGGCCGATAGTTATTTACGTCAGAACGACTACCCTTTTTATGAATCATAGATATTTTAATTCTTGTTAGATACTTAGGAAGGCATTCTCCATTTAGAAAAGTATTAAAAAGGTTTTTCAAGTATAATCTAGCATTATCTGGTAAGTGACGAAGTTGTTCGTTTATAATTCCATCCAAGCCAGGGGCTTTGTTTGTTTTTAGTCTGCTTATAGCGTAGTTTAATTCTTGAGCGGTAATATCGCTATCTAGGTATGGGTGGCGTACATCTATGAAGTTAGCATCGCAGCTAACATGTGAGCCAAACCATTCAGTAAAGTAAACCGACCAATTTTCTATTGGTATGTTGTTGGTTGAACTTTTCCGCGGGGATATAAATTTCATGGTTTTCCAGAATTCAGTTTGATTTTTGATGTTTATTAGCTTTTGATTTATTTGCTGCTTGTACATTTTCTTCTCTACTATTATTTGACTTTTGTAATTCTTCTTTGCTATAATGTATTTCTGTAGGTATTCATCTTCAAAATTATATTTTTTGCAATCTCTAAGACTTATCCTTGTTAGCTGTTTGAGCTCCCTACATGTGCTTGAATACCATGGTTTGTTCCTTTTAGGGATATTTGAAATTATCACTTCCTTTTTCATACCGAGATTTGTGGAGACCACGTCTATGGATGATATTAAATAATTACAAGATTCTTCTGTTTTGTTTATATGAGAGGTGTTAAAGAAATGTGATTCAAGTTCTGTTTCGTATTCAATTATTTTATTACTGTCCCACTTAGTCTTCATGATTTTTGAGGGGGATGTATGTGAATTTTTCTTTCTTGAAGCATCTAGGATATTTAACAAGTCAACTTTACATATAAAGTGGTCAGAAACTGGAATTTCAGTAACTATTTTAAAATTATTAACTAGAGAAAGCGCATTTACGTTCACCCATACATAATCAATTATGCTTTTTCCCCTTGCCCCAACGTAGGTAAAATTAGCTGGAGAGTCGTGTGACGATCTTCCATTTAGCAAATAAAGGTTTTCTTTTTCCATAATTTCCACTAAAGTTCGGCCTCTTTTATTTATTGTATTGTCATTAAAAGAGCGTTTAGCAGTAAAATTTGTATTAACAAATAAGATATCATCTCCCTGGTTAAGTTGGCCCACTCTAGAATTAAAATCGCCTCCAATTAATATAGAATGATGTGTGAACGTTTCCATGATATTTTCTAGGCTTATTAAGAATAACTCTATTAATGCGGAATAATCATATGAGGGAGAAAAGTATACAGACCCTATGATAATGCTATCCACTCTTGATTTTATTTCTAAAAAGATCCAATGAGCCTCTTGTTCAATTATTTTGATATTTATGGGGTTTATTTTGTGGAGAATTATCAGACCCCCTATGGCTCTGCCTGAACTATGATCTTTAGAAGCAGTTTGTTGAATAATATTATAATTTATTAAGAAAGCAGGTAATTTGCTCACCTCGTAATTTGCCCAGGTTTCTGAGATACATATAATTTCATAGTGTTGTAATTTGTTCTCATCTTCTTGATTAAGATTAAATAGATTTTTAATACCCTGTATGTTCCAAAATATACATCGACAGATATTTTCATGTATGTAGCTTGTTAGTTTTTTGCTTGTTTATTATCTGGAGTAGACTGAGATCTTGCTCTCGTTTTAATATGCATATCAAGTGGTCCTTTTGTAACTGCTGGTGGTATTTTATTTTTCCCAGTATGTTTTTTTACAGTTACGGTTTTGTTTGGGTCTGTGGGTGTTTGAGTAACTATGCTTTCGGATGAAGTACTAGTTTTGTTATTATCCGCAACTGTCAGTGTATCATAACCTGAAGAGGTAAGATCTTGCATTGATATAGATAATCTTTTAGATGGAGGACTATTTCGAGCGTTGTTTATATCTAAGCGTTTTCCATCTTTGAAATCAGAAGAAGAGTACGCCGTGCCATTAACAATAAGTTTATCATTACGAAGAAAAACTTTATTGCCTTCTTTCTTAGCTTTGGTTAGGTGTGGTTTCAGTAATTTCCTTTCCTCGACAATTTTTTTTGTATAGTCCTGTTCAACATAAATATTTGTTCCTTTTAAAAATTTAAGTTTTGAGAAAATTTCTCTTTTTAATTTCTTTGAGCAGAGTTCCACGAATATCGGTCTTGATGTAGGTTCTATAATGATTGTAAAAATACCAGATTCAAAAACACATACTAAACGAACTTTCACTGTTTCAAAAACAGAATATATTGAGATATACCGCAAGTACCGAGCTCTACGACCGACCCACGTTTCAAGTCATCGATTATTTATAAAATATAATAAGGGCAAGTGTTACAATCAACATGTAGGGATAAATAAAATTGGAGAAATTCCCAGCTTAATAGCAAAGTGGCTTGGGAAGGAAATGTTTGAAAGGTACACAGGCCACTGTTTTAGAAGAAGCTCTGTCACTCTTTTGGCTAATGCAGGAGGTAACATGACTGCCATTAAACGCCATGGTGGATGGAAATCAACCACCGTAGCAGAGGGTTATATTCAAGATAGTTTAAATAATAAAATTGAAATCTCAAATAAAATTTTAAACTGTCATGTTATGTATATATACGATACAATATTCCAGGGCGGACATTCCGCCTTACATGTAACTTACAAGTATATTGCATAACATATTACTTTTCAAACCTAAAGAACGCGTGTTTCATGTTTTAAATGTATATGTTATAGTTATATTACTGTATTTGCTGGGAATAAGAACCACTAAGTAGTCATAGATAAAGTAGTATGCAATTCACTGGCTATATTGCTATTATTTCCTTCAATGAATACATTTCTCGCTCGCTTTTCACGTTTGTTTTGTAATAAACTTCTTCATCGGGAATAATTGCATTCATTATATCATCGTTGTATAATATACTAATACGTACTGATAATTATAATAATGTAGGTAACCACATTATTTATAAAGTTGTAAATACCAAAGTGCACCGCTTTTAACATTTAATTAATTATGGTTTAACCGGGTTTAACGGCTCTGCCATTAACAAGTTTTTTTCTTGTGTTTTAAAATAATTTTCTTTTTTATTTTCCATTTTTTTTACTTAAATAAATAAAATTTCAGTTTCAGCGATAGATTTAAATTATTTCAATGATTACGGAAACGATGCCATGGTCGCAGGGGTAAAATGTATGGATTGTGGAAGAGTTTATCAGCGTAAAGCATCTTTAACTCGTCACATAAAATACGAATGTGGAAAACAGCCTAGATTTTCATGTAATATTTGCACTTATAAAAGTGTTCGTAAAGAGGATATCAAGAAGCATTATAAAATAATGCATAAAGTGTTTATATGATACAAAAATAATAATAAACATCTGTAATAATAATCTAATTATATTATATATGTGTATAAGAAATAAAAGTTATATTTTTACTTTTTATAATCTCTTTTTATCTTTTCTTTTCTACCTTACCTGTCCTTGTGGCTGAAAAAGATGTAAGTAGGTACTTACTAAATAGGTACGCAAGTTTATTCAATGATTAATATTCAAACTATACTCTGGACTCCCAACAGATAGAGTAGATACTCCTCCCACAAATGTGTGCGAAATTGAAATACAGTATTGCTATTGGTGAGCCAGTTTTACACTGATCGACGAACTCGACAGCTGATGAAGTAATGTATGCATAATAGATACATAATGTTTAAATTTTATTTTTCATTACTTTTAAAATTATGTTATACATTATACAAATATGATAAAATATTATAATGTTTTAGTTTTAATTATGTTCATTTCAAATAAAACGATTCAATTCTTCAACGTATTAAAATTTGTAGCTTGTAAAGCTGACTTCTGAGCACATCGAACTGCGCAGTTTAGGCTCTGCCCATTTATTTAATTACTCTATCTGTTCGGCGTCCAGAGTATAATATTATTTTTGTTTCAGATAAACATTGAGTAGAACGGAAATTTTACAGGTTAAATTATTGACAGAGAATTAATTTCGCCACTGGTGATTGTACAGCAAGGATTAATACATCTGGGCAAAAATTATTATTAAATTTTTACCAGATTATTTATTATAATTTGTAAAAAGGTTTCTGAAAATTTATGTTTATGGTCTACATCTACCTAACTTAAAATTCTCTCTCTGCATGTGATGACGTATGAACCCGAAGTCACTCGGCCGATAGTGTGTGATTGTCGTTAAATGGTTAAATTCTAAAAACATCTTACAATTAAATCGTACTAAATTTTGTTCCAAAATGATTTATTTATGTATGTATGTGTAATAAAAATTATGTAAGATGTTAAATACGTTAACAACAACACAATATGCTCTGGTGTAAAATGTAAGTCACCAGAGGCCATGCAGTTGCTAGCCACTGAAATATAATAATACTGGAACGAGTAATGCTCTATGCTCGCTGTGTACGAAAAGCGAGCGAGCGAGCCCAGAGAGACAGCTACTCACGGGTGATTCTATTGTTGTCTTACACTCCTGCGCATGCGCATTAAAACAAAAGTCACGTGGCAGACAGGCCATCAGACACATCATCAGGACCACAATCCAATCAGGCTGTCTCTGTCGGCTCGGACTGGCGTCGCCAGCGCGCGTTCCAGTATTATTATATTTCAGTGTTGCTTGCTCCCTTGCTGTGCAACATATAGCTATGGATTCCTAGAAGACAAGGGATTAAGATTGCCTAATAATACTTTGAATGAAACCTTTACAATTTCACCGTAAATCCATCAACAAACTTTTCGTCTCATTTGATTTTATTGCCTCTTTAAATTTGTATTCTTTCCTAAACAAAATCCTTGTAAACAATGAGTACGAGAGAGCCAGATTTCCGAACAGGCTAAGTAGGCTGCAGCCTTCTTGTTTCGTATAATTTTTTTTGAATTTTTTTACCAAAATAAACCGTTTAGTAACCAAATAGAATAATTATATTACATATTAATGCATAAAAATAACGTACGAGTATTTACTATTTAAAAATTATGTAGAAACATTAGTTTTTATTTTATTTTCAATGTAAAAAATATTTTATATTTTATAAAGGGGGGGGGGGCATTTATTCATATAGGTACTTCATACTTTTACCATATAGGTATAGGTATAAATATAGATTGAAGGGCGCTAAAAAATTTGGAAGCCTAGGGCGCACATAGCTCTAAGTCAAGCACTAAGTACGAGACTAAGCTTAGTGACAGCGCTAAGTCATTTAGTTATAAAATTAAACATTATATTATTAAATTTTGCCTAACATGATTATTTGGTTCTATATCATCTATCTTAAACTTTTTATTTCACTTCTTATCGTCCGTTACTATTAGTACATAGTACAAGCCTGTTCTGTAAAATAAAAACATTGTCCTTTGTTTTCTCTAGTCCGACTACTAGCGCTTACGAGCAAGGATGTTAAGCAATATATTGTGCCAGTAACTTGTTCAATTCACTAAAATCCAGCATTAGATTTTAGTACTCTTGTTGGCGTAGACAGATTTTTAGCACTAAATTCAATCACTGGTTTCCTCGCTGGTTTCAGTACTGATTCCAGTCAAGTAAATAGAAATCAACTGATTTCATATCTATAGTAGGTATCTACTACAAGTTACTTATCTGACTCTTAATTGTTGCATGTTTTCTTCTCCGTCAATAAAAATAAATATTAAATAATAATTAATATTTCAACAGAATTCGATGACCTTTCTGAAGACCTTGGACGACAAATCGGAATAAATAACATGACAAGGAAACTGTGTTCAGAACGTCTGGGACCTTATAACTGCCCACGATGTGGAAACGCATATTCAAGAGTTACCAATCTCAACAGACACATGCGATACGAGTGCGGAGTTGAACCGAAGTTTCATTGCCCAGTGTGTCATAAAAAGTCTAAACACAAGCATAATTTACTACAGCATATGAGGACACATGAGACTGATAATAATTAATACAAAATAATCAAGAGACAAGTAAAACTAAAACTTTGTAAAGATTGTTACTGTGCAAAATGTTTTATTAGGTTTTAGAAAAGCTATTGTAAGCAAAAATAAACATCTTACTTTGATTCATTAGTATCTATGACTAACGACTTTTTGTTATTTATTTACTATTTATGTTTATAAGATTGATATTATAAAACATGTTTCAAAATTATTTTCTGGATCAAAAAAATTGAAAGAATGACATGTTATTATTGCTATTGTCGTGATTGGTTATCAGACATGTGTACTTATTTGGACAACCAATCGCAACGTTAAATACATGTTTGAGCACCAATCACGATGCATGAAATCACGTGGACTTATGTTCTTTTAAATAAAACTTTCCGGCACATGAAAATGAGGGAATAAAAATTCCTATATGCACAACAAAAAAGTGTATTCTAAATTATCTTTTTAAAAATAATATATGAAAGCATATAAAATAATGTCTTATATAAATATTTAAAAAATTCTCTCTATTCTATTCTATTCTAAATATTAAAAAAATAATAATAAGTCCTGTAGCTATACTTTAACGAGGTGGTAAACCTTATTTACCAAAATACATCTGGAACAAAATAAAATTTCAGTAATTTGGTAAACAAATAATTGAATTTCCAGTACCTAAGTATCTATAATTCTTTCCAGAGTTATGAAATTTTTGGAAAGCATAAATAGATTTGTCTAGAAAACTATACTATCAAGGATTATCATCAATAATATGGAAAATTTATCATAAAGGTGTTGGATTCTCTAAATTTTTAACAATATCTGTAAGTCCCGAGTCCGTAGTAAATAGTGAAACAAGGTAAGTCATGTATGTTTTGTCCCATTTAGGAATAGGTTCAGGTAGATTCGGGCTTTTTTTACGTATGTTGCTTAGTGAAATATTTCAATCGGAATCTGAATGTGAAATATTTAACAATTCAAAAGTCTGGTCCGGATCTTCCAACTCTACACCCTCGATACCCTCGGCAACAGTATTATTGTCTTCATCATTCATTGCAGATGAAATATCTGACGGTATTTGATCAAAGAGTTCCCAAAATTTATCCATACTTAAATTTTCCCAATTTGTCATTTTCACAGTGGCATCCTTTTAGGACCACCACAGAAACTTAACTATTAAATCCAATTAATAATAAAAAATCCTGCACAACACTCCGATAGTTTACTAAGGGTAAATTGTTCAGCATAAATTTTACGACACGAGACTTTATGTGTAAGTATATTTCGTCTACTATTTATATCACTCCCTACATAACTCAATGCATTTTTGCGTTTTTATGGCTACGATTGTAAAGTACAGAGAAATCGAACTTACGCTGGAGTACCCTGACATTTTTATTATTAAATGTTTCCTAATTAGCCCAGTCAAATTAGATTTTAACCTAGAAAAAATTAGTAGTAAGCTACAATTTGTAGGATATATTGGTGTTCTTTACGACCTGTGAAAACCCACCGACCGTAGAGGGGGTGGAACTACACCAAAACTACCCCCAACGGTGCAATTTTTTAGTTTTTTTTTTTGTAAACCGTTGTCTGTATCAAAAAAATTTAAATTGCAAATTTGTAGCTTATAAAATTTGCAATCGATTGATGTGTAACACTTTATAGTTTTTTATACCTGTAAGATTACAGGTATATAAGAAAAAACATTTTTCATTTTTATTTGATTTATGTCTTGATTTTAATGAGTTACAGTAGTTTAAAAGACGAATCTTATTTTTTTAAACGTATGATTGTTATAATTTCGGTTCAAATCATAAAAAAGGCTCAGAAGGGCCCTGTACTCAAAACTTATGAGTCATTTAAGGGCCCCAAAAAATTTCAATTTTGAATTGTTTTATTGTTTGTTTTTAACAAGTAACAGTTATTCTGAAAACAAACTTACCTTAGTTTTAACATAAACCCAATATATATTTCAAATTATCAAAAGGAGACCTGGGAGTCCCTTAATCCGAACTTCTTGATCATATAGGGTTCAAAATTTTAATTTTTGCTTAAGTATATTGACAATTTTTTTAATACAATACTGGCTCAGGCTCGTTTTTTGACGCTCCATTTGGTTTTCAAAATTCCTACCTTTGACAACAAAGTATTATATTAGCAATATTTAAAAGAAGCATACTGCTTAGATTAGAATGTACAAAAAACAGCTGCTTATTTATATATTTTATGAGAATAATAAGTTATAAGCAAGAAAAGAAAATCACGAAATTTACATATTTGCCCAATCTAGTGACCTATGCATTTAATTTAATTGGAAAAACAAATACTTACATGGTCAAACTCCTCTACTAATGAGGCAACTTTTGTCTAATTTAACCAACCTCGTAGCTCTTACGGTTCTCGAGATCCCAATGCATTGGTACCTTAAGTGGGACACTCTGTGTAACTATAAAGTGTTACACATCAATCGATTGCAAATTTTATAAGCTAGAAACTTGCAATTTAAATTTTTTGATACAGGCAACGGTTTACGAGCCCCTTTGGGGCTGGTTTTGGGGTGGTTCCACCCCCCCCCCCCCCTATGGTCGGTGGGTTTTCACAGGTCGTAAATATCACTTAGAACTAGATATCCTCCAAATTGTAGCTTACTACGATTTTTTCCGGGTTTGAGGTAATTTTCAACTAGAATCACTGGGCTAAATACCGGATTTAGCAAAATTTGACACTGTTGCAGATCGATCAGAAAATAAAAATTATTCGTGTTTTTAAATCATGATTAATTTCTTGTACCAAGGCGGTTGTTCATCAATACAAAATCAAAACAAATTGTTATACTACATCGTGGAATTGTTAATTTTGATAGATTTGTTGTATAAATAAAATAATAATATTTGAAGTTTTAAATGAAATATATTTCAGTAACTAAAAATAAACAACTTCCATAACAACATATGACCTCATAATCAAAACATGAAAACATAAAATAAATAAATCGTACATTGACGGATGACAATACAGATTTATTACCTTTTTATCGAAATGAAAATGTAACTCTTAAGAAACGTACATTAAATTGCGCCATGTGTGACGCAAACGGCACTGATACGAAACTGTGAGTAGATTTGTTCGTGTAATATCGTTTTTGTCATTTTGACTACAGAATGGATGACGGAGCTGTTTTGAAATAAGGTAAAACCTACGCATCGTATTCGGTCCTTGTCAGCGTGATGAACGTATGTTCTCAGTACCGATGACGTCACATACGGCATCGTATTTGAATTGCTCAGTCTAAAATTTGGGTTGTCCACTACCAACTATATATTTTTCGAGCCTGTATCAAGTAATTTTCCATCAGAAACGAACAAACATTCCCTTTTGTTTTGTTAAACAGCTTTATTTTTATAGTTTATATTAAATAAGTTTTGAATATTTGTTTTGTGCCTTTTTACGACATATATCCGCCTGTGGATTTTCCAAGTTATGCTACTCATATCAGATCTAACAATAATAATTATCATTGTGTGATAGATTTATCTTTACTTTGTACTTACATCATGATTCTTTTCAGATACTGATCCGTTGAAGTTACCATTTCACCTAATAAATATAAACAACGATCCAGCTTTGTGTTGTCCACGATGTTGTCGCTTCTACAAGAACAGGCACAATATGTTGAGGCACCTCCGGCTGGAATGTGGGGTAGGAAGACAGTTCGAGTGCTCAACATGTAAAAAAAGATTCAAACACAAACATCACTTAACCGATCATCAAAAACTGCATGAAAATTAGTAGTGTAAAAACGTTAACCATACTATAGTCTGATTTTAACTAGGGACGAGAAAAAAAATACTAAGTACATGTTTTCTGCAATATATTTAAAACTGTAAATACGACTTTTTTGTTTTTACTCTTCCTAGTTTAAAAACAAAGTATAGCACCAGAATATGCAAAATATTCTATAGGTATAGGTAAGGTATTTTTTAAAAATGAATGAAATAAAGAATACGACTAGAGACTTAAAATTATTTAGGTAAAGGTGGTGTAAACTAAAAATAAAAATTGTATGAAATATTCTAAGAAAATTTCAAACCGCATATTTTTATTGTAGAAAGTTGAAAAAACGCGTCCGCCATTTGTGACGTCATACCGACATCAGCCGGCGGTCGAGCCGGCAATGGCAGTGTATGCGTGCTTTAGGTATATTAGGTATTCCACCTTTAATATAAAAATACAATTCAGCAATTATAATTTATAATAATAATAAATCGAAGATAAAATTCTAAATTGAGTACAAAAAATGCCTACTGCCTGAAAATCTGTTTGATTTTAAGAAAGTAAAATAATAACAGATTATAAATGCGAGAATGTGTGAATTATGTTTAAATTTCACGAAATTTTTGAAAATATCGTTTTAAATTTAGCAAATTTAAAACTAAAGCTGGCGAGTCAGTTTTAAAGTGATGCAAGATGAGAAATGAAGTAATGTCTTTCAAGGTGCCTTTAGTTAGCAACCAATTATGACGTCATTATTTAGCATATAAAAGTTAGGATAGATAAAAAAAATTAATCATTTACAAGTATCTTCTTACCTACTCCTTTATTGATTTGGTTCTTATTGAAAATTGAAATAATTCCCATGAACATGAAACAATAAGTGAAAACCTAATATTCTGCAGCTTATTCAGTCTCAAATAGTACCTACATGTTAAAATCTTAAACAGTATTCTATTCTCAATCAATAAATATGGTCAATTTCACATTATCAAGCATTTTATTAATTTATGATAAATAATTATTATTATCCTATTGAAATAAATGCATTTAGAATGTTGTTTATAATACGCGCATCATTTCAGCCGCTTGCTTTTGCAAAACAAAACAGTAAGATATGTTGGTTTGGTATGACGTCACACTCTCTTCTGTTACATCACATCGCGGTTGCATTATTATTGCCCGCAGCAAACTGAGGTTTCCATTTTTGCTCTTAGATTTCTTTTCTAACTTTTAGTGCAAAGTTGTTATTTTGGTTTACACCCCTTTAATAACAAGTTACGAACTGGAACTGCACAGAAAAATAATTCAGTCTTATAAGTACATGAAGATCATAAAACACTTCCCCTTACCCCGTACCCTCCGAGTGAATATCCTTTAGAGGTGATAAATTTTTGCAAATTGTTTTGTTACGAAACGAAACGTAGTTGTGGGAAATTTTCCGTGATATTTTGTGGAGAAAAATTCTAATAAGTTGCCGTGGAAAAAAAATTATCTCAAAAAATTATTATCCCGAACGGTAGGAAGAATATGAAACATTACCAAAACAACCCGATTTGCAAAACATTTTGTTTTGTTTAGTTTGACAAATTAATATATTTGTTGTAACTAACGCAACTAAAACCTAATCTACATGCATGTTGTCAGTCAATGATGTTACATTTTTGTTCTATTGGCTACATTGTTATCATAACGCAATATTATTGGTTAAGACTATCTGTAAAAATAATATTCACTTAAATTATTGTTTATGTAGATACTACCTACTTATGTTATTTTCTTATGTACCTACGTACCTACTTATAAATTAATTTGTAAATACATACATATTTATGTCCTATTTCAGCATTTGATTTTGTTCACATCTTATCAATTCTTGAAACTTTGTTCCGAATTTCTGTTTATGTGGTACAAGAAAATAAAAACACATTAATTTTTATTTAAATATGGTTTCATGATAACTGACATACTGGAACTATTATATAAAAACATTACATTACAGCTGCTTAAGAATATAATTTGAAGCTTACAATTATTTAATCTTTAAACTATGATAATCAGGCTAAGTGAGCAAATTTTGGAGCCAAATATTTAAAAAAAATATATATTTAATTTAATAATTATTGTTTCATAATTTTCTCGTTTTTACACAACTTATAGTAGGCCACCTACGACTTCTTATGAATTGCCGTGGTTATTCACATTATCTGTCATCTTTTTAAAAATTTTAATTTAACAGCCAATCAGTAAAATTTTTATAAAATCATCATCATACGACATAATTTTCTATCAAATGTGTCGCTAGGAAACAGTATGAGCATAGCTCCTTCCTCGTCCTTCCATTACCACAAAAAGCTGTGGCAAAATTCGCCAGGTGTAAATGTAACATGAATTATAAATGTGAATGAGGCGAAAGAGGTGTGTCAGTATAGAAATGTTTGTCGTACTTTAATTTAGGGCAAATTTTGAATGTTTTTTTAGGTATCTTTGTTTGAATGTATGTAGATTAGGTTAGCTTTCTGAAAGTTTGGCTATGCATCATTAGCGAGCTCTTGTTGTTCAAAATTAGTGAGTTTATTGTTACTAACTACGTCGGTACTATTATGGGCAGTTATTTCTAAATTCATTAATTTACGCATAAACTTTAGGTTTGTAATGAAATATTTCATGTACTATATAGTTTTAATAACTTAATCGTATCATCAACTGTTATTACCTTTTAATATGCAACATTTATTGATAGGTAATTATAAACAACATAATACATTAGTTACTTATAATACCTTAGATACTTATAATTCATTACTTACGAACTTAATACGTTAGATACAACCATAATAACATCAAAACCTTCCATGATATGCAAACTGTCAACTAATTGACAGATAAAATTGTTGATTCGTTGTAACATCGTTGTCGTTGATGATACGATTAAGCTTTGAATATAACGCGAATATATGCGATTTGAGCCCCTTTGGATGTTCAAAAAGACTCGGTTTCATCTCGTCGCTTAGCAACATCCTCGGTATTATAAATCGCATAATATTCTTGTTACTTCCGCCGGAATTTTGGACAGATGGATTTGTACTATCAATGTGAGCAGATCGAGATTTGAGATAAGTGTAAAAGTATAGTATTATTTAGTCTAGTGGACTACTTACATTTGAAAGTGTTTTGTATTTATTCATACTCTACATTTCATCCTCTACTGCGTCAGAAAACAGCCAAAACACGGCTTTCGAGCGCCACTCCACAGCGTTTATTGTTTTGTTAAATATAATAAGTAATCTAATTGTTATAAAAGTACAATCTACAAAATGGTCGATGCAGAATCTTAAAATTATTTTTTCTCTCAAACATAAATTATTTATTATATTTATGTTTAACAAAACAATCAATGTTTTTGACTGTTTTCTGCCATTGGTAGAGGATCAGCGTCTACCTCCTAAAATCCAGCACAAAACGTACTAACGTAGCGAGTGTTTTGTGGGCAGTACAAGAACGATAAAATTGTATTTCAACAAGAATTATAATATACTTAGGCATCATTTAACATCAAATAACTGTTAAAATTTTAATAAAAACATTGTACATGATTATAATAATTCCGAAAAATTCATAAAAATTTCCAATTTATGCAAACTTTACACGATTACCTATATCTCCTCATAGAAATTTATTTTTAAAATTTTAAACAGTCATATCTGTAGATCCATTCTTTCTCTATTAATTATTTATAAACACATTACTTTGAAGTCAATAATACACTAACAATTTACTCGCAACGAAAACACTTTTACAGTATTTCGGGTTGTTTTTAGGCAGTCGTAGTAGTGGAATAGAAATAAAGTAAAAAAGAGAATATTTTAGGAATTCGGAAATTTTGCTACCAGCAGCGGCGCGAAGACTTACGAGTACTTCCACCCGAATTTTGGACAGATAGATTTGTGCTATCAATGTGAGTAGATCGAGATTTGAGATAAGTGTAAAAGTATAGTATTATTTAGTCTGGTGGACTACATTTGAAAGTATTTGGTATTTATTTATACAGGGTCCGGCACAAAGGACGGATGGTTTTTAAAAAATCATAAAATCGGTAATTTTTACTCAAAAACAAATTTATATACGGATTCTGGTTCTCAATGAAAAAGCATTTGTAACAATTAAGTGTGGAAAATCACATCGTCATGCGGTGACCGTTTTTGACGATTCATTGCTGGAGGCGTTCTTGGACTCTCTCCAACATCGCTTCCTCAACTTGAGTTAGGCGGCGAAGATCGATTATGGGTAAATGCTGAATGTTTGTAAAGATTCGTATTAAGATGTATGAGTTTTTGTTTTAAGGGGTTCGTGCCAACTCTATTTTAGGGCAATGGCGTGATTTCATGTATGTATATACTATAATATAATAAATAAAAACTGCAATATGTTTATTATAAGTTATAAGTATGCAAGTAAAGTATTATACTTATTGAAAATAATTTATTTACACTCCTCTTGCATTCCTCATTAAGGCAATAACATCTCAACAAACAAATTTTAAAAAAGTATGGTTAATTTTTTTCAGAAGTTTGGCACCAGCACCAGGTACCTACTAATTCGACGTTCAAATACATTTATCTAATATGTTTTAATTCTTTAATTTTATGAATAACGCGAAGAACGATACCTACTATATTCTGAATCTGAATAATTAACATTTTTGTGTTACAGATTAGAAAGCCAACATTTTCTAATCTGTAAATTAAGTTATTATTTTTTGCTAAAATTGTTATAAAGCACCTATTTATTTATTTTAATAATAATACATAATTTGTTTTGTTTTAGGTTCCATCCAAGAGATAATGTTATTGTCAACAGATGTTATAAATAAAAATAATGAAAACTATTGTTTCAAATGTAAGAAATTGTATAAAAACAAGGCTAGTTATAAATACCATATTTACGCCGACTGTGGAAAGGAGGCCAAGTATTTATGTCCATTTTGTGAATATAAATCCCAAAGGTCTTTTAATGTTAAATGTCATATTAAAGCCAAACATTAATTTCGATTACGACAAAACATAATACATTCTGTTTTTGAAATTTTTTAATTAGATTATGTCAATAATGCTTAGTTGCACCACTAAAACTGAACTTTTAAACTAAATTAAATAACCCTTTTGAATGAAATCTAGAACGATAGACTTTTTCAGGGTACAACTTACATATATATGAAACAATTTGAAAACAGAAATTTACAAGAAAGATTATTAAAATAAAATTTAAAATTAAAAAAAAAACACGAACAAAAATCATCTATCAAACTAGTTATAGCTATTAACATAACAATAATATTATGCGATTTCTAATACCGAGGATGTTGCTAAACGACGAGGTGAAACCGAGTCTCTTTGAACATCCAAGGACCAAGGAGGCTTAAATCGCATATATTCGGGTTATATTTAAAGTTTAATCGTATCATCGACGACAGCGATGTTAAAATAAATCAATAATTTTATCTTGTCAATTAGTTGACAGTTTGCATATTATGGAAGGTTTTGATGTTATTATGGTTGTATCTCACGTATTAAGTCTGTAACTAATGAATTATAAGTATCTAACGTATTATATTGTTTATAATTATCAATAAATGTAATAACAGTTGCGATGATACGATTAAAATTATACTTCTATTTTAATAATCATTTTAACGAAACATGAAATTTCACATAAAAAATTTCCTAAACAACATGTATAAAATTATAGGTACCTAGGAGTATAAAAATATTGTTGCAAAGCTTTTGTAATTTATATTATTGAAATATACAGACTAATATTTTGAAAACTTAATTACCTATTTCTAATTAATTATATCACACATAAATTAATTAAAAAGCCATGGCATGGTAGATATTTATTATATTATTTTTTAGAATAGAACATAATATGCTGAGAAGCATGGAAATAGTACCTATCGTACATCAGCACGAATTGTTTATTTTGTTCAGATGGAACACTGAACTCTATGAAAACATGTTGAAAACAGTATTTACTCAGGAACACGTCAATGAAACAGAGAATATCAAAAGAATTATTTATTATGGGTAATAATAAATTGAAATTAAATATATAAATTTAAATTTCGCGTGTAGAGGTAGACATACGAATAATTTAGTTGTTTTTTTATGACGTCACTCCTATGATTCACGGAGAAAAGGTCCACAGCAAACCGTTGCCGGCAAAACGTCTCAAGTAAAACGTCCCCAAACACGAATGCCACCACACAAAATGTCCCCACGGAAAAGGTCCACATGCAATTTGTCCCCATCAGCAAAACGTCCCCAAATTAAAATGTTCCGATACAAAAGGTCCCAATGCAATACATTTCAATTATGTTGTTTTAATACAATATGCTACCTTGATTTAACTGAACTAAATAAAGAACCCTCCTTGACTCCCACATACCTACTCGGTGTTGGTGGTATAAACTCTGATCTGAACTAAATAAAAAACTTTATACCCTTCTCGAGTCCCACATATCTACTCGATTTTCATAGAAACTCTGATTCAAATGAACTAAATAAAATACCTAATACCATTCTTGAGTCCCACTCGGTTTTTGTAGAAACTCTAATTTAACTGAACTAAATAAAGAACCTAATATCCTTTATATGAGTCCCACACACACGGTTATTCTTGTAATGAATATTCCTGGAGATTAATTTCTTTGCGATGAATTTGCAGAGTAGGTACCAAAAATATGTTCTTTACGAAAATGTAAAAATAAATTGCATGGGGACATTTTGCTGAGGACCTATTGCATGGAGACTTTTTGCATGGAGACCTTTTCCGTGGGAACATTTGACGCGGACGTTTTTCCGGGAACCAATTGCAAGGGAACATTTTGTGTGGGGATATTCGTGTTTGGGGACGTTTTACTGAGGACATTTTGCAGGGGACATTTTGCTGAAGACCTTTTTTCGGATACCCACTGCTATATATGGGTTGGAATACCCTTTATTTATTTATAGGAAGAAAACCAGGAATATTTTGCTTGTGCATTATTTTTTAAGCATTTTCCAAATATTATTTCATTAACATTAATTATAATGATTACACATTTTTTATTTATTTAAATGCATTCTCTAACATTATTATTTTTAGATATGGATCACTTCTATCAAGATGGAAAATACACATGCCCGAATTGTGGAAGATGTTACATTTACAAACGAGGCCTCAGAGAACACATGAAATACCAGTGTGGCAAAGACAAACAATTCCAGTGTATGTTATGTAAAAAGAAAACTCATATGAAGTATAATTTATTTAAACATTTATCTAAAACACATGGTTTACCTAAGGATTCTGTCAGCAGATTTTGCGTAGAAAATGCAAGTACATTGTAACAAAGACAAGGTGATCCTAGACCAGTATTATAGTAGCCTGCTACTGTTTATCCTTAAGGCGGTACACTTGTGTCAAAAATATAGTCAAAAATTAGTCTCGATATAAGTATTACAAATTGTGTCCCTGCTATAACACCTACACTGTTCATATTTTATATATGGTTAGTTAAAAGATGGCTCTAGAGTACTATATTTTTGAAATACTTAATAGTCTTTTGGTGATAGATTAATAAAAACAGTATTTTGTCAATGTTTTACTATATTTTTAACCACTTGTGGAATTTTTTTGACAAAAATACTTTTAATGGCACTCTTATGAATTATGACCAATGCAAGGGAACGACTATTTAAAACAAAACTAATTAATATGCATTAATCAAGCTAGGGTAATATTGAAAAGCAAAAATGCATTATTAGTTTCTTTAATAATTGTTGTCGCAACAATATATTGTATGAATTTTTCAATTAAACAATGCTTTGTCATTACCTACCCATGTAAAATTTCAAATTTTTATTTTGAGCAATATAGCAATAATCGTAAATTCTGATTCTATTGCAGCAATATTGCAGTCAACAAGAAGTGTAGCGCCGTAAATGAATTCTTCAAAACAAAAGCAAGTGCAAGAAACTTTCAACTGTAATATTATACAAGAGCTTTTTACTTTGCCGAGTAAATTTCTGTTTGTATTGAAACCTTGTTGCCTAGCAATTTGAAAAGAAAAATTGTTTAATTTTTATTTTAAAACAATTTTTCGAGGCAAATTGCTGTCAGGTGACAATGTTGAGATGTCAAACAGAAATTTATTCGGAGGAAATAAAATGCTCGAGTGTAATTCAACGACATAATTTAACGACTCCTTTGGTTTTTCTTCACTAATATTCCCAGAACCGAATAATTTCACTGAAACATATTAGAAATATGAAGCAGATGACATTTTAGTGTTTTAGATTATTGTGATTAGGTGTTTTAATTTGGTGGAAATTGTAAAAAATTAATTTATTCTCAATTATATGATCAATATTAATTATTACATGTCATAAGAACCAATTCGTAAATAAATAATAATAATAAAAAATTCGTTAAATAACTATCGCCCATACCATTTATGTGTTTTTAATTTTTTTTATTTGAAATATAATTACAAATATTTTGCATAGTTATACTACCTACATTATTATTATTATTTATGGAAAATTTATGCCAATATAGAAATAATGAACCTAGGTACCTATGTATTTGTAACTTGTAGATAAAACATGATTATGCTGTAACCTTGCCTTATTTTAAAATTATGTGTATAAGTTTAAATTTTCAACAAATACTTCTAATTTCAGGACATTTAGAAATGATTCCGGACACGACTTTAAGTCACATCGAAGTCTGCCCACCTGGTTTTAAAGAGAAATTAACCTTCTTAGAATGGAAGTCAGCAAATACCAGTTCAGTTTGGAAATATTATCTAAGAGAAAAGAAATTTCCAATGGCTCTGTGTAAAATATGTGAAAAAACTTTAAAAACTAGTAGAGGAAGCACAAAAGGACTACATACTCATCTTAAAGCTATTCATAACATATTTTCAGAGAAAAGACAAATATAAACCTAATTCTAGGATACATACATTTTTATGGTAATGATGGCTATAACTCGAATTTTAGGTACTCATTGTCAAGACAATGTTTTGTTTGAAACATTGAATTTATGTTTATGTTTAAACTTCAATGTCAATAACACCAAATTCAAACCCCCACCCCACCCCAACCCTGGGGGTGGGGCGGGGGTAAGTTTGAAATCTTAAATGGGAACCCCAAATTGTTTTTGCAGATTCGCATTCTACGTGAAAAACGGAATTCAGTGACATCAAAATCTTCGAGAAAAAGTGGGTGTTGCCGCTTCTTATTTCAAATTTTCCTGCCGTCCCACTGGCACGGGGAAAGGGGACAGGGGCGCAAATTTTGATGTTACTGAATTTAGTTTTTCACGCAGAATGCGAATCTGCAAAAAAATTTGGGGTTCCGATTTAAGATTTCATACTCACCCCACCCCACCCCGCAGGATCTGGGTGGGGGCAGGGGTGAAAATTTTGATGGTACTGCATGTAGTTGTTAACGTAGAATGCGAATCTTTGAGAAAAAGTGGGTGTTCCCGTTTCCAATTTCAAAGTTTCCCACCGCCCAACTGGTCCGGGGGGGTGGACAAGGACGAAAATTTTGATGTCACTGAATTCCGTTTTTCACGTAGAATGCGAATCTGCAAAAACAATTTGGGGTTCCCATGTAAGATTTCAAACTTACCACCGCCCCACCCCCACGGTTGGGGTGGGGGAGTTGGATTTGGTGTCATTGGATGTCCTCCTCGAAAATATTTTAGTCGTGTTTTTTGGATCTTTCATCCGATGCTTCGTTTTCGAGATATTCCTAAACGCAACTTAAAATGGCCCACCCTGTATACTTACCTACATACATACATAAAATCACGCATCCTTAAATCGGGTTAGCACGAATACAGTCACAGTTATTCATTGCACACAATAAATCTTTAATTTACAACGAATATAATCTGACACTCCAACCTCCCAGCCTGGCTCAGATACGGTTACTGGACAACCGGGCAAATGTCTTAGAATCGGGCCAAAATAATAGTATAATATGCCATTATGTATATAACATTAAATTTCAAATTATTTAAAATTTTTTGGACTGAACATGTTTGCCGATGTGATCAATTTTCTTATACAAAATGGCACAATTTTGCTCATTTAACTGACCTCGTAGCTCTTCCAATAAAAAAGTTACTAATGGTGAGCAAGAAACACCCTGTATACCTACTACATTTTCACGTTATAATAATAATTATAACCTAATAACTCATTTTTATATGTGTTTTATGTGTACTATATTGCCATGTTAACTATAAGTCGTCGGATGGTAAATACAAAAATGGAACGAAACAAATCGAAAGAAAGTATTATATTATATAGCCCAGATAGAAAACTCTAGCCGGACAAAGTGGCACGAAACGACACTATTAGGGAGTTAGAACGAAAACGCACGGCACGAATATATGTACTTGTACATGCCACCAAGAATTTATATCAAAATTTTAATACGAAACTATCAAATTTAAATTGGCTGGGTACTTCTTATTTTAGTAAGTTTAAATAAAAATGATTACTCTATTACTGTTTCTTCTTTTCCCACTAAAAAGTGGTTTTTAATAATTGCACATATGGCCTAAAAAGGAAGACAAATATGTACAATGTATTTATATTTTGTTCTATTTAATGTTGAGGACTTTTCTAACGATGTTGCAAGTGTCCAGCAATGCGGCCTTTTGTAGTTGATGGTAAGTATTTTTATTTAGATCCAACTGTTATTGTTATTATTACTTTTGTACCATTCACTAAGTTTACATTTCCCAGTATCGATAAGTACCTAACTCAATAAGATTGTTACCTCAATAATTTGGGTATAACAATTTAATATCTTCTTTTATATTTTCTTATAGCTATCAACTAATTTTGTTTTATTTTCAGGAAGAGACAACTCCGAACATGGATCAATTTCTTGCGCAAATTGTGGCAAAATATACAGATGGCACAAGTCTTTAAAGTTTCATATGAAATATGAATGTGGAAAAGTTCCATCATTTCAATGTACTTTTTGTAGTTTTGTTTGTAAACGGAAAGGAAATATGAAAAGACATATTTTTAGACAACACAGAAATAAAAATAAAAATAGTTACTAAGCAAACATAAACTTATATTTCATAATATATATATATATATATATATATATATATATATATATATATATATATATATATATATATATATATATATATATATATATATATATATATATATATATATATATAGTAGAAGTTTATTGGGAATCGGTCACAGTCAAACAACTTTAATTATTTATTTGACATCTTTTATTTCATATCAATATTTCAGACCTATATTGGTCCTTCCTCAGGATCTGTAAGACGCATTAAGTCAAAATAATACATTACATAAAATTTTGACTTAATGCGTCTTACAGATCTTGAGGAAGGACCAATATAGGTCCGAAATATTAATATGAAATAAAAGATGTCAAATAAATAATTAAAGTGACCGATTCCCAAAAAACAAACGATAACTACAATCTGTTCAGAAGATGACGCCATGTTTAGTCACAGGACTTATCAGCATGTATAAAAGGAGATCATTGTGAATCATAAAGCAATCGTAACCAATATTCGTAACGTAACTGTTGTATTTAACATAATTAAATTGTAATTTAGTTTATAACAATTATTAAATTGTAATTTAGTTTATAACAATAAAAGTGTTGTTTTTAAAAACTCAAGTATACATATTTATATTATAATTTATACGTTCTTATTTTTGAGTGCAGGCCACGGCATATAAAATCACCGTGTCGACACATGGGGCCACGACGTATAAAATCATGGCGTATAATTTCTATTACCACCACAGAGTCCACGGAGTATAATTTCAACATGTCTAAAAACCGTGAGGACCGCAGCATATAAAATCACCATGTCGACACATAGAACCACTTCGTCGACACATGGGGCCACGGCGTATAATAACATCATGTTCATATCAGTCTTGTCATTCGGTTTTGTAAAAACTATGAATTAACTAAATAAGGAACCTCATACCCTTCTTGAGTTCCACATACTCGGTTTTGGTAGAAACTCTGCTTGAACTTAACTGAATAAAGAACCCAATACCCTTCTTGAATTCCACATTATTCGGTTTTGGTAGTGTAATAAAAAATGCGAGATGCGTGCGTGGATTAAACTTAACTACTTTATTTATTAACAAATTGATCTATACAGTACTGTTTCAGTAGTAGGAACGCCGTGGCTCCATGTGTCATGTGCCACGGCGTCGGCCCCATGTGTCGACACGGTGATTTATCTATTCATTGTGGCACTGACGATTTTTAGTCACGGTGAAATTATGGCGTCCGCTTATTTAGTCAAATATAGTTTTGTCAAAACGTAGTTTGACCAAAAATAATTAAGCCAAACTGTATTTTAGTCAAACTGTAATTTGTTCAACTAGAATTATGTCAAACCGTAAATATGCCAACCCGTAATTTGGCCAAACTGTATTCTAGACAAACTGTAATTTCACATTCCGTATTTTGACCAAACCGCAACTTCGACTAATATTTTATTGTCAAATCATTTTCAGGTCAACCGTAATTTAGCCAAAACGCAACTATACCTAACTGGAATAATCCAAAACGGAATTTATTCAAACCGTATTTTTGTCAAATCGCAGTTATGCATAACCGTAATCTTGCCAAACGCATTTTACTCAAATCGTAATCTTCCCAACTGTATGTCTTTATATAGAGTTGGGAAGATTACGATTTGACTAAAATACGGTTGGCAAGAGTACGGTTATGCATATCTGCGATTTGACAAAAATACGTGTTGGATAAATTCCGTGTTGAATTATTCCAGTTAGGTATAGTTGCGTTTTGGCTAAATTACGGTTTAACTGAAAACGATTTGACAAAATAATATTAGTCGAAGTTGCGGTTTGGTCAAATTACGGAATGTGAAATTACAGTTTGTCTAGAATACAGTTTGGCCAAATTACGGGTTGGCATATTTACGGTTTGACAAAATTCCAGTTGAACAAATTACAGTTTGACTAAAATACAGTTTGGCTTCATTATTTTTGGTCAAACTACGTTTTGACAAAACTATATTTGTCCAAATTGTGTGCTCCCGAAATTATATGCCGTGAACCCTAAGATGGAATTATACGCCATGATTTTATACGCCGTGGCCTCATGTGTCGACACGGTGATTTTATACGCCGTGGCCTGCTTCGTTATTTTTAGAGTTGGCATTTGGAAAATTTCCAAAAAAGTAATTTTCCCAAAAAATAAATTTACCGGTAAAGTAATATTCATAATTTTGCAACTTTCCCATGAAACATTATATTGGAAATATTCCGAAAATATCCCTAGTAATTTTCCGTTAATTTTCATATTTCGCTTATATTTTCAATTGAACTTAACTTGTTCACACATATTTTTTGTATGTTGTTTACTATTATTATTACACCATTCGTCAATATTGCGGTCTCTTATCATCAATAATGCCTAGATAATCGTCAAGCAAACGGATATAGTTTAAGAAAATTAACAACGAAGGTAAAATCTGTCATACTTAATGCATTTAGTGCAAGAAAATGTATGTACTGAACGCAACAAAATCCTTTTAAAATCATAATTAGTATTATTTTTAATCAAACGAGTAAGTATTTGGCATCAAATGAAACCACAGAGCACAAGCAACACAAAAATGTAAAAAAATGTATGGGAACCAACAAAATAATGATTTTATTTATTCGTAAATTACATTACAAAGCATTAAAAGTTGTTGTTAAATTTAAGGAACAAGGAGACTGTCAAATTCAAAATTATCTCCACGTCCGCAAACGATCTTTAATTTTTACCCCTTCTCTAGTGATCCTATAGAATTCAAATGTACCTTAAAATCTGAGTCTGGTCAAAAGATACCTGCTTGCATAATTTTATAAGGATTGGACAAATGCTCTAGATGTAGATAAAAAACAGATAGACAGACATTCAACTTTATATTAAAATAGATGTATCGAGTGGTGTACAAGAAAGTCGTGTGGCAGATTTATTTGACTGAATTGATGATAAATTCTAGTAGAACAACTTCATTCTATACTTATAGTTAAAATTACAATTTAAAAAAATCAAAGTGGCTGACGCCTGGTGGCAAACTGACGAACTAGTATGATAGTGATAGGTATTGATAAACATGCTTTTGGCCATAAACTGACATTATAAGTTTTTCCAGGAATTAACGGGTGAAATAATAATAGTTGAGATATTTATATTAAACAGTTGAGGGAAACCCTTGTACACCTGTAATGCTTAGTTCTAGCTGATATCAACGACTATTAAGTGTACCTATAACATGCAAATAAAAAATACGCTGTGTGTGTAGTAAGTATTATTTTTTTGGCAAAATTTAATTTGTGGGACTTTATTTATTTTTGAAATTATAAACGTGCAAACACTTCTTCACCTTCTTTTATTGGGCGATAAGATGATATTATATTAAAATATGTCACTTAACTCGGTGTTAATCTTCTCCATTATTATCAACTTGTAAGACTTTACAAACGATATTGTCAGGTGTCAGAAAAAATGTAGGTACAAAGTTTTCCTTCAGATCACAATTTATAATATCTCCATCATCTCCATATAACTGTTAATCCGTTAATTCGTGGAAAAACTTCATGACAAAAGAGTACGGAATCAGCAAGAAAAACTCAAACTAATTACGCTGTATAACTGCTATTTTGCCCTTGATCCCTTCCTAACAAAGATAAATGGATTTAGAAAGGTTGTCTCTAAACAATAAAAACGGTAATATCTTCACATAACTCTTATTTAACCATAAATTTCTGGAAAGACTTATAATGGCACCATTTGCGAATTTACACGCTATCACTATTACACCAACCATTTTGTGCGGATGGCAGCGAATACAGGGCTAGGTTTAAGGTTGTAGGGGCTCCGAGACATTTTAGAGACAGTAATCATAAAATAGCGCCACAGACAAAAAAAATTAGTTCAAGGTCAAATGTAATTTCAGATATGAATAATACTATTTTTATGTGTAAAATAAATTAAAATATAATTCTTACTAATAGTTATAGACTTTACGATCGTAACATTCGAATATTTTTATAAATTTTAGTTAATAAATATTTTGTTGGAGCCCTTATTTCGTGGGGACTCTGGGGTGAGCGCCCTTCTTGCGCTTCCCTTATATCCAGCCATGAAAAAACTATAATCATATGGTAATTGTTTACATGTGACCATCAAATTGAATATCTAAATGTAGTTTATTTTATATCATTAAATATGTCATAAAACAAAAAGTATTGTTACCAAATAAAGGGAAATAATATTTACATAAATATATTTTCAGGTACATATTTCCAAAATTTCGATAATGAGGATTTAATTTTTACTCCAGGAAGAAAAGTAAAACGTCAACATTCTTTGCTTCGAGACGAGTTTGGAAGATACCCTTGTCAGAAATGCAGTTCGTGGTACAAAGTTCGAAGTCATCTTATCCGACACATGAAGTTTGAATGTGGCGTCGAACTGAAATATTATTGTAAATATTGCGGGAAAAGATTTACGAGTGATACAAGACTGAAAACACATTATAAGAAATTACATTATAAATGTTCTTGATATGTTTAAAACATCCCAAAATTTGTTTTTATTGTACATACATTTTTAGATTTTTAATTTTATTGGACAATATTTATAACATTTATACCTATATAGGTACGTCGGTACGTAATTTTCTTCAACAGTTTTGCCTTTAAGAAATTGTTAAAGTTAACTATGTGTATTATTTAATTCAAGGTTTCGTCAAGTCATTTACATATTTAATATTTTTTCTACACTGTAAAGTTTGTTTTTGCATTATCAATTAAGTTAATTTATTTTAATTTTTATTACATCCTTTATATTAGCTTCGATTATCTTGTGTCTGTCACGACATTTGAAGGATTATTTAAACAACTTCTCCTCATGAAATCGCGTTGAAACCGATAACAATGCATTGCCACCAATTAATATGACAAATGAATTCAATGATACCATTATTTCAAATTTCGCGATCTTGATCTTGTGAATGAATTACGTATTTTATTTTCTTTCTCTGTGTCTGAGAAATAATCATTCACCACTTTTAACTACTAACTCATTTTCATAAAACATTTGTACTTATTTAGCATTACTACCTACTTGTTACATAAATAACTAAACTATTGCCGGTGTTTTTTATCGTTGGGAAATAAATTATTATTGCCTTTCTTTAGCGAACACTTATATCTTAGCTCAGTGTTTCTCGACCTTTTTGTACTGGCGCACTCTTTGTCCTAGTATATTTTTATTGCACTCTCCCACCCCCCTGACCTGTTGCTTCTAGCACGAATAATTTCCATATTTCATTAAGAATTCAAACCTAGGGGCAAAATTGTTACTTTTTACTTCAAGTTTATCAGTTAACAAGATAAGAACCTAATAAAACTATTAGTTTATAATATTGCACTAAGATTACTAAAAAATAAGTAAGAATCAAACAAAAGTGCACTTTAGTTAGGTAAATTACAGCACCATCTCTTATATAGTACGATTAGTATTGCAACTACTTTACATTTATATTTATTGTTTTAAGAATATTATTTTTGATTTTATTTTTGGTGATTCAATAAAAAATACTTCTGTCAATGTTTGTATTTGTTCTCGGCCCCCTTTCAGATTGAGAATCGCTGTCTTAGCTGTTTGCTAGCCTATAAGTACTCTGTACCCTTACCTACTTATATATCTAAAATCTTAATCTGGTGTTTGTTTCATTATTAATTAACATAAATTTTTATAATTTTATGTATTATTTATCTAAAATATTTATTTTTGTAGGTTCCTCAAAATACCAAGGACAAGATTATAAATTACCTGGACACTTTATATGTTTCCGATGTGGAAAACATTATAAATGGTATCCTTCCCTAACCAAACATATGAAATACGAATGTGGAAAACAAGCTACCTACAAATGTTCATATTGTAACTATTATGCAAAAGTTCACTATCGTTTGAAACAACATATTCTTAATAAACATAAGTAAGGTAAAAATTGTAAATATATCATGTAATTGTTTAGATTATTATTTTTTCCCACTACCACATACGAAACTAACAGTTTCCATATAGTTACACCAATAATGACGAAAATACCACACATATACGTTCAACCCGTTCGATATGGTATCGAACAGGTCTTATCAATCAGTTTCAATTTTTCTTTCACCATTTAGTAGGCGTGTGTTGTCTTTCTGACATTTGGTAATTTTTTTCTGTCATTAAGTAGGATCCTATTTCGTGATAAATTGCATTATTCCATTAAAATGGACAAACACACGACATATAAAATGTAGTAGTAGTGCTATATCTGATATAAAGTGTATATCGAATGGTCGTAAGATTTCCGAACTCGGCAAGCCTCGTGCGTCAATATTCTCACTCAGACGATATAATTCACTTTCCTCGCTCATTATGTAATATAATATAAAAAATGACCGTTGTAGGTTCCTTTACTGTAAAAAAGATTTCTGATAAAATGTTATTTATTTATTGTAAGTTATATTGTATCTGTCTGCACTACAATCTGCGCGGTTTAAAAAAATGATTAAAATTAAATACAGAATAGTATTTATATTTATTGTTTTATTTTCTCGACATACAAACCCAGGGAAGAAACACATATGAATGATATTTAATTTTGAGAGATATTTTAACCCGGAAACATAATATACCTACGAGTAATACTTATAACTTTTTCACAGCAGCAGTTATATCAAATTAATTTGTGAATTCACTCATACATATATAGTCCAGTTATGAGAGGTTTTGACTGAAGACTAATACATAACCAAGTGAAATTTGGTATGTGAGTAGTTAAGAACATACAGAAACAAAAAAAAAATTCGCTCTACCTCGGTATGCTTCGCTTCCCAAAAAAAATTTCAGTTGAAACTCAAAATTTTCTTGTAACGCATTTTCCTCAAAAACTATCAAAGATTTTGGAAAACGGTTTTGACAGGATGAAAGCTGAGGAAATTTTCTATCAAAATAGTCTTTTAAATTTTTTAAATGACTTGAGAATTTTCTGTATAGTAGCCGCTACATTGAGAATGACGTAATAAATTCGCCGCTACAGAATGAATGTGGTATAACTTTGTCAAAGAACATCATTTTGTAAAGATAAAAATTACATTTTTTTCGTCAAGGCTTCCACTTTCAGTTGCACTAATAACATTTGAATTTCCGACCCCACTATAACGAGAATATTGCTTTTTAAAGAATCATAACTCAGTATTAGAAGATGTTCAAAGAATTCTCAATATTTTCAATATCTATCTATCCCCAATCACATACAATTATTTGGAGGGCTGTGTGTTTTACGTCCGAAAAGAAAACTGGTTAAGGTTAACTTAAGCTACTAAATACTACTACTACTTCGTCAAAAATGTAACTACTAAGTAGTTAGTTGTATTTTAAATGTATTTTAATAGTTTATAAAGCATAAGAAAGGAGTTAAAATCAGATACGTTTATTAATTTTGTTCATTTTCAAGCAGTAATTAAAACATGCCTTGTTGATATTATAAAAAATTCATCAAACAAAGTTAATATTTTATTGTGAAGATAATTCTTGACTGAATTTGGAATTTGAAGAAGGAAAAATAATGGGTGCACCAGTCACTGTGATAACTATTATGCTTATTTATTCATAATGTCGACGTTTCGGTCTTAAATTGAGACCTTCCTCAGGACAACTACAAAAAATACAAAATTGGAATGTCTCATAATACAAGCAACAATCAACAATGTCGACATAAGTTCTACAACAACTGACAAAACAGCAATATTAAATAATTAATTTTAAAAAAATTTTACTTACATGAATTTCACATAATATTGTCAATATAATAATAATAATTTTTTACATTCGATCTTGTAAAACTAAATATTCGGTACCACCACTGAAATATAGTAATACTGGAACGTGCACTCCCTATGCTCGCTGTGTACGAAAAGCGAGCCGAGAGAGACAGCTACTCGGCTGTGATTCTATCGTTGTCTTACACCAATCAGGACTGTACGACAAAGACGCAATCAGCCGCGAGTCGCTGTCTCTGTCGGCTCGGGCACCAATCAGGACTGTACGACAAAGACGCAATCAGTCGCGAGTCGCTGTCTCTGTCGGCTCGGGCACCAATCAGGACTGTACGACAAATACGCAATGACCAACGACTCGTTGTCTCTGTCGGCTCGGACTGGCGTCGCGAGTGTACGTTCCAGTATTATTATATTTCAGTGGGTACCACAATATGTAGTCCAGTAGCCTTGTCATGGTTATAATCGAGGTTATAATGGGCCTAAGTTGCATCAAGTGGTGGTAGTAGGTTTCTATTTTTTTTCTTGTATAGGATGTGACTGAGATGCAAAATCCAAGTTTTCGACCTCGGCAACCCTCCGGAACACTTTTGAATATCTCAAAAACTGTTAATTTTTTGCACTTTTTTCGGTTTCTTACCATTTTGACTATGAAGGAGCACGATTTCGACAAAAACAATTCTATACATTTTTAAACTATATTAAATTGTCTACAATCTAAGACCAGAATGGGCTCGGTAGTCCTAATAGTTTCCGAGATACAGCTTTTCAAAGTTTGGCAAAATATACAGATTTGAAACACCAACCGTTTCTCTCTACAAAAATTTTACTATATTCTCTCGCGGAAGAACCAAGGCCACTGAAATTTTTCGACACAATGTATCTTATAGAAAAAAGTACGAGGAATTCAGTGCTGCAAACCGGAAGTCAATATCATTATTCGTTCAGATATTATAGTTAGTTTTTCCCCGAGAGAATATAGTAAAAATTTTGTTTATTCTTTTGTATATTGTGTTAAATTAACTATAATATCTGAACGAATAATGATATTGACTTCCGGTTTGCAGCACTGAATTCCTCGTACTTTTTTCTATAAGATACATTCTGTCAAAAAATTTCAGTGGCCATGGTTGAGCTGAAATTTAAAGTTTTTCCCCGAGAGAATATAGTAAAAATTTTGTTTATTCTTTTGTTTATTGTGTTTAATTAACTATAATATCTGAACGAATAATGATATTGACTTCCGGTTTGCAGCACTGAATTCCTCGTACTTTTTTCTATAAGATACATTCTGTCAAAAATTTTCAATGGTCTTTCTTGAGCTGAAATTTAAAGTTCTTCCGCGAGAGAATATAGTAAAATTTTTGTAGAGAGAAACGGTTGGTGTTTCAAATCTGTATATTTTGCCAAACTTTGAAAAGCTGTATCTCGGAAACTATTAGGGCTACTGAGCCCATGCTGGTCTTAGATTGTAGACAATTTAATCTAGTTTAAAAATGTATGGAATGGTTTTTGTCGAAATCGTGCTCCTTCATAGTCAAAATGGTAAGAATCCGAAAAAGTGCAAAAATTTAGCAGTTTTTGAGATATTCAAAAGTGAGGGTTGCCGAGGTCGAAAACTTGGATTTTGCATCTACCACCACTTGATGCAACTTACGATGTACTAGGTTACTGGACTAATGGCAAACTTGAGACTTTTTAGTTAAAATTGTTATAAAACAATTCAACGGAGAGAACTGACAGCAATGAACTTGACAAGCGCGCGCACAAGAATATCAACCAAGGCAGCAGAACTACCAACCAGAGAAAGTGAAGTGTTTAAGAAAGAAATGTCAAACCTAGCAACAATAATAAGAAGAATTTATAGAGACTATTTTTTGTCAATTAAATTACAATAAATATTATTTAAATTTTCCACATCTGTTTAAGACCGAAACGTCGACATTATGAATAAATAAGCATAATAGTTATCACAGTGACTGGTGCACCCATTATTTTTCCTTCTTTTAATATTTTATGTCGATTTTATGTTTCGCTAGGTACATCTGGTATGAAATAAAAGATTAATATAAATTATACTGGAGTATACAGTTTTGTTTCTTTCCCATAATACCCCCCGATATCACATTTACCAACTCATTTAAAAACTATCGTATCAATTTATTTATGTTTTCTGGTAGAAATGCTAATATTTTAGTAGCTAAGCTACTTTTCTCGTAGCTGAGCTAGTTTTATCGTACCTGAGCTAATTTTCTCGTAGCTGAGTAAGTTCTCTCGTAGCTCAGCTATTTTCTTAGTAGCATAATCTAAAAGCTACTTTTTTAAAAATGTCTTTATAACTTTCATCATCATCATCAGTGTGTAAGTAACTACAGTAAAATATAAAAAAATACATTGTTTTCCTTATGTAACAGATTTCAAGTAGACACCCAGTACAGTTTTCTTTCTATGAAGTAACTCTATCGCTAACATTTTAATTTTTCTTTCAGAAATTACACTGGATGGATATTTCCAGAAGAATTATGATGTACAAGATGAAAAAAAAAGCGGAAAAAGTTTTATTTGGGAATATTTTCTTAAAGGACAAAACTATTCGAAATGCCAAATTTGTGGTCGAGTCTTTAAAACTGCCGATGGCAATACTTCAGCATTAAATAAACACTTGAAAAGAGCTCATAAAATAATAAACAAAAATAAAAAATAATATTTGGATTAGTGGGATTAGTTGTCAATTTCTAATTTATTTGAAATCATTTGTAAAATGACTCATAGTATCTAAGTAAATTAAATCTACGAAAATTTTATTTTTGTGGTTTCACATATTTTAATAATTTTAGCCAATTGAAATTTTAAAAAATGTATCTATATTGTTTTTTATGTCGTGTATTATTACAATTAAGAATAAACATTAAAGTGGGTATATAAAGGTATCTAACTTAATACTAAGTTAAGTATATAATGTTTAATCATTCAATTATATTTAAATACCTCTGCCTATGTGTGAATAAAAATTAATTATACAATGACGTTTGGTTGTAGCTGGATAATAGTTATTTATATTACAAGTGAGATAAGAGCATTGATATTAATTGATAATCAGTTTCTATAATGTTGATCTTAAATCAAAGCAACAGGGTACATACAATTTGTTTGAAAGCAGAACATCCTGTCAGTTTTATTTTCAAACTAATTTTTAATTTGTAAGTTTATACGTGATATTTACTTATTATTCGTTTATAAATTATTTATTAAGGGACAGTAATTCAAAATTGATTTATTTTAAGAATATTTAAGGAATAAATAGGTAGACAAGTATATTATATAACCTCAACACTGCTGTCAAATATTGACAAAAAATCTTATTTTTATTAGTAGTATCGTAGTATCCATGGCGACGAACGAGTGAAGTCGAGTAAATGCGAGAGGTAATAGACAAAAGCACATCATAATTACTTCACTAGTGAGGTAATATAACAAATTACCTCACTCAAATGATGAAAATAATATGATTATTATATCACTGGCGTGGATAAAGATATTTATTTATTGACTTATAAATTTTACTTGTCCCCTTATCAGGAAAATTAAAAACCAAGTAATGAATAAATTAAGGTTTCATATTAACTAAAAGAATTACTTTTCAAAAAATTCCACGTATCTTTCTCGGAGTCAACTAGATTTATACTATACCTTCCTACTTCTATTTTGATGAAGATTTTTTCGAATGGAATTCTCGAAACCTCAGTTCTGTTTGGAAAGACTATTTTAAAGAAATAGATATACCTACTATCTGTTTCATAATAATTACCCAGTAAACATAAAATGATATAATAAACGTAGAATACCTATTTTATAGGTTTATAAAATACGTTTAAATTACGATCATATTAAACGTATTTTAAAAGTTATTTTATTATGTTTTTAATATATTAAACGTATTTTAAAGGTTTATAATATACCTACAGTAATTATGCTTAATAGTATATTACATAACGAGCATCGAAAGTGTAAGATAACAAGCGAGTGAAATTGAGGAATGAGGCGCATAGCGCCGAGTGGTTCAATTTCACGAGCACTGTTATCTCACTTTTGAGCGAGTTATGTACACTATTTTTCAGACGACCACAAAATATTTAAAAAAATGTTCAATGAACTAAATTTATACAACTGTTGAAGTTGAAGCACTGACGTTTAAAAGTTAGGTTATGCTTCGATACCAACTGTGCAACTATAATCTGAAATGTCAAAAATACTAAAGAATACACAATTAGCCAATAAATAATTATTATTAAATTGAAAAATGAAAATTTGTTTCTATATAATATTTCAGACTGTGTCAAAATGTCAATTTATTGCATTAATATACTTTTTTTCCATTTATTTGAATTGATTTTTACTCGTAACGCCATCTGTTGACATATAGTGCAACTCGAAGCGTTACGTTATAAGTGTGCGTTAGAATAACATGTTAGTTTGTGTTATTTGTTTGTTTCCATTGTAGTTTATAACATTGTTATGGCAAGTTTCCATAGTGGTCGTCTGAAAAATATAATTTCCGTATAAAAACTGGACAAATGTTACGTTTTTTTAGGTTTATAAAATATGTTTAAAATGCAATCATACTAAACGTAATTTAAAGGTTTTTAGTAGGTATGTTTATTATATGTTTATATTCAACGTATTTTAAAGGATATATATATATATATATATATATATATATATATATATATATATATAATATATATATATATATATATATATATATATATATATATATATATATATATATATATATATATATATATATATATTCTAGCGGTCCCCAGTTCGATTCCCAGCACAACCGACAATAATACCACTGGGTCCGAGTGGTTGGATTCCACTATAATAACATCTACCATCCTGTAATTGGAAGTTAATTCTGTAGGTTGGTTACCATTAAAATAAAAAAATAAAAATATATATATATATATATATATATATATATATATATATATATATATATATATCTCAATTATACAAATATAATAAACGTATATTTTAGGTTTATAATTTAATTAAATTTAACGTGTATTATTAGTTTACGTAATACGTTTATAATATAATAAATTTGACGTATTTAACAGGTATATGATATTATGTATTTTATAGGTTTCTAATAAATCTATAATATAAGATTATATTTAACGCATTTTATTGATTTCAATATTATTACAGTCAACATATTTTACAGGTTTATAATACTTGTTAAAAATATGGTATATTCTCTGATGCAATCCGTGGGACGTGTAATCTAGAAAGAAGAACAATAATTATTAAATTATTGAGTAATTAATTAACTAACATTATTATGCTTACGTTTGATATTAAAGGAACAAAAATCAGTTAAATTTTAAAGTATTTTAGAGGTTTATAATCCGTTTAAAATATCATATATTCTCTAACGTTATCCGTGGGACATGTAATCTAGAAAGAAGAACAATAATTATTATGTTATTGAGTAATTTATTAACTGACATTTATATACTTATGTTTGAAATTATAGGAACAAACACAGTCCAATTTCCATGTATATTTTACCAGTTTATTATATATTTTATAGTAATTCATGTTTAAAATATGCTATATTCTCTAAGGTATTCCGTGAGACGTGTAATCTAGAAAGAAGAACAATTATTATCTTATTGAGTAATTTATTAACTAACATTATTATACTTACGTTTGTAATTAAAGGAACAAAAAACAGTCGAATTTTCAAGTATTTTACAGATTTATAATACCTACGTTTAAAATATGGCATATTCTCTAACGTAATAAATGGGACGTGTAATCTAGAAAGAAAAATAATTATTATGTTATTGAGTAATTTATTAACTAACATTATTATACTTACGTATGAAAGTTAAAAAACAAAAAACATTGGAATTTTCAAGTATTTTACAGATTTATAATACGTTTAAAATATTGTATATTCTCTAACGTAATACGTATATTAACAAAGATATGCTTGGGGTAGGGATATTTTACTATAAAACAAAACAACAACCTTTAAATTAAAATCAGAAATCAATATTGCAATATTAATAAATAATAAATGAATTTTATTTTAAATATTAAGCTACTTTTAAATAGAAGAAAATTGAAATTAAACTGTTGATTCTAAAATATGGAAAAACGTGTTTAAATATTGCTTTGCATTAAATAAGAACACTTCCATACAACAGTAAATTCTCGTCTGATTGCGCAATCTGTAATAATTGAGAAATTCCAAGTAAAATCATCCACAGAGTGCGCATTCGTAAAATCAGTCCCCGTGTAAAATTCGTTTATACTTGACCAAAAAACAACCCGCGGGAAAATGAAAAATTTAAAATATGAAATTAAGTTTTGTTGAAATTCTTCACTTAAATAAGGATTTTTTAATTCCTTCTCTTTAAATATTTTTTATTTTGGAAAGTGAGATTGAAATGTAGAAATTACCTACTTTTTATAGATTTTTCAAATATATTTAAAACTAATTCTTTTAAAAACTGCACAATTTTTTTCGCCCGTACTAAGGTATGGTCCGACGCTATGTCTGCACCCCTCATTGCCTTGACGTCCAGCAGGGAACCTTCCATTTCTGGCTATTGCGATATGGTCAATCTGATTTCGTGTTTCTCCGTCGGGGGATGTCCAGGTTGTTTTGTGGATCGTTTTGTGTTGGAAAATACTACCACCAGCATTGTCACTGCCTATTTTTGCGTTCATATCTCCAATCAGTATAATCATATCTCTTCTATATTTTTCCTGTACTTTCTCATAAAGTCCCTGTATAATTTAGCTGTGGTTTGGCTAATTGAATAACACTCACCAATGTAGTACAATAACTTTATTTTCAATAAATCAGCTTATATATTTTACATTCGTATTGACTGTTAAAATCTAGTTATATCACTAGTTACTATTTTTGTTGCCAACACATGAATGGATCCGTTTTGCCAACCTTACATCCCCTCTGTTCACAATATTATTTGAATTTGAATTTAAACAAGTGTTAAGGCCCGATTGTAGCTGTCTGCGAGAAAAGGATAGATTTATACAGACTTAGAGTGTCGAACAAAGGCAACAATAGGGAACGCGCTCTTGTAGGGGGATTAAAATTGGTACTACATTTCAACGTATCATCACAAACAAGGGTTCATTTAAAAGATAAAAGTTCAATCTAGATCCGTCTAGTGTTGAAATTTGCAATTTTTGTTGATATACTGAGTTACAGTTATGTGAAGTAAGGCAAATTATGACAAGTTTATGGCATTATAAACTTGAAACAAAAAATAAAACTAAAATTTCAACACTAAGCGGATCTTTAAATGAAAAAAAAATTAAATCGATCCGATCAAAATTAGTCTCAATTTCAATCCCTATTCAAAAGCATGTTTTTGCTGCGCGCAACTTCACTACATTAGGCTCTTAACAAATATATAGGTTTTACAAATTTAATTTTATTGGTTTGTTTATTTTGCTGCCAACCCTTGATGTATTCATTTCTTTATCCTTCTGTATACTGCTTTTTGATTGTTCTTCTTTGTCTGGAACTTGATGTTCTGTTCGATTTGCTTTTTCTGTCTTGTTTTTGTTTTCTTCTATTTCTTGCTCTTCTGTTTCTTCTTTTTCCGGTTCTTCTGTCTTGTTTTCTTTTATTTGTCTTAAAAACCAGGAGTTTCTTCGGTAAATGTGTCCTTCTCCTGTTTGTATCATATAGGATCTTGGCTCGTCTGTTGGGTTTAAAATTTTCGCCGGTATCCATTCATTATTTTTATTTCTTAATAGAATATTTCCGTTGGTTTGAAATTTTTGTTCTGGTGATTTTTGTTTGTCTGCGTGAAGTTTTTTTATATTTTTGATCTTATTTAATTTGATAGTGACGTTTTTTATTGTTTCTGGATTAAGTAACCTCTTGTTCGTCTGCCCATTAGGCGCTGTACTGCAGATCCTATGGAACCTCTCGGTGTGTTTCTGTGATGAAGTAGCGCTAGATGTATGTCCGACTGATCTTCGTTACACGTATCTTTCTGCAAGACCGTTGGACCTGGGAAATTCGGGGCTTGAAAATCGATGTTTGAATTTCGATTTACTTGAGATCTCTTTGAATTCATTGCTTGTATACTGACGTCCGTTGTCAGTTAATAGAACGTCTGGTATGCCATGTTGTGCGAACCAGTATTTGATATTATTAATTACTTATGAACTGGTTATTGCTTTAATTTTATAAATTCGAAATATCCGGAATACGCGTCTGCGATTAATAAGTACTGTTGATCTTGGATCTGAAACAAATCAGAAGCTACTATTGACCATGGTCTTTCGGGCGCTTCTTGTTTCAAGATGACTTCCATTGGTTTATCTTTTTGAAATTTCTGACAGGTTTTGCAATTCTGTACGTATGTTATTATGTCTTGTCGCATCTTTGGCCAGTATACGTACTCTCTGGCTAGGTTGAGTGTACCGGCTGCTCCTTTGTGACTTAAGTGACAATTTTTTATAACTTATTGCGTCATCGTCTGTTGTATTACGGGTCTATTGTTCTTAAAGATGATATTTTCATAACACGACAGTTTTTCCCTGTAGGACCAATATTTTTGCAATATTGGTGGGACTTCTGCTTGTTCATTTGGCCAACCTCTGTGAATCTGGTACCTATTTTAATAGTTTTAACTCTTGATTTTTATTAACTTCTTCTTTCAGTTGTTCTGTTTTTTCTTTTGACAGAGGTATTACTACGTGAATTTCTAATCTAGTATTTTCATTTGCTTCTTCCTCGAGTTCACAGACTCTGCTAAGAGTGTCTGCTACATATAGTTCGCTAGCTTTTGTATACTATACCAGGGGGTTATATGGGAGAATTTTCAACCGCATTCTCTGTAACCTGGCTGGTAGTGATGGGTCGTTCATGAACGAGTCGTTCAAAATGAACGACTCATTTTAGTGTGCTGTGAACGAATGACTCTTTAGTTCGTTCAGCACGGCACACCAGTTCACACTAGCACCGTGCTAGCTCCGCTCACCGCTCCGCTCGCTGAACGCAGAAAGACGAACGAGTGCGAGTGGAATGAACGAAACATACAGACAGCGCACGGTACATAACATATTTCAGAGCACTATTGGCTTGACTGAGTGCAGTGTATTCTGAGAAGAATGCATACGTTTCTGTTGTACGGCCAACAATGAAAATAATCAACAATATGGGAAGTGGGAACAATGTAGGACTGGACAACAACAACAAACGTTTTGTTAAATTTGTTGAACATTCTTCAAAATGTTGCCAGACAGTACTCCTTTTGCTGAATTTTTATTTTGTTTATTTTCCATTGTCAATATACATATTATACAACAACAATAAGCAACACAACTAACAACTAAAATGCTCAGGTTCAGGTTCATACAGTTTGGCACATGTGCACATGCCACATCGCTGCGCATCGCATTTATGCACACAAGACGAGCGCACAGTGCTGTGAGCATGTGCAGAGCAGCTCAGCTGAGCAGTACACTAGCACGGTGTCATTTGAAACGCACAGTGCTCTTTTACAGAGTCGTTCGAATGAACGACTCAGTGTGAACGACTCACTTTACTGAGCGGAGCAAAATGAACTGACTCACTAAAAATGAACGAAAGACCCATCACTACTGGCTGGTATTTCGTGTTTATTTTTTTAAAAGATTATTTCCAGTGGTTTGTGGTCTGTTTCTTTTTCTAATGCTTTATTTCCCCAAACATATTCGTGGAATTTTCTGCATCCGATCACTATGGCCAACATTTCCTTCTCTATTTGACTATAATTTTGCTGTGTGGGTGTGAGAGCCTTTGCGCCAAATGCTATCGGTCTGTTTCTTTGCAAGAGCACTGCTCCAACAGCTCTGCTACTTGCGTCTACTGACAGTACTACTTTTTCTTGTGGGTTGTAGTATCCTAGTGAAGGTAATTTTTTTATTTGGCTCAATAATTTGTCGAATGCTTCCTGTTGTGGCTGCTCCCAGTGCCATTCTATATTTTTAGACAAGAGTTGTCTAAGTGGAGCTGTTAAGTCTGAGAATATGATTATAAATTTGGATAAATATGTGATCATACCTGACAAACGTTGCAGTTGCTTTACGTTAGTTGGCGTTTTTAACTGGTTTATGCTTTTTATTTTTCGGGGTCGGGTCCTATTCCGTTGTCTGTTAATATATGTCCTAAAATTTTTTTCCTATTCTTCATAAATTTACATTTATCTTCGTTTAGTTTTAGGCCTGTTTCTTTTAATTTTTCTATAACTGTTTTTGTTCTCGTCTCTAACTCTTTCTTTGTTTCCGCATGTATTAGGATATCATCCATCGAACATTCAACACCAGCTAAATCCTCTAATATGGTATTCATGATTTGTTGGAATACCTCTGGTGCTGATGCTAGGCCAAAAGGAAGTCGCTTGCATCTGTATCTACCCCATGGTGTTGCAAAGGTTAAATATTTTCACGTGCGTTCCGTCACTCGAATCTGCCAAAAACCCTTTTTGCAGTCAAGCAATGTGAGCCACTTTGATTTGTTGATATTGGCCGCGATTTCTTCTAGTGACTTCAGTGAATAGTGTCGTCTTTTAACCATTTTGTTTATGCTGGACGGGTGTGAACAAATTCGAATTTTCTCTTTCTGCTTAACTACTACCATTGGTGAAACAGCAGATGTTGGTTCCGTGATTGGTTCGATTATGTCTAATTTTGTCATTCTGTCCAATTCTTTTTTAACTTCATTTTTTATGGCGTATGGTATTCTTCTAGGCGGTTGTATTACTAATGGATTCTCTTTTAGGTCAATGTCATATTCAAAACCTTTTAGACATCCTATTCCTGTAAATATATATTTATCTAACGTTTCGATCCTTTGTATGAATCCTAGTTCTACGCTAGTATCTTTTCCAAGTATAGGTTGCATTTCTTCTTTTACTAAGATGAATTTGACTGTATATTTTTTCCCTTTTATTTGTGTGTTTGTGATACTTTCGCCTTTTACTTCCATTTCGTGCTTCGTAAATGAAATTAGTCTTTTTGTTTTGCATTTGCCTATTTTTAACTTTGCTTTCTTTGCTATTTCCTCTGTTATCACGTTACATTGAGCTCCCGAGGCAAGTTTGAACTTGACTTTTACATTACTTTGTAAATTCAGAGTTTCATACCAATCTTTGCTTTTTAAATTCTCTTTCTGGATTTCTGCAATATATAATGTGTCAAATAGTTCCTCGTTACTTACGTCTTTATCCTCTTGTTCTTCACAGGTGTTTATTGCTTTGGATTTGCAACATTTCGCATAATGTCTTAGTTTCTTGCATTTGTTACATTTTTTTGTTAAACGCTGGGCAATTTCTCCTCTCATGGTTTGTATTGCATCTTGTGCAATTGTAATTTTGTTTCGCTGAATTATCTTTACTGCTGTTTTTCTTAAAGTTTTTCTGTACTTCGTTTATCTGGGCTTCAGCTCAATCTTTTTCTTCTTTAATAACCTTTTATTTGTTTCCTAGCTAGTTCGCTGGCTCTGCAAATGTTTGTTGCTTTTTCTAAAGTTAAATTTTCTTCCGCTAGAAGTTCCTATTTTGCATTCCTCATATTCTTGTCGTTTGGGATTAACATTCGTAACATTTTCAAAATATTTTCGATAATAAGCTCACCATTTGTTATACTCGTATTACCATCGAAAATTGTTTCTTTAATCCCTGCCTAGTGATAATATTTATTGTTACCCTCAATTTTTCCCTTACCATTTTAATTTATATTTTTTTAGGATAACAATAAAACTTAAAATGATAGGTAGCTCTAATTTTGAAAAACACAGATAGGTAATAATTAGTGATTAACTATTCTTACTTGTACGAATACGATTACGATTAGCATTTATTATGATAACCGCCGATCACGATTACTATTCTCCATTTTTCGAACATGTATTACTATTTTTACACGATATTATTAGGCCAAAACCTTAATAAAGATGTATTTTACGAAAGTAAAAGTATATGTTTGTTAAGCAAAATTTATGATTATTTTTTGTTCCAGATGATTATATGAAACCCGAATTTTGTTCCGTTGATAATTCAGGCTGGCAAGAACTGCCCGAAACCTCGAGACACATTCAGACAGTAAAAAAAGGTAAAATAATTATTATAAGTAGGTACAAATTTGGTGATAAAGAAGACATAAATAGAAACCTTATTTTTTGCGCAAAACTGTATCAAAATTGTTTGTTTGTACCTTGGTTACCATTGTAGTAACTTTTACTTTACATTCTTGTGGTAAAGTAGAAAAACGCGCCCATGGGTGGTAGCATAAAGAATTTTTTCCATTAAAAATTAATTGTTTGACACAATGAAATTATTTTGTTACCATAAACCACCTTAGAAATTTCTAGTAATGTTTTGCGTATTTTGAAAAACAATACTTGCAAGATATTCACAAGAATATTTTATTTTAATACAGTTGTGCGTATAACGTTGTACACTCTCAGACCGAAAGACAGATTATGCCCTTTAGTCGGGGAAATTAAAATTTTGCCAAATATTATTGTCATAGTATAGACGCAAGTGATACTGGTTTACACAATGTCTAGTCTGTAAGAAATAAGAAAATATTAGCCCGAAAAGCCATAACCCTATCAGTTCGAATTAGTCTTTATGTGACTGAAAAAAAAACACCTTTGCATTACGGCGTGGGTATCCGGGTACATTATTTGACCGATAGTGAAGAGAATATGCTAATATGAATTGCTAAATACGAGTATAATTATTTATATTATTCGTATAAATCCGACGGAAAAAAATCGAAATTTTTCACTCTAATGACAGCATCATGGTCTATTCGGATTAGACAAGGATATAATGAATCGAAATTATAAACCTTTTTAATTCGGTCTGGAAGGGTTACCGAACCAATCGTGGCTTTTCAGAATAACATTTTCTTAATGCGCTGCACTTGTAAATCCACAAGATTAACAATTTATAGTCAGTTGGATTTAAAGATACGTATCAACTTGTTAAAAAATAATCAAAAATTAGTATGCACATTTTCTGAGTTATTATATAAAGTTTCAAATTTTTAAATTTATTTGTGTAGAACTAACAACAGTTTATAGTAAAAATGAGCTATGATTTTGACATGTATTCAGGGAGTGTTAACTTCAATGATATAATACAGGTGTCCTATGAAACTGTTTAAGCATGGGGATCTTAAGAACCATAAAATTAGACAAAAGTTGTCCCTTTAGAGGGCCAATTTGTAAATGTTTTTGTTTTCCCACAAAAATGCATAGGTGACTAGATATACGCAAAAATGTAAATTTTGCCAATTTCGTTTTTCACCTATAACTTTTTTGTTTGAATTAGTACAAGTTTCTAATTTGTCTTCAATTTTTTTAATCTATATATTCTAGAGAAGCTCTCTAGCTCCTATTTACTGAAGGATCAGCCCTTCTTGATTCTTAATATTGCTCATACTCATATTCCTCTATATCTCTCTGTTTCCTGTTTCTTCTTTCCAGTTGGTAACTTCAGCGTTTTTCAGGTCTCCCTTGACTTCATTTACCCACGTTGACCTTGGTCTTCCTGTTTTTCTTCTTCCCGGATCCCATGACAGAATATTGCGTATCGTTGCGTCTTCTCCTACCCTCCACATGTGCCCCAGCCTATCTGCTGCTTAATCTCTCTTACGATGTCTTCACAGTCTATTTCTGCTAATATAAAACTGTTAATTCTTCTTCTGTACTCATCTTTACATATCTTGATTGGTCCCAGTATCGCTCTTAATATTTTCCTTTCGATTACTTTCAGTTGTTCCTCTTTATTTTTGTCAGTGTTAACATCTCTGTATCGTATCGGTCTTATCAATGTTTTATACAGTTTAATTTTGTTGCTTTGGTTAATATCTTATTTATTAGCAAATTCTTGTATGTATTATTTTGTTTTCCATATCGCACCATTTTCGTTTTGTCTTCATTTATTTTTAAACCAAGTTTGCTACCTGCATGTATTATTTCATTATGTCTCTTCTTGTTTTTGTTGTCATCTGCGTACGCTATCATTTGTCCACCATTTTTTGTATTTCTATTTATATTCCTTGTTACATGTTCAATTGCAATATTGAATAGTGTAACCGATAGTGCTTCTTCCTGTCTTACCCCTTTGTCTATAACGAATTCTTTTGTGATCTCGTTTCCAGCCTTCACGCATATCTTTGAATTTTCCATTGACATTTTTATCAATCTTCTCAGTTTGGCTTCAATCTCTGATTAATTTATTGCAATCATCAGTTTTTCTCTGTTTATCGAGTCGAAAGCCTGCTGGAAGTCAATAAAGATCAACTCTATTTCTATTTTGGCGTTGTGTGTTTTTTCTAGTATTTGTTTTAGTATGTGTATCGCGTCTATTGTCGATTTACCTTTTACGAATCCGCATTGGTACTTATCTACATCGTATAGTAGCAACGGCATGTTTTCTTCTCTCCCTAGCTCAGCGGTAACACGCTAGCTTCACACCACTGGGGTCCGGGGTTCGCGTCCTAGGCCTGTCAAGTGTGTAGTGGTGAGTCGGCAGGTTTTCTCCGGGTTCTTCGGTTTCCCCTGCCTTAGGTACACATACAGTTCACACGTCGCACTCGGACCACCGTTAGAATTACTAGTCCAAGCAAAGCGTGCTAAAAAAGGGGGTAACCGTGCATTTTGGGTAGGCAGCGATTTTATTTTTTTGTATCGTAGGGGGGTCAGCCGTGATTGTAAAACCGAGTTTTCGGGACGGGGGGTGTTGTCATTCGGCCGCCATCTTGAAATTAAGGGTGTCATTTATTTTTTAATTTATCTCCGTAACCGTGAGGCTGACAAAAATTTTGTACAGAGCCTTTTTGTAGCTTATACATTTATCTATAACTTTTCTTAATAACTTTTTCGCATAAGATCAATAATAAAAAATCTGCTGTGTCCACCACAGTACCTACTTCCCCGACTATAAGTTTTAATAACTTATTTTCGTAACACCTTTAATTTTATGCTTTATTCAGCAAAATTAAGTTGATAGGTACCAACTTCGACATAATTTAAATAACATGTGAAAAAATCTGATGTGGCCAGCACAAGACCTCTCGCCAAACTCTTTTTAATTTTTATACTATGAGTACTCAAATATATTTTTTTCCATTTTATGTAAACTGTAGAAGAAGATATAAACGAAGTGTAATATAAACTACTGTCACTATCATAATCAATTTAAATTTACGTAGGAACAAAAAAATACATACACTTGAAAAAATTTGAATAATTTTTTGAGAAACAATTAAATATCGCATAAATGTCATTTTTTACAATTTTTATTAAACTTATCTCCCCGTGAGCTTTAAACTGATACCAAACTCAGTATAATTTGAATAATGTATATTAAAAAAATTGACGATCGGTTAAATGATATTTTATTTTTCTACTAGAATTATTTTTCCGAGAGCTTTAATTTGATACCACACACGATAGTATTTTAGTAAAAATAAATAAGTTATGTTTATAATGTTGGTACCACAGATTGAATAAAAAAAAATTGAATAATTTTTTGAGAAACAATTGAAAATCGCATAAATGTCATTGTTTACATTTTTACTAAACTTCTAAACTAAACTAAACTTCTCCCCGAAAGCTTTAAATTGACACCAAACTCTACCTTGGTGGTATTTTTCGTCTTTTTTGCTCATAATTTTTTTATTATTGATCTTATGCGAAAAAGTTATTAACAAAAGTTATAGATAATTGTATAAGCTACAAAATGCTCTGTACAAAAATTTTGTCAGCCCCACGGTTACGGAGATAAATTAAAAAATAAATTACACCCTTAATTTCAAGATGGCGGCTGAATGACAACACCCTCCGTCCCGAAAACTCGGTTTTACAATCACGGCTGACCCCCCTACGATACAAAAAAATAAAATCGCTGCCTACCCAAAATGCACGGTTAAATCACGCTTTGCTTGGGCTATACCACTAGTAATTCTAATAACACCAATCCGCGGCTGCAAACTACTTGCACAGCTGAAGTGTTACTTGGGTGGTATCAACGCTAGGCGTTGGTCGAGCGAGTGCATTGACAATACCTCAGGGTACTAACTTCAAACACAGAACATACATTAGGGCCACACACCACACTACACACATCACCTCTGAAGAGGGGCATGGGTTACGGATTATCCGCCATAGCCCCTATAACAGAGCACATCATGACAGACAGACAGTTATGTATTTTTGTAATTATTTCTTTTCCTCCTTATTTTATTAGTTCCATGTTTATTCATCTACTCCTGGCGCTTTTCCATTTTTACTCTTCGCAATTACTTATTTTATCTCTTCTATTGTTGGCTCTTATGTTATTTCTGTTACCTCTTCTTCTGTTTCGTCTTTTTTCTCTTCATTATTCTTTTCTTCCTCTGCATTTGTGTTTTTTTTGTTGAGAAGCTCTTTGAAATAATCTTCCCATACTTTTCTCTGTTGATTTTCTGTTTCTGTGGTCTTTCTATTTCTATCCTTCATGTTTGTTATTTTATTCTATTCTTATGTTTCTGTTTCTTTATTTCTTGATAAAAGCGTCTTGTCTTCTTATTCGATCTTTCTTCCACTTCAATGATATCTTATATCAATATACATCGTCCAAAACAATTCATATTCGTTCAGTTATTTGTTATCAATTTTTTATATTTTTTATATTTATAAGTGAACATGTAAGATCTTGGTTACCGGTAATCTTAAGATTCTAATTATGGGTGCCTTATATAATTAGAATTAGGTACTATCAAAAAGAAGTATTAATAATTTCTATTTATAAATTAATATTTTTATATATGGCACATATTTTAAGTACATACATTATTTTAAAAATATATATATACTTCAATATACGATTACATTATACATTCTTGCATGTACATGATATGGATATACATGGCACATATTTTATGTACATTCATGCATATATTTCAATATACATGACACATACTTGCATGTTGCATGTATATAATATGGATATACATGGCACATATTTTATGTACATACATTATTTGAAAAATATATAGGTACTTCAATATACATGCATCTATAATAAAATATTATTAATAAAAATATTTAACCATGTTTTTAGTTTATTATTTCTTTCAATTGCTTGAATGGCGATCATACGGATGAACCTGTTTTGACATTTTTATTTGAAAAATAGAATTGTGTAATGTTATCCTATAGTGACAATTGACATTTCAATAAAAACTGAGCATTAGCCACAAGTACACTGCTCAAAAAAAATCGAGCCACTTGGCCGAACCAAGAAAATGCCTATTTTTAAAATGTGGGGCATTTCTTTCAGGAACGTGTTAACCAAAATCTGGAAATTCCCTCTGGAGATACATTCCTCCTCTACGTTCTCCAAAAATCCCGAAGAGATTCGTTCCCCCCGACCCTCTGAAAAATCGCTTTATGTGATGCCATGTTTGAGCAATAAAAAATCTCAAAATCTGAAGGCTTGTAGCTCCAAAAAATCCTATCTTAAGGGGGTTGTTCGACTCGATTGTCACAATGCCCTATCAATTTTCTTTTCAGAGCTGAAAATTTTGTCCTTATTGGTGAAGAATTGAGTGAGTTATCGCGTTTCAAAGGTACCCCTGTTTTTAGGGCTTTTTTTCGAAAAATCATCGGATACGATGCGTCTATGCGTGCATGCGTGTGCAAGTGTGTGTACATTGTGTGTGCATGTGCATGCGTGCATTTGCAGCCATTTAATTTGAGTTATCAAATTCGATATGACACTATAATTATTTTTTAAAAAATGTCCATGTTCGATCCCAATTTTTCCTTTGAAACGCGATAACTCACTCAATTCTTCACCAATAAGGACGAAATTTTCAGCTCTGAAAAAGAAATTGATAAGGCTTTGTGACAATCGAGTCGGACAACCCCCTTAAGATAGGATTTTTTGGGGCTATATGCCTTCAAACTTTGAGATTTTTCATTGCTTAGACATGGCATCACATAAAGCGATTTTTCAGGGGGTCGGGGGAAGCGAATCTCTTCAGGATTTTTGGAGAACGTAGAGGAGGAATGTATCTCCAGAGGGAATTTCCAGATTTTGGTTAACACGCCCCTGAAAGAAATGCCCCACATTTTAAAAACAGCCATTTTCTTGGTTCGGCAAAGTGGATCGATTTTTTTTTAGCAGTGTATTATTACAAACGTTATTTTATTTTATTTTTTTTATTTTATTTTTATTTTTCTTTCAGAAATTACACTGGATGGATATTTCCAGAAGAATTATGAGGTACAAGATGGAAAAAAAAGCGGAAGAAGTTTTATTTGGGAATATTTTCTTAAAGGACAAACCTATTCGCAGTGCCAAATTTGTGGCCGTGTCTTTAAAACTGCCGATTGCAATACTTCAGGATTAAATAAACACTTAAAAAGAGCTCATAAAATAATAAACAAAAATAAAAAATAAACTTTGGATTAGTAGGATTAGTAGTCAATTTCTAATTTATTTGAAATCATTTGTAAAATGACTCATAGTATCTTCTTTTATTGGTTTGTGGTTTCATATATTTTGGTAATTTTAGCCATATTAAATTTTAAAAAATTTATATTGATTTTTAATGTCGTGTATTATTATAATTAAGAATAAACATTAAAGTGGGTATGAAGGTAAAATAAATTAAATCTACAAAATTTTATTGTAATTCTTTTCATCTTCTGTTATTTGTTTGTTGTTTTACATATTTTGATAATTTTAGCAAATTTAAATTTAAAAAGAATTTATATTGTTTTTTATGTCATGTATTATTACTAGAGTGCGGATTATATGCATTTGCATATATTGTATAATTGTGCATATTAGTATTTTTTTTACAAATGTAAAATAAATGCATATAACTGCATATTTTGTACCTTTTAACCCAAAAGTACAATTAAAAAAAAATTATATGTATAAAATTTACAATCGCTCAAATTTGATACCACCTACAGTAGTTTTTACATTTATATAAAAGGTAGGTAGGCACACAAGTCGTATTCCAGAAGTTATACGTCGTTTTGTTTATTTTGTAAGATATTATTGTGCATTGTTGACAAAATTGAGTATTTTTCTGATTTATAAAAATAAATTATTAGTAAAAATGAGTAAAATTATGTTGCATATCTGCATATGCATTGTAAAATATTGCATATTTGTTTAATTTTGAGCAAATATTGAGCATATTTTGGCCTTATTTCAATGCATATTGCATGAATACTTTGATCATATTTGCCTGCATATAATCCGCACTCTAATTATTACAATTATAAGAATAAACATGAAAGTAGGTATAACAATTTTTTTTATTGTTAATATTTATAAGTGAACATGTAAGTTCTTGGTTACTGGGTAATTTTAAGATTCTAATTATGGATGTCTTATGTCTTATATTATTAGAATTACATACTTTCAAAAAGAATTGTTAATAATTTCTATTTATAAATTAATATTTTAATTATAATATTTTTTTCTGAAACAGTGTACCGCGAAGATCCATGAGTTTCGAAAAAAATATATTAAAATTAAAATATTAATTTTCAAGTAAAAATTACTAACAATTCTTTTTTATAAGTATAATAATAATAAGTATATTTATTTATCAAGTATAATAAATACATAGATCATAATCAGAACATAATATGAAAAATAATTATTACAGCACTTGTTTTAGTTTACGTTTGAATTCCGCAATAGTGTCTGAGCATTTGAACCCTCACTACTGCAAACTGATCTTCCTCAGTGGGAGTGTTTCCCTTCACCATAGACTGCATAATATGTAATTGTTAATTAGTAAATGTTGTTGGAAGTTGGAACGGCGGTAGTTTTATTCCAAAATTCACTCCTTTTATGCGAACTCGTTTCAGCATCTATACGCTGTTAATATCTTCTGTTAAACTATAGTATTAAACTGTAGATATTAATATTGTACATTTAAAACAATATCAAGACGAAAATAAATGTGTATATCTTTATTGTAAACAATGGCTGTTACTATCATTAACAAAAATAATAATTATTATTAATAAAATAAAAAATAATTTTAAGGTGATTTGCGATCCGCCACATACATAGGCATCCGCAGAAATTATTCTAAGAGAAGGGGCAAGACCAGAACATAGAAAAACATTATAATAAGAAAATTGTTACACTTATGTACCTATATTATTAAGTTTAAGAAAATAATGATTTATAATGTTAGTTTACATTTTTGTAATTTTGATAGTTCTTCGGTTCTTCCTTTCACATTTCTATTCACATGTATGAAATCTTCTAATCTTTATATTGGTATTGTTTATTTTATTTAATTATTTGTTATCTTTCAATAAACGTTGCATTGGATTCAAGTTGATTTAAATATACAGTGGCTCAAAGTGAAACTCGGATACTTGCATGAATTTTGTTTGTTCATAATAATTAGCAATTACAAAAATGATATTAAATAAAAAATTTACCACCTATAGTTCGTTTTTTTAAAAGAATTCTGTAACAAACTAAAAGACTGATTTATACTGTGAAGAACTTTCAATCTAGTTACAAAATTTGGTGCTAAATTCAAATATAATGATTTCAAATAATAATGATCATGTAAGTGCATTTGAATAAAATATTGGTAATTACCCTTATTTATAAATATTATAAAATCGCTAAATGAAGACTAGAAAATCAAAATGTTTAAAAAATTTAATTAAAAAATAACAAACGAAATTCAAGTGACAGATGACAGATGTAAACGTTTACATGGGAGTTTCTTTAAAATGATATTTTTTATAAACTTACTTTATGAACAATTTTAATTATAATAGTTTTTAAACATATTATTACGTCCTAAATATAATTAAAAATTGTACGTAGCATGCATTATCAAATAACTTGACAGTACGGTTTGACAGAGAGAGATTAATAGAAAAAGTTAAGATGTGTAAACTTGCCCACGATTTTAACCAATCAGAGATCAAGGTCAAATGAGTCCTATCTTCTCCACACAGAATTCTTAAAAAAATGAAATACAGAAACAGTTAGACGTAAAAAATTGTTTAAGAAATATACGTAAATAACGAAAATCAGTATTTTTAAATACATCCATCACTTATTATAGCATTATTTTATTATTCTACTGTCAAAATAATGTCACTTGTATACCTGCGAGACATTTAAGCCTAGCGTGCACTGGCGATTTTGTTGCGGCAACTTAAAAATGAAAAAATGACCAAAATAAAACACATTGAATTATGAATTATATGACTTAGCGCGCACAGGCTACTATTTAATCAGAGCTAACTAAAAACTAAAAAATTAATAATTAGCGCACACAGACATGCTACTTAAATAACATCCATCTTGTACAAGATAAGTTGACAACTTACAAGTGCAAGTACAAGACCACGGCAACTATCTAGTCGATAGTGCGCGGAGCTCAAAGCTAGTAGCACTTTTTTAATTGAGGAACTTTTAAATTGGTCAACTTAAAAATCGCTAGTGCGCGGTAGGCCTTAAATGTAAGGTTATAATCACTCTTGTGCGGGACTTCTCCGCGCATTCTCTCTAATAATAGAATAATTTCAATTGTTATTATACTTACAATGATACACGTCTACCGTCCAAAATCATCAAATTATGTATTCAAAATTTAAGAATTAAAATTGAAGCGTGTGCGAAATCAGTTATGTGGCATTCGCACTAGGTAAGGTAGGTGCGGGTAATAAGGCCTAGCTAAGGGAGATTTGAAATAAAATGAAAACTGTTTACTTGAATCAACAAATTTGAATGTTAGTTAAACCTAAACATCAAGTGCTGTCATATATAAACAAAAAATGTCAACTTCTGCCGTAAACAAAAAGACAATTAAACATTTTAAAAAAACCCTTCAGTAGGTAGGCCTTATTATACTATGGTAGGGTAATAAGGCCTAAGACTTTAACATACGTAAATAAACAAAATAGGCTTTTTATATTTGGTAATTGAGATCCATAATTAATAATTATGCATTATTCAAAGTCTTAAAATTAACAACAAATTTCTTTGTTTAATAGCCATCAGGACATTAAAAATTATCTGTATCATCCGAAGACAAGCCGATGCACTCCACTTGTCCCTAGGGATGGGAAAATATCGATATATCGATAAATATTGACATAAAAATCAGTCAGAGTCAATATTACTTTTAGTTTGTCGTCGATGTATCGATAACTCGATATTATCGAAATTTTCCGATAATTATCGACATATATCAACAATATCGAGATATCGATACATCGATAACAAAAGAAAAGTGATGTTCATATCGATATGTATCGATATATCGATATTTTCCCATCCGTACTTGTTGCATTTAGAACATTTGTTCATATCAGCCATCTTATCTTCTTTACAACCGTGATATAAAAAAACTCGCCTGGTTTTCTTTAGTACCACTTTTACCTTTGGGAGTTGAGGTATTTTTAATTTTTTTCTTTTCCTTGTTAGTGTGAAGAAGGTCTTTGGTCACTAACATTTTGAAAAATAGGTATATGAATAAAACTGTAAAACAGGTAAATGTTGATTTTAAAAAAAATGATAATAAGGCCTACGGTCGAATTTAGTAGGCCTTATTACCTGCCGACAACATAAAAAGAAAAACTGAAAAGAACATTACTTATTCGGACCATGATATATTATTCAAACATCAAAGGCCGTAGAAGCATTAAATAATAGAAAACTATAGCCTAAAATTATATATAGAAGTGTAATATTCCAAAAAATAATTACGATTGATTCGGACGATATCTTATTATTCGAGCCGCGCGATCGTCCCTCAAACTGAATGACTTCGCACTGGTGACAGTATGCGAACTAACGTGTCGCGACAGGTTTGAGGCGCCATTATATGAATGTTAGCTACCTACGAGGGTGAATTTGAACGACAACAATAATTTTAAATTGTATTTTTGTTACTTAGGCCTTATTAGCCGACAGGCCTTATTACCCGCACCTACCTTACTCTTCTATACGGTACCCATACGATAGATATAATATTTAACATTTGATTCGACTAATATGTTAGTATGTACTTGATAAATACATACTTATGTACCTACCATTTTTATAAAGTTGCGTTTTTCAATGAATTTTATATTTATATAATATAATTTTTTTCTAAGTTGGTAATTGGTTCCGAAATCCAGGGAGGGAGGGGCAACTGCCTCTTCTTGGCATCGTTAGCCAAAATTTCAATCTAATAAGATTCCATCTAACCAAGATCTTATACGTGTTTACTAATTTGATTGTAACAACAAAATATAAACATTTAAGAAAGCTTATTGGTGGGAAGAATTAATCACTACTATCAATAAAATGTCTTAACATTTAATTAAGTTGTCAGAAAAAGATCAAGGAGTATAGGTATATTCACTTCTTAATGGTTTGATACGTTGGATTTTTCTTGATACAGTTCAAGATATAATGAAGAAGTTTCAGTATCTGCAGACAAAATACTTTCACATTATGATTATGCACTCCTTCATTCTCACTTTCTCTATATTCATAAAATACAAGGTTTATCATACGTTAAGGGAATATACAGATTTATAATATGCTGTTTACGAAATAAAAACAATTTTTCAGAAATTTTATTCAGAAGATTTTCTTTATTTTAAAATATTGTCAATCAATTTTGTACCTTCTGTATTCATTTTAACTTAAAAACAAAAATAAACCGATGCTTATATTTGTAAATAAATGTGCACTACTGTACAATTTCTCCTAACCTTGACCTTGGCCACCTACTAACTTTATAATTATTTTTTTTAGAAAGAAATAATCCCAGACTTGGATCATTTCCTTGCACAACTTGTGGAAAAGTCTACAAATGGCTGAAATCTTTAAAGTTACATAAGAAATATGAATGTGGAAAGATTGCTTCAGTTCACTGTAATTTTTGTAGTTTTTCTTGTAAACATAAAGGAAACATGAGAAAACATATTTCAAGAAAGCACAAAAATTTATAAGTAGATTTTGGTATATTTTTATACTATAAGTATAGAAAATAAAAGAAAGTACGAAAAAGAAACAGTTCTATTTTTTATATCATAGTCTACCTACAGTTTATATATTCTAGCTTAATTTAGTAAGAAACAAAGCATTTTTCTGAAAATTATGGATTGAAATATAAATTCTAAAACCTTATTCATTTCCTTATTTTTTATTTTTCCATAACTAATTTTTTTTTTTTTCAGGAACAGACAACTCCAAAATATATGAATCATTTCCTTGCACAAATTGTGGCAAAATATACAGATGGCGCAAGTCTTTAAAGTTTCATAAGAAATATGAATGTGGAAAAGTTCCATCATTTCAATGTAATTTTTGTAATTTTGTTTGTAAACAGAAAGGGAGTATGAAAAGACATATTTTTACACAACACAAAAATGAAAATAAAAATATTATCTAAAAGTGTTTTGTTGTAATTACTACTTATCTTTATCTCATAATAACTACTTGCAATGGAACATTCAGGTGATGTTCTTAGGGGCGGTAATGATAAAATGTAATTAAAAGTGCGTCGAACCCGAATATTTGTTTACTTTAAGACCAAATACTTTCAAATTAAATTTTCAAATGTAACAATGCGCAATATGATCTTATATAATTTTGATGAGTAATCAACATTTTCGAAATTTATCATATTTACTTCTCCCACGTGTAGATATGACGTAGTGCATTTGACTTGAAAAATTGTTTTAAAATAAAATCACGACACTGTAGGTGGCAGCGGCGGAGGAGGAGCGTATCTATAGTAATAAGCGCGCTCGGCCGTTTTTCGCGAACTTTACGAGTGTTTTTAGCATGCTTCCAGGCATCTGATCGAAAAACTGAAATCTACGTTTTATAGTGCACGATGTCAACTTTTCAAAAAAATTTTGGAAATTATTATCGGACTTACGGTAACGCATACAGGCCTGTCGGAAAAAAAGCGCACTGCAAACTTTGAATCGCGATTTCGCGAAAACTAATAATACGACAGCTCCTACCTTTGGCACATATAAAGATCATTATAATCCCTACTTTCTGTCAAAATTTTAGCGTTCCAGCTCAAAAAATAACGGAGCTATGAGTTTTCGAAAAAAACGCCTAATTTTATGGTTTTTCCTAAAATTTTCAGGGCCTAATTATCCGATTGAGACTTTCGACCTCTCATTTTGTAGATATTTTAATTTTCTACAAATCATTTCATTGGGGCATTCCGATTGCTTCATTAGTTTCAAAGTTACAAGCGGGAGGCCGCTGTAACGTAGTCGAGCCGCCGGACCAAAATTGGCTTCGCAGACGGCTTTAGCAATGTCAAAAACATGGCAGACTTTCCACTTCTTTAGATGATAAGTAACCTGTGTGTGCAATCTCAGCTTTGGTCAAATGATACATTTTCAAATTTTTTTTGCAATGTTTAAAAATTTGGCAGACGTATTTGTTTATAAGATTTTGATGGCAGACTCGGTTTTTAGCACATCTTGGACACAAAACTAGCTTTTTGAGTAGGTTTCAAGTTTGGTCAAATGATACATTTGCAAAATTATTTTACGACCTTTGAACCCTAATCGCCAAGGTTTGCAACGTCGAAAGCTTGGCAGACTCGCAGATCACTATAAAGGGAGGTGAGTATTATTGAAAAAACATGTTTTTAGCTTTGGTCAAATAATGCGCAAATTTCGGTCACCAGCTCCCCGACTATTATAATTTAGTTGTTAAGAAGAATTACAATGCATTTTATAATTTTGTGTTTGAAATTTCGGTATCTTAACTCTATATTCGTTAAACATTCAAATATTTGTTATTATGTAAAATTTAACTGATTTTGATTTATAAAAGTTGACATGGGTTACATACCGTTTAACCCTAGATGCATGGTGCAAAAAAATATGCTATAGGTACCAATGAGTAAAAGTACCTTTTTTGCTGAGCTAAGCTTATATTCATACTTGAACATATCGGTCAAATAAGTAATAATGTTCTTTATATCGTAATTATTTAAATAAATTTATTCAGTTTCTTATCATTTCCACTTTAGTTATGCATAAAATCTCTGAAGCTCTTTATGTGATAAATGTCTCCTGATCTGTAATAAACCGATTATAATGAAATTTATTCGATTTTAGGTTATTGGAACTAATAAACATCATAATTTTTATACATTTCACAGCAAGTCAATGAAAAATCTGATATACCCATAATTAATTTGAGAAATACTGAGAATATAAATGTTGATTAATAAATTGAACACACCCTACCATCATGCGATTATAGTAAATTTGCACCAACGCGCCCGCTTCAGGGTTAATCTTGTTTCGTAATTTACATAAAATGACTAAAATAAATTAATTTGGAAGTATTTGTAGTAGAGGCAAAAAGGCACATCAGATTTTTTTAAACACTTTTTGTACCCTGCTAGCTTGTCGAATGTGAGTCAAATCTAAGAAATAGCCATTTGCACTGCTATTCTTTAAATTTTAAGTGTCACAAATAAACAATACTGAATCATACTCAAGACAGCAAATTTATTTATACATTTGATAACTATTTTATTTCTATACTATTGGTAATTTAAGAAAAATTTAATTGTAAGCTGTGGAAACAACAATGGTAATATTTAAATTGTTTCAAAATAATTAAGAAAATCAATACCTATTTTCTTACTACATAATAATTTTTTTTGTTTTAGGTTCAAGTTTCTATCAAAACAAATTATTACCAGGAATTTTTCCATGTCCTACATGTGATAAAGTTTACAAATGGTACGCGTCTTTATGGAAGCATATAAAGAACGAATGTAACAAACAACCTCAGTTCCGATGTGACACTTGCTTACAGCTTTTTACACAAAGAAGTAGTCTGGCAAGGCATCGAAAACTTATCCGCTGTGAAAGATTCATACGTTGAATGTACCTATTAGCGTACTAGTTCATTATGATTTTTAAGTGTTATGTAGCTACATATTTATAAAATAAAAGAAAATATAAATAAAATTGTTTTTGATCTAGAAGATAGGTGTTGTGTTTCATTTAATTTTATATTTAGTAGTATTAATAATCACAAAAGGCTAAACAGAATAAAATCGAAAAATTTACGTAAAAAGTGTGAAATTGAGCGATATTAGATTACATTTCTTTACTTTTCATGGGACCTGCAGGTGCAGATATGGGGAATAATTTTATTCTTACATGTCACATAGGTACGCGCCTGGACAGAATTTAATTTAATTTTCTTAATCTTCTGACATATTCTTTGTCGATTAATTCCTTCTTTCCTAAATACATATTTCAATGTTCGAACAAACCTATCTGATCCATCATTTGATCTTGGATGATACGACGAAATGCGAATATTCGAAAATATGTTTAATCCAAATTTCCTACAAAAAGCTGGAAAATCCTGTGTTGAAAATTACTCTTCTGAGCTGAGTAGCGAAATAAAACACTTGTACTGTATTTTTATTTTATTTATTTATCGGAGAGCACGCGTCGCATGTCTTCTCGCCTTGTGATCTACTACTCAACTGCCATCTACACAAGGTACAATGGAATACAACGTTTATTTTCTTGGCGGTAGAATTTAAATCGTACATGCTGAGATATAAATTGTGGACCATTGTCAGGCACAATTTGTTCAGGAATACCAAACCTGGATAAAACTGGCAAAATGGCGTAAACTGTATTTTGCGCAGTACCTACCTGACTTCATTGGAATCACTTCTGGCTACTTTAGTGCTTGCGTCAATAATTACTATGCTTTGTCCCAGAATTCGAAGGCTCACCTAGAAAAGTCCCATTTATACAAGGAAAATAAATTGAAGTATAGTTTGGCGGCAAATTTGAATCACTTACAAACCAATGTAATATTTGAATTACAAATCAAATAAAAACGATTACCTTTCTTTTTTATTACTTGTTCCTGGTTTATCCATTGTTAACCTTAACACTTTGTTACTTAATACAATTTACACGCAAATATTCTAACCTATAAAAGAACTGTCACATTTTGTAAACACTGGAGCTAAATTACTGGGTGTAAATATGGCTCAGAAATGAGCAATCTAATTGGTTGGAAAAACGCGGCAAATTTAATAAGCTCCTCCGAATTCTGGGACAAAGTATAACCATTATAAACCATGCAGCGTTTGTACTTTGTTTTCGACGGTTTTCGATATCTAAATCCATGTTTGGCCAAAATTAGATATTTTTTATTTTCAGTTTGGGAGATCCAATTTTGACTCAATCAGTCCTGTTCAAAATTATTTCTCTAGTTCCGGTACCCAACTCACAACTCAGATAATAATTCTGATGATATCAAAATATTTCATGAAATAAATTCCATCTCTAATTGCCATACACTTCAAGAAAACATCAATTCTCTTCAACAATGGTAATACTAACTTCTTACCATTGAAAAAAGTGTAAGATTATGATCCATTTTCGTAAAAAAATCCAATACATTATGACTACTACGTTCAATCTAAATTGTTGTCCAGATGTACTCGCACGCAAGATTTAGGCATAACATTTGACCCAGACATTTTGTTGACATATTACTGAACTAGTATCGTTAGCCATTTAGGCTTGGTTTCATAATTCGCAACAGTAGACAGTTTAATAGTTATATTATGTTAAAATTTTGTATTTGGCCTGCATTAGATCCAAGTTAGAATATTTTAATTTGGTACTCCCCAATATTTACTTACAAAAACATGCTTGAAAATGTGCAGCGACGATTTCTCAAATTCTTATGGTTTAAGGAATGTCGTACTAACCTGACAGAGGTATTGATCAACATATTCTACTAACTCATTTTAATATTGAGTCCATAAGTAGCAGGCATGATCACATCGCACTAAACAGTTTAAATAATTTGTTAAACGATAAGATTGATGCCCCTTTTACATCCCAAGAGTTACTTCACGCTCACGTAAAACGTTTTATTTACTACCTTTCAAAACTGTAGCGTCAAGTAAATCTCCTGTTTTTGTTATGTGCACAATTTATAATGAGAATTGTGACATATTTAGTATTTTTGAATAAGAATGCTGTACTTTGCAATGTGGGTCTTGGAACATTCAGGCCCATCCTTAGTTATGTCCCTGAAGATTTTCCAGATTGACTTTCGATGTGAGCAGTTTGAACATTCTTGCCCGTTACACATTTATGGCACTGGCTGATTTGAAATAACATTCGCCGCCGTGATTTTTACCTTCCGCTTACCTGTAAAGGAAGGTATTGGAATCATGCAAAAAATCGCGTGGTGAATTTTTAATGGATGAGCACGAATTAGGGTCCTTACAACTCATTTTTCATAGTTTCACGATGATTTCTGTGTGTATGTGTGTGTGTGTGTGTGTGTGTGTGTGTGTGTGTGTGTGTGTGTGTGTGTGTGTGTGTGTGTGTGTGTGTGTGTGTGTGTGTGTGTGTGTGTGTGTGTGTGTGTGTGTGTGTGTGTGTGTGTGTGTGTGTGTGTGTGTGTGTGTGTGTGTGTGTGTGTGTGTGTGTGTGTGTGTGTGTGTGTGTGTGTGTGTGTGTGTGTGTGTGTGTGTGTGTGTGTGTGTGTGTGTGTGTGTGTGTGTGTGTGTGTGTGTGTGTGTGTGTGTGTGTGTGTGTGTGTGTGTGTGTGTGTGTGTGTGTGTGTGTGTGTGTGTGTGTGTGTGTGTGTGTGTGTGTGTGTGTGTGTGTGTGTGTGTGTGTGTGTGTGTGTGTGTGTGTGTGTGTGTGTGTGTGTGTGTGTGTGTGTGTGTGTGTGTGTGTGTGTGTGTGTGTGTGTGTGTGTGTGTGTGTGTGTGTGTGTGTGTGTGTGTGTGTGTGTGTGTGTGTGTGTGTGTGTGTGTGTGTGTGTGTGTGTGTGTGTGTGTGTGTGTGTGTGTGTGTGTGTGTGTGTGTGTGTGTGTGTGTGTGTGTGTGTGTGTGTGTGTGTGTGTGTGTGTGTGTGTGTGTGTGTGTGTGTGTGTGTGTGTGTGTGTGTGTGTGTGTGTGTGTGTGTGTGTGTGTGTGTGTGTGTGTGTGTGTGTGTGTGTGTGTGTGTGTGTGTGTGTGTGTGTGTGTGTGTGTGTGCGTGTGTGCGTGTGTGCGTGTGTGCGTGTGTGCGTGTGTGCGTGTGTGCGTGTGTGCGTGTGTGCGTGTGTGCGTGTGTGCGTGTGTGCGTGTGTGCGTGTGTGCGTGTGTGCGTGTGTGCGTGTGTGCGTGTGTGCGTGTGTGCGTGTGTGCGTGTGTGCGTGTGTGCGTGTGTGCGTGTGTGCGTGTGTGCGTGTGTGCGTGTGTGCGTGTGTGCGTGTGTGCGTGTGTGCGTGTGTGCGTGTGTGCGTGTGTGCGTGTGTGCGTGTGTGCGTGTGTGCGTGTGTGTGTGTGTGCGTGTGTGCGTGTGTGCGTGTGTGCGTGTGTGCGTGTGTGCGTGTGTGCGTGTGTGCGTGTGTGCGTGTGTGCGTGTGTGCGTGTGTGCGTGTGTGCGTGTGTGCGTGTGTGCGTGTGTGCGTGTGTGCGTGTGTGCGTGTGTGCGTGTGTGCGTGTGTGCGTGTGTGCGTGTGTGCGTGTGTGCGTGTGTGTGTGTGCGTGTGTGTGTGTGTGTGTGCGTGTGCGTGTGCGTGTGCGTGTGCGTGTGCGTGTGCGTGTGCGTGTGCGTGTGCGTGTGCGTGTGCGTGTGCGTGTGCGTGTGCGTGTGCGTGTGCGTGTGCGTGTGCGTGTGCGTGTGCGTGTGCGTGTGTGTGTGTGTGTGTGTGTGTGTGTGTGTGTGTGTGTGTGTGTGTGTGTGTGTGTGTGTGTGGTCAAGGGTTGTTAGTCGCATAACTCAAATACGAATTACCCGAAAATTTTGATATTTGGTATTTAACATTTGTATATAAATTGGAAGAGCTCCCTAGATTTTGGTACAAATATCTTCATCGGAAGTGATATTTTTTGAAGATTGAAAAGGTTAATTGTCAAAATTGTATATAAATTTGGAAAAATATAGTATTTATTTGTAATGAGAATAAGAGGAAAAGTTATTTGCAACTTACGTTATAAAAAAATTGTCTTTATCTGGTAGCATTAAAGAACTGCAGTAAAATTTAAAAAATAAATTTATCAAATAAAACGTTGATATCTTGTAATCCATGATCGGTTGATTTTTGTTTCTGCGTAAAAAATATTGATAGGTGAGACGGGTGACAAGTTGGCATACTAGCGCTATATAAGTCCTAAGTAAGATATTAAATGTAGTAATTGAACGGAGGATGGCTTCAATACAGCAGAGTTTTCCTGTGAATGAATCTTTTTATTCAGGTGATGCAAATTTCTGTGTTTGAATATTTGAGATTTTTATTTGTATATTTTAAATGGGCACCGGATTGCACGTATACATTTCTGTTTAAAATCTAGATATGGCGGAAGGTTGTGTGATGGCCACGTCAGATTTTTAGCATAGTGTAGACACTTTTCATCTGATTTGAATTTCTGTAAGTACCATTTTCTTTTTCGATCCAAATGTATTAATATCAATACTTTTGAAGTTTTTAAATTCAGTGGCAATATTTCTACAAACAGTAAAATGATCAGCGAAACGAACTACGTTCTCTACGTTCAAATTTTCTTGTTGCAACAGAAATGCTTGCACATCTTCGATATCAAAACCATATATAAGTTAATAACGTAAACGGGGCATTTAATGGATTTGAAGCATCTGCTGAAAAATCGCAAGTTAAGGCATTTTTTTAAATTAGCCATAAGCTCGACAGGAGTTTCATCCGCTGGATTAATTAACTTCTTTACTTGTCATCACTCGTAACGGCACTTTAGCTGCACAGCACTATGTAAATGATGTTCTCTAAATGTTCACGTACAACCGCTTGCTCTTTTAGCGCCGAACAGACGTGACAGTTTTGTCTTAATTCAAGATGGAGCCCGCGCGCATTCAGCTAGACTAGTCACACGGTACCTTGTGGACAACAATATTGAAAAAATGGAATGGCCAGCAGCCAGCATGTAACCCTGACCTCAATCATATTAAACACCTATGTGATCAACTTGGACAACGCATCAGAAGTAGAATTAACCCGCTTTTGACAATACAGGAACTGAAAGATTCTCTAGTGGAGGACTGGCAACTGATTCCATAAGAAAACAAACGCAGGCTTATCCGCAGCATGCCACATCGCTGCCAAACTGTATTTAATGCTAACGGCGGTAATACACGTTATTAAAGTTGTAAATAAGAAATAATTCTAAAAAAATTTACTGAATGTTCAATTTTTACACTTCATTTTTCGCAGGTTTTCGTTCTGACTGATTCTGTTCAGTGTTACGTATTAATTGAAATTTAAATTTAATAAAATTGTTTTAATAAGGGTTTAAGGTATCTATAAATAAATGTTTATATGAATTCTACGTTTGAGAAAAAAGTTATTCAAAAAGAAAACCTTGACCCTTTAATTATTGTTTTCAGCAGTGTACAATAGGTATGCCGGGGCTTTTGGCAGAAACTCTGAACTGAACCAAATAAACAACCCAGTAGGTACCAGTGGGCGGTGCGTCAGATGAGGCAGGTGAGGCTGAGCCTCACCGCGTAAAATCGTAATTTTAAATTTTTTATTTTTATTATAATTTTATTTATCTACTTTATTTTTTATTATAAATCGACTACATATTTATTTAAAAATAATTATTGTTGCACAATAATACAAAAAAAGTATTTAAATAGTGTTATTTTCGCGCGAATCATAAATAATGTGTACAGTGAGGCTGCTGCTGCAACGGTTGGTTTCATTCATCGTTAGTGCGACGGAGTGACGTGTGTGTATTCTCGTATGTTCATGCGGTGGTGGAGACGGAGAGGCCTTGAGAGAGGCTAGGGAAATATCGTCTGTCTTCGCGCAAGGCACACACATACACAGCGCACAGTCTGGCATAACCTAGCGCACACAACCAAATTTTAACTTTGTTGTTGATTGCTTGTCTTATTTATTGTTGTGAATTCTATTTTATAATTAGTTATGTTTTGAAACTAATAGTTTCTAATAAAAATTATGATTAACCAATAAGAATAAATGTAAAATCTAACAAATAGAACTTGTAATAGTTTTATCAATATTTAAATAATAAATAATGACATCATTCAACTACATTCAACATTTCTATATTATGAACAAATAAATAAAATTATATCAATTACATATGGTTAGAATAAGAATCATAATAATCAAGAACAGATAAAATTTGTTCGCCTTACGCTTGAATGTTGTTTTGCCGAGAGCCGCAGAACGCTAGGCGCGTGTTGTTTAATGTTTTTTCTATTCTATTTTCTATTCTGTTACCTACTTTATTTAAATATGTATGTACTTTTTGTGGACGTACTAAATATACTCTTGTGCGTTAGAGAAAACAAAATTTTAAAAATATTATCTGCTGTTTTTACGATTATAGCTTTTTATCTTGACTTACAAAAAAGTTATTTATTTAAGTAATGAAATAAAGTTCTATTGTTTTATTGATTTTATGCGTAAAAAATTGATTTTAGAAATTAGAACGTTTCATTGAAATTATGATACAAAGTATTTAAAGGCGTTTAAAGCATTTGGCCTTGAACAAACAAACAAAATCGCCTGCGGCGCATTTTTTTTAGCCTCACCTAACTTAGGAGTCACGCACCGCCACTGGAGGTACCCTTCTTGAATTCCAGAAACTCAGTTTGGTAGACATTTATAAAAAGCCTAATTTTACAATCTGCCTATTAGTGGGGCAGATAAGCAATATAATTGTGCACATTGTGATAAAAGCATGAAATTTGGCACAAAGGTACCTCTTTATATTGTAAAAAGATATGGATATTGGGCCACACGTGATTTTGCCTCTGAAGAGCTTAAGGGCTAATTATATACCTCAAATTTTAGTTTTTCGCGATTATTTTGTAAATGGTTAATATTACGAAAAATAATGTTAAATAGAAAATTATAGAGCATAAAATTATCTAATCAAGGTTATAACCAATTTTCATGTGAGTGTTATGGTTTACGAGAAAATAGAGAAAATGTATCGTTACAATACAGTACTACTTATTAAAACAACTTATAATTTTTGCTTCATCACATAAAACCAATAGTTTCTGAACGAATAAAAATTTTGATATGCGGTTTCTTTTACTTAATTCTCTGAACAATTCTCTATAAGATAGATAATTTTATTTTTATTTACAGGCCTGAGTAAAGCCAAAATTTTAAGATTTTCGCCGCGGGAAAATTGAGAAATTTTAGTTTTTCAAATTAATTTTTTGTTTAATGACCTGTAGTTTCTGAACGAATGAAAATTTTGATATCCGGTTTCTTTTACTAAATTCTTTGAACAATTCTCTATAAGATAGATTATTTTATTTTTAACTTAAAGGCCTGAGTTAAGCCAAAATTTTAAGATTTTCGCCGCGGGAAAATTGAGAAATTTTAGTTTTTCAAATTAATTTTGTGAATGACCTGTAGTTTCTGAACGAATAAAAATTTTGATATTCGGTTTCTTTTACTAAATTCTTTGAACAATTCTCTATAAGACAGATTATTTTATTTTTATCAGGCCTGAGAAATTTTAAGATTTTCGCCGCGGGAAAATTGAGAAATTTTAGTTTTTTAAATTTATTTTTAACTTAAAGGCCTGAGTTAAGCCAAAATTTTAAGATTTTCGCCGCGGGAAAATTGAGAAATTTTAGTTTTTCAAATTAATTTTGTGTTTAATGACCTGTAGTTTCTGAACGAATGAAAATTTTGATATCCGGTTTCTTTTACTAAATTCTTTGAACAATTCTCTATAAGATAGATTATTTTATTTTTAACTTAAAGGCCTGAGTTAAGCCAAAATTTTAAGATTTTCGCCGCGGGAAAATTGAGAAATTTTAGTTTTTCAAATTAATTTTGTGTTTAATGACCTGTAGTTTCTGAACGAATAAAAATTTTGATATTCGGTTACTTTTACTAAATTCTTTGAACAATTCTCTATAAGACAGATTATTTTATTTTTATCAGGCCTGAGTTAAGCCAAAATTTTAAGATTTTCGTCGCGGGAAAATTGAGAAATTTTAGTTTTTTAAATTTAATTTGTTTTTAATGACCTGTAGTTTCTGAAAGAATACAAATTTTGATATCCGGTTTCTTTTACTAAATTCTTTGAACAATTCTCTATACGATAGATTATTTTATTTTTATCTTAAAGGCCTGAGTTAAGCCAAAATTTTAAGATTTTCGCCGCGGGAAAATTGAGAAATTTTAGTTTTTAAATTTTTTTTGTGTTTAATGACCTGTAATTTCTGAACGAATAAAAATTTTAACATCCGGTTTCTTTTATGAAATTCTCTGAACAATTCTCTATAAGATAGATTATTTTATTTTTATCTTAAAGGCCTGAGTGAAGCCAAAATTTTAAGATTTTCGTCGCGGGAAAATTGAGAAATTTTAGTTTTCAAAATTTATTTTGTGTTTAATGACCTGTAGTTTCTGAACGAATAAAAATTTTGAAATCCGGTTCCTTTTACTAAATTCTCTGAACTTTAAAGTTAAAGGAACCGGATATCAAAATTTTTATTCGTTCAGAAACTACAGGTCATTAAACACAAAATAAATTTTATAAACTAAAATTTCTCAATTTTCCCGCGACAAAAATCTTAAAATTTTGGCTTCACTAATACATTTACTATAAAAAATAAATTAATCTATCTTATAGAGAATTGTTCAGAGAATTTAATAAAAGAAACCGGACGTCAAAATTTGTATTCGGTCAGAAATTACAGGTCATTAAACACAAAAAAAATTTGAAAAACTAAAATTTCTCAATTTTCCCGCGGCGAAAATCTTAAAATTTTGGCTTCACTCAGGCCTTTAAGATAAAAATAAAATAATCTATCTTATAGAGAATTGTTCAGAGAATTTAATAAAGGAAACCGGATGTCAAAATTTGTATTCGTTCAGAAATTAAAGGTCATTAAACACAAAAAAAAATTGAAAAACTAAAATTTCTCAATTTTCCCGCGGCGAAAATCTTAAAATTTTGGCTTCACTCAGACCTTTAAGATAAAAATAAAATAATCTATCTTATAGAGAATTGTTCAGAGAATATAGTAAAAGAAACCGCATATCAAAATTTTTATTCTTTCAGAAACTATTGGTTTTATGTGATGAAGCAAAAATTATAAGTTGGTTTAATAAGTAGTACTGTATTGTAACGATACATTTTCTCTATTTCCTCGTAAACCATAACACTCACATGAAAATTGGTTATAACCTTGATTAGATAATTTTATTCTCTATAATTTTCTATTTAACATTATTTTTCGTAATGTTAACCATTTATGAAATAATCGCGAAAAACGAAAATTTGAGGTATATAATTAGCCCTTAAGCCCTTCAGAGGCAAAATCACGTGTGGCCCAATATCCATATCTTTTTACAATATAAAGAGGTACCTTTGTGCCAAATTTCATGCTTTTATCACAAAGTGCACAATTCTGCTGTATTTTGGCTCATATCTGCCCCACTATATGACATTTACATGAACAACAATTTCTATAAGGGAAAATAATGAATATTGGTATACCAGTCACTGAAGTTACCTACTATATATTATGCGTTTTTATTCATAATATCGACGTTTCGGACTAAAATTTACACATTCCGTTCCTCAAGACAAATGAAATTCACATAATATGGCCACAAATCAAATTACAAATGATTCTTGAAAGTATAAATCTTCGGTAAATAGGTACTTACACATGGCAAAGGGGCAAACACGAGACTTTAAAGTTTTAAATTATTTAAAACCAAAAGGAAACTGACATTTTATAATGCAACATCGATATTAATTATGAATAAAACGCATAATAATAACTACAGTTACTTGTATACCCATTATTTGAAATTAAGTCAAGATTTTCTTCATTAAAAATTTAATGTTTTATGTAACATGATTTTAAAGCTTGTCATTATAATTATTGCAAATACGTATACCTACAGGTACATTAGAAGATATGCTAATTATTAACTGTTTTCAGAGGCGTGGTTGGACACACAAGGAACAACACTACTTGGTGAAAAGACTTTTTCTTGTCATCGGTGCACCAAAAAATATAAAACCAAAAATAGTTTGGCTCGCCACTGGACTTACGAATGTGGCGTATTTCCAAAATTTCAATGTAGCATATGTTTTCGTAGATATGCTTATAAAACTACACTTCAACATCATGTAGAAACGATACATAAAGAAAAAAGGAAAGATTAAATTTACCTATATTATGTTACTTTTGTCAGTCAGTTATTGTAGAATAATTTATTATAAACGTATTAATTTAACTATTATATTGGTATTATTTTTTGCTATGGTTGGCAACATTGATTTATGCGTACCTATTCGAAGAGATAGCGGATAGCGCCAACCATAAAGCAGTTGAGTTGTGTTATGTATGTTATTTTTTGTTCATCATTGTTTGATTGGAAATAAATGTATCAACTACAATTTGGGTGTATATGAATTAAATACATTACAATGGCGATGAAGATGGGAGATTTAAATAAATGTTAAATTTTTCATGTTATGTATTTTGCAATCTTATTTATTAAACCTTTCTTTTGGTTTACATCACATATAATTCTTTGTTAAGTTCGATAATAAGATGCATGCTAGTAAAGTAATGAAAGTGGTATATGTACCAAAAAATACTACTACTAGATTCCATGAGACTTTTCATTAAAGGGACAGGAGTTTATGTTGTTTCAAGCGTCACTATTGGTTTCTCGAGCACATGCTGAAAAGTCGTAAACCAATCGTAGCGTTATGCATACGTTTGAGAGCCAATCAAGTTGCACGAAAGCACGTGTGCATGTGTCCCTTTTAATGAAAAGTCTTGTGGAATTTAGTATAGTATGGAAGATTGATTTCTCGATTGGATGTTGAATAGAAAGAGGATTTGTTGGAGAAGCAGTCAATTTATTTAAAATCAATTAATTTTTAGTACCTATAGTGTGTTTGTCATAATCAGTGGTTTCAAATCCTAAAACTAATAATTTATGTGGTTAATTAATTTCCCCATTATTCCGTTGTATCCGAACCTGTTCCCTGATATACGAAACTTAAAACTTATGTTGAGATGAAGCGGCTTGTTCGACCCTACCAGGCATTGTTGAATTGCCAGAAAACATAACAAACGTTGCCAGAAGATTACAATAATTGAAGATCTTAGAAAGAGCAGATACCAAACAGTAAAAACGTTAAAAACTAGCTTCACGGAACTTTTGCCAGGTTGTCAAGAATTTTACGAAACAACACTAAAGGGTGACAGCGGGGCGTATGCCTATGCCCTCTTGTTAAGTTTCAATATTTGGAATTTTTTTTTTATCAAACAATTAAATTTTTCCCCTAACCCCTACTGTTTAATATAGGTGTGCATCCAAAAGTAAAAATTTTCGCCTCTGCCAGTTTGTACATTGTAGAAATACAAATTTAATTTGGTTACAGGCCTCACTTATAAACGAAAGAAGAAAATTAAAAATGTTTATGTTTTTACCTGTTACCTACATATGCACACTTTATTTAGTTGAATGATCTCTAATCTAATAAAAGCTAAATATTTCGAGTTACCTACTTTGCCGACCCACCGCCCTGTGCTAAAACTATAGAATGTGTAAAATCGCAACTACCGTAGACGACAACGATGTATGAAAATTGTTATGTTTATACACTTCAGGAAGCCAAAAAGTAATTTTATAATAATAAAGAAAAATATTTATTTCAAAATCACCATTAAATTAATTTTGCAAAATATAAATAATTTTATTTAAATAAAATATACTTACTTTTCATACAAAAATACATCAAAATATGGAATAAAAGTTTTGATTATTTTGCATAACCTACCTATTATAACTTTTTTATTTATTAAGCAATCGTTGTGAAATTTTATATGAGTAATGTAGCAGAACAGGAGTGAACTATGTGGTATAATAAAAAATGTAAGGAAGTTTACTTTAAGGGAAAGGGATTAACCAGTCGTTGCTTGAATTGGGAAGGGATGAATTAGGGAGCGGCATTTAACCATGACATAAAAGAACTAAAGAGCACTTTTTACTTAAGAATATATTTAATTAAAACACAAAAACTACGAATAAACACGAATACAAACAATAAATGGTTAAAAGTAAAGAACTTATACGTTTCCACTAAAAATTCTACAAAAATAGACTTAAATTTACTTATTTATAACGCTCAAAAGCGTAATGTCCGTAGCAACGGGCTACATCTTGGACTTATCTCGAGCTCTGTTGCCGAAGAACTATCGCAGACGCCCAAAAATCTATGGAACGTCTGGCCTAAAGGGTGCAGGGGGATGCAGATGACCTCTGAACTTTTGTATCTAAAAATAACTAAAGATAACAAAAATACAGAGCGTAGCATATGCAAGTCATCTTGCTACAGTAAATAAGGCATAAGGACACAGCAAAATAAATATTATTTACAAAAATATCACTTCCGGATAATTTATTTCAAATTGAACATCCTATATATTTTTACATATTTGAACTCTACGTACGGTTCTTAATACAATGATGAATCATAAATCTAGATTTCCTTCAAAATAGGTATCTCAAGAAAAAATCATAATAAAGGACATCAAGAAAGTTACAAAATTTGACATTTGTAAAAGCATTTGACATTCGATAGGTGAAAATAATTATTCACAATCATTCAAAGGTCTAGAATGTGTGTAAACGAATATATGGTCACGGTGGCCACTTTGAACATTTTCTAGAATTTTTTAATTTGTTATCTTTTGTTTGTATTTCACTAAATTATATTTAAACCTTTGATGGTTTATTTATTTTTGTGAGATATTTTGCATGAAATCTAGATCTGTGATACATCATTAGATTCAGAATTGAAATATGTAAAAATAGATTAGGGTGTTTTATTTGAAATAGGAAAGTTGATGTTATTTCCGGTTTATCCGTCATATTTTTGTAAATTTTACCCATATACAATTTTCTGGCGATTGTTTTATTACCGCCATTTTTTTGCCTTATTTTCCTGCATATAATAATCCGCACTTTACTCATTATTACAAGTACCTGTATTTTAATTTAAGTTTGTTCTTTGTTTTAACTATACTTATACTTTATCCCAAAAATTTACTCCGTTCTGCTAACCAATCAGATTGCTCATTTTTGAGTCAGATTAACACTTGGTAATTTAGCTCCACTCTTTATTGTTACAATAACATTTTTTTTAAATAGTTTATTCCAGCTGTTTTCATTTTCAGAATTACAGTCCCCTTGGTATTTGCCGCTCCAAACGCCAAGTATAGAGAAACCAAAAATAGGCCGACCACTAAAAAGTAAATCAAATTGAAACTTCAATGATAATTGCAACGTAATAATTTAAATATTTTGTAGGTGAAAGACATCTGAGGAAAAAAAATTATCACTGCAAATGTGGAAAAAGTTACAAAAACTTAAATCACTTAAGATCACATGAGAGATATGAATGTGGTGTTCCGCCGCAATTCCAATGTCCGCATTGTAACTTTAAGTTTAAACAGAGAAGCCATCTAAATGTTCATTTAAAACACAATAGATGCGCTGCACATTTAGCTAATAATTCATAATAGAATTTTTAAAGGGTTAGTTATATAATATAATTTATCATAGGTTTTATATATTCATAGAATGGATTAGTTTCCAGCTGATATTTCGTAAACTAATAACAATTATTGAGAACATTTTTTCATGTGAACTTATTCAGTATTATGTATTCTATATTACAGTAAGAAAAAAAAATATTTTTTTTCGTAACGCACTTTTTTTCTATTTTTTTCAATGAGATCATATATTTATTTTTACAGTTTTGAAAGCAACATATTTTTCTAAATCTATAGTTTATTTTTTAATACAATTTTTTATGTAAAAAAATGAAAAATCTGAAAATATAAAAAATAATATTTTTATAAAAATTAAAACAACAAGAAAATTAAAGTTTTATGTGAATAGAACATAAAAAAGAAAAACTACTTTAATTTAATTCTTATTTCGATATTTTAAATTGAATTGATTTTTAGTGTTAAATTAAATCGAAAAATAAAAAGTTTATACGTTTTTTAAATTCAGAAAAATATGATCTCTACGAATCTTTAAAAATAAACATATGCTCCCATTAAAACAAAAAACAAAGAATGCACACATCAAAAGTGCGCTAAGAATTTTTTTAAAAATTATTTTAAGTTAACATGAAAAAATTTTCTCAATTGTCATTAGTTTACGAAACTAGAAATCAAATCAGCCTGTATTATATTCATAGGCGTAAAATAAAAAATAAAAACCTGAAAATTGAGAATGTCGATTTAAATTTTTTTAAACTTAGATATTAACATCTTCTTCAAGAATATCCAACATTTCGAACTCTACACCCTGTGCTTCGCCCTCCACTCCCCTTTTTTAGGGATGAAAGAAACATTTTTTTTAATTAACCCGTTTCTGTTTAGGTTAAATGAAAAAATCAACAGATTTGTATATCGGAAAATTCTGCTTAAGATAGATCCTAAGCGATTTTCGTCAAAGCGCATAGTTTTCGAAAAATTCGTGAAAATATATTTTCACAATTTCCAATTGTTTAATAGTCGAAATTTTATCTCAACGCACAAAAATAGCTGCCATTCATTAAAGGATTACAATATCGACTTTCGGATTTCAGCATAAGTGGAAATAAATATCGACATACCTATCGTGATATAAATAGTTGTTAAGTAGTATTAAGTGTTTAAATAAATAATCATAGTATCTACACGTATAAATGAATAATACATTATTAACTCTGTATATTGGTAGTATGTATAAGATTATTTATATTCTGTAGGCTGTATGTTTTTGATATTGAACAGTTTTATTAAAATTAGTAAGCATTATAGTATTTTTATTATTTAAACTTTAATATCAGGGTTTATTTTAAGCTTTTTTCGCACTGCACATGCACATACCACCCACAAAATAAAAACTGTTTTTTATTTGGGATGCAAATCTTTAATAAAACGATTACAATACAGTATACAGTAGAGTATTTCCAATTTATTTCTGGGCGGGGGCCATAAATAATACAAAAAAGTAGACAAATTTTTTTGGTCAAGATATTCCCTAAAATTTAACTCAAATTGAAAGAGACGAGTCTTGTTTCTTCCAGATTTGTGTAGTTCAAGAGAATTTTAAAACTTTAATACAGTACACACGGCGGATATTATCTGCCAAACCTCGTAATGTTGATCTTGACGTTGAACACTTGAATCATTTGCATAAAAAATATTTTTTTAATGAAATAATTATTTTTTACATTTTCATGTACCTACTACTCAAATTGAATATATTCTGGTGAGTGGAAAGAAAGTCGAACATCAGGTTAATATTTCCGTTGACCAAGATTTTTGTTTTCTATAAAGCTATATATAAAAATAAATTTTGCTATGTTTTAGTTTTGTTACATAAACATTTTATTAATTATTTCTTTTAAATTTCAGTTGCGCACGCTTTGAGACGAAGAAGAAGAGAACTCACAGGAAGGTATAAATGTTTCCAGTGTCATAAAAGAAGATACACGTCCAAAAGTTCTTTAATGAGACATCTTAAATACGAATGTTTAAAAACTCCGCAGTTCCCTTGCCCGTTTTGCAATAAGTGTTTAACTAGAAAGTCTACTGTCATCACTCACATTAATAAAATGCACCCTGAAGTGATAGCTTCTTAAAATTTATTATAATTATTGGAATGTAACTTATTTATTTGTTGTGATAGAAATGTTTAATATAAGTAGGTACCTAATATTAGATTTCAGACTAAAAGTACACTGTCAAATTTATGTGGAGGTTTTTTTTTAAAGATAACCGACAATTAAAATTGCGTTATGATAATGATTATTTAATGAATAAAAGATGTCAAATGAGGTGTTTTGAGTACCTATAATGTTATCGGATATGCAAATCTAGATCACTATCGAGACATCTTATAGTTTGGGTCTTTGAAAGATCCAGAACCTCAGTGAATACCTACTATACGTTTTGTGTTGAATACAATAAACGATTTAGTATAAAAATCAAATTGAATTTTAGTTTTTTCGTAAGGTTTGTATTTTAACCCAACGGACTCATTTTAACATATTTACCTACTCATAACCTGGTAATATAGGCAATCTCGATTAAGAACGCAGCGCTATAGTGGTGAATTCAGAAGCTGTCAGATAGACATATTTACAAAAATTTGCAATACGTGACAGCCTGTGATATTTGACTAATTTTCTGTATTTTTTTAAATATTTCGATAATATTGATAACTATAACTATACCTACACAAAGCGTAGTTCTTCAAAATGTAATGTCTTTTTGACAGCTTCCAATATCTGTCACCAGACGGAGATCTCTTATGAAGATGAAGATTTGATGCCGCTTTTAGAATTCTCTTATTTATGTGTTATGTTGTATTTAAGGATAAATGAACATTTTTATTTTTCTTGTCAATTCTTAATTATAATTATTTATAAATAAACAATTTCAAAATTTGCAACACAGTCGGACCAGTGAGTCTATCGAACTCATATTGAGTTTAAGGGCTACAGACGTGTACTTATCTGATGTAAATTTTATCGTTGATATTTAGGTCTGTATACTTGACTAGTTTGTATTAAAAAAAAATCCATTAGGAACCATGATCAAAATTCATCATGTAAGAGACGAACCATCAGAGATGGCCATTTGCATGCATTCGATTGATGTAAATTTGGAATAAAAATTCCTAATAATAATTTTGTATCTATACCTAAATTTCATTAAAAATGTTAAATAAATGCATTAAAACTATAAAATAAATAATATAAGTCTGTCAGACTCTCCGGTACGTCTGAGTTAGTTGCCAGGGTAAGGGTTAATTATTACATTTTTCCATTATTGTTACTCGTATGTTTATTTTTTACAGTTTATTACATCTATCCTTAGAGTTGACACAGTAATAGACATAATAATAAAGCTCTCAAAATAGTTGCTCAATTTAGACAAATACAACGAAATATTGTTCAATGTTTTGTACTTAGATCATAAAGCTTACGTACTAGATGGAAGGAAGAGACTCTATACAGTGAGTTTATTTTAACGTGAAACATGGAATTTTTCATATGCATGGTTACGACTTTGACAGCAATGTATTAGAGCATTCTTTTAAAAATAAAACATAGAGAATCAATTTAACTGTATTATTCTTGGACAATATAAGATATTTGGGCAACTGCAATAGTTTCAAGGGATACCTTCAACATAAATTTTTAATTGTTCAAAGTATAAATCGTATTTCCAGGTAGCAGCAGTGTGACACCAACTAAAAAATTCAAATTTATTCCCTGTTTCATTTTAAAAAGAACGCTCTTAGTTCTAATACATTGATGAAAATTCGTAACCATGGATATGTTGTCAAGCAATACGAGTGAAAAGGATAGAGGATAGAAATAGTAAACAATGTGATTAGACAAGGATAACCTTTCTTGGAACCAAAATTAATTAAGCCAATCAAAATGACAAATCTAAAATAAAATTCATTAATTTAACGCCGGTGACTCTGGTTCCAAACTATTTCCATCTCTTTTAGTTCTAAATACTTAAAATACCTTTCATCTAGGTACCCAATGTGATCTAAAGTTTTGTAGTTATCTAAATGTTTAAAAAAAATTATTGTTTTCATTATTTATTTTAATCTTTATACATGAGGGTAAGATATTAAGTAATTTCCCCTGTATGAAAAAACTTAACTTTAAATGAAACAGCCTTAGACCTTGAACCCAAAAAAAATTCTCTTGAGGCGTTTTTATTCTTTCGGTTTAGTGGAAACAAAATAAAAACTAAAACATTGTTGGGGGTAGTTTTGAGATGCTTCCTGCTCCTCCCAGATCGGTGACTTTTCACAGGTTGTAAAGAACACCAAGAACTAGACATCTTCAAAATTGTAGCTTACAACTAATTTGTTTTGGGTTTGAGATTATTTTTACTTAGAATGATTAGACAAATAGGGTTCCTGATATTGTAAATCTGAAATGGAAACGGAACCCTAAAAACTGACAACTACTGACAGTTGTGTGGTGTTTTGTGTCCTTTATCATATGCTTTTTTTTGTTTTTGATGGTAAGTATCTTTCATATGATCCATAAATCAAAGTTATAGATTCTGGACAGTATAATGTACCTTCATAGTTAACCTTTATCTGAATTATATCGATCATCTGTAAGTACCTCTGCTTTAATACCTGTCTGATGATGTATATTATTTAAATATTCGAAGATTCAAATTAAATAAAACGGGAAGTCAAGACTAAATTCTTCTTACTCCTTATTTAACTTCTTTTCTTATTTTGTAACTAAATAATTTGTTATATTTTTTTGTTATAGAAACTTACATTTAATTTTAATTTCAGAAGGAAACAATTCGTATCATAGATTTGATGGATCATTTCCGTGTACAGCCTGTGGAAAAGTTTATAAATGGCCGCAGTCTTTAACGGTGCACCAGAAATATGAATGTGGAAAAATTGCTTCATTTCAATGTAATTTTTGTAGATATGCTTGTAAACAGAAAGGAAGTTTGAAAAGACACATTGATAATAAACATAAAAACATACATAGGTAATATAAAAAACAACTGAATATTATCATAATTTAAAAAATAAAAATTGATATTAAAAAAGCTCAGTTATATATAATTAAATTAAATTCTAGGTTTTTTATTTATTTTTTATATTAAAATATGTTTTGTAATTTATTAGACTAATAATTTTGATTTCTTATTGTTTTTATCTTAATTAAATAATTACATATACTATAATAAAAATTATACATTTTTGGTTAAACAATTTTGTTTATTTTTTATTTAAAACATGATTTAAATCAACTTTATTTAAATCTCTCAACCCTGATCTGATTTGATATAAAATTATGCAATATAAGATCACTAGGTACCTCAATTAATTCGCGGACTCATCTCTTTTTTTCCCTAAAATGCGAGTCAGCACGCGCTTGGTATTACATCAATGTCAAAATGTGGTCAAAATATAAAATAATATGACAGCTTCGTAGTGGTGTACACACAGCCAAATTTTTCTTTAGGGAGGGATTATTTATTCATTGCGCAGTATAATGTTCAGCGTGCTCAAACTTTTGTCCTGAACTGTAGCTGGTGAACGTCCTTAAACTCTGAATAATTTTTAAGGATAAAGCCTCACTCACAGAAGTAATTAATTTTAATGTTTACATTTCTGTTTACGTTTAAGAATGTTTAAATCTTTAAATCCATGTAGTTACGGGCATCCGCACTTATCATTTTCTAGCAGTAAAGTTTGAAAGCTTCAAACTTTAGGTATATGTTTGCCACTTCTTACTAAAAATATTTTAAGTTTGTTATGTGAATTATAAGTTTCTTAAACTTAAATATAAATGTAAAACCTTCAAACTCAATGCTCATATGAAAAAGGCTTTATGTTTTATAAGAGCCTTGCATTTTAATAGTAAGTATACAATTGACTTCTTTAGATAGATGGAATATATTTATTTATTTTACGTTTGTTTTGTAATATGTTGTGAACGAAACAGATATGTGTAGTGTTATTATATAATAATTTTAATCTATTATACTTCTGTTTAATCTAAATTAATTTTAAGTCATATGTTCTAGTAAAAGACATGTACAAAATATTATTTATACAAATAAATTCAAAATTATTTAACACTTAAATGTTCAAGCAAAATATTTTCGAACATCGCTTTTGTTATCACTCTTTGGGGGGTTGTGCCGTTTCCTGAAGCTCTATCTCTAATAATTATTGGTCCCCATTTCTTTTAATTATAAAATCCTTATTATCTTTCACCGTAATATCTTCCTGTCCTTAGCTTATTTTTCCTTCCAATTTCTTATTTCTATTGTGTTGAGGTCTTCTTGTACTGCACTTCTGCTAACTCATTTTGACCTTGGTCTTCCTCTTCTTCTTGTGCCTCCGGGTTTCCATTGCAAAATCGACTTTATTGTATCTCTATCGTTTGTCCTCCATATATCCTAGCCATCATATACAAACGTTGTTTTATTTTCCATACTATGTCTTCCTCAAATTCCCTCCTCTGTCCTCTACTGTTTTTATTGGTCCTACATATAGTATGGTTCGTATTATTTTACTTTCTACTATTCTTAGCTCTGCTTCTTCGTTTTCATTGTCATTGTTTCTGCGGCGTACAAAAATGTCATGGTAAGCTTTGTTTACTGTTCTTATTTTATTCTTTAATTTCTTCTTCTGCTCTTTCGTATTTGTTAGATAGCGTAGTTCCTAGGTATTTTAATTTTTTTTAACACATCAAAAGAGTATTCGCCTATTTGTATGGCCTCTTTTTTCTGTTTTCCTAATCTCATTATTTTTGTTTTATTCTCATTTAGTTCAGTCTTGTTTCTATTTTCTTTTTTTCTGTTGATCCATTCTATATTATTTTCTATCTTTTCTTGTCCTATGCATTTTCTTGCTGCTTGATTTGTACATTCTTGTATATTATTTCACTTCATTTCTGAGATTATTTTTTCATTTTAATTATATTGTGCTTGTTACAGCGGAAGACTTTAGCATTAACAGCAAACGCAATTCTCAATTGAACCAGTGGCCGGCCCATTTGACGGTTCCAATGACGTTGCTGGGTGAGAGCATGGAAATTAAATCCTTTCCAACGATCAAAGAAGTGAAATCAACTTCCTCGTTGAACAAGAACCAATCTCTAAGCGTTCAGCTCGCTACAGGCTTCGAATGCAGCGCTTGTGGAAGACTCTACAAGCTGAAGTCTTCTCTACGTAATCACCAGAAGTGGGAATGTGGCAAGGAGCCACAGTTCAAGTGTCCTTATTGTGTTTACAAGGCGAAGCAGAAGATGAATGTTGCTAAGCACATGGAGAGAATGCATAAGCTCAGAGGCGAGCAACCTGTGCCTCTCAATGCGACGATAAACACGACTAGAATTCATAGATGACTTCAAAATAAAGTTCCTCTCATTTGAATAAATACCAAGAAGTTTGTTGATAGATACTGTCGTGACACCTGGCAGCATTATAGACGACATTGCTTTCTATTGTTACCGCATGAGTTTTTGTCTTTTATACGAGCAAAATTGTTGTGTACAAATTATCTTCTATTAATTTTACTAATAGAATATCAAGATCTTAGGTTAAGGAGTTTATAAATGTATATTTTAATAGATCTGGTAGTCAGTTGTGATTATTCATTTAAGATATATATATATATATATATATATATATAAAGAAGCAACAGTAGTGGGTGTGACAGTCAGTAAATTGGCCAAAAAATTAAAGTAAACTCTTTAAAATTTGTCAAGCTTTCGATTTTATTTTAAATCTTCATCAGGACACTGTAACAATATTGATATTATAATACAAATTTTACACAATTTATAGTGTAACATCAGACTTACATAGTGTTGAGGTTAGTTTAAGACTAGCATCTTATGATTAGGACAAATTGTCGTCAACGTTTTTAAACTAAACAATAATGTGAAAAATAAAGCAATATTATATAATAGTTTAGATCAAACAGAATCATTTTTGAGGTATTTTGACACAAAAATGGTCGAACAGTAACAGCGTGGTTAGATGTTTGATTATTGAAACATTGTTGTCAAGTAATGGCTATTTATAATATTTCAAAAGCTTATGAACGTAAATCGACTAAATTGAAAACACAAAAATATGTTTAGTCGAGGCGACAAGTATATTAATATCATGATACATATACGTACACGGCATGTTGCGCTCCGTGTGACTCATGATTTTCAAATAAACTGGTTATATTTTGTCGATGGAAAACATGTAAAGATGTATTGAATTTAAAAATTAGGGAGGTAGATAAACATTAGGTAGGTACTCATTAATAAAATTCCACCTTTTTTGAGAACACCAGGGGAAATTAACATCTTTAAAAATAGCGTACCGTTAAAAAAAATTAATCTACTTTCACCCCTGCTTCCATATATCTATATCTAGAATATTTATTACTAAGAGTGTTGAAGAGATATTGAATATAGGGCTTGGAGAAAAAATTACTTAACAATTAATGTTTTTATTGAGTAGACTGTGACGTTTCGACCAGTGTTTTGGTCATTATCAAACAAGATTATGGTTAAGAACAACAAAAATTATGATGGAAGTAAAAAAATTAGAAAAACCACATAAGTGTCGATGAAAATAAATATAAAAAAACCATCGAAGAATAAAAAACGCTTGGTAACGAATTCTATACAAAAAAAACATGTGAATTAAGGGACAACCCTAAATATACATTATATGTATGTTTAGGGCTGTTTATTTATACAACGAAAATTATCCATACTATTTTATTCTAATAAAATAATACTCATTTGTCTCTACAGTGCCTTGTCTACATCATACAAAATATGACTACTAATTTTAACCTATACATTTTTGTACTATTATTTTAATTCTAGTTTCGTGCTTAAAAAATAATAATTATTATTATTTTTATACCACTGCGGGGGTGGTTCGTGAAGGAATTGTTTGTATTTTGAAATAAAAGTTAAGAATTGGTTGAAACTGCTTTATTGAATAATAGGTGTTGCTAAGCTGAGGGATGAAGATAGACTGAAGAAATAAACTTGTGGTTAGTGAAACTTAAACTCGAGCGTTAGGTAATTAAGATTATGAGAATAGAGGTATATGCCAGATGTATTTTAGGAGGATAGTTTGTCGCTAACATGCTATGGGTAATATGATACTTTTAGAAAAGGACTAGAGTAGGTAAAATATTATTAAGTGTGAAAGAAAAGGGAAACAAAACATATACAAATATTTGACATAACACAAACACATAAATTATTATAACATTTTACAAACATAAGTGTGTTGTGTATGTGTGTGGTGTGGTATGTATGTGTGTATTGTTTATGAGTGTATCAGTGAAGTACGTGGCGATGGCTCCCACAGTACCCCCCTGCCAGTGATTTTGAATCACGAGAATCCAGCTTGGAGTCTGTCTGGGAATCGAACCCGTCTGCCGGATCTCGTGGTGCACGGTTTTGGTGACTCGCTGGTGGATGTTGAACTGTTGGTCGTGCGTGTGACGTCATGCTGTCGATCTTCGTCCTGGATATCTGCCATGAAGTAGGCTGGCTTCAGTCTCTCGATGGAGATTTTGACGTCACGGCCTTTGACATTTACAACAAACCACTTGTCTGCTCGTTGAACGACTTTGTAGGGACCCTCGTACGGTTGGGCAAGTGATGCTGTTTTTGGTCCCTCACGACGGACAAATACATGGGTGGTGCTGTACATGTCTTTGAACACAAATGTGTTCTTCGCACCATGTCGAGAGCCGTCGGTTGGGCGGAGCGATTGTAATTGTTGTCGCAAATTTGCGACAAACTCCGATGTATTGTTATTATCTGTTGCGTGTGAAGTCAGAAATTCTCCTGGAAGTCGCAGCGGTTCGCCGTAGAGCATCTCAGCAGCAGTTGCTTGGAGGTCTTCTTTCCACGCCGCACGGATTCCGAGCAAAACTGTAGGCAAGGTTTCCGTCCAGCGGTCGCTTTTGTGACATTTAATAGCGGCTTTAAGTTGTCTGTGCAGCCGCTCTACCATGCCGTTAGAAGCGGGGTGATACGCAGTTGTATGCAAGTGAGTTGTACCTGTCAGACGATTTAAATGTCTGAACAAGTGCGACTCAAATTGTCTGCCTTGGTCTGTTGTTATGCGCAGAGGTGTACCAAAGCGACAAATCCAACCCGCATAAAATGCGCGAGCGACTGTTGCAGCTTCTTGATCCTGGAGCGGAATAGCTTCCGGCCAGCGTGAGAAGCGGTCGACACAAGTCAAGCAGTATCTGTAACCCTCTGAACACGGCATAACAATGATGTCCAGATGTACATGCTCGAACCTCGCTGATGGTGGTGTAAACGACCCTGGTGCTGTTTTGATATGCCGCGTGATCTTTGAGCGCTGGCATTCGAGGCAACTGCGCGCCCACCTGCGACAATCTGAGTTGATTGACGGCCAAATATAACGTTTAGTTATAAGTTTGACAGTCGCATTCGCACCTGGATGGGAAAGGCGGTGCATCATGTTGAATACAGCTTTTCTAAATGGTGCTGTGATAAACGGGCGTGCTGTAACCGTCGAGACGTCGCAATAGATCGCTGCGTCGGTTTCAGGCAGTTTAATTTTTTTAAACTGCAGCGTAGTACTGTTCTCTATCAGGGATCTTAATTCTGCATCTTTCTCTTGCGATAAAGCTAAAGCCTGGTAACTGAATGCACTCTGCAACTCTTCAATGCGCGACAGGGCGTCAGCAACTACGTTGTCATCTCCTGACACATGACGAATATCGGTTGTGAATTGACCGATAAAATCCAAGTACCTGAACTGTCTCGGGGTAACCTGGTTTTCTTTCTTCCGGAAAGCAAATGTAATGGGTTTGTGATCTGTATATATCACAAAATGCCGCGCTTCCACCATGTGCCGAAAGTGCTGAACTGAAAGATAAATGGCCAGTAGTTCCCTGTCATACGCAGAGTATTTGTTTTGAGCGGTACTCAGCTTTTGGGAAAAGAATGCCAGTGGTTCCCAAGCGTTGTTTACCCACTGCTGCAGTGCTGCTCCAACTGTGTGGTCAGAAGCGTCAGAAAAAATAGCGAGCGGTGCGTCTGATTTTGGATGCGCTAAAAGCGCGGCTTCAGCTAAGCTTTCTTTGCTTTGTTGGAAAGCTGTTGTAGCTTCAGACGTCCATTTAATTGGAGCTTTTCCTTTAATGTTGCCCCGTAAGAGCTCATTGAGCGCGGCTTGACATTTCGCAGCCTTGGGTATGAATCGCCTGTAGAAATTTAACATACCCAAGAACTGTCGCAGTTTCTTTGCGGTGGCCGGCTGCTCGAAGTCTTTAATGGCCCGAACCTTCTCAGGCAGTGGGCGTGTACCCCCTGCTGACACGTGGTAGCCGAGGAACTGCACTTCTTGTTGGCCGAACACACACTTAGCGGGATTGATTACAACCCCGTAACGTTTTAGTCTGTCAAATATAATTTTAAGATGACGTAAATGTTCATCTTCTGACGCGGATGCCACTAAAATGTCGTCTATATACACATAACAAAAATCCACTCCGCGAAGCACTTCGTCCATAAACCGTTGAAATGTTTGAGCTGCGTTGCGTAGTCCAAAAGTCATATACGGGAACTCAAACAAACCAAACGGTGTAGTAATAGCAGTCTTTGCAATGTCTTCGTTTGCGACGGGTATTTGATTAAACGCGCGCACTAAGTCTATAGTTGAAAAAATGTTTTTACCACTAAGCGTATGCGCGAAATCTTGAATGTGACGCACAGGGTAAAGATCCGGTTCTGTTCTCGCATTGAGTGCACGATAATCCCCACACGGTCTCCATTCATCACCCTTTTTGGGGACCATATGCAGCGGTGAAGCCCACGAACTTTCTGACGGACGGGCTATGCCGAGGCGGATCATCGCTTCAAACTCTTTCTTAGCAGCCTTCAGACGTTCCGGCGCTAAGCGTCTCGGTTTTTGTGCCACTGGTGGTCCGCGCATTGTTTTAATATGATGCACGGTGTTGTGCTTCATCTCTCTCGGTGATCCGTCTGGCCGTGCTATTTCCGAGAAACTTGCTAAAAGTTCGTGGTAGCGAGTGGAGCCAGTGATTGTTCTCACACTTGGAACTTCACAGCTGGAGACTTCTCCTCGGACAGTGAGGCGACTAGTTACATCTAACAGCTGTCGGTTACGCACATCTACCAGCAAGCCAAAGAACGCGAGAAAATCAACACCAATAATCGGCTTTGACACGTCAGCAACGACAAATCTCCACGTGAAATCACGTTTAAGTCCGAAGCTAAGTGATAAATTAATTGTGCCGTACGTATAAATTGGTGTTCCATTTGCTGCGGCGAGTTCGTATGTTGACCGCTCTCGCCGTCCGCGGATGAAGCGACGTGGATAGACACAAAGATCGGCTCCTGTATCTATTAAGAATTGTATTTTTGTTGCTGCGTCGGTCACAAAAATACGGCGTGCTGTTGTTGGGCATGTGTCGTCTGCCGCCATTAGCGACTGCCCGCGTCGTTTCCCTGGTTGAACGAACACGGTTGTGTGCATTTGCGAGCGCTAGTGCCGTACCGCCAATGGTACCAGCATAGTCTGCTGTAGTTCTGTTGGCGAGGTGCTGAACGAGAATTTGAACGTTCCCGTGGTCTCTCGCGTTGACGGCTGGTAGGTGCCTTGAGATCTACCAGCTCGTTGCGTAATGACGCTATCTCGACCGTCATCTGTTTGAAGTTCGTCGCTAGCACGTTTACCAGCGACGAGGTGGCGTCGGCTTCTGCAATCGTAGCGCGGTGAGTGGGGCTGATTGTGTCCGCAATTGTATCAGCAAGCTCCGCGACTTTGTCAAGCTCGACGTCCTGCTGTGTGACGAGATGAGCTTGAATACTGGCTGGTAGGCGGCCTATCCAAAGTGTGCGCAACGTGGACTCAGGCATTGTTGGTTCTGCTAGGCTACGCAGGTGACGCAAATACTGAGATGGTTTGCGATCACCCATCTCTTCGTATTCTAGCAGGCGGCGTGTTTTCTGCTCCTGCGAAATGCCGAGCCTTTTGGTTAATTCCTGCTTCAAGGTTTCATATGCGTTTGTGGCCGGTGGGTTGATGATGACGTCGCGTACTTCGAGGGCGTAACGTGTCTCGAGTGCTGAACTTATGTACCCGAACTTCGTTTTATCTGCCGTTACACCAGCTGATGTAAAACTGCTCTCCACCATGGCGAACCACATTTCAATGTCGGTGGCGATAAATTGCGGGATTCGTACCGCGACGCGGTTGATGGCAAGCGCATTCTCGATGGCATTAGCCAGGTCTTGATTTGTAGCGTTTTCAGCCATTGCTTATTAAGTTGATGCACAGCACAATAAAGTCACAAAAAGAAAATTTCACTTCACAAACTCACGCGCACTTTTTTAATAATTCACGTTTACTCACGTCGGGGGTCACCATTTTGCGGGGGTGGTTCGTGAAGGAATTGTTTGTATTTTGAAATAAAAGTTAAGAATTGGTTGAAACTGCTTTATTGAATAATAGGTGTTGCTAAGCTGAGGGATGAAGATAGACTGAAGAAATAAACTTGTGGTTAGTGAAACTTAAACTCGAGCGTTAGGTAATTAAGATTATGAGAATAGAGGTATATGCCAGATGTATTTTAGGAGGATAGTTTGTCGCTAACATGCTATGGGTAATATGATACTTTTAGAAAAGGACTAGAGTAGGTAAAATATTATTAAGTGTGAAAGAAAAGGGAAACAAAACATATACAAATATTTGACATAACACAAACACATAAATTATTATAACATTTTACAAACATAAGTGTGTTGTGTATGTGTGTGGTGTGGTATGTATGTGTGTATTGTTTATGAGTGTATCAGTGAAGTACGTGGCGATGGCTCCCACACCACATTAGTTTTAAGTACTATGAGATAGTAAATACGTTAAATAAATTTATTTTTATAAAAATAAAATTATGTCTTTTATATTATTTTTTTTATATTGCATGATTTATGTCCAGCTGTAGTTGTAGACTTATTATTGTTCCTCTTTAATATTTATGCAGAAAAAAAATTATTTTTTTCCTTTAATGAAATGGGGGAAAAATTGCCATTATTCAGAAATATTATTTTTTACTATCTTATAAACTATGGTGATATATTATTTTATTATAAGTTGTAATATTTTTTTGATGATTGCAATAACATAAAGAGTGAAATTATTGGGAATTTCGTTCTGTTTAAAATCGAAATGTTAATCCTATGTTAATTTAATGTTACAATCTTAAAAATGCGATGCTAAAAATTAATGAGTGAAAAGCTACAGTACTACCGATAGGGCAATAATTTAAAAAGTTACCTATTGATACAATATCGATAGTGTCCTATACGATAGTGTCCTGTACGATAGTTCGTCCACCTTTACGATAATTCTCTTATTGTTTGCTTAAACTACTTTAGGTATTAGGAGTTAATCATTTTGGGAATAAGTTTAATATACAAATTGAAAATTAATCAAAATTTTCTTTTTTTGCGTAGTTTGATAAATAAATATTGATTTACTCTAATTTATTCTTCCTTTCCCTAGTAGTCTAGTACCTAACCTAGTTCCTATGTTATAAAAATGATAAAAGTGCTGTTTACTGTTTTTTAAACAAAAGAATTAAATACATATAATGTAGCGTAGGTATACAGTATACAGATAAAAAGGAAGGGATAAGAAATCAGGATAAATTATTTAGGTAAATCGTAAATATTATTTACAGGATGTTGACTATTAGCTTCTCTCTTCTGTGTTATATTCAGTCATGGCGTCATGGGTTAAATCTTGATATCAATATTTTACCTACTTCTACAAATCCTATATAATTTAAAATTTATACTACCTACAATATGAATAGGAGCAACTATGGTCTCATATTGTGTAGTTTTTAATTTTAAACAAGTTTTATACTAAATTTTCAAATAAAAATTTATGTCTTAGAACTTATTTTATTTTATTTTTTTCAGAAAATAGTTCAAAATATCAATGCTACAAATGTATGAAAGTTTATCTGAGAAGACGAACATTAGTGCGACACTTAAAATATGAATGTGGCAAAAGTCCCAGCTTTTTATGTCCTTATTGTTCACACAAAACAAGTCGAAAGGAAAATCTGTATGCTCATATTAGAACAGTACATACGCCTAGTGTTGTAACATATGTAGATAATTTTATCTAGATAAATCAGACATTTATATTTTTTGTATTATCTATAAATTAGCTAATAATGATCTAGATAATAATTATTTATCTTTTATCTAGTATCTAGGTAATTTCTTCAATAATTATCTATTATCTTATCTAGATAAATAAAAATATTGTTATCTATTACAGCACTGCTTACACCTCACCTATGTAATGTTAAACTTCAATAAATTAATTTATAACATATTTTTGTTTTATATAATATTTCTTGTTTACCTTTCCTACGTTTTTAATAAAAATATTCGTCTGTATAGCAGCAAACTTGGTACTTATATATTTTATTTTTTTAAATTAATATTATGCCACCAAAATAAAAGCCACAGAATATATGGTTTATAACTTTCATTTTACCAGTATAAATTTTATACTGGTAAAATGAAAGTTATAAACCATTTTAGATTTCAATGAGGAAGAGATAATGTTTAATCCTTTGAACTTAATAAGTGTCCTAATAAAAATCAGTTGAAGAAAGAGCTCACAAGGATTCTTGGTAACAAAATTTTATCTTAAAGCACTACACTTGTAAATCCAGATGATTTAACAATTTGAACGATTCTGACTGTATTATAAAAAAATTCAAATTGAAATTTAACATGAAGAATCATGACTCATTAGTGAATCATTAAATGCAAATTATTAATTGTTGTGATCAATTAGCAAAACTTGGAGCTAATTTTTATCATTTAATAATCCATATCATACGTTGATTAATACATATAATTAAAAATTTTCTTTTCAAATCGATAATTAATATACATTAGTCGAAAAACGGGTATAGAGAGATTTTTTAAACAGTTAATCCCTCGGTTAATCCATTGACTATAATTTTTGTTAAACTCGCATTTTTAGTAATTTTTAGAAATTATTTAACAAAATACGGCAAGGTTTTTGTAAATTTCATTCTATAGCCATGTAAGCACAACCTATAAGTACTTTATTGTAAAATATAAGGTCATCGATTTCAAAACCAAAGTCACAAAATGATTTATTGTAACATGCTTTTTTCCTTTGCATAGTTAGAGGTGGGCCTTAAGACTAAATCAACCTGACGAAGTAGTGCTATTATCTTAAATCGACAAATCATATTCCTATACCTGACCTAACCGATGAGATTTGAACCCAAGATCTCTGTGTCCAGCTTTCTTACCACATGAGCTATCCCCGCTGTCTATAAATATTGTGTGTAACACCCCGTAACCCGTACATAACATAATAGGGTTTTAAAAAGCTTGCCCTTGTATGTCTTACAAAACGGTTTCCGCTACATTATATTTTTGGAATTCATATTAATATTAGTTTATTTTCAGGTACTTTGTTATTAAGAAAAGAGGACAAACTGGACTGTATAAAATGTGGCAGATCTTATGCAACAATAGGAACCCTTCATAGACATATAAAATTTGAATGTGGCGTAGAACCAAGTATCCCTTGTCTCTTATGTTCGTATCTAGCCCGAAGAACTGACCATTTAACCCAACATTTAAAGTTTAAACATAGAATGAATGTAAACTACGAACCATTGTAACATCAACAATAAGTTTGTATAAATGTAGGTTTGTAGGTTGACTATAGTCAGACTCAGAACTATCCAATTATAAGTATCTGTAAGTGCTAAATTAACCAACCAGCGCTTCCACAAAATTCCATTTTCAATTATAGGTACGAATGTTGACCGCTGGTTGGTTAATTTTGCCACTTATACTTATAATTTGGTGTATCTGAATCTATCTTTAAGGCAAATGAAACTAAAAGAGATGCGCCTTAAGAAGGTCGCTAGCAAAATAATAAAAATTCATTGGTTTCCAGGATTCAAAACTAAATATAATATTTCTTTCTCTATAACCTATATAAAATGAAGACTTTTCAAATCTGCTATCAGTTGCTAAAACGTCATATTTTATTTCCAGGGATAGAAATACTTCTATCCCTTGAGTAATTAACAGCTATTGTTTTGTCACTTTTGTGATCAATCAACGCTTGACAAATGCTACTATTCTTAAATTTATTTGAAAAATACGTCATGCTTGTTTATTTATCTTCATTTTTTAAATATTTTAGTGGTTATAGAAAAAAATATTGTATTATACACGAGATATAACAGATTTTTGTGCTCGGTGTGATTGTAACCCTCCGTTGAGCGTCGGGAGACAAACATCACACCTTGCGTTAAAATCTGTAACTTCTGTCCTTTATATAATAAATAAGTAATTATTTGATTAGGTATTAAATACTTTCAGAAAATGCAAGCTAATCTTTCATTTTGAAGTATTCGAGTAATAAAGAACTAATATCATTTTACAATGTGAACACAACGTTTATATCTATTTTTTGTATATTACTAATGTACAATTAAAAAGAGTACTGTAATTTAAATGTATGTTAGTAAGTGTTATAAATGTTTATAAGGAGAAAGTAAAAGAATATTTTATTTATTTTGAGAAATAATACTAATCATCGACAAAATAGTTCAATTTTCAATAATTAACACTGTAATGAGAACTAACCAATGCAATTCAGAGAATAAAACTTGCAATTTGTACAAAATTTCATCATAAGATATATTTTTCCTATTTTCAATAGTCTACGTCCATTCTGGTTTACGTAATCACGTAATCCCATTCTCATTACCTCTAAAGCAAAACATGTACAGCCAATTTTTAATTTATGTTTTCCTTTCCAGATTACACGATACTAGAAAATCCGTTAATTCCTAACAAACCGTATCAGTGCAATAAGTGCGGAAAGTGTTACGGGCGGAAGGAAACTTGTACCAGACACATTAAGTTCGAATGTGGGAAGGATCCGGCCTTTCCTTGTCCCCAGTGCTGGTATAGGGCAAGAAGAATTGAACATTTGCAGCAGCACATGAGGAATAAACATAAGAATATTTTCTTTCAATAAGATAATTAATTTCTTAAGGTGTTCGTCTACCGCAACATTTTACAGCGTTACAGAGGTGTACGGTACGCCTCTTACGTTTACTTTAGTTATAATTGAAATATATGATGCTTTTGCATATAAGTGTATTAACAAAGGATGTCTTAATGCCTCTAGTATTTTATTTTTTGTCTTTGGCCTAGGAATTTGAAGTAAAAAATATTTAAAAATGACATTTTCTTGGCATTATTTTATACGATTTGATATAATTTTTTTCGGTCATTAATAAATGGAAAGAAAAATTTAAAAAGTAAGAAGCCTGCAGCTTACCTTCCTTTTTCGAAAAGTTTTTGTTTTAATTAATTTCTTTAAAAAATATAGAAGTTATTATGGGAATACTGAACCATGATATTTATAGTATTTTTCAACTTCAAAATTACATTGCATAGCTAGTATGCGACAAAGTACGAGTTTCGCGCTGGTTTCGGGCAGCCGTTGTAGTGGGAAAGAGAGTGAAATAGAAAAAAAAGTAATATCGAGAGTATTTTAGAAATTTGAAAAAAAGGTAGACGAGCCCCTTAATATAATGTTAAAGTAGATTACGATTCGAATAACCGATATTGTCATAGAAATTTCTAATTAACTATGGGATGTTTTGGGTTTTTTGTTATGAAATACATTTTTAAATCAAAATATCTTTTCATTAACTTATACCTAGATTTATACATTTATTAAAATAAATTTTAATGATATTAACGAAACTGTTTTTTTATTTCTAATGAGAGAAATTATTAGGAAGTCAAATTCTGGGCCCTGTCAGTGTTTTTATAGTTTTATTTTAATTTTTTCTTATTATAGAATCTACCATGTTTTAGTAGGTATAGGAGTTTATTGTACTCTAACCTAGGAAATGACATTAAGTACAATCGGAAATGTCCATTTCCCAGTGTATAGTCAATCGGGAAAAATGCAAAGAACACTGGCTTTCTTGAGCATTCTACAAAAAAATCTTCTTCAATATACCTTTTCTCGTAATTATTTTAAGAAAGATTAGAAACATTTTGTGGTTTATAACTCAGCAATTTAAATTATGTTATAATTATTTACGTAGAGGGCTAAAAGAAAAAGATTACGCCTGCAGACGAAGTTTGAAGCCCGACGCTTGCTGCTAGCGAGCGTCTTTATTTGTCCAAGGGTGTATCTGTCTTTCTATACGTACAACAATGTTACAACCTTTGATTATATGCAACGTTTTACGCACAACTGCGTATAATAGTATATTACGTAACGAGAACAGTAAGAAGCATATTACGAACAAGTGAAAAAATTACGCAAGAGCCGCGCAGCGGCGAGTTCGTAATTTCACGAGGTCGTAATTGCTTTACAGCTCGAGTTATGTACTATACTTTATCTACGACCATTATTGTGCAATCAATTTTTTAAATCATTATAGTATAGGTATGTATTTTCTTAGAACTACTAGAATTGGACGGAAAATTAAATTGTATTATTTTAGGACATTTATTAACTTACGTAGTACAACGATTAATTTGGTTATCGACTGTAGGAATAATGGGAAAAACAACTATTAGGCAGGCAGTCTGTAAATAAGAGTTATTTACTAATTTTGTATATTTGCTTGACGTTTTGACCTTATTTAGGTCATCCTCAGAAGCTGATACAGTGTAGACACTTGATTGTTGTGATATAATAAAGAATATTTTAAAAACTATTTAAAAAACACATAATTATAGTATTTATATACATAAACACCGTGAACAAAAGATTTAACTCTACCTTTTTGCTTGCAAAGCTTTTATCTGTCACTTGAATGAAAATGGATGCCATATTGTTTTAAACTGCAGCGTTGCCAATAGTGTAAAACAAAAATAACTAGCAACTAACCAATAAATGATTAAATTGGGACTAATTAAAGTAAAATAAGAACAACTAAAACTTATTTTACAGAATATTTCATGCTTTCTTCTTCATGGCACTGATTTAATTGAATACTAATTACTATATCTTGCCAACATAATTTCTATAAATAAAAAATTCCCTAACTGTGCGATCGCACGATATAACGCATAGCTGTGCGTAATGTGAAGCTTACACAGTAGGTGGGCTGTGCACTTTTGCTCATTTACACTAGTGGTCGTAGATAAAATAGTATATTGTAATGCAAGTGTGGAATGTGGAAAGGGCTTCATTGAAAAACTAGTATGACAGTTGCAGCACGAGCGTCAGCGAGTTGTCCTATCATAGGAGTTTTTCAATGACTCTTTCTGGCTTTCCGCATACCTACTATTTTTTCTACGAAAGTGGGAAATATTTAAATTTAATTTAAAAAATTTGGGAATATAATATTAACAAATTTAAGAAACACAAATCAAATAGGCTTACTGTCATAGCTGAAAACAATAACACTATATAAAAACTGACAGTAAATTTGGAATTTTTCATTTATGGTGTGATTTATGATAAAAATAATGAAATTTCATGCAGAAAGCAGTAGTGATAGTGAAAGTGAGTTTATTTGTACCTCGTCAGACATTTTACGGCAATTATAGATTATAAATCTAAACTTTTGTTTCTGAAATCAAAAATATTTTGACAGCTTTGATTTTCCAGTAACTGCTCAATTTCTATACCCTGTTCCAAATAAGAGTATAGTAGATGGCGCTGCGGAGCCAGCCCGTTTTACACACATTAAATAGAAATTTAAACGTAGCGCGATATTTTTGAAATAGTGTAATGTTCCGCGCGTCACGCGCTACTGACGCTAATCAACGACTCACTTTTTCAACAATATCAGCTGTTATTACTACGGCGTTCGACAGCTTAATGATACGCGCATATCACAAATTTTTCGCTGATGTAAACTTGGTTTCCGGCTAGACCAATCAGAACGCTCAAATCGTAAGCCCTATCTTGCCCCATACTATATTCTTATATGGAACAGACCATAGTTCGGCAAAATTATGTAAGTAAGTCTAAAATTCAGTGAAAATTTGTGTTACCGCGAAACTCGAGACTAGTCTCGGTCTCTTCTCGTTTCGAAAAATCGACGACGAGACCAGTATCGATTCTCGTTTTCAATAATTAATTTGTAATATTCATTTAAAAGTAGAAATTTTTTAATGAGGGTTAGATCATTGCCTCCTAAATACTACAGGCCTGGCCCAGCGCGCTTGTGTGTCGCTGTGACGTCACGCGTCGAGGCGATCCGATATAGACGCTCGCATAGTAATTCACTGCGTACATCAGTTAATTTAGTGATAATGCACTAGTAATTGTTGTATTTTTGTCGTTATTAAGATTCTAAGTTGTAGAAGAAACATAATCTAATAAGTATGTTTATATCTGGCACTTTATTTATGAATAATTACATAAAAGCGTCCCGTTCTAGGTACTATATTTACCTACCAAGAAAATTAAAAAATTAACTGCGTTCTCGTGATTTCACTGGAGTTAAATATTTTCGAATTTTACATTTAATAACAGCTTTATTAAATTCGGTAATATAATGTCAAATATTTTAATATTGGAAAAATTGTGCTGAGATGAAACTAAAGATAGTATGACTTGCGTGTACAATAAAACTGAACAAGAATATGTATGCAAAGCAGTACATATTATGTGTAATATTTTATTAAATAATTATATCAAAGTTAAGTGTGATAAGTACATATACAAAAACAACTGAAAAACAATAAAATTTTTGATATCTTAAAATAAATTATAGATATCTTAAATTTGTCGAATTCACGATATCAATAATTCATTCAGTGATATCAATAATTTATTTAGTGATATCAATAATTCATTTAGTGATATCAAGAATTCATTTTCAGATATCAATAGTTCTATTTAAGGTATCTTAAATTCAATTTGTGATATCTGGAATTCAATTTCACATATCATAAATTGAATTACGGATATCACTAAACGATTTATGGATATCACTAACCGATTTAAGGATATCACTAAACGAATTAGAGATATTCTAAATGAATTGTGGATATCACTAAACAAATTATGAATATCACTAAATAAATTAAGGATATCACTAAATAAATTATGGATATGTAAAATGTGGGGAAAATTGTACTAAACGAAATTAAATTATTGATATCTGCAAATTTATTTAACGTATCTCAAATTGAATTCAGGATATCAAAAATACAATTCTAGATATCAATAATTGAATTTAAGATATCTTTTATTCAAGAAATTTCAGATATCTAAAATTAAATTTTTGATATCAATAATTTAATTTTTGATATCCTAAATGCAATTTGAGATATCTTAAATTAAATTGCAGATATCATTAATTTAATTCTGTTTAGTTCAATTTTACATATCCATAATTTATTTAGTACCTAATATCCTTTATTCATTTAGTGATATTCATACTTCGCTTAGTGATATCCTTAATTCATTTACTGATATCCGTAATTATTCAGTTAGTGATATCCACAATTGGTCCAGTAATATTCTAAAATAACCTACTAAACAATATAAACTGAATTATGGATATCTACATATCCTTAATTACATATCCGTAATTCAATTTGTGATATGTGAAATTGAATTCCAGATATCACAAATTGAATTTAAGATATCATACATATAATTTTTGATATCTGAAAATGAATTATTGATATCACTAAATGAATTATTGATATCACTAAATATATTATTAATATCACTAAATGAATTATTGATATCATGAATTCGATTTTAAGATATCTATAATTTATTTTAAGATATCAAAAATTCTATTTTTGATATCTGAAATTGAATTTCAGATATCTTAAATTGAATTACAGATATGTGAATTTATATTAAGAAAAAAACGTTAGTCACGTTAAAAAGTAAAATGGCTTTCCATACACAATAGAAATAAATCTTTATTTGTAAATTACAATATTTTGTATTTCTTGACAGGTACTTATCCCCTATGCCTCCCTATGTTTTTTCAGTACATTTTGAGATAGCTAGCCGCTATTTTATTTTAAGGTGACGAACTGACATTGTATTGTAATACGCCGGTGCCTTAAGTTAAATCTTTATTTATTGTTGTACTTAATTTGAACCCAATCAGTGCAGTACAATTCGAGATAGCTAGCCGCCATTTTGTTGCAAGATGGCGGACTGACATAGTAATATGTCAATGTCTTAAGTTAGATCCTTAGCTACTATTAGTATACTATACCAAATTTAAGTGCAATCGGTGTAGTACATTTTGATAACTAGCCGCCATTTTGTTGCAAGATGGCGGACTGACATTGTAATATGTCAATGTCTTAAGTTAGATCCTTAGCTATTAGTGTACCAAATTTGAATACAATCGGTGCAGTACATTAGGAGATAGCTAGCCGCCATTTTGTTTCAAGATGGCGGACTGACATTGTAATTGTAATACGCCTATGTCTTAAGATAAATCTTTATTTATTGCTGTACTTAATTTGAACCCAATCGGTGCAGTACATTTTAAGATAGCTAGCCGCCATTTTGTTGCAAGATTACGGACTGATATTGTAATAATATATCAAAGTCTTAAGTTAGATCCTTAGCTATTACTGTACCAAATTTGAATGCAATCGGTGCAGTACATTAGGAGATAGCTAGCCGCCATTTTGTTTCAAGATGGCGGACTGGCATCGCCACCCTCGGATGCTCAAAAGTATTCACGCAAAATTTGGTAGCAATCGCTTCAGTGATTCTAAAGTTTTTGAGACACAGTTAGTTACATACTTTTCTTCTTTATACATTTTAGGTTTATTATTTTATTTTTTTTTACATACCTTTTTTTTGAGGAATAACTGTTTGCTTAATTACGGATCTGGGATACTTTGTAATAAAAATCACTTGTTCCCGTATATTTATTTTTACTTAGTAAATAAATTGTAGAAATATTTTGTTAGACTTTATTTAGGAAATAGGTAGGTACTAAGGTATTATTATTTATATTTATGTTAAGTAAAACAAATTTCACAAGAAACTTATACACTAATAATGACATTGACCTGAGTTTAGATCCCATTTCAAGTAAAATTCAAATTTTAGACACTAAAGATCGCAACTTCTATACAGAGTTTAACGCTATTCAACTGCTATGCTCACGCTCAGCCCCGTGGCTCAGCCTCAACGGATGACGTCATCCAAACGCTGGGCCAGGCCTGTAGTATTTAGGAGGCAATGGTTAGATCATGTTCTATTTATTTAAAAAAAAATTGTATTATAAATTTATTATATTTCATATGAATAGTGATTATTCCGCAATCCACACACGTCATTTGAAACCAAACAGACTGCTTCATTCAATGATTTTTTGTTAATTATTTGTTGTCTTCCTACAGCAACTCGTTGTTATTTTTAGTTGATGTTTTGTATTGTGAAATTTTAGAATGTTTTGTGTTGATTTAAGAGTTAATTTTGACCCGAGTTGTCGTTTTTACGCAGGAATTATAAGTAATTTTATCTAATTAATGTATGGCTCGAATTATATTTATATATCAACAAAAGGGTAACCATGGACATACTTACTGTGGTTTTTAATTTCATTGATAAAAAAACTGCCTTTTTAAAAGTGACGTGTATGGAATCACTAAAAACTACCTTCTTCGAACAAATAGAGCATTCTAATTGGTTAAAAGTGACGTGGGTGGAATATTAATCAAAAATATTTAAATGTAGGTATTGATAAAACATGTTTGTACAAATAACTGCAGTTCAAATCTCCTTGCCTGTCTCCTAGTACAATAATTTTGAAAAAACTGTTTATAATAAATACACTGTACAATGCAGACATACGGGATACTGAGTATGCAGTGTAAAATTTCCACATGTATATTGAGAATTATAATATTATGGTGTTTCATTCAAATCAAAACTCAAGCTTCCATTTTCCTAATGCTTATTTTACTAGTATTTTTACGGTGGTCTTTAATGCAATGACAGGTAATATATTTTATCTACGACTAATGTATAACACTACCATTACTTGTGTGATGTTTGCTACATAATATCATATATTAATCCCACAGCGAATAACACCAGGGAATAATAGTCAGTATTTCCTTCTCTGCACCAATCAGAAAATTACTTTGCCTGAATCAATTTCTCCGTGCACATAATTTTTTTTAAACATTGCAATGTTTAATGATGTAACTATGGTGATAGAGAATTGACATTTGGAAATGTCAAAATTTTTGCTTATTGGGATTTATTTTATTAAAATCTTGTAATTAATAATTTAGTCGTAGATAAAGTACAGTATACAACTCGCTATAATGGCTATTATTCCCTCAGATGATTAAAACCCTCGCTCGCTTTGCTCGCTCGTGTTGTAAACTTCATCTTCAGGAATAATACCATCCATGCATCCATTATAGCGTCGTATACTATATACTATTATATATACTATTATCCACGCCAGTGATATAATAGTCATATTATTTTCATTATTTGAGTGAGGTAATTAGTTATATTTCCTCACTAGTGAAGTAAAATGATGTGCTTTTGTCCTATTACCTCTCGCATATTTATAATATACTTGTCTACCTATTTATTCCTTAAATATTCTTAAAATAAATCAATTTTGAAATATTGTCCCATAATAAATAATTTATAAACGAATTATAAATAAATATATCACGTATAAACTTACAAATTAAGAATTTGTTTGTATATAAAGCTGACAGAATGTCCTGCTGTCAAACAAATTGTATGTAGGTACCCTGTTGCTTTGATTTTAAATCAAAATTATAGAAACTGACATCTCTATCAATTTGTTAAAATATATAATTTTTTAATTTCAAGTCTGACGTTCAAACAAGAATATCAATTTTTATTAATTTTGAGCAGTCGTGGATAAAATTTTGTATATCACATGTGGGCTAAAGCATATTACAGCACTCATGTGATTACACGACTCGGTCTACGATCTCGTCGTGCAATTCTTCACATTCGACTGCTGTAATAATGCTCTTATCCCACTTGTAATATAAATAACTATTATCCACGCCAGTGATACAATAGTCACATTATTTTCATTAGTTTACTAGTGAAGTAATACGATGTGCTTTTGTCTATTACCTACCTCTCGCATTTACTCTATTTCACTCGTTCGTAGCCATGGATTGGATACTACTAATAAAAATAAGATTTTTGTCAATATTTGACAGCAGTGTTGAGGTTGACGAGACCAAGGTATTCGAGACTTTCGAGACCGAGACGAGATTGGTCTTAAGTCTCGCCAACTCTCGTCACTAGTGAAAATCGTCCATTTCCATACTTATTACAGAAATTGCAACAAATAAAGTGTTTTAGGTATGATAAATGTACTTTTTGAAAAATTCGCACTCAGTGCACAAAATGAATGTGGAAATTATTTTCAACTCTCAATGTTTCAAAAGCCTACTTTTACCATCAATTTTAATGTCTGATAACTTTCGTAGAAAAATATATTTTGAGAATTTCTCGTAGGTACCAAATTAGTTTTTGAAATCACGCAAAAATGCTTATTACCTACTTAGAAGAAAATTATAAGGTCGAGTACGGTAACAAAAACACATTTCATGTGTCAAACAATTAATTTTGATTAATGAATTACTTACTTTACCGCCCACGGGCACGTTTTCTACTTTACCGCCCCGAGGGCGTAAAGCAAATATTTCTGCCGTGGTAACCAAGTAACAAACATTTTTAATACATTTGTATGTAAAATATGTTATTAATATATTTTTAAATTTTCAGGTAACAACCAATTCGGGCAACCTCATAATCCATATGACATCGCTTCAAAGAAATCTGCAAAACAAAAAGGCTCATTTCGCTGTGAACTTTGTGAAAAATTTTACACCAACAAGAGTAATTTAAGGAGGCATCAAAAGTATGAATGTGGAAAAGATCCAACTGTTAAATGTCATTTATGTTTGTATAAAACTAAATATAAATTTTCTTTACAGAATCATATTAATCTTGTACATAAATCTTCAAATTAAGAATTACCTATTTAATGTTGTTGATAATCTGTAAATAATTACCTATATCTTATAATATTGATACGTAACAACTTAAGATATATTGATTAGTTTAATACATAATTTTAATAAATGTGAGTAACAGTAATAAACCACTTAAAACTATAGGAAAGTACTATTTTACAATCCTTGGGTAAAAAAAAACTTTAGGTAATTCTCCCATCGAATATAAACCGATAATAATTCTTTAGAATTTAATGTTTATGACGAATGCTTTTTTCGCGCCATTTAATCCTCGAAACATACAAAAGTACCTAGTTCTAATTTATCTTTGCTTGAACTGATCGCACGCTAATCGATAGCCGCATCTCGCTTTAATCTTTAGTAAAATATAAATAAATTAGTCATAATATATTGCTTACGTACATGTTGCTTACGAACAATATTAATAATAAATAATAAATTAACAATCCGTATATATACTCAGTGTATTTGAGAGTGAAGTAATCTCTGCGTTTGTATGCTTGCTGTGATCTACTGAACTGCATAGGACTTCAGCAGACATGATTATATTCCATATTCAAGAACTCCATCAAACTTCAAGGTATGTTCCTTATTTGTCCATTCCATATTGCAAATTGGGGCTTTACATCCGGTTGCATTTTCACATACAGTCCCCTCAATAGTTTATAATTTTTTTACGGATTACCCGAACCGCCCTGATTTTCAGATTCAGGTTCTCCTTGGCCGAGTTGTCTACTTAGTAGAAACTCTATCATGGATACGTCAGACTGGCCAGGCCTCCTAGCCAGGGCACAGGGACATGCACACTAACAACCAGCCTTGCTGGTGTTCTGCTAGCGGTGTCAACTCATAATAAGAAACAAAAAACTTATGGAAAATTATAGGATAATTATAGGCTAATTAAATGCCTCATTCTCCAATTTTAGGCTCTTTAATTTTTTTTGCAATAAAAAATGTCCGCTAGCGGAAGGCGGTGGATGTCCCAACTTTAGGATCTTTGTTGGGTAATTTTATTATATGCGGAAGTCCACCAGTCCTGTCGCGTTAGTTCTGGGATGTTGGTGTTTTCTTGATTGGAAAGTAAGTTTTTATGAAATTGTAATAGTTATTTTTTATACAAGATGATAAAATTATATTTTATCGACGAAAGAAATATAATAATATAATTTTATCGTCTTATATAAAATTCTATTTTTTCTATAGCTATTTATATTTTAAATTAAGTTATTATCAAAATGCAATTTCGGAGTTTGTAATGTTTTTCATCGTCCTACTTTTTCCCAGAGGATGCAGAAATGTGTGAAAACGAATTTGAAGAAAAAAGGTAAAACTATTCTTATTTTATTTTATTTACTTATATTTCACTTTATCAACACAAATTTTATTTTATCTACCTACTCAAATTTTACTTTATCTACTCAAATTTTACTTACCCTCTTAAAGTGTTATTTTTTCTATTCAAAATAGTCGATAAAGTAGAACTTTAACATCAGCTATGAAAAACAAAAATTTTATTTAATTGAAACGCATTTATAAAAAGCAGCAGTTGGTATTTACATTTTTTTAACTAAATAAATAATCTATTTTTATTATGCTAATATTTTATTTTGTTTCAGATTAAAATTTAAAAAAAAATATATAAATGTATTAATTTAAATCAAATATAGAAATAACAAAAATCTTTAGTATAGAAAAGTTCCAGACTTTTTGTAAATACAAATACCGTTTAGAGACACATATTATCAAACCTCAAACTTAAACATCCTTAATTCAAGAAAATTCAACAAAATACCTAACATAAATAAAATTGAGTTTATGTAAAAATTATTAAACTATATTACAATATAAACAAGCTGTTAATCAAATAATGTAGGTATCTATCTATTATAAGTTTGGAAAAAATTGAACAGCTGGAATCATTATCACCTATTTCCTAATAAAAGACCAAAAGTTGGTCATTAAACACATTTGTTATTTGTTATTCGTTATAATGTAGGCAGTTAATATTTAAAGTTTTGTTATATAATTCGATGGAAGCAGATTAATTTATGATTTTTGTTTTAGGAGCCGTCAAAGGTAAAGGTAAATTCATTTGCAAGAAGTGCAACAAGAGATATGCACATTATCCTTCTTTGTGGACTCACCGGAAATATATTTGTGGAAAAGAGCCGGCATTTTCCTGTCCTGTGTCTGAATGTAACCACAAAACAACTCTGATGAAGTCTTTAAGAAAACATATTGCAAGAGTTCATAATAAGATTGATTATTTGTAATATTCGATGCTCAGAAAGATGTAACATTCTGACTTCTGACATTCTTATTTATAAAAATTGTTTTATACAGTAGATTAAGCATCTGACTTCTGAGTATGTGTACTTATATAATTAATTGCATTATTAGAGGTTCGCATCGAAATAAATATAGCCACAGTTACACGTACATACTTTTCATGTAGGTTTTGATAATAAAATTTATTTAATAAAGAGAAGAAAATATTATTTTTTACGTACTTTTGTATTACCTATATTACAGTTAGTTTGATATTATTATAGAAGGTAAAATATGCTGAAAACAATAATTTTTAAAGCTTATTATATATGCCGGCGAACGTTTTTGCATATATATATATATATATATATATATATATATATATATATATATATATATATATATATATATATATATATATATATACAAATTATGTGAAAACAAATCGTTTAAACCATTTTTCATATTTATAAGTACGTTTTTGGGCATACTTTCTGAATTTTGCATTTGGTTATATTTGGCAATAATTTTTAATATGTAAGTAGGTACTACTTTTTGAGATTTTTTGTAAAATACTGCACGTTCTGTTATTTATTCAGTTTTTAAAGATATGTTTTATATCCAATAAATTTGCATATAGTTTGTTTCAAATGCATATTTTTTATAAGTAATGGTAATACCTAATCTCTAAATAAAATAGAGAGAAATAAAAATACTCACAAAATAATTAATTTTTGTACATTATTTGGAATAATATTTCTATTTATTTTCAAAAAATGGAGCATATTATGTGCATATATTGTAATTTTTGGTGCATGTACAGTCAACAAAATTTATGCATAAAATACATAATTTTCGTACATTTGATTGCATATACCTAATTATCCAGCTTTAATTTTTATTGTTAAATATTATTAATAATAAAATAGTTGATTGTATACTTAGCCTGCAAATGATTGTTTAGCGTGCGAGAGAAATTTTGCTGAGGCGAAGACCAAGACTAAAAAATTCTCGAGGACACGAGACACGAAACACTTTTCTCTGACAAAGTATACACGATATTTTTGTGCAACTGCAATGCACATAATTAAAAAAAGTTTGATATTGACAATTCAGACCGCAAAATTGAATTTCTCAAAATCTATTGTATCCCAGCAAACACACTTGTATAAATTATATAGTTAAGATATCACAAAGAAATTTCCATATAATATAGCATTTTTATGTAGACTATACATCATATTTCCCACTGTGGAATATCTCTACGATATTATTAATGGAATATATTATCTATGTCAAAATATATTTCAATTATATAACACAAATAATATACTCTTTATATAGTAAAATATATTATTTGAAAATAGTTACATTGTATGTATTCTACTTGAATATTATATTCCATTTATATAAGAATTTTATTAATTTATTATATATTTTTATATTACTTTATGACATCTGTACGCATGCAACATTTGTTACCAGGGCCAGTTTATTTATTTAAATAAAATTCTATTCTTATATTTGTAAGCAACTATGCTGCTAGAATCGTGAGTTGATAACAAATTTACACTTTTCCAAAATAAAACATCTCTAGTGTTTTCACGATACTTTTAGAACAACTATATCTATTATTATCTTATAGTAGGAGTAGAGTATACCAGAGAAGTTCATGCGCACAAAGTCGGTAGTCGGTGTGATAACCTATTAGTAATTTTTTTTATCTCAAATAAATAAAATCTTTCAATAATGGAAAATATATATTTGTTTAGCAAACATAATTTATTTTTTTCAAATAATTTGTTTGGTTTGTAAAGAAATATGTAGTCTTTCAACTAAAGAATTGTACTTTTTTATACGTCAAATATAATTTTAAGGTAAATATTTTGATTCCAGTAGGTAGTACAAAATATACACAATATACTTAATATAGTTTTGTAAATCCCGTACGTAATTAAAAATACTGGTATTATTGCTATAACTATCATTCATTATAAACAAGCCAGGATAGTCGCGCGGTCTAAGGCGCTGAAGTTGTCACCACAGCAATGAGATCGCAAGTTCGAATCCCACTGAAGAACGAGGACGTTTAGAAATTGTTGTAATTGTCTAGATTTAAATTACAATATATACATAGTGCCTTACAAATAAACATACAACTTTAGGCCGTAAGAGTGTCTCCTTTTTAAAAAAAATTGAAAACAATCCAAATTAAAATCAATTATAAAACTACATAATATCTATATCAGCGCTATATAATTATAACGTAAATCTGGAATATGATTATTATATAATTGTTATATAGGGTTGTGGCGGACATTTTTGATTAAAAATAACAAGTTTTTATATGTCATCGCAATTTACTTTGATATAATGGCTGCTACATGATATATATGTAGTACGTATATATTTGTGTTTCCTGGGATCTACACAAATACATGATTTATACTCTACGGCCTGAATTGCGTACGTCAATGTCAATTTTTATTTTCAGTGGAAATTTCTATGATCTCAAATTTATTATAATTTTTAGGGAAGAAATTGGTGCTTATCCACCAAAAACTCACACTCAAACGTCGTCACCGATCGCCCGTATGTCATGTCACCAATATCACGATGATTTTATTAGTAACATTGTGTCTAATGTTTAATGGCGATATCTCAAAAATGAGTTACCGAATTTTATTGCAAAATTAGATTCTATGGCTCTTACCGTAATTATTACGCTAAAGAACATAAACAATTATAATAGATTTTATTTATAATTTTATTAAAACATTTTCGCGGTTATATTTACACAAACATTAATCTACAATTTGAAATGTCGTACAACTTCGGTAAATTCGTCCAGAACTCAGAACATTTTAATTAACTTTTTATCTGTATTGTAGATAATCAGCGACACACCTGCAACAAATGTATGAAATCCTATAAGCAACATTCGTCTCTATGGCGTCATTTAAAATTCGAATGTGGGAATCAAAAACTGTTTATTTGTCCACATGATGGCTGTGAATATCGGGCGACTCAAAAAGTACATGTGAAAACTCATTTAAGAACACATAAATATGTAGAAAAACAGTTGTCAATATGTTGATGTAAATAACTTAAAAATACATTGTAACTTGATTGATCATAAATTAGTCAATAAAATAAATCGATATTTCCTGACAATTTGTACAAATACAATATTAGACGAAGCATCAATTTTCAAAATTCCGTGTTACAGAACATAAAATGTTAAAATAGCTCATCAATTAATTTTAACTAGAAGTGATACAATTAAAAACGAGTTCTTTTAAAATAGAGAGTCTGATCTGTTAAGTTACACATTTGCTACCAGTTTATAACATTTTTTAGAAGTTAGCATTCACTAAATATTGTATATTACTTCTGTATGAATTCTTCGTTCTTCTTTATTTGTTTGGTTTTACAAATATTAAAAACTTAAGCCTATTGAATTGTAGGGTGTTCCACAACTTAGAACAAAAAATTAAAGGGTATATGGCTGGTATATACTGTACGACGTGCTGATCATGAAACAAAAAGAATTTTTTTAAATTCGCAAAAAAATCATCGTATTTCAAGCAAACATTTTTTTGCCACACTGGTCGGTAGTTATTTATTATAATTTTTTTCAAATCTTCCACAATGGAAGTAATTGTTTACATAATATCAAATACTAATAAATGTCAAATTATCAAATATACCATCAAAACAGTAACACTTAAAATCAAGTAAACTTCCCCTAACTTTTCGAATTTTGTTTCATGATCAGCACGTCGTCGTACAGTATTTATACCCTTTAATATTTGGCCTAAGTTGTGGAACACCCTGCATATAGAGATCAGAATTCACTTGTTTTCATGTTATTGATATAAAAATATTCTGAGTGATGCAAGTGTATCAATTGCATTTATTAAAAATGTGTATGTATAGTGTCTGTTTATCTTAATAAGTATGTATTAGAATTGTGTTGATTGTAAGTGTTGATTGTTGATTTAATAAATAAAATATTGATGTCAAAAGAATACATTCGTGCTAATAAAATTTTGATCGTGTGTCTATTTGTCATCTTTCAATATATCAGAGTTTGTATATCACGTTTGGTCCATAACATGATTGCTGAAAGTGATTGTTTTTATTATTTTAATTGTAAACTAAGTATTTCAGCTTTCGACAAATGTTTATATATATACGACTAAGACGATTTATAAAACATATGCAACATTTATTATACATTAATTTTATCTACGACTGTTGTTAAAAGTAGGCATTTTAACAGTTGTTTAGTGAACTAAAAATAACAAATTTATCACTCAATACTTTTAACACGGAACCATTGGCAACGTGTTAAAACTAAAAGTAACTACTTGCTAATGACATAATGTTGTTATAAGTATTGAGCATGTCATAAATATTATTATTTTAATTTGCTAATTATTCGTTTTAGAGCCTACATGTAACAACGGTCGTATTGATAAAATATTGTGTGATATTCGATATACGTGTTAAAAAAGTGTTTTATTTCGTTCGTTTTAACACTTAATTATATCATAAATAATCATTATCGAAATATGTCATTACAATAAAATTCTTATCTATTTGTGATTTTTTTTTTAAGATTGTAAATACCCAAAAACCGATATCTATATTATTTTAATATAATAGTAAAATTAACTTAAGAAATTAGGTACCTATAATAAATTATTTATTTGGGTAATAGTTTCGAAAATATCGTTTTTTGAAATAAAATAAAACATAATTAATACTCATATAAAGACTGTGCATTAAATTTAACCTGTCCCACTTCGAGAGGAACAATTATTATTATTCGCAATCACCTTTTTCCGAACTCTTCTACATTTTGAATTAAAATTCTTTAAAGATTTGTCACAAATTTTGTTATCCGTCTATAGAAAACATTAACAATCAATAATTTCCTTATGACAAAAAGTTTAAACTAGCCTGTAATTGTTAATAATTGTTTCAGATTTAAGAAACGTAAAACGTGAAAAAACAAATGAAGAAACTTACTCGTCTATTCCACCAGAAACGATTTCCAGAAATACTGATGTACCACCATGTAGTTAGTATGGCTAATAAATAATACAAGATCAAAAATATATTTTATATATTTTAGGATGGCATCATGCGGTGAAACATTTAACCAAAAAAATTAATACAATTCAGGAAAAGATAGAAATATTGATGAGCAAAATAGATTCAGCCGGCAATATAAATAAAGTAAATGAAACAAATTTGCTACCGTCGTTTCCTCTGAACACCAAGGCTGAAGTAGCAAATTTAGAACGTGATGTTAAAAACAGCGATATACTAGCAAAACAATTTGTAAGAAACTATATTATTTCAGCTTTGCACTTATTATATCTTGCTTATTTAATTATTATTTTAGAAAAATTATATAACAAGCATTGGGGGTTCGAATGGAGCAGACGCTACAAGAAGACTTTTAAAATTGATATTTGCCAAACATTTGGCAGTTAAATTTTCTTGGAAGGGTCAGAAGGGGAATATAGCTGTATGCAATTTACAAATAATGAAAACATTAATTGGTACGTCTCTTATTGTATTATTTATTTTATAATATTTTGTAGAATACTACTTATTAAAGCTGTGTATTTAAATATCCTGGTGATAGTATAAGTATTTTTAATTTTATTTGCATTTTATCTATCTGGAAAATTAAAATATATATTTTTTTTCAGATGTAGTCAGAAATAACTTTCCAACAACAACAATTTGTGAAATTGAAAAACACATAAAAAATTGGTTCATGCACTCTACTGACAGATTTAAGCAACAAGAAATAAAATGTACGAAACAGTAGAAAACCTTATTTTATTATTATTTTGTACTTTTGTACCTCATGTACCTTTTTTTTATGAAAGAAGAAAACCTTATTTTTTATTATTTTGTACTTTTGTACCTACTTTTTATTATATTTATTGTATTCAATATTGTTTATTGTAGCATGTATTAATATAGTTAAAGTTAATACAATTGTATTGCTTTAATGATTTGGCAAAATCGGGGATCGAACTGTTTAAATTATTAATTATTATTTAAAGCAGTTCAATCCCAGACATTGCAGTATTTTCAAATTCTAATAATTATTAAACCTATAAAGATATCCAAATATATCCCTAGCCAAGAATTCTTAAGAATATCTTAAAGATATCCATTATTAAATAACCTGAAAGAAAAAGATCTCTTTAAGATTTATTTACGATGTTTTTACGAAATCTGTAAGATAAGTCTGTGAGATATTAAGGGAAAAGAGTACCTACCCTACTAGTCCATGGGCCAGCTAACCAAATTCAAGATTTCGGTATAATTTGGGGGTACTAAGTTTCCTTTTAACCATAGTTATATATGAGTATAGGGATCACTAAAAACCATGATTGCCATCCTCAAGTGGTAGCTAATAGAAATGGCGGCCAATACAAGATGGCCGGCGTTGCATTTATAAAACGGATATATCTATGGAAGTAATGGTCCGATTTCAACAAACTTTTGATCGTATCATTTTTAAAGTACATTAAATTTGCTTTAATTTAAGCCCAACCGCAGCTCTGTACGTCCAATAGTTTCCGAGATATGGCACTTCTAAAATTAGCACTTTTTTCAAAAAAAATGAAAGTTGAGAAATTTTAGCTTTTTTCGTAATTTTTTGTGTTTAATTAACTGTAATTTCTGAATGAAAAAAAATATTGTCTTCCGGTTTCTTTCATTAAATTTTACGAACATTTCCCTATAAAATATGTTATTTTAGAAACTTTTTAAGGCGTTTATTAAGCCAAAATATCAATTTTTTTTCGTGAGAAGTATTCAAATATTTTGTATTTATTGTGTTTAATGAGCTGTAACTTCTGAACGGATAAAGTTATCGACTTTCGGTTTCTTGCATTAAATTCTAAGAACATTTCTCCATAAGATACAATATTTTAAAATCTTTTTTGGGTATTCATTAAGCTAAAATATCCGAGAGAAAATTGAGAAATTTTTAAATTATTACAAAAATAAGATAGTATTCTTATATTAATCATTACCTACATTAAAAAATCGATCAGATCGATCAATCAAATCTGATCGATCATCCAAATCCGAACGATCAATCGATCAGATCGATCAGCAATCAAAAAAATTGATCGATCTGATCGATTAAATGTTACCTGTGATCATATTGATCGATCGATCGCAGCGCTAGTCTCGACATCTGGTTTTATATTTCCCAGAAATATGAAAACCAGAGCATAGATTCCTTCCATGTTACAGATTTATACAGATTTTATTTTTAAAAACGTGACGTTATACAACAATATTATATTTTTAACTCAAAATATCTCTATAAAAGCAGAGCCCCAAGTTTCTTAAATTTTTATATGTTGTCTTTCCCTGTATACAGGATGTTAATTTTTAGTGGCGCATCATTGCTATCTCGAGAAGTATAACAGCTAAGAAGTTGGTTAAATTAGCAAACAATTTCTATTTTATCTTTATCTGGAAGATTAAGAACCTAGGCCTTATTTCATCTAAGAAAAAAGCAGATGGCACTGCGAATGCAGTCCGATTTACACTCATAAATTTTATTAGTTCAAAATTTGGCGCAAACTTAAATAGTACTTCGATGTAACTATGAAATTAAAAATTAGGTCTAAGTAATGTCAACGGAAATGAAAATGTTTCCTAGTGTAAATCCACGTCTCATCTCGCCCAATCAGATTCAAGAATATCATCGTCCTATCATCCCAAAGCTTTCTTCTTAGCTGAAATGAAGTATAGTTAAGAATATGTTTTTTATTTCACTAATATTTTTTCTTTTCAGAAATTGTCACATATTCTCGAAGTCAACTTGATTCACCATACTTTAAAGGAAATTTTTCCGAATCGAATTCTGGAAAACTCAGTACAGTTTGGACATATTATCTTAGAGAATTGGAATCACCTTTAGCTAAATGTAAACTATGTGGAAAAATTGTAAAGACCAGTGGAGGAAATACCAGAGGGCTTCATTCTCACCTTCACCATATTCATAAAATACATGTAGAAAAAGTTAAAAAACTAATCAAACGAAAATTAGTTTAAATAATGTATTTACAATTATTAAATGATTATTAAGCTATAAGTTAGTCCCATTAAATAATTATAATTTAAGTCTAAATAATGATAACTGTTCTGTATTAATTATATTGATCTATTTCTATACAAAATACAAAATATACATACCTACATTTAAGATTCATTTTGAACACAAACATTTTTAGTATGGTAAGGTCTGCAGTACACCGTAAGTATAAGAAATACCTATTCTCAGATAACAAATGTATTTCATTTATAATTATTGCAAAAATCATATACTTTACGCCTAATAAACAGGCCCAGGTACGGCCACCGAAGCCTTTAAATCGGGCCGAAATAATAACAATATGTATGAATAATGGTTATACGCAGGTACGCAGTCAGTTTATTTAATTATTTATTTAGTCCAATGGCCACCGTGTCGCCATCTTTTGTGGCATCATCAGTGCATTTTTACAAGCTTCATCACATTAGACAACAATAATTTAAGTAGTTGTGTTATTAATGATCAGACATAATTATGTCATGTTAATTTCTGGCTATCTATTGACAATATCACTTGTATGAACCCCTGCGATCTTGCGAAATTGATATCTTGACGATATCACTTTTATGACCTCTATGCGATCTCGCGAAATTGATCATTCATCGATATTACTTTTATGATCTGATCTCTATGCGACCTCTCATCGACATTACTTTTGTAAAAGTTACACGCTCGTTAAAAATACTGTAAGCAAACCCGTTGCTGGCCTTTGGACTATATGGTCTTGCACTGCATGTTAATCTGGCTCCAGGTGTAGAACTATTGTTTCGAAGTCTAGTATAGACCATATTAATTATTCAATACGCATGCTCAGAAATCACCAATCACAAAGCAGGGAGTACTACCGAAATGAAACTAATGTTTTCTGATGGGAAAAGTGAATTTTCAAAGTAAAATAGTAATTCATGCAGACATAATCACATGGCCGTTTTTATAATATAAGTTTATTATGTGAAAATAATTATGAAAATTTGAATTTTTTCAGCGGAATCCCGATAGCTCGAGTGACAGATAACTTAAAAGTTTGTTTTTCTGTTGATGTAGTGTCATATAATTTTAATCAATATACTTAGTTATAAATATTGTGTTTCAAATCATGTTTTAGAATTTAAAAATTAAAATTTTCAACATTTCCAACTTATTTACAAAAATAAGAAACATGGCATCAGTCGGTAGAAGCGCTATAATAATTATTATGGTCTATTGCATAGTTTGATGGAAAAGCCGATGACATAAGGAACCACAAGGAACTTTATTTGCTTAAACACTCATTATACGAGTACCAATCTCAATACTTTTCAGGGCTGAAGTTTACAAATGTTTTTATAAAATTATGCATTTTGAGATTATATTTTTCATCATGCATAATTTGAAATTAAGACAACGATAAATTTAATATATAATACAGTTTAATTATATTGTTATACTATTGTGCTTCTATTTTTAGAGGGTAAAATTCCTAAAATTTAACGAAATGAAAAAAATATTTTCCATTTTTACTTCTTTGTACGGAGTAAAATGAAAGTATTAAAATCGCGAAAATTGCGTTTCTGAGATATCCGTTTTGCCTTTTCCTGAATCCATTTTATGACTAATTTCGTCGTGAGGTCTGTACGTACGGACGTATGTGTGTCGCATAACTCAAACAGGGTTAGAAAGTTGAAATTTTGTATTTAAAACTAATGTTGCATCTAGTTGATCACCTCATATTTTTGGTTGAGATCGTCCGTGCCAAAACTGCACTTTAGTCTAGGTATTTTTTGGTATTTTCCGCATAAATCAAATACGGTTATCAAATACGGTTATGAACAGTTTAATAGGCGTCATGTGGTGTCCACATCAGATTTTTTGTATTAGTTTGGAAATATTTTTAAATGTCTTTAAATAAATTAAATGTATAATTATATAAATATATACAGTATTTGAATAAATTAATAATAAAAGTAAAAATAAAAAAAAATGAATTTCTGCCTAGGAATCGAAGCTACGACCTTTCGATTCTCATTCTTCAACCGGACTTCAACCATAACCACTCGTATACTACAGATGTCATATGGAATATAACAATCACTTAAAAAATGAAAATTATTTCTTAAAATATTCCAAATTTGAGATTTTTCTATAACTGGAAATCATTTTCTATATGACTGTTATAGAATGTTATAATACTTTCATAATTTTCAATTATGGTATGGTTACATTCTATTAAATGGATCACAGATGACGGAATGACATGTGGCGAGTTATAATAATTTAACTTTATTCAATGTTTTTTGGTTGGTGGGTAGCTTCAAAATACGTTTAGATTTATTAAGTTATTAATTTTATATAGAATATTATTTTATAAATACATATATTTTTATTTTAGTAGGTAGTTTTAGGTTATGTTTTTTAAAATCCAATTAAATTTATAGTCGTAGTGAAAGTATAGTCTGCAGCACGTTTGGAATGGCTATTCCGCTCTCGTGGAATCGTGAAACTCGCCTACGGCTCGTCTCACAAACTTTCCACTCGAGCTGAATATGCTTCATTCCACACTTGTTGCAGAATATACTATTATGATGCCAAGCCGAAAGAATACAGGCCTTCTAGTTTTTGAGTTTTAAACCTCCGAATGAAATGAAACGTTCTCTTTCCTTTATAACATAGTCGCGTATGCTGCCAGCGCTTGATATTGGGATGTTACATACATAATTACGGTTACCAGATGTCCTCTTTTACCCAGAATTGTTCTCTTTTTTTAGAGTAGATGTCCGGTATCTTTTTTCATTTTTAATACAATTTCCTATTTATATTTTAAAAATTCTGATACTTAAATTGATACTTTTTCGGTATTTGCCGTAATATGAAAAAAAAATAATTGTAAACTGTTAAAATTAAGGATATTTTGCGGATGAAAAGTATAGGTACCTACTTACATTAAAATAATTCGCTATTTAAATACTACTTCTTATATGTGGTGGTGCCAATTTGACAATTTTGTTTGCACCACTTGAGAAAGTCGTCTTTGGTTCTAATTTTAGTCAGTGACAATTTTTATAATCAAATCAAATTTTTAGAAAATCACAACATTCATGCCCTTAGTGGGATTCGAACCCACGATCTCGCTACCAGATCGAATCACAAGGAATAATTTCGGTACGTTAGTCCGGTCGGCTATCGTGGCTTCGTGCGGCGGCTGCAAGAGTTAATTTATTGAAGTAGGCTTTGTTTGTATTTTTCAAAATATGTTTTGAATTATGATTATTATTATCGTATTTTTTAAAAGATTTATTTGTTGAAATTCCGTTAAAATTGCTCCCTTTCTAAAAAATATTTCGCCTGCGGCGCTATAGGCCTCCATCGGTCAGCTTCCTTTTTTGTAGAATAGAAATAAAACAAATATGGTAACACAATACATAATGTTACCAAGGCCGGGCATTAGCAATCGTAGGATATTAATGAAATGTCAATGGGCAAGGATACTGCAAATAACAAGCGTGATGTTCATATTCTTGAAATGTTGTGGGGCTTTAATTTTGCCAAGTGGGAATATTGTATACAATATCGAGTCAAAACAATACTTTGGTTTTTAGATTCAGCACAAATAATACACCCAGGACAACAAGAACTCCTTCAATACCAATGTGAATGTGGCAAATGGTACAAATACTCGAACACTTTAAGAAGACACCAAAAATATGAATGTGGAAAACAGCCAATGTTTCAGTGCCCATATTGCCCGCAAACATCAAAACAAAAAATTAATATGAACATACATATCATCCGTAAACATGAAGACATAGGCAACAAATACAAGAATTCTAATTGACAATTATTGTTATTAATTTTATGTAAATCCTTTATAACAAATTATTTTCTTGGCGTAATATTTAGATTGTATTAAAGCTGTGGTTAAATTAAAATTTATGTATTTTATTTTTGACCTCATTTAATCCCTTCACTGACAATAAATGGATTTTTAATAATAATAATCATAAAATTTAATTTTTGCTCGAAGAACGTTTAAAAATCATAAGTAGATACCTATATCAAATTTACATAAACATACACTTCAACCAAACAGTACCTAAAATAATCAACGAGATGGCCCATTTGCCTCCACGCACCTTACCTCTCTTTCAGGACCAAGTGGCGAAAGATAAAAAGGACCAATTGTTGCGAATACTGTGACAATTTTGACACCTTCAAGAAAAATTTAATGAGGCATTATAATATAAGTGTGGAAAAGAGCTAATTGAATGTATAAAACTAGGTAGGTATTGTTTATACCTGAAATTTAAATTTGCATAACCATGTTCATCTTGTACTTACAAGTTATCAGAAAAATCATGTATAAATGAATATTGTTTGTATTGAAAATGTTTAATTTATAGGTATAGGTACTCTTAAATCATTAGTAAATAAATAGTGTGAATTTATTTTAACGCGTGAAACATGCGGCTATTTTCATATCCATTTGATTACAAATTTGACAACAATGCATTAAGCTAGATTCAGACCTAACCAAGTGGCAAATTTAACCAACCAGCACTCAACGTTCGCACTTATAATTGAAATTGGTATATTGTTGAAGCGCTGGTTGGTTAATTTAGCACTTATACTTATAATTGGGTAGGTCTGAATCTAGCTTTAAAGCGTCCTTTCAAATTTACATAAGGAATTTATTTGAATTTGTTAATTAATGTCTCACTAATACTAGAACAGATACAATAACTTCAAATTAAGTTCAAATAGCTCTAAAACTTTTACAGCTGCCTAAATATCTTATTGTTCAATAGTTTTATTGCCGATTGGGTCATTGAATGGAGGAATTTAAAAAATATATATTATCATCATTGTTTTTACTTCCCCGATCTATGTAATAGAGGGAAGTATTGTAATCGTGATTTTTTGACAGTTCGAGATTTTGGTGAATCTTCACGTTTTAGACCCTACTGAACCCAAAAAACATAATTTTAAAAAAAGTCGGTCTGTCGGTCTGTCGGTCTGTCGGTCTGTCGGTCTGTTAGTCTGTTAGTCTGTCTGGATGTTGCATAACTTAAAAACGCGTTGGAATTTTGGACTGAAATTTTATATTTAAGATCTTGACCCAAATTCTGACTTCAAGTTCGTTAATGAGCTTTATTCAATCAGTGGTACCAACTTTATAAACATAACTTTTTTTATTTTTATCAAAATACTATCGTGTGTGGTATCAAATTAAAGCTCTCGAGAAAAGAATTTTAGTAGCAAAACAAAAATAACATATAAACGATCGTCAATTTTTTTTAAAAATAAATTATTCAAATTATACCGAGTTTGGTGTCAATTTAAAGCGCTCGGGGAGATAAGTTTAGTAAAAATGTAAAAAATTATATTTATGTGATTTTCAATTGTTTCTCAAAAAATTATTCAATTTTTTTTATTCAACCAGTGGTACCAATTTTATAAACATAACATTTTTTTTATTTTTATTAAAATACTATCGTGTGTGGTATCAAATTAAAGCTTTCGGGAAAATAATTCTAGTAGAAAAATAAAAATAACATTTAACCGATCGTCAATTTTTTTTTTATAAATTATTCAAATTATACCAAGTTTGGTGTCAATTTAAAGCGCTCGGAGAGACAACTTTAGTAAAAATGACATTTATGTGATTTTCAATTGTTTCTCAAAAAATTATTCAATTTTTTTTATTCAACCAGTGGTACCAACTTTATAAACATAACTTATTTTATTTTTATTAAAATACTATCGTACAAAAATAAAAATAACATTTAACCGATCGTCAATTTTTATATTATACATCCTTCAATTTGGTTTGGTGTCAATTTAAAGCTCTAGGGGAGATAATCTTAGTAAAAATGTAAAAAATGACATTTATGCGATATTCAATTTTTTCTCAAACAATTATTCAAATTTCTTCAAGTGTATTATCAAAAGTTCTCTAAAGAAAAAATTTAGTCGGAGAATTAATAACAACATTTAAAACGATGGTCAGTTGTTTTTATCTCCCGCATTATATTCTATAAGGGGAGGTATTGTGAAGAGTTAAAATTTTCGAGTGTGAGTTTTTACTTTTTAGTTTTTAGTGAATAAGTACGTTTTACAATCCATAGAATACGAATAGGTAAAGTATTTTCGAGATGATGCCTGTGCGCGGTTGTGTGTGTTATTACAATATTTTGTGGACGATAACTCAAATAATACCAAACATTTAACAACCAAATTTTACATTTAAGGTTTTAATACAAATCTTAAGAATCCAGTTATTTTTTGTAGTAATCCGCAAACCGGACGTAGTACTTTGCTTAAATATTTCGATAAATAATTAATTTATCACAAAATGTTCTATTTTAAATGATGGATTATATTTTTGTCATCTACAAATCGTATTTAACATTTTTATCTGTACATGATACCTACTATTTAGAAAATAAATTATTGTTAATAATTCAGAGTATGAAACATAAAATTAAAGGCGTTACGAAAGTAAGTTATTAAAACTTATAGTCGGGGAAGTACTGTGCTGGCCACAGCAGATTTTTTTAAATATAATAATGCAGTTAAATTGATTCCCTATGTTTCATTTTAAAAACGATGCTCTAATGTTTAATAAGTGGGTACATTGTTGTCAAATGAATATTAATATCCTATTTTCACGTTAACATAAATTCAAAGTGTATTTAACAAATATTATGTGTTATTGATAAACATACCTAATTGTTATCTGCTCTACAGGCGTTAATGTAGCATGGAAAATATATCAGGGTTGAAAAAAAACATGTTTTTTTCAATTTAAACAAAACATTTGTTTTTTGCTGTTTAAAACTGTTTTTTTGGTTTAAAACATGTTTTTAACTCTGCACAAAAAAACATGTTTTAAACATCAAAAAAAATGTTTAAAACATCAAAAAAACATGTTTAAAACATGTTTTAAACAGGGTAGTTGTTTTAACTAAATATTGTTTCCATCGTAAGATGTCGCCAATGGTACTTTTTGTGCGAAGACGGGGATTTACATCGCTCTAGCTGCGTAGATGGTCGGTGGTTGAATTTGTTTTGTTTTTGTTATGCGGCATGAATGGATTTCGGTATCATTTATTCACAATAGACGTTAAGGGATAGTTAATAAGTTCATAGCATAGTCCAGTGCACATTAAGTGTAGTTGTATTTAATATTATGTAATTAATATTCTTTCTGACCTGTTCACACGAGGAAAGTTTTCACTAAAAAGTTTCTTGAAAGTAAAACAATTGCTAGGAGTGTCAATACCGTTCATACGGGCAATGTAATTATTTTTATTAAATATATTTAAGATCACTAATAATAATACATTATAAAACATAATTCCCCTACGTTTTCTCCATGACCGGTATTGACAGTTTTTTTTATTACAGCTCCTAGCACTTGTTTTACTTTCAAGAAACTTTTTAGTAAACACTTTTCTTGTGTGAACAGGGCATTATGTTTATGAATAAAACAAATTCTCAAAGATATTTTAGAGACTTTTTTATACTCACAAGTACCAGCGAATGATTTAATTAATAAATTTAATTAAAAGTAGGAAAAAAACAGATTTTTTGGATTGTTGTTTTAAACATGTTTAAAACAGTTTTAAACACCTGATTTAAAACACAGTTTAAAACATGCATTAAAACATTAGGTCGTGTTTAAAACAGTTTGTTTAAAACAAATTGTTTTAAACATAACAACCCTGAAATATATTAAGACCAAAATTTATAATCCTTGGGTAAATCATAAATAACTCGCATTGAATTATATTAGTACAAAATAGTTCAAATCATAAATTCTACGGATAAAATGCAAAATTAGTAACTATGATACTACAATAAAAAGTAAAGTTTATATTAATCAATTTATTTTTAGATTCAGTCTAGATTTTTAATACTTATTTATCAATTTCACAAAATAATATTTGACTCTCTGTCAAATATCTAGGAATAAATTATTATACAATAAACAGTCGTCTATGATGCCAGTTAAGAATAATCATAATAATAAAACAATACAGAAGTACCTAGACAATCTCTTTTTTTATACATAGATAGGTATTCGTAGTAGCCCATGTCTTTAAAACATTCTGTACTATTTCTATCTAATTACATACATAAATACAAAGACTATATAGAACTAATATAAAATTTTAAAACAATATGTCTAGCAAGGCCAATATTAATAATGTAACCACATTTTTATTTTTATTCTAGGACGCTTCAAAATCTGCAACAAACCAGGAGTTTACGCCTGTATGAACTGCGGAAATGTATACAAATGGCAACCATCGTTAAGTAGACATAAAAAAATGTGTAAAGGACAACAACTAGTCACACGTATTAATTTATTTAAAAAATTAGAATAAAAATTGTGTCATAAATATGTAAAATATAATGTTAACGAACTATAACTTAATATGTACCTACTAACGATTAAAGCTGATATTATATGGGAAATGCATATTTTGTGTAAATAATATGCGGGCGAAAGTTTTTGCATTGTATAGAAATTATGTGAAAACAAATCGTCAAGTTTTATTTTGCATATTTATACGTTCTTTAGCATACCTACTTTTTGGATTTTGCATAAGGTAGGTGCGGGTAATAAGGCCTGTCGGCTAATAAGGCCTAAGTAACAAAAATACAATTTAAAATTATTGTTGTCGCTCAAAGTCACCCTCTTAGGTAGCTAACATTCATATAATGGCGCCTCAAACCAATCGCGACACGGTAGTTCGCATACTGTCACCAGTGCGAAGTCATTGAGTTTGAGGAACGATCGCGCGGCTCGAATAAGATATCATCCGAATGGGTGTCCTGATGGCTATTAAACAAAGAAATTTGTTGTTAATTTTAAGACTTTAGCTTGAATAATGCATAATTATTAATTATTATTGATCTCAATTACCAAATATAAAAATCCTATTTTGTTTTTTTACGTATGTTAAAGTCTTAGGCCTTATTATCCTACCATAGTATAATAAGGCCTACTGAAGAGGTTTTTTAAAATGTTTAATTGTCTTTTTGTTTACGGCAGAAGTTGCCATTTTTTGTTTATATATGACAGCACTTGATGTTTAGGTTTAATTAATATTCAAATTTGTTGATTCAAGTAAATAGTTTTCATTTTATTTCAAATCTCTCTTAGGTAGGCCTTATTACCTGCACCTACCTTATTTGGTTATGTTTAACAATTGTTTTTAACATTTATATACTTTTTGAAATATTTGTGTAAAATTTACCTTTCATTAAATTTATTTATAAAAATTTTATGTGCGACTGAGATACTTTGACTTTGTTGGGGCAAGGCAGCAAAACCCGAAAATGCATTTTCCGAAAATGCATAGACCGAAAATGCAAAAACCGAATGTTACAAATTCCGAAAATATTTAAACCGAAAATGCAAAACTCGAAAATGCATTTCCCGAAAATGCATTGACCGAAAATGCATCGACCGAAAGTGCAAAAACCGAATGCAACAATTACCGAAAATATTTTGCACTGTCGGTCGATGTATTTTCGGATGATACATAGTTCGGTTCATGCATTTTCGGATGATACATAGTTCGGTTCATGCATTTTCGGACGAGGCATTTTCGGAATTTGCATCAATCGGATTTTGCACTTTCTGTTGATGCATTTTCGGCTGATGCATAGTTCGGTTCATGCATTTTCGAACGAAGCATTTTCGGAAATTACATCATTCGGATTTTGCACTTTCGGTTGATGCATTTTCGGTTTTTGCACTTTCGGTCAATGCATTTTCGGGAAATTCATTTTCGAGTTTTGCATTTTCGGTTTAAATATTTTCGAGATTTGTTACATTCGGTTTTTGCACTTTCGGTCTATGCATTTTCGGAAAATGCATTTTCGGTTTTCCCATATGCACCCACTTTGTTGCGCTGGAGTACAGTATGCTTTTGTGTACCTAAATAAGCAGAGGAACGGGGAAATCCCTGTAAAACTAAATGACGAAGGACGAAACGCTGCAATACTGTTCAGTTTGTTGTTTATGTTCCATATTCGATCAATAATTAGCGCTTCTTAATCTTAAGAGTTCTTTTTTTAATATGCCGAAGGCAAATTCACTGGGTTTGGTGTGGATAAAAATTATCCCGAACTAAGTAGTTCTTGAAAATGACAATTTGTTTTGTATATACTTCAGCAAAAACTGTAAGTTACCTTATTTAATTATTTTACACTTTCTGTTATTATCTTATTATATTCTTAATCGTATCATCAACTTTTTATTTGCAACATTTATTGATAATTATAAACAACATAATACGTTAGATACAACTATAAAACCTTCCATAATATGCGAACTGTAAACTAATTGACAGATAAAATTGTTGATTTGTTTTAACATCGCTGTCGTTGATGATACGATTAAGCTTTGAATATAACGCGAATATATGCGATTTAAGCCACCTTGGATGTTCAAAGAGACTTGGTTTCACCTCGTCGCTTAGCAACATCCTCGGTATTATAAATCGCATAATATTCTTGTTATATTAATACCTATAACCTACAAAAGTTTCTCATAGTTTTATCATTCCATTGTATTTTTTTGGTTTTACTCTTTTACTTAATTGATTAAAAAAAATTGTTTATTTATAAAAAATATATTTGTATAATATAATATTTGCATAAAAATTACAGAAATAAATATGCTCATTCAAAATAATAAAACATTTTAAATTAGAATAGTTAAAAAAAAGATTAATATAGCATATTTTTGTACGTACCTATTTTCTAATTTTGGGTGCATATAATCTTAATCAACAAAATTTATTCATGCGTTGCGTATACGTATATTTTCGTATATTTGAGTGCATATAATTATCAACTTTACTAACGATTACGTTGGTTTTAATTTCAAATAGACCTTGGTATAAAATGATTAATGAATGATTTCAAGTGGGAAGAATAAGAGAGCTTATATGAAAAGAATAATGAATGTGTTAAGTATATAAAAATGTTTGAAAAGAATTGCTGATTGAATGCTTGTAAAGTTTGTGATTTTAATATTATGTTGATGTGTTTGAATGAAATGTAAAATTAATGTGTTAGGAATCTGTTTAAAACGTTACGATATCTTACTATCCAAAACTGAACTAATTAACAGCTATTTATGAGGTTCGGATGTATAAATTATATTTGTTTTAAATTGATGTATTTGATGTGTACCGCGTGTGGAATAAATGAATTTGTTTAAATATTTGTACTTATCCTATTCAAGGATAATTAGCTTATAGTATGCATAAAATATATTAAACTCGCATTGTTTTTAGTTAAGTTTAAGACACTTCTTGTATCTCCGACCTTTTCTATTTTTGTACGAATCCTGTTATTGGAATAGCCTGTAGCCTGTAGGATAGTAAAATTAAATAAATTAATATACTATATAAATAAATAAATACATAATTTATTTTCAAACTAGGCTATTGCAAAATATTTTATTTTTAATTCGAATCTCTTTTTGAATTCAATACAAAACGTTCAATTCCATTTTACATTCTTTAATAAAACTTAATGTACCTGTATTATTAAATTATTTTATTCAATTCTAAATAAATATTATAATCGTTTTTAATTAAATTATATAAGTTGTAATTATTTTGTTTATTTATTATTTATTTATATATTATTAATTATATAATGTTAGGTATTTATTATGCAATGTTTTTTTATACTGATATACTTTTTTTGACCTATAGAAAATACAATGTTAAAATTTTTATTTCGCTGTAAGATTTTACCTATTGATTTTAGAGCAAAAGTGTAAATACAAAAGATGTTCAGAATAAAAAAACTGCATCGAATTGGTATTCAAATAGAGTTATTTCACGAAATAAATATGAAATAAAAATTAACAATTTAGACTAGTTTCAGACTGCCATGTAAAACAAAACAAAAATATTTATTCCTTCACTCTGGCAGTTGAGAGATTTGAAATTGTTGTTGTAATTGATTTTTTGGATCTTAAAAAGTTCACACTTATCAAAAAAGAAATTAATAACCATTTTCTTTTCTTAATTTTCTTCCTAAGATAGAATTTATCATAATTAATTGAAGTATTTATTTTTTATCTGACGTATGCCTCGTTTTCATGTATCCGGAATCCGCAGATTTCTTGCGGAATAAAATGGCCGCCACGAATTCCGCAAAACTCCCGTTTTAATTTGTCCGGATATTTTTACGAGATTATGCGGAATTTTTTAGGAAAATTGGTATTAGTTTTGAAAATGTTGGTATCAGTGAGAGCGCCAAAATGAAATGTATGCATGCATATGAAATAGATATCATACTGTCACCAGACGCTAAATATCTGCAATTACATTAAAAAAATATATTATGCAACTTATTTTTTCAAAACTTATTAACTCAATAGGTACCGGATTATCTAATTTTTCAGCTGGTGAAATTGGTTCTCTTATAAAAAACATTTTTAAAATCTTCGGATGTAGGTATTATTTCCAATTATTTCTAATAATATATCAAACATTTTAGAATCCATGCGAAAATAATTAAAATGCATTTCTGTATCTTTTAATCTTAGTTCTTGAACATGTTTGTGATAGTCCCCTTGATTTTTTCTATTTTTACAAATATCTCGCACCCACATTTGTTTCTACGATATTTTCTTTTCTTTTTTAAATCTTTTTTTATCTGATAAATTACATATATAATTTTTATATAATATCGACAAAACTCCAAGTAATAATTATAATTTTCAATTTCCATCTCCATGTTCAACATACACAAACATATATTTGAGGTTATAACAACCGCCAGTTTAAACGTCAAAACTTGCGGAGCTTGCGGAGTTCCCGCAGAAAGTTAAAAATATTTTAACTACTGACGGAATTCGTGGCGGCCATTTTATTCCGCAAGAAATCTGCGGATACATGAAAACGAGGCATAATTCGTTTTATTTCTCATGACATTGTGTAAACAGCTGAAATATTGAAAATTTAATTTACGTTTATCTTGGGATAGGAACGTTTTATATCAATAAATAAGGACTCGTGGGATGCATTTTTTTTCTGAACATCTTTTGTATTTACAGTTTGGCTCTAAAACATGATCGAAATTAAAATTTTAACATCGTTTTTCCCATAGCTCGAAATAATAGTCTACACCTGGTATATTCGAGATTCTATAAAAATTGTCTTAACTTTATTACAAATTTTCTTATTTATTTCAGATACAACGTGTTATTCTGGATATCAACACTCAAACAAACGTCAGCAACGAAGCTCTGTATGGGGTTACTTTCGTAAAGATCCGATTAATACTAGTGCCACATGTGTCATATGTGACAAAGTTATACAAATGAAATGCGGAAATACGTATGGGTTACATTATCACATCAAATCCAAACATCAAATATTGTTATTCAAGAAACCTAAATCTTATAAATAAAGAATAAATAGTAGAGAGGACAGAGATTTATTAATTATCTTAATTTTTACCCTTTAAAATATGATTTAATTGTAATAACTTGCACTTAATGCATTCACTTCATCCATACATAGTGATGCCGCGAGACGAGACGAGACGAGAATATACTAATTCTCGTCTCGTGTCACTCGTGTTGAAACTTCGAGACGAAATTGAGACAACTCTGGTCTCGACACGATTACTCTCGGTCTCGAATAGATCTCGAGGCGAGAATTTCGATCTCGACTCCAGAGTCTCGAAAATTTATTTACCTCAGCACTCAGCACTATGGGAGACCATTTCCGGTTGGCAAATTTTTACCAAAATCTGCCCAGCTCTTCGATAAAATAGCAATCCCCAAACCGGAAGCAGTACTTTTCCCAAGCAGCACAGTCTGGAAAAATTGGCAAACACAGCTAAAACAAGGCTGTTAAAACGTTGTGGCAGCCTTGTTTTAGCTATATATTAGCTTTATTTTTAGCTGTATTTTGTGTTATTCTTTTTGTCCAAATAAGTGTTATCGCAAACTAAATTGCAGCTATATTAACCATCCAACCATTTTTCTGTCTGTAAAGTTCGCTTTACAACCATCAAAAATGCAAAAATACAGCCACAGCTTTATTGTGTACAATTTCAGCTGTAAAATAGACTTGATTACTAACTTATATAGAAAAATAACAGCTAAAGCTTTATTTCTGTATTGTGAGCTATGAAATGTATTTTACAGCTATAAGTTTATACTAACTAACAGCTGTCGCAATATGTCCATAATTTTAGTTGCAAAATGTATTTTAAAGCAAAATATAAATACCAAATCAAAGCTTTAAAATTTGTACGTAATTTTGGTTATAAAATACATTCTGAAGGTAAGAAAATTACGAAATTTTCCACAATTTTAGCTGTAAACTATCTGTTATATTCTTAACCGACAAAGTCATGGCCAAATTTAGTCGGTATCAAGTGTATCAGAGAATACCAAAGTGAATACAAAAACAACACTTAAAAATAATGAACTTTCAGTCTACCTGAATAATTACAAGTAACAGCCACAATTCCAAAATTGACTGTAACTGAGCCAAGTCAGTGCATTGCAGATACTTTCGGTGACAACGAATTTCCAAATACTTTGGAAGAAACTAGTTTGGATGAAAACACAGATGAACCTATGTGTTCCAATAATTTCCGGGAAGAAGACCAAAATTTTATTGGCCTCGGAGAATGTTTCAATACTAAGTATGCTTTTTTACCACACAATTTTGTTTGGATCACGTATGTCAATTCGGAACACTGCTGGCATCTTTTCTAAAAGCTACGCCCTTCTTACTCGGAAGCAAAAACAATATTGCATTTTTCTCCCAGTTTTCGGGCACAACACAAACTGTCACTTCGTTGTCTTCTATATTGTTTGTACAATTTTGAACATTTAAGTAGCCGGATCTTATGCAGAGGTTATGTTTATATTTTCATATAATTACTGGTAGGTAGCTGTAGTAGGGATGAATATAACTAGATGGCTGCAGTGACTATTCTTGCAACTATTTGGGTTTCATTTCAGCCAAATAGCTGTTTTCTAGTATTTTGCATGTACATTGACAACCATATTACAACCAAATAACTGCATAATCCAAATGGCTATTATTGCGCAATATTTCATTCCACACAAGCTATATGTCTGTATTTCAGACAAGTAGCCATCTTTTTAAATCAAAGTAGCCGATGTAGCCGTGAAGAGAGACAGCCATTTTGAAAACAAGAAAATTTTACTTAAACAAGAAGTATTTAATCACTATTGCTGCATTACACATAACGGAAAACCATTTGTAACTTGATATTTTTGCATTGTAAACATATAAAAACTATAATTAGCCATAAAGAAAAATTAAATTAATTTCCATATTAATAAATAAATAACTAAATTATTGTTATTTTTGAAGCGCATCTTTTATTTCGAAGTATCAGAACTACATTTAACGACCAAATGATGTTTCTTGTAAATTTTGAGTATTGTAGAGTGCAAATTTTGACTTATAATCTTTATCATTTTGATATAGGTATCATGTATATTTGTAAGTTTAGCTTCTTAGGTACACGCATAAATATGTAACATAGACATACATGTTAAGTTTAATTATTTTCATAGTGACTTTTAACTCTTTTCTGTCAAGTTGGCAGAGCCCAGACTGCAGATCGGTACCGGAAGTTTTATGTTTTTGACTGCAGTCACTTCCTACTTGTAAACTAGCATTTGTGCATGCGGTAATTTTTTTGCTGTTGTGATAAAAAAATAGACTGAAGTAAATCTTAAGCAAAATAGTCAAATCAAAGGTATGAATATTATTTGTTTTAGCCTAATGTGTATTATTATTATAACTATATTTTGTAGGCGCCTTTGATTCATACTCAATAAATATTTACGGGTATATTGTATTATTATCCTCATTCCACATCCAAGCCAAAAATAAACAACAGGTTATGGGCCCAGTCAAGCTGTTACGTCAAAAGTTTTGGATTCTTGGAGTGAGAAAAGTCAGTTGTCATCAGTAAAAGAAAAGTCAAGCAATTCAACCACGTGTGTCAACGCAGGTTATGTCATCAGTTAGCGCCAGCTAATCCTTTTCAAATAATTTTATTGAACGATAAGAGTCGTAATTTGCAATCTAAACTTATTTATATTGTGTATTTATTTTGATAAATTTGTCTGTCAGTTATGGATCAGATTAAATCTCAAATGGAAACTTTGTCTGAGAATTCGCAAGGGGTTGCAAATTATAGTTCTTGGCGTTTTAAATTAGATTTAATACTAAAGTCACGAGATCTTTTTATGATTGCAACTGGAGCTACTCTAAAGCCCACAGGGGCTGCGACAGATGTAAATGTTGCAAGTTGGATCAAAAAAGATCTTGAATCGCAAGCTTTAGTAGGGCTCAATGTAAGCAGTAGCATAGCAAATAAGATTGCAAATTGTAAATCGTCATGCCAAATGCTTGAGAAACTAAATGCTTTATATGGTAGGAAATCCGATTTGACAGTCGAGGGTTTGCAAAGACGTTTCTTTAGTTTCTCATTCAATGTCAGTAAGTCAGCCGTTGAAAACTGTCTGGAAATTCAGCAACTTGCAGAGGATCTAACTGCTGCAGGAGAAGAAATTAAAGAAGGATGGATAATGACGAGAATTTTGGGTATACTGCCATCGAAGCTCCATCATTTTCGCACCGCCTGGGACAACGTCAGTGGAAATGAGAAGAACGTCAATACACTCATTGAACGACTTCGCCTAGAAGAAGATCGACTGAACGTGAACGATCGATCTCATGAAAATACAAGTCAGAACGCACTCGTTTCAAAATATGAATCAAGAACTAATACTCAGGGAAAATCAGCCGTAGAATGCTTTAAGTGCGGCAAGAAAGGGCACGTAAAGAAGTTCTGCAATAACAAGCCTTGTGCTAAGTATATCCAATACTGCAAGGAAAACTATGCATGTAAGATCTGTAATCAAAAAGGACATTTTGCCAAAGATTGTTCGAGAAGCAGCTTGGATAAAAATGATAATAAGCAAGGTGACAAGTCTGATAAAAGTACTTCAAACAAATCAAATCGTCGAGCTCTAGTCACCGTGGGTCTGTCAACCATCGACTTATACGATGTCAAATCCAAGCAAGACAACAATTCCTGGTATCAAGATTGCGGAGCTACTCAACACATGACCTTTCACAGAGAGTGGATGACGAACTTCGTGAAATTTCAAGAACCACTAACAATCGTAATTGGTGATGCTACCGAACTTCAAGGGATCGGAAAAGGAGATGTGGAATTGGAAGCTTTCGACGGGGTAAAATGGGATGAGATAGTACTGAAGGATGTTTTGTTTGTACCGAAGTTAACATTCAATCTCTTCTCAGTCACGCAATTATTGGACAAGGGTTACATTCAAGTTGCAAACGCAAACAGATCGGAATTCAAAACATCGGACAAGAAGGAAACAGTTGCCATTGCCGAGCGTGTTGGACGACTATTCAATATGATGTTTCGAATGCAAGAGCCGAACAAGTGTCTACTGACTGCCTCTATTAAAACGTGGCACGAGAAACTAGCTCATCAAAACATCAAATATGTCAAAGAAATCTTAGAGAGAAATAATATTAAATTCATTGATGACTGGAACAATTATATTTGCGAAGGATGTGCATTCGGAAAGCAACATCGTATCTCTCATCCGAGAAACTTGAAAGTAGCCGATAACATTTTGGATTTGATTCACGTTGATTTGTGCGAAATGAACATTGAATCCTTGGGAAATGCAAAATATTTTCTTTTGTTTAAGGATGATTTTTCACACTTTAGGACAGTGTACTTCTTGAAAACGAAAGACGAAGCCTTCTCTAAATTGAGAGAATTCATGAAGATGGTCGAAAATCAATTCAATAGAAAAGTAAAATGCCTAAGGTCGGACAATGGAACTGAAATCAAGAATACTAATACCGAAAAGCTGTTGCAGGATCTTGGGATCTTCCACACGAAATCAACTGCCTACTCACCACAGCAGAATGGTCGGATAGAGCGAGAAATGAGGACAGTAGTCGAAGCAGCTCGATCTGCGATACATGCACGAAATCTGGAAGAAAACTTATGGGCTGAAGCGGTGAACTATGCCGTCTTTACGATTAATCAAACTGGAACAAGCTCAGTAAAAGGTAAGAGTCCTGCAGATCTGTGGTTTGGACGCCGGATGGATGTCAGTAAACTTCAAAGCTTCGGATGTGAATGCTACGTCCTAACTCCAGACCACAAACGAACAAAAACCGGTAAGAAGTCTCGGAAAGGAATTCTTGTTGGTTATGACTTGGATTCACCAGGATACAGGATCTATCTGTCAAATGATCAAGAAGTTATCAGCTCCGACAATGTAATTTTTAACGAAGACGTCAATTCAACAACATCGTCGAAAACTCAATTAATCACGACAGGAGGATTGAATTATGTTCAAGGTGAGGACACTGATGAAATTGAAATTGTAGATTCTGAAGTTGAAAGTCTGGATAATGATGAATCGTCTGAACAATCAGATGAAGATGACTTCCCATATATCCTGGATCAAAATCAATCACAGCGCTCTCTGCGTGATCGTAGAAGACTGAGATTGCCTGTAAGGTATGCTGACTATGAAATAGAGCAATCTACTTCAAGGGAAGACAACGCCGAGTTTGCTCTGATCGGCGAAATTCAAGACATTCCTGTCGCAGAAGCCTTGAATGATGTGAAATGGCACAAAGCCATGCAGGAAGAATTCGAGTCATTGACTAAGATGAAAACGTGGAACCTCGTAAAACTTCCAAAACATGCGAGAGCACTAACTTGTCGTTGGGTGCTAAGAGAAAAACAGGATGGACGACTGAAAGCCAGATTAGTCGCCAGAGGCTTTGAACAGCGAGAGGGGATTGATTACTGCAATACATTCAGTCCTGTAGCACGTCATACTTCAATCAGATTGCTTCTGAGTCTTGCGGCATCTGAGAAAATGAAACTCATAACGTTTGATGTGAAAACAGCCTTCCTATACGGACAGTTGAAAGAAGAAATCTACATGCGTCAACCGGAAGGATTTGACGATGGAACTGGACAAGTGTGTAAACTCAACAAAAGTATCTATGGCTTGAAGCAGGCTCCGAAAAATTGGAATAAGCGATTTTCAAATTTTCTAAAAACGCTAAATTTTGACAACACAGATGACGATCCATGTATTTATTTTAACGGAGATAAAAGCATAATAATCGCCTTGTTTGTCGATGATGGACTTGTCGTGGGACAGAATGAAAACAACATGTTTAACGTTTTGAACAAGCTCAATCAAACCTTTGAAATCACTTTTGATAGATCTCTTAAAAATGTTCTTTCATACCTCGGAATGAAAATTGAATTAAAGTCTGATGGAATATTCGTAAGTCAACCGAGATATACAGAGATGATCTTAAAACGTTTTGGTTTTGACGTCGCAAATCAATCATCAACGCCAATGGATCGAGGAATGATGACAGACGAAAGAAATCTCGTAAATGACAAACCACTGTCAAAATTTGAACCGTATCGCGAAGCCATTGGTAGTCTGCTTTATTTGTCCACCATATCACGACCAGACATTACCTTTGCTGTTAACTACTTAAGCAGATTTAACAGTAAACCCATGGTAAGTAATTGGAAAATGGTAAAGAGAGTTTTCCAATACTTGAGGGGAACTACAGAGTACGGAATATTTTTTGACGGAGGAGACAATCTCATCGCATATACGGACTCGGACTACGGAGGAGATTTGAGCACTGGACATTCTACCAGCGGAGTCCTGATTCTGCGAGGAGGACCTCTTGTGTGGTACGCTAAAAAACAACGTCTAGTAGCAACATCAACTGCTGAAGCAGAATATAGAGCCGCCGTTTCTTCAATAGATGAAATCTGTTGGGTTCGACGTCTGGGAAATGAACTTGGAATGATAAATGTAAATCAACCAACACCACTACATGTGGACAATCAGTCAGCAATCCACATGCTGAAAAGTACTCATGAAGGCAAAATAACTAAGGGAAAGAAACACATTGATATTCCTAGGAAATTTATTCAAGAGCATATCGATAAAACCGTGAAACTGGAACATGTCAGAAGTTCAGATCAACTGGCTGACATACTGACAAAGCCACTTACTCGAAAAACATTTGAGGAATTAAGAAGGAAAATAATTAAGGAGGAGTGTTAAGTTTAATTATTTTCATAGTGACTTTTAACTCTTTTCTGTCAAGTTGGCAGAGCCCAGACTGCAGATCGGTACCGGAAGTTTTATGTTTTTGACTGCAGTCACTTCCTACTTGTAAACTAGCATTTGTGCATGCGGTAATTTTTTTGCTGTTGTGATAAAAAAATAGACTGAAGTAAATCTTAAGCAAAATAGTCAAATCAAAGGTATGAATATTATTTGTTTTAGCCTAATGTGTATTATTATTATAACTATATTTTGTAGGCGCCTTTGATTCATACTCAATAAATATTTACGGGTATATTGTATTATTATCCTCATTCCACATCCAAGCCAGAAATAAACAACAATACAAAATACAGCTATTATATCTACGTACTACAACCAAATAGTTATTTTAAAGCCAAACAACTAAATGGCTGTATTTTGACTGTATTACTTGCCAAATGGTCACAGCTAAATGGCTGTGACAACATTTTCAAAGCAAGAAAATCTTTTACCACTTTGGCTATGACAACTCTTTAACAACGTTATAATTACGCTGCGATGCCAGCTGCGGTAGCTATATTGCTGTTATTATTTGCTGCAGTAACGTCACCGCAGCTTTTTTACAGATTCGTGTGCTACTTGGGTTGTTAAATAATTAATTTATCGCAACATTTTTTTAGTATTCTATAAATAGTTCTGTCATAGTACTTTAGGAAAAAAAGTATTATTTATAATTTAGAGAAAATTTTTATAGATTATGACAGTGGCAGTGACAATAGTGACAAATCATTTATATCTTTAGTTGACTAAATGACTAAATATATTTGTAAGTGGGTACCTATATATTTTTATCGTAATAAAAAGAGTTGTGTATGGCGGGAGGTCTCGTGCTGGCCACATCAGATTTTTTTTACTTGTAAATAAAAAAATTTGTCAACATAAAAAATGTGATGTGACCAGCACACAACTTTTCGCCTTTTCAAGAAAATTGAATTAGGCAAGGACGTATCCAGGATTTTGTTTTGGGGGCGGTAATTGGAGCAAAATTTAAAATTATAAAATGTAGGTATAAAAAAAAACTTTATTTCTATAAATAAATAATACCATTAATAATAATAATAATAATCTTTGGCACAGAAAAACATCTATTTTAATATACATATAGGTACATTTTACAAAACAAAATCAAGTTTTCTAGATTTTTTGTTTGCTATTCTAGATATGATGTCTGAAACATTTATTTTGATGTCTCTATGTATATTTTTATTAATACTGTAATTTGTAGCTGAACTTGGCTCTGCTTCGTTTAATTCATCTTCCAAAGGCTTTCGTTTTGAAAAAAAGTATTCAAGTGTTTTTCTCTCCTTTCTTTTACTCATATTTTTATGTATTTAAAAAAATATATACTGCAATTAAATAATAAGATAAATATAATAAGTTATTATTATTAAATAATGTACACTTCTCCTACTTGCTTTGTCGTGCTTTGTATAAAGATTTTAAGTATTATGTACTTAATCCTACCCTAAAGTTAGGAACGAAACAAAGTTTTTGAGTGGTGATAGACAGAGAACGTGCTTTAGATAGTGTTTATTCATCGCTTTTCTACCGAATTCCAACAGCGAGTTCAACCCTTGGATGTTATCAAGACACCAATAAGGTAGTGCTCTCACAAATAAAACTATTTCCGGGCTATTCCAAATATGCCCACAAACCTTTTCTCACAAATCAAACTCAATAATCATTCTAACCTAAATTATCAATTAAAAAATCGCTCCCACAAACCAACCTACCAACTCCACCTATTAAACAATAGATTAAACAAACAAACAATACTATAAACAAACACTAATTAACCAACCACAACCAGTCAACGGCGACTTCTGACTACAGAGGTCGCCTACTATACCTCACAAAACAAAATAAACAAACCAAGATCAGCAAAATGACAATGACAAATCTAAACAACTTAAACAAAAACAAAACATTCGCAAACATAACAAAAACACAAAATATAGCACCTACTTCCTTTCCCAAAAAGGATCAGGCCATTCTTATGCAAGGACATGAAGGACTAAAAATAAGAGACTATATATTAAGTATCGGAAACATTGTAGGCCCAAAAAAAGTATTATTCGCATCGCGTATATCAAACAACCGAATCTGCATTTACCTAGAAAGTAAAGAAACAGTAAACCAAATTGTAAATGAACATCAAGTTATAAAAATACAAGACTACGAATTAAACATCCGCAGACTAATCACGCCTGCAAAAAGAATCATCCTCTCAAACGTGTGCCCATCCATCCCACACAATACTATAGAAGAAATACTAACACAAAAAAACATAAAAATGGTATCCCCTATAACATTTCTGCGCGTCGGAATGCAAGAAAATGAATACGCCCATGTATTGAGCTTTAGGAGACAGGTCTATATACTTCCAACTGATCAAACCCCACTACCTGAGTCATTCACAGTAGATTATGAAGAAACAACGTATCGCATCTTTGTGACAGATGAAATAACTACCTGTTTCATCTGTAAAAAGACAGGGCACAACACCAACCAATGCCAACAAACGACTGCAGCAGTTCATCAAAACAATACACTGCCACAGTCACAGGCCACAATTGACAAGGCTATATCTACAACTACAACAGAAAACGTAACTAAATAATCTGATAAAAATGAGCTTCAAACAAATGACACACAAATACAAACTCAAGCTACAAAAAGAACACACTCAGAAATAACTGACGATATTTCGGAGAATATGGATAGCGAATGCGACTTGAACATTACACAGTTCCCCCCCTTGATACAGATACACTAACACAGGAAAATCTTGACACAAATACCCAAAAAGATACAAAAAAACAAACAAAAAAAGCAAAAAAGCAAGAAAGCACTAAGAATTCAAATGAAACCGTAACAAAAGACCCACTAGAAGCCATAAAAGACGAAATTGTAAATAACCCTGAAAAATATAAACTAAATTTCTCACAATTTAAAGACTTCTTGGACAACGTACACGGATCTAACGAACAACTAAATGTAGCAGAAGAATACATTCATAACGGTCAGGAAATGCTAGATATGCTGCGCAATCTATATCAACAACTGACAGACTCCACAATGAAAAGAAAATTCACTAGACTGCAAGGCAAAATCAAAGACCAACTAGCAAAACGACTAAAAAAATCAAATGAACTGAGATCAAAATCCCTAGAAAGCATAAATGTCGATAATACAGTGGAATAGCAACGGGTTCTATGCCCATATAGAAAATATCCAACTACTAATCAACAAATATCAGCCAGAACTTATATGCATGCAAGAAACAAAATTTAAACCAAACCAGAACACATCGTCAAAAAATCTGACGTGGACACCACATGACTTCCTTGTACGCCTTGTGTGTTCATACTTTTCTTAATAACTAAAATGTAAAATAATATTAAAAATTCTTTTAACTTATTATACTAATACTCACAAATATATTTTAGTCATTTGATTTAAACTGCAGAAGAAGATATAAAGCATATTTTACTATTGTCACTGTCATGTCATAATCATTTAAATTTTACGTAGTAACAAATGTTAATCGATCATGGACTACAAGATACCGAAATACTATAAATTATAAATATATACTTTAATTATTTTTAAATGATAGCAGATACAAAAATATTTATAAAATACCGATTGTAGGTAATAATCACATAATCTTTCATTTAAAATAAAAAAAATTGTCTAAAATTAAATATTTCTCGAAATATTTTTAAAAAGTACTACTTCCGGTTTGTAGACTGAAACCAAAAATAGGAGGTGCAAAACTAGATGCTATAACAGTCCTAAATACAAAATTTCAACTTTCTACGTCTAACCGTATTTGAGTTATGCGACACACATACGTCCGTACGTACGTACAGACGTCACGTCGAAACTAGTCATAATGGATTCAGAAAAGGTCAAAACGGATATTTCCGTCAAAATCTGAGAACCGAAATTTTTCGCGATTACAATACTTCCTTACTTCGTACAAGGAAGTAAAAACTATGAATTTTACAGAAAAGACAGACAACACGAACATGCCAGCGGCGGAGTAGCAATATTAGTGAAAAAATCTGTACACTCCGAACAAATAAATTTAAACACGGAGCTCGAAGCTGTAGCAGTAAAAACATACTATCCTCAAAAAATGACAATCTGTTCTATATATATATATATATATATATATATATATATATATATATATATATATATATATATATATATATATATATATATATATATATATATATATATATACCCCCAAACATCAACCCGGAGCAAAATGACTTAGAACAGCTTATACAACAACTACCGCAACCAAGAATAATTTTAGGTGACTTTAACGCCCATAGCTACAGTTGGGGTTCAAACTACGAAAATAACAGAGGAAAAACAGTAGATCGAGCCATGGAAAATTTCACAATACTCAACGATGGTAGCCCAACATATTTCTGCACACGATCGGGAGCAGAATCAATAATAGACCTTACTTTTGTCGAACCTAGCATTGCTCCAGATTTCCAATGGGAAAGCCTACAACACCTATTTGGTAGTGATCATCACCCCATTTTATTGACCCATGTCATCAAAACAACACTAACCCCAGACATCCCTATACAAAACAGATGGAACTTAGAAAACGCAAACTGGGACATATATACGTCACTCATGGAAAACATGGACACCACATGGAACTATGAAAATGCGGATACTGCAGTAAACTTCCTCACTCAAAGTATAACCGCTGCAGCAACAGAAGCAATAGGATATAAAAAAAATAGTGACACAAAAAATAAAAAAGTACCTTGGTGGAATGAAGAATGTCACATAGCAATCAGAGATAGCAAAAAAGCTCTATATAACTATAAAAATAACAAAACTACAGAAAATCTAATTAACTTCAAGAAATCAAGAGCAATCGCTCGTAGAACAATAAAAAACAGCAAAAAGCAATCTTGGAGAAAATTTGTGTCAGAATTGGAACCCATCCACACCCGTAAACCTGGTATGGAACAACATTAAAAAAATTAGGGGAAATAAAACCACACTCCCTATTACATCCATAATAAAAAACAACAACACCTACGTACAACCCCAAGACGTTAGAGGAACACTCAAGCAACAGCCAATATACAGAAACATTTAGGAAACATAAAGAACTAGTTGAAGCTGAAGAACTTACAGGGGAAACTAATACATCCCTATCAATGAACCAATCACTGAAACCGAGCTTACAACAATAATCTCCGAACTAAAAAACAAAAGCAGCCCTGGACCCGACAACATACCATTTGAGTTAATAAAATACCTACCCCACAAAATTATACAGTTTATCCTAACAATATACAACCACATCTGGCACACAAAAACCTTCCCAACACAATGGAGACAAGTAACAATCATTCCTATACCCAAACCAGGGAAAAACCAAACAAACCCATCAAACTACCGCCCTATAGCCCTCTCGAATAGCCTTTGCAAGATTATGGAAAAAATAATCAATAAACGGCTAGTATGGTTTTTAGAAAAAAATGATATCTTCATGAAGACACAAAGCGGATTTAGAAATGGCCATACAACAACAGATCACATAATACATTTAACTTCAGAAGTTCAAAAATCATTCCAACAAAAACAACATCTAATCGCCGTATTATTTGACCTGCAGAAAGCATATGACACGGTATGGAGACAAGGCATACAATATACCCCCCCCCCCCCCCATGAATACGTGCTTGGAATTAGGTATTAACAAAAATTTACAATCACTACAATATTTGATGACTTACATACTTACGTAGGTATGTCGTTTAATGTCACATGTCTATTTTTTACGCAGAGCATGAATTACAAGATTTATGCGTTTTATCTGATTAATTTAATTTTGAAATTTTGGTAAATTTTTTAATGCGACCAGATAAAGAAAACTTTTTTTATAAAGTATGTAGTAAACTTCGACCATATAATAGGTATAGACAGATAACACTCAATGCTGTAGTATACAATGTTGTGAAGACAAGAAGTACGGTAGCGGGGAGCAGCAGCTATAGGCGGGGAAACGAGGTGAGGACACGATGGAGTGTTGCACATTGCTGACTTCTGGTTTGTTGTCATGGAACAGAGAATGAAAATAGGCAACTGCAATACTTCAAGGTGTCTGCAGGTCATACTCTTCTTCACACCGCTACGCTAGTTCTTTGCTTCACAACAAAGGCTTGCGTTGTTTGTCTATTCCTATATATGGTCGAATGTAGTAAATAATTATTCCTCTTATTCTCATAAGAATATGACCAAATTTTTTGAAAAATAAATCTTATCATCTCTTTCAATTTGTACTTAAGTATGTAAATGTAAAATGCTAAATATCACAATTTTTGAATATAGGTAATTCGTATTTGAGTTATCCAAGCGACGTAAATCCGCAGGCATGGAATTTCAAGCAAAACTAATCTAACATTTTTGAAATTTGAGAAATTTTATCTTACCAGCTTCTTGATTGGTCTGCGCCACCAATAATACCAGTCCGTTCCAATGACGCCATCGTGGAATATTCGAGAATCGGGTGCACAAGCTGTTTCCGGTTTCATTCTGTAGTAAATTTTGATAGTATCTGCATGTGTATGTTTTATGCTTATGTATGTACGAAGTTTGTTCACTGAATGTTTGTTAACGAATACATGAATTGTAGTAAGATCTTACTAGTAAAGTGTGTTGATTATATTTATGAACGTTTTTGTAATGATCAATAATTATGTATGTTTGTAGACCCAGAAGAAGGTATAAGTGTAAACCGAAACGTCAGTTATGTGAGAGGAATATAATAATGCTGTATAACTGATTTTCAAGTAATTTTTCTCCATTACATGGTACACAGATATTATATGTATATTATGTGATGTGTTGCATGTCCGGACTGTCGCAATTTAGGCTAGTAGGTATATAATTATAAGTATGAGTGTAAAGCCTTTTTTCTACTCCCTACTGGATATTGGCAACATATGTTCATACTATCATGTGTGAATAGGGATGTCATTTTCATACCAGGTGTGGATATGAAGGTATAAGGTCAAATACGTCAAAAAATTATTCATGCGTGCAAATTATGTTTTTATCATGACAAATAATTATTAAAAACGTTAAACTTTAATTATTAATTATGTTTAAAAGCATGATTTTATTGTAAAAAGATCAAATAAAATTAAGAGTTTTTAAGTTGGCAATAATAAATTATTCAAATGTCATATGTCAAAAAATTATTGATGTAACCCTACTTTTAAATAATTTTTGGCATCATATTGAGTGCATTTATTGCAAAAACTATTGGTGCGATTCTAAGCAATTTAACGATAATATCGTAAAATCGTAAAACTGTAGCCTACCTACGATTCAATCGTTACTAAGCAACTTACAATTTTACGATAACTGCAATTCTGTACACTTATCTGTATCGCAGATGTTATTTTACGATTTATTACTAATTTCACACCTATTTTCTTCCGATATTACGATTGTCAAAATTGACAGAATGGCAAAAATACATGTCAATATACGTAAATTGATCATTTATTATTAATTTCTTATAAAAATATTTGCTTTCATTAATATTTAGATATTTTGTAGGTAGTTGAGAAAATAAATTTCCTATTTTGTTGGATTTCAGGCTTTAATTATTTATTATATCACAAGCGACGTTTCGACCTTGATTTAGGTCATTTTCAAGCAAAATATATCAATATAAGCTGAAATGAAGGTATTGGAATTCAACTAAAAAACCTATTAATTTTCAGTGAAATTAGCAACCAATTTGATAGTGCTGATAAAATATAGTATTTTTTAAAGAATTTCACGGATGGTATACTTTTCAAGTCAGTTGGAAAAGGAAAATTTCTAATTTATTTTTTTCCAAGATTCAGACGCATTAAATAATCTTCAGAGAATTCTTGCGTGAACAGGGCATAATTAACCCAAAACTCGTCCTTTGGCCCTCTAGCTTGAATTTCTCTACAAATAAAAATTATTAACTCATTACACATTCTTCGCTTGACAGCCTATTTTCTAGTTAAGATTTTATTTAATATTTTTAATTTCTGATAATTTCATTAATTCACGTTAATTCACAAGTATTAAAAATAATATTTTGTGCCACACCTATTATTCTAGTAGGTATTTATATTTTTATATTAAACTTTACTTCAATTATAAGTCAAATATAAAAAATATTAATACTTGAGTTCATATTTTCTCAAAAAAAACCTTAAGATATATACGAAACGTAAACACTTATGACTTTATGGGTAGATATTTGACAACCATAAAATATACGAGAAACCGTAGTATATTTCCGATCACTCGTAACCAACAAATGTACTCAGAATTGCAAGTCAATCGTAAACTCGTACGAGCCTTACGATAATGGATTACAGATCTTACGATTTTGCTTAGAATTCCACCATATATTTTGTTATTTGATCGTAGAAAAAATAGGCTGTACAACTCGAGTGGATTGCCTATATCGCACGCGAACGTTTGCAGACACTCCCCCTATGGGGTCGTGACTGAAAACTCGTTCTCGTGCGATATAGGAATCACATCCACTCTTGTTGTACAATATACTATTTTCGGCTAGAAACTGGAACTAGATTTTAGAAACTTTTTCCCACTTTTTCTGTCTAAAATCACATCCAAGTTTTGTACGAGTTTCTTGATCAGCCGGAAATCAATGTTAACAACACCAAATTTTTAAACCGTAAGGTAGACTGGGGCAAGTGTCAAATCGGGGAAAGTGGGATATTGCGATGTAGCTAAAAATTATTTATAAATAATAGTATTATTCACCATAGTAGGCAACAAACAACAAATGATCCTTCTGTAACATAATAACACATATACAAACTTTATCAACATAATAATATCTAACTTACTGACTAGTTTTCTCATAATATACAAATTCGGTGCGTCAACGAGTGTCAGAGGCTCTCGAAATTGTTGAAATTTAGACTAAGTAAGGTAAGATTTTTTATTTTTTTGGTAGTGAACAGCTATGAACAGATGCTTATAGCCGTTTGGTAATGTCTTATGCTTATAAACTAAAATCTTATTTGTACAATGTCATCTTTCCACTTACCCCAGCAAAAACCTCCTATGGGGTAAAAGTAAACATTTATTTTTACACTTATCCCTCATATTTGATATATAGGACAACAATGTAAAAAATTATCAAACCAAATATATTTGGCCGGACATAGAAGACATGGATAGTGTGTCTTTCGAAAATATAATTAAAATCTTGCCTGAACCAAAAGTAGACAGAAGAAGCATGTTGGAGTTAAAAGTTGGATTTCAAGGATACAATGTCTAAACATGGATTTACCTGCAAACTATTTTTATAATATTGTTACTAATATATGATTTCAAGAGTTTAACATTATTTTTGTTAGCATCTAACATATTTTTTGTTATTAGACTGTTTTTTTTTTAAATATTAACTTTGTGTGAAAATGAAAGATATCGTTTTGTTTTTCGCTCATCAGTAGTATTTCAATAAAAATTTATAGATTTTCAATGGATAGGATTTGTTTAATTCGGTAAAAACTGACTTGCTTAGATTCATATCCTACATATCCCACTTACCCCATGAAATTGAACATACATCCATATGGAAAGTTCCCAGGCGATTTTACACTTGCCTCGAATTGGGGAAAGTGTAAAAATGAAAATCCAAAAAAAATATATTGTACTATTTTTTCAGTAATATCAATGATGACTATTGTATTCAAGGAACTAGTTAAGAACATTCTAAAGTATGTATAAAAAAAATTGCAGCAATTAATAACAATGAAAAAATGTGATTTTACAAAGCTAAACTTCAACTATCCAAAAATCGCTTGCCACTTGCCCCAGTCTACCTTAATTTTGACTTTTTGTTATTAATTAATAGTAGATTATTATATTATAAGTGAGTGAAATAAGTCATTATACATAAGCGAGTGTGGTAATAATTCTCACGTATAATGACATTTCACTCACAGTATAGCAGCTTAATGAAATTAGTTTAAATCTATATTTGAAATATAAAATATACGAAAATGACGTTTAATGAAAAATTACTCAGAGAAGGTTATGCGGTTGCTATAGATATACTATTTAAAAAATGAGTTGTTGATAATTAATTTTGTTATTTTCTTGCGACGGTGACGTGTGAATTGAGATGACAGAATAATTATCAGAAAAAATATATGTTTAGAAGCTAAAAAAACAGCTTTGGGTTTATTTCTTGCAAAATCAAAGGATATTTTTTTATGATAATGAATATTCACTGTATATAAAGTTTTTGAAAGACTGAAAACGGAGTTTTGGAAAATTCTGAAAATGTATTGCTGGCATACTTTTCACAAAAGGTAAATTTTCTTTAATTATTGTAGATATATGAAGTACTATGTAATTGTCTAATTCTTCTAATCTGTGGTATATTTACAAATATTTGTAGAACTTGAAAAATACCTTAAGCTGACTTCCATTTTAAAATAGCGACACATTGGATATAAAGCTAAGAAATCGTCGGTTTTTTAAAGAGACAAAATAAATAGATTTCTGGTTAAAACATCGGATGATGCCTTTTTGTTGATAAAAGTATGTACCTAACGACCTAACTTATGCATTATAATGTATTTTTGAGATGTACGAGGCATATCCAGAAAGTAAAGTGACAAGTGCTCTGCAGGGTGCAGGGTAGTTTTTTTCAATGGTTGGCTTTGCGGAGGGAGCTTCGTAATGGCCAAACTGAGCTCTGGCCCAATTCAATCCGTTGAGAAAAAATGTCGTCACAGGAGGAGATTTCGTCAACCTCCACAGGGGCCGTTCGCTCCACCTCCTCGGTCATCAATTTCCTCACTTTGCGTCAAGAATCCGCGGCCGAAATCCATCGTCAACTTGTGGAAACCTATGAGCCTGAGGTAATGTCATGTCAGCACGTTTACAAGTAGGTTAGGTTGTTTAAAGAAGGTCCCACTAACACTCAATTGGGTCAGGGCTCGGTTTGACCGTTACGAAGCCCCCTCCACGTAGATGTGCCAACCTTTGAAAACAAAAATTCCCTGCACCCTTCAGAGCACCTGTCACCTTACTTTCTGGATATGCCTCTAATAGTATATTATATTAAAATAAATAAAATTAATTTTAAAACTGACAGTACTGTATATAATGAATCATTTTAGTCACTTGTGAATATTAGTTGTTTTTAGTCACTAAAAACAAATGCATAATGTACATCAATAGCCACTATATTGTAAGATAAAAATATTAATGGAAAATGTAAGTAACAAAAAAAATAAAACTTTATGGAATATAGTATAGGTGCAATATCCAATATGAAGAAGTCAAGAACCCGGCGAAGTCGCTTCTGGTTGTCGATTGTCTAGTATAAGACTTGGATGGAAATAGGACCCGAGCTATTTTGTTAAGTCGGAAAACGACGTTTCTAGTTTGAAACTTGGATCGAGATTTTCGTGTTTTACATTATCATATTTGGATTCTAAAATCTAGTATGAAACTTTTCAAAGTTTCTAGCCGAAAAAAGTATAATCTAAAAGAGGCTTTAACCAACCAGTGGTCAACGTTCGCACTTATATTTGAAACTGTAATTTAGTGAAAGCGCTGAATGGTAAATGTAACACTAATAGGTACTTGTAATTGGGTAGGTCTGAATCAAGCTTTAGTGTAATCTTCTCATAATATTTTTGAAATGGTAACCGTGGTAACCAGAGTGGTAACTTGTGGCTTACTATTATTTTATTGTCTATTTATTATTAACATTGTTATGTTTTAATTCAAAATTTTGTTTTAGAAACAAATTATCACAAAACATTTATCAATAAACAAACTCGATGTACAAGTACAAATAATGAGGAAGACGCCAGATTCGTTTGTAAAAACAATAATTGTGGAAAAGAATACATGTCCGAAGGAGCGTTAGCAAGACATTTACGATACGAATGCGGCCAAGATCCCAAGTTCAAATGTTCGTTTTGTATTTACAAGTCCAAGCATAATTTTTTGCTTTTGAGGCATATTAGTAAGGCACATAAGTATGCAAGTTTAACGCAAACTTCTGATTGTAAAATTAAATATTTGCCATAATTTATGACTATCAATACCTAGGTGTAGTACCAAGTAAAATTTTGTTTATTGTTAATGTAGGTATGTAACTAGTGTAATGATTAGCAAAAACAAGTAGGTATTATTGTGTATAATTATTGTAAAAAAATACTGTATTTATTTACCTACTCAGATAATATATGTTTAATTATGTTTTAAATTGTGAATATTTAAGAATTGAATTATTTTTCGAACTTTCCTCGAAACTAATATTATGCTACTAATTTTACTTTTTATTTTGACTCTACATTTCTAATTTGCATTTACAAATTTTCCTTCTTTTTATCTGTTTTGAACATTTTATATATTGGTGGAGGCTGATTAGATTTAAATTATCTACTACTTTATTTCTAATAATAATAGAAGATTGCAATTCTTCGTAGAAATTTTTTATTTACATGGTATAATGTTATTTATTGCTACAAATTTTATTAACATGAGAAGTCTTCATAATTATTTTAGTATATACTTAGATTCTATTAAAGTTTAAATGATATGCTTAAATATTGTAAGTGCTTCATTATTATTTTTTTTTAAAACTTACTGACAACGAATATATATTTTCAGGTTTGGACGATAATATAGACCGGACAATTATGTCATTATGGAATTCCGAATCAGAGAAATACGAGTGTCCATCTTGTGAGAAATCCTATAAAAACTGGTCCTGTTTACGTAAACATATGCAGCACGTATGTGGGAAGCCCCCCAGATTCAAATGTGGAAAATGTCCATTTTCAAGTTACACTAAAAGTGGCCTAAATTATCATAACAGGAATTTTATCCATAAGAGAAAAGATTGATTTTCAATTTACATTTCAAATGAGAAATTAATTTTTATAATATAAGTAGGAAATAAAAAGTCATTACATTAAATGTATTTTTATTGTGTATTCAGTGGTCCATGTTTCAAATCCTTATTCAAAATACCTATATTTTGTAATGTCTAACTCATTTTTGTTGTTCGAATTTTTTATCGATATCAGTACGTAGTATTTTTTTGTAATTCGGTGATTTGCACGACCAAACCAAAATTAGATCGAAGATCAGTGTACGAGTACGAACTGTAACAAATTATTCACAACAAGGAATCAGTGCAGAAGACATGTGAAGTGTAAAAGTTAAATGTTGTAAATATCAAAAACGTAAATGCCCGGTTTTTAGTTTGTGTAGGAACTGATTAATTTTATAAACATAAGTTGAAGAAACATGTCATTATGATTAATAAATGTGAGACGTCTTTATCTACTGTAAGTAATGTTAAATCAAGAAGTCAATGAAACTAAACAATAAATATCTACAGTCAAAGTGCTCTAAGATTGGCATTCCAATCATTCCAATATATGAAATGATAAATTATGTTTTATGTAGCTGCCATACCTTTTTAAATACACTTTATAACATACACAATACGAGACGTACCTATGTGAAATAATCTTTATTCAACCAATTATTTTGCCAACTATGTTTACATTCGTACGATTTTCATTTGTGTGCTTTTTGTAAATGTCAAACCGATTATTTTTCACGGCATGTAATGTAATAATAATTAACGTTTATTTTTAATAAATCAAATGATAGCGTAGTGCTTTATTATTGAATTAGATATAAAGTAAATCCAATTCCAATTATGACGTGTTAATTAACCGACTTGATATATTTTTAAAATACAATGATACGTACAATGTAAATGTAGAATGTGATGTTATCAGATTGGTATGATATTCTTAAAGCACAGTGCCTGTATTTAAGTTTTCATCTATATAGCTTTTATCTGCAACATTCATTGTGTAGTTGACAATAATCGTCAAAATATATTATTAAAATCGTATTCTTGTTCTAGGGACCTTAAATAGTATATTATGTATCAAATTTTATAAAGGTCACTTTAGTCACGAGTATTTTAGTAACGAGTCGGAACGAGCGCAGCGAGTATATAAAAAACAAGTATCTATCTAGAGAGTTTATAAACGAGTCACATACCTACTATACCTACTTTTTCCACGACCACAAATTAAAGAATATGAATTCACAAATATGTTAAATTTTATTTATAATAATTTTAGGTTAAATCATAATGATATTATACATACGTAGTTACAAAATTCTAATTAGGCAAATGTATTTAATTTTAATATGGGGAAAAAATTGACAATGATTAAAAGAAATCATTAATTTCCCTCAGTTTTTCTCAAAAATTAAATGTCAAATTTAGGAACCAACTTCAGCCCATGCTTAATATGTCAGTTGCCATGTTCAGCCCGTGACTAAAAACGGTCAAAGCCACGGCTTGTTGATGTGTGTTTAAAATGTTATTTAGCGCCATGGAAACCAGTAGAAAAACTTGTTTATCTATTGATAACTAACTACCAACTCGATTTTAGCATGATTCCAATATCTCTCTTACAGGTCTGAACGGCGAGAGGTAAAGAGTATGTATGTACCTTTTTGTTAAGTTGATAATGTTTTAAATTTTAATGTGGGTGTCCACAGTTTACCACCTAAAATATTTGTTTCAGAGAACTTCATAACCTGTGATCAATGTGGAAGATTTTATAAATATAGAAGAAATTTAAACGCACATTTAAAATACGAATGCGGAAAAGAAAAATCGTTTAAATGCGTATTTTGTAACCACAGCAGTCATAGAAAACAACATTTGCAAAAACATTTACTAAGTGCCCATAAGTATGTAGGTTATTAAATAAACATATTTTTTTAAAGAAATGTAATTCACATTATGTAGTAATACATATTTGTAACAAAGTAGGATTAGTTAACTCATGTCGGTCATCTTATTTATTCAATTTATGTAATTTATTGTATAAATATAATGTGTAACTTAACCGTGTAGAAATTCAAATAAAAATTAATTAATAAATTCCGATAATATGAAGTATATCTTATGAATATTTACAAAATATATTTTGTTTCCGTTTATTTGAATCTTGTGACTTATTTTATTAATCTCGTAGCTCGTAGGTAATAAACTTATGTAACGTTAGGATAACTAACTAGTTGATGATGGGTTAAGTTATCACTCGTCTCGAAACGTTCTAAAAATGTCAACATCTTTACAATAAACTTAAATCTTTTCGAACTGCTAAGGCCTTTCAAACACCTTTATTCATATAATTATTGTTGGAAATTTAAATTTGAAATTAGGAAAATTTGGTATTCACATTTAAATACAAAAAAGTGATACAATAGTTATGCAGCGTAATTAATCATAATTACATTAATGTAATAATAATTTTACAAACAGGAAAAAATTAAATTTGTAGGTACTTACAAAATGTCTCATTTGCAACAAAATTCTTTTTGATATATTATATACACCCTTAAATTTTGTTACACAGGTTGGGTTACACCTTGTATAGGTATAGTTTCGAAAACTATTGACATTTTTTGAGACTGTCTTGGTCGTGCTCTCATAGTTATGAATTCTCGTCTCGTCTCGTTTCGAAAATCTGAGACGAGCAATTTACCGATTTTCGTCTTATTTGAATTAAGTAAAAAAAGTCAATAATAATATAGAATACATTGATAGTGTGTAACAGTAAACCCGGCCCAGTAGATATTGATTGAATTAAATATGATTAGAATGATTTTTATATTTTCAGATTCGGACATATATTACGTGCCGACGTACTCGGAAAGAAGAGAGAGAAAGTTTCGATGTCCCGACTGTCCCAAGGCCTATGTCCATCGGACTCACTTGAAGAGACACATGCAACTTGAATGTGCAAAACCTGCCAGATACAAATGCAGGAATTGTGATTTTTCTTCCTATTATAAAAGAGAGCTTCAGTCTCATATTAAAACAGAACATACTGATCAGATCATTATGACCTCACGAACTTCAATGTTGTAGATATGATTGTGAGTGTGATTAGTTGGTGATTGTATACGATACGTGGACATTCGAGAAGCAAATGAATTGATATGATTTTAAGGTTTTCTGCAGATACGAATAATTTTTGATTTTGCTTCAAGTTTACAAGATTACAAGATAAGAATACTACAGGTTGAGAAACGCTGAAGTACAGATAGAGAAATGTTTGTTGCATTCGGCGAGAAATTCATTCGGTCAAGGCGAAACCAAGATCAATTTTCGAATTATTATTTGATGTGCTTATAACAATTCAGAGAAATCGTGGTTATCATCATCATAACAACGTTAATCAAAACAAAAATTTTCTCAAAGTGTTTACAATCGTAGATTGAGGCCAATTTGAGGCAAATAATAGTTTTATATTTTTGTTGCACTAGTGCGACATATCCAAACTTAAAATTGAATAAAAAAAGGTTCATTTGTAGGTATACTTCGTACAACGATTTAACGATTGTAGAAAAAATAATTATGAATATATGGATGTAGGTAGTTAAAGTTAAATACAGGATGTTTCATAACTTCAGGTACCTACATACGTTAAGGGTATATGTAGTTTGATATGCTGATTAGGAATCAAAAAGAATTTTTTTTAATCGCAAATTTAATTTTCATCGAATTTTCATGTTTCCCAGTCAAAAAATTTGCATTGCCACTGCCACTGGGTGAAGTAATGATTGTTTCATTAAAAATAATTAAATTTTGTATGTTTATTTTACTAGTATTATGTAATTTAAGATGTTTAATTACCTATTTCTCTTGTTTGTGTTTAATAGGAAAATGAATCCAGTGCAGTACTAGTACTACTACTAAAATGCTGCAGGTAAACTACCCTTAATTTTTCGAATTTAAAAAAAATTGTTTTTGATTCGTAATCAAAATATCAAACAACATTATACCTTTAACATAAATGTACTCGAAGTTATGATACACACTGTATTTGCCATTGTATTATTTAGGTATCTACACTATTCATTTCATTCATGATTAGGCAAGCCAGTTCAAAACTCTTTTATTTTTATTAGTTTTTGTACTGTTTTGTAATAATCTAATAGATTTTATTTCATAATATTATTATAGTAGTTAGTAGTAAGTATTATTAGATAAAATAACAAAAACTATTTTTGATATTATTTAGTTGTACAAACTTTGTTTACCCAAAAAACAAAACTACAAATTAATAATCAACAGCCGTTCTTCGCAAGCGCCAAGTGAATACTGTCGTATACACTTCACGACTGCCGGCGGCTAAACAAAATTACATAAAACAATCTAATATCTCAATATCAAAATTCAATAATAATCATATACAACAAATTCCAAACTAATTGCCATTACTTATAAATAATAATTTCAAACTAATTGTCGTTTGATGAGACGATTGCATCACACTCATGTCGAATTTGATGTTGGTCTGTATAATAATATAATAAATTTAAAAAATAAAAATGTTTTCTTATAATAGAATAATTGAAATAAAGTGCCAGATTAACTGACTGACTTACCACTTACCTATCAACGTTCAGCTCCTAAGCCCAAAAATATAACTCTCATCTAATAAAGCGCTAGGGTGTAATGTAGCATTTCCCTGCTCGGTATGTAATATTTTATTATTGCATAGGTAGGTACATAGAGGGTGGATTGAAGAAAACAAAAGAAATCTGAGTCAATTTTTTTTTCGTAATAATCCATTCGAAGCTCAACACACTTTGCCCAACATTTATCAAGCTTTCCGATTCCCTCCCGGAAGTGACTTTCTTCAAGGTCCTCAAAATAGCCGTTTACAGCCTCGATTACCTCTTTATACGACAGAAATCTCTTTCCAGCCAGGATTTTTTTAGTTTCAGGAATAGGTATGGAAATCAGAGGGAGCCAAATCAAGTAAATAAGGTGAGTGCGGAAGGATTTGAAACTTCAATCAATAATTTTTGCTGCGCGATTGTGCTTGAATGTGCGAGTGCATTGTCGTGATAAAACAACACAGTTTCTGCGAACGGCGACGAATCGATGTGCCTGGATTCTCACCAACACTGGCAGTCAATATTTTCAATGGACCGGCCTGACCAAGGACGAACAGATGTTTTCTCGTATACAACTGAGCCAGTTCGATCAAAATATCTCGATCAGTCTCTTAACTGTCGAACAAATTAATCTATAATTTCGGATACTTCCCGAGAAGTTCATTTATTTCATAGTTATCAAATAGGTAAATTGTTAACAAATATTCTAAAGACCTGAATTCTTGAATCTTTGTAACAGTAAGTACTTTTCTTCTTCTTACTAATGTATTACTTTTTTAGATTTGCCAAGAATGTTGCGTAATTACTGGGACAAAAAAATAGAACTCGAATCTTATGAAACCTCAGATGGAAATGGATCTCAGGAAGCCATGTACAAATGTCCAAATTGCCATAAGAATACAAAAAAAAATTACATTACGTCGACATTTAGACGTTTAGAGTGTGGCGAACCTAAGTTTAAATGTCATTTCTGTAAACAAAAGTTAAAGAGAATGTATTGCCTTAAAAAACATTTGGTGCAAATACATCGTCACTATTACCAGTACTATCATTAAATGTTATATTACATTACTGATTTGACCTTCACTCTAATAATAAAAATATATATTTTTACTTTGGTTTTACTACTTATTCGATAAAATGCGTATTTTAGCTTTTAGAGTAAATCCAATTTGTTCTATTCAAAATTTATTATTTCCTACCTACGAGTAGGTATACCTACTTTTGCAATAAATCAGCTCGTCAAAATAAGATCAGTTAATTAAAGTAACACTGCATGTTATAATAGTGCGAATTATCGTAGTGGTAGGTAATCATTAAAATTTAATTTTGACGATTTAAAAATATACCTACCAAAATCCGTTATACCCTATATAAAATATTATAATATAGGTAATATACAATACAACTGATATATTATTACAAAAAATGTATAAATATTTGTAAATAGTATTAACAAATAAAATGGTTTGTTTTACTTCCACCAATATTTTGTTATTGTCTTACCCATCCAAAATTAATATTTCTGCCGTACCTGCACAAAAAGTAACCTTTTGAGTATCTGTTTTGCATACGCAAAGTATAGTGATTATTATGCTCACTATCCTAACCTTAAAATGTAAAAAAATACTGTTTTCTTTCAATATTTTTTTATTAATAATAGTGTTCTTCACTTGCTTTCTGCCTTACTACCTATAAATGCCAAAAACCAAGATAAACTTCCAAATTTTTCGTAATGCTACTATACATAACGTTCGTTTGACAACTTTTTTCAGCGGAACATAGTTTTGACAAATAATCGGACTTCTGCAAGTCAAGTGACGGTCAATCATTTATGACTACTCTGTATACTTTGCGAAGGAAAATACGATTTGCGTGCGCAAAATTTCACTTTGCGCAAGCCTATTCTCACATGCTTCTATACCGATAAATCATTGACCGTACCGCTTCGTTATAATTTGATCTTTGCCACCTCGATGTGATTGCATAGGTACTGAACTGCAGTGTTGTAACTTATCTAGATAATTTTATCTAGATAAATAATCTAGATAATATATTGTTATCTATTATCTTAATTAGATATATTTTTTTATTATTTATCTATTATCTTATCAAGATAAGAATTCAAATTATCTTTATCAATTTTTTAAATATCATATACTTAGATAATAATTTGAGTAAAATTAGCATACAACGCACAAGTTTGCAACGCTGACGGCTCGCCAGCTGGTAACGCCTATACTTATAACATGTCATTTATATTTTTGTATTATCTATAAATTATATTATAATTATCTGGATAATAATTATTATCTAGATAATTTGTTTAATGGTTAGGTATCTATTACCTTATCTAAATAGATAAATAAAAAGTAAGTTATCTATATCTTTATTTAAATAAAAATATTATTATCTATTACAATACTAGGTACTGAACTGAGCTCACCATCTTAACCTTTAATTGTAAAAAAACTACATTTAAATTTCAAAAAAAACAAAACAAAATAATAATACTCTTCACTTATAGTTTACTGTAAGTTTTTCAAAAACAAGATAAAATCCAAAGTCGTAATGGCACTACCTACATAACGTTTGTTTGGCAGGAAATGAATGCTAACTTTATTCCGTGGATGGAAGATAGTTTAAATTGATTGAAAACGCAATTTTTAAGCCACTTTTCGCACGCAAAACACGGACGAATTAGCTTACTTTTCGTGCATTTCAAGTTTTGATACATTATTTAACATTATATTAATTAATTGCTATTGCGCACGCTGTGTGACAAAGAAAAAGAAAACTAACAAGAATGTAGGTATAAGATACAAATGTTTCCAATGTCATAGACATCCAATAATTTTCTAATGAGAATGAGACACCTGTTTAAAAACACTAACAGTTCTCTTGACCGTTTTGTAAAAATCACATCACGTTAATAAAAATAATGCATCCTGAGCCTGACGTGATAAATTCATACTTTACTTTATTTTAATTATTGTATTAAAATTTAGGTACTAATTTATTTGTGTGCTCTATTTTATTTCCTCTTTATATTTTATTCTACTCGGTTGTGGGTATGATTTTCTTAAAATCAGAGAAATATATAATTTCAAATCCTACACACTTATGTGTATTTTATTTAATTAAGAAAAATATTACATTTAAAATAAAAGTATGCTGTCAAACTGTGAATGATATATTTTTTCAGATAAGCGACGTTTGAAATTACGTTATGAAAATTTAATGAACAAGATATCAGATGAGGTGTTTGAGTGTCTGCAATGTCAGCGGAAATACAAAACCAAAGGAACACTATCGAGACATCTTAAGTTTGAGTGCTTTAAAGAACCTCAGTTTAGTTGTAATGTTTGTGATAAGAAGTTTACCAGAAAAACTTCTGCTGTTCTTCACATGAATACTATGCATTCTGAGTTGCATTGTGTAATAAATGATATATAAAACTATCAACATGAGTTTTAATTTTTTTAGTTTTCTAATTCCGCATGTTTTTGCATTTTATCGTAGGGTATATATTTTTATCGGGGCATTTCAGTGAAGTTTATTTCGCATTGTTCCTATTTATAATTTATTAGAGAACTAATCTGTTAAACATTGTGAGAAATAGTCAAACTTGATTTACTCGTATATCTCCAATACAGTTTTGTTGTTTTACTATGTTTAACGAATAGATTTAGTAATTTAATTTTAAAAAAGAATTACAACAGTATTTCAACAGTTCTTTACAGATATATTGGTCACATATTCTAGCTACGTACAATCTGCTTACAAATAGCAATACTTTATTCAAATTTAGCAATTATTTTTGAGAAAGGCTCTTACTGATTCTGTTCATTAAAAGTTTAAAACAATGTAGTATCGTAAGTTTCACACATAAGGAGTAGGTAGTTTTTTTTTCTTATCACTCAAGTGTAATACGTCAACATTTTTGTTTCAGGCTACCCAAATCAAAAAGGTTTATATGAATGTGATAAATGTGGAAAGAAATATACATACACATTCACACTGCAACGACATGTAAAATTTGAATGTGGAAAGGAACCGAGATTCTATTGTTGTTATTGTACACACCGAACAAAAAGAAAATCAAATCTTTTCGATCATGTAAGAACGATGCATCCTGAAAAGGAATTTAATTATATTTATAATTCTGCGTAGAGAATAATTGTTCATAAATTGTAATTTTGAACAAAAAGCTAATCATGAAGTATTGAAAGTATTCCTACATTTAGTAGGTATAACTCAAAATACATAATATAGGTATTATGCATAGGACACACCTGTTCATTGTGTTCTTCTGTAAACCGTTGCATGCAGAATGAAGTGTGAAAATATAAATTATTTTGTTGTTTGGATCTCGATTGTGATTACAGAGCAAAACAAAGTGTTCATATTAAAATTAATTATAATGGAATCTTTTTGCAATTAATTTGTAATTTGATGTAGAAACGTATGTCATGAAAATAAAAGTGATCATTTAAAATTAAGTTCACCTTATTTAGTTTAGTTCTTATGCCAGTAGTCCTTTTCTCGTACCTGCTATTGTTCTTGGGTACCTAATACCAAAATTTTTAAATACTGCTTGTGTCTATATCGTATTTTTAGGTCATGTATACATGCATAAGACAACAACTAAGCTAAGGAGTTTTAGTACATTATACGAGTACATTAAGTATAACATTCGAGAAGGTATGAATTGAGAAAGGTTACTAGCAACAGTGTTATTATTTTTCATTCTTAGTGGTGGTGGCGATATCAAGACTAACCAGTTATCAACGTTGATTCGTGAAATAGAAAAGGCACCCAAGAGAGTATACGCCTGACTCTGATACTTTGCCATTTTTTTTAATAAATGAGCGGTATTCAGTAACTGTAAGGCTTTTTTTAAAATTATCAATGGTAAGCGAAGCTGATGGAATGTCGTAATATGTTAAAATTAAAACTATGTTTATACCGTAAGAGAGCACTAATATCCACAATTTTTTACCTGATACCCGGTTTTGTCCGATTCTTCCCTACTATGTCTATTTCAAAACTGAGTGTATTAGTATTTGAATGGCAAACAAATTTAAGTAGACATTAGAAAAAATGCAAGAAAAAAAAACGGTAGAATATAATAATTAAGTATACGAATTATACTATAGGTATATTAAAAAATTATATTAATTTGGACGCTTCGCTTTTCAATAAATATGTAATTAATTTAGACGTGACAGGCTACAATAGGACTTCAATTTTGCAATCTGCAATTTCTTTGTATATTAGTTTTATTGTTTGTTACTCATGTACCGTTAATGTGTTACTTAGAATTTGGATTTATCTATGTACAATCAGGAACCAGGTGGACGGCAGTTGAACAAGTCTACAACTACCAATCATTTCTAATAACGTTACAGAGAGAAAATAGAACCAATGTGCGCCGATTTTAGCACTCCCACTTGCTTCCAAGTCTTACCACCCACCACTCTGAGAATTATCTTAAGATATTTTGATATAAATGTATCAATTGTCAATAACAAACCATCACTCCAACTTGGTAATAATGTATATTTAACGTGTGTTAAAATAAATTGTTATTTTCACATAGTAGCTCTAATTGCGAAAACCATCAAGTGTCAATGTTCGCGTGATTACAAAGTACAAGCATTAAGTAAACGCAGTCTAGTTCAATCCAATCAACCTGATTTCTTGGATTCATCGACAATTGTGTCAATGTCGCAAATTATCCAGGTCAACCTATTGGGGCGTCTGCAAAATCATGCAGTTGTCGGATCTGCAGATCAAGCCGCTGAAATGTTTACAAATCATCCAGTTGTCTCATCTACAAATGAACCAGTTTCAGCTTTTCAAAATTAACATGTTGGGTATCCACAAATACAGACGGTTTGCATCATGTATAAGGTAGTCACGTGAGTCAGTCTTATTTTTTCTATTTGTTAATAACTAGCTTTGGTTTGTAAAAAAAGTCAAATTTTGAAACATTTACTCCGAAGAACCTGATAAACGTAACGTAGGTAAAGCGTTTCAATTACAATAAAATAGCGTTTACTAAAAGATTAGAAAAATATTCCATTGCTCAGCCAACAGCAGCTGAAGTCAATAGCTACAAAACTTGGTAAAATTGCAGATGAGCTTGAAATCGTACAGACATTACTAGAAGGTCAAGATAAAGATATTGATGAGGAATCAGAAATAAAAACAAAAAATAGAGAAAAGTACTTTCAAGTTGTAGGAAGCTACTGTGAAATTAATTTGATATTATTAAACGGGAGATAGTCATACGAGTATTTAAGTAACAATTCACATGTTTTAAATGATGTTCAAATTATAAAATTGCCAACTATTCAATATGCCCTTATTTGACGACGGTCATTTAACTAAATGGCGTACTTTTAAAAATTAGTTTAATGCGCATTACTTCATTCAAGTATTTCAAAAACAAATTTTATTGTTTGAAGCATTACATACAAACAAGAACAAGCAATAGCCATATACAATAGAGGAAAATTATGAAGTTCCATACTACAAGTTACTAAATGACAGATTTAATTATTATGTAGAATAATTTATTGCCATAAAATATGTAAATTTTAAAATTTTAGCTAATTTTCTAGAACAATACATTAGAACTTTAGAAGCAAATGCTCGATCCCAGCAATAATACTACTGTACTGTATAACTTCTTACTATTTGATTCACATGTAATTGTAAAGTATAGTCTAATGTCAGACTCCTGGTCCTTTATTATTATGCGAGTATATCAAGTACGTAAATTTCAAAAATACATACAACACATAATTTGTACTTATACTAAGACCTCTGTTGTACGTATATATCTATTTACCTTACATACTGACAGCTTGATTTTTTAAAGGTAGGTACCTACCTAGAAGTATCAATATTTTACTTAATGACTGAATAATGTTGTTTTTGAAACAATTTACGTGTAACTTGATATACGAATTATAAATAAATTAAAGCTTAATGAAAACAACAAAAAACAAAAATAATATAGGTAGTAAAGAAGATTACTCCAACGTCAAAATCTACTATCTATCGACGATTCAAGATAGTTCAGTGCCACAAATGATCACATGAGGCCTCCAGTGGCTGTGATGACATGGATGTAAGTTTTACTTGTGACTTCTTTTCATAACTGTGTTATAGGTTTCTGATATTTATTTATTGTTTGTTCTGTAATAGTTTTCGTAAAATATGATACTATGCTATTTTTTTAATAAAGAATTTGTTTTCACTAACTGCAAGGTTTTTATTAAAAAATCAATGGTAGGCGAAGCTGATGGAATGTCGTAATATGTTAAAATAAAAAGGTATATTAATTTCCGTAAGAGAGCACTAATATCAACTATTTTTAACTGGTACCCGGTTTTGTCCGACTCTCCCATACTAGGTATGTCTATCTCAAATCTTAGTGTATCAGTATATTTGATACATACCGACAGTTCACAGTTCATACTAAACATATATACCACAAATATACTATTTGTGTGTAGGTACTTACTACTTACTTGATATACCTACTAGTGTCTACATTATTTAAGATACGCAGTTGTTGAAGGTACATAAAATTCTTCACGTAATTACTTCATGTATTATATCTTAAGAATACTTACAAGTGCTATAGCTGATACGTAACTGATAGAGGTGTATTTAAATCACATACATAACATTCTGCAAATGGAAGTTCATAATTCTATTGAATGCTGGTTATCATCAAATTTAAAAAAGATAATTTTTACATAAGTAGGTAGGGTCAAGTGGGGTAAATATGCAACAAAATATAAAACTTTCCCTTTTTAGGCGACTTATAAACTAAAATTGAACTGCTTAATATCACTATTATATGCAAATCCGTAAGATCTTCCCAATAATGTATTTTATATTTCAATAAAATATAAACTGATCTACTATAAATATTATAAACAAGGTTTCACTTTTCACCTCGATTTTGGGAAAAAGTGAAACAAAGAAGGGAAAATGTGAAACAAGCATATAACTTCCATGCTATTCATGACACTGGTATATTAAAAACTGAAGATAACCTTAAAAATCAAATAAATAATAATATAGAAATTAACAATAAATATAATAAAAGCGGTATATACAAACTTAAATGTTTAACTTGCAACCTAAATTACATCGGCCAAACGGGACGTAAATTTAAAGATCGGTATAAAGAACACATTAATTCCTTTAAAAATCTTAAAAGTGACTCAAATTACGCGACACATTTACTAAATCATAAACATACAGCAGGTAAAATTGAAGACATCATGTCAATTTGTAAACAACAAAGTAAAAGTAATAGATTAAACATAGCCGAAAATTTAGAAATATTAAAAGAAAAAATCAGTCAACCGGTAATAAACATTCAAATTAATAGCCAATCGGACGTAATCTTTCAACCGTTAAAATTACTAATATAAAACCCTACCTCCCATCCTCCAACTCCAGTCACCTGATGTTGATCGAAAGATCGAAACGCGTCGTGATCAACCTAGTGTCGAGTCTTGTATCCCAGTTAGTGTTTGTTTTTTTGCATTGAATCATACATTTTATCGATCGTTGTATCAAACCTTACACCATACACTAATCTGGATACATTACTCATTGACGAGTTCATAAACGGAACGATTTTGTTTTATATTATTGTGACAATGAACTTCGGAAATTCAGATATCATTAATTTTAATTATGTAATGAAACATTTGCACGATCCCAAAATAAATATAATGCATATTTTTACTCATTCTGAAAATATCTGAACCTGTAAACCAAGCTGAAGACAAAGACCAATGTGTGAGTATATGAGTAGTATAAGAAGTATACTTTAGTTTTATGCCTAGTATAAATAATGATATTGTATTTCTTAAACATTTAAGAATAAAAATATTGTTTTCTTTCCTTAAAATTGAATTAAAATACATAAATTTATTGAGAATTATTTTTAATGGCTGCCTTTTATCTGTAGTATATCCCTAAAACACAGAAAAGAATGACTTTCTGCATCTGCCACACCTGCATAACTAATGCTAATACCTTAACTTACTATAGGGTAGCTTCATTCCTTGTTCTCTTACTAACTGTAGGTACGGTTGCTTATCGTGCTTTTTATGTTCTTATCATAATATTTATACGGGTGTCTACTTTTTTTGAACTTAAAGAAATATGTAACGTTAAAATTTGAATATCACTCACAGTTTTTACATAACAAGTTTAGAGTACACGTCGTGTATACGATTAAATACAGAAAATGTTCATAATTAGAAACTGAATCGATTATACTTAAATTTGTTGTTTAAATTGATTTCTTTTACGAGATAAAAATTTAAATTTTAACGTTTTACTTCCTATAAATAATACAAAAGTAAACATCCCGTACAATAATTAGTTAACACTTTGCAGATGGGCCTAGTACTAATAATTTGTATAATACAAATACTATAATCTCGTGTAAAATGCTTGTTTATAATATAGCATTTCAATGAAATATTCCTGTGGAACACCTCTTAATAAAAACATCATTATACTATGGTGATTTTAAACAAGCAAAGTAAAAGATTGCCCACTAGTGGTTTTTGCTCAAAATTACCCACTAGCGGGTAAATTGTTACTTACTTGTTGGCTTGTTGCTTGTTGGAAGTCACCATAGTACGGATATTTTCGGTTAATATTTTTAAAATATTTAAGCAGTTATTAAGAGGTGTTGGATATAACGTTATAGTTCACACGTGGGCAAAAAGGAATGACCTACACGAGCAAATTAGCTCACTCAGCCTTCGGCCTTGTGAGCTAACATTTTTCTTGTGGGTAATTCCTTACTTTGTCCAATAGGGAAGTAAATAACTATTACTTAAATAATATAAATCACATTATGATTAATAATTGTTTATTTGTATAATTTTTTTTCTATATTCTGTTCATGATTAATTAGGTAGTACCTACTGGTTGAATGATTGATTTTATTAATTTTTTTTTAATTTCAGAAAACGTGTTCACGATATCTAATAATTTATTAAACTACCAATACGATGAATATTACGATTGGAAAAGAGGCGACAGAAGTGCAGTATGGGAATATTTCTTAAAATCACAAAATTTTGCAGTTGCAAAATGTACTTTGTGTGATAAAATATTAAAAACTACCCAAGGCAATACAACTGTACTTCATAATCATCTGCATAATATTCATGAAATATTTTTAACAAAACATTTAAAGGCCAAAAAGAATTAGATATAGGTACCTACTGTTATGTATAGTTTATAATAATGTATACGGGAATAAATAAATGAATAATTTTTCTTTAAACTTGTGTGATTGGTGTCCTAATATCAGAATTATGTGTAGGTATGTAAATTTAACCTACAGTTACAATAAAATATAATTATTGAAACTTAGTTATTGCTAACAATTCTAGCACATCTTTATCTTTCATATAAGAACACTTACTATTTACGCTGACATTTTAATTTTTTAGATATGACTGATCTACTGATACCTATACAAGGTGAAATATTCCAAGATGATTCTTATGGGGAAGAATGGAAAAGAGGCGGTAAAAGTTCAGTTTGGAAATATTTCTTCAAAGGAACAAAACACCTAGTGTCGAAATGTCAAATTTGTGGTCGAGTTTTGAAAATGAACAATGCCGGTACTACGGTGCTACATAATCATTTGAAATTAGTGCATAAAATATTTCCAACTAAGAATCCTAAAGAAAATCGAATCCTAAGTGATTATCACGCGTGATTATGTATTACAAATGTATAATTTTCTTACAATTTCAGACTTTCTTTCAAATTATTCTGGAATGGGCATTTACACGTAAATAAGTTTTTACGTTTCTACCGTAAAAAATGCGTGAAATATGTAAAGTATGTAAATAACGTAAATAATGTAAAATTTTAGATTTACCTAGTTGTCAAACTCTAAAAATTTATGCAGTTTACTTCGTTGCGAATAGTACCTAATTATTAAAAATTAATTATAGTGAGACAAAGATTCACTCCTTCGTTCAAAAAACAAATCGATACTTAAATATAATAATATCAACTTTTGTTAAATCTTTGTTCTTGAATTAACCCAAATACCACAAAAAGCTACTGTTATTGTCTGCTTTTTACATAATTTATATATTATACGTACCCATTCCTGCAAATTATCAATGGAAAATTTTAAAAATGTGTGAACCCGCATAAAATAATAATTGTTCTACTCCCTACTGGATATTGGCAACATATCTTCATACTATCATAATATGTGTCACATCATAGTGATGTCATATCCATACCTGATGTGGATATGAAATTCAAGTTCGAATACGTCAAGATATTATTAATGCGTGCAAATTATGCTTTTGTCATGACAGATAATTATTAAAAACATTAAATTAGCTGTTATTTAATAATTAATTATGTTTAAAAGCATTATTTCATTGCAAAAAGAGAAAATAAAATCTAGAGTTTTTACATTGGTAACAATTATTATTCAAATGTTATTGTTAAAAAATAATTGATGTAACCCTACTTTTTAAAATTTATTGGCATCATATTGAATGCGTTATATTGCAAAAAATATATTTCGTTATTTGATCGTAGCCACGTTGTCAAAGATTTCTCTGTTCAAGTAGGGTCAAGTGGGGTAAATATGCAACAAAATATAAAACTTTCCCTTTTTAGGCGACTTATAAACTAAAATTGAACTGCTTAACATCACTATTATATGCAAATCCATAAGATCTTCCCAATAATGTACTTTATATTTTAATAAAATGTAAACTGATCTACTATAAATATTATAAACAATGTTTCACTTTTCACCTCGATTTTGGGAAAAAGTGAAACAATGTAGGGAAAATGTGAAACAAGCATATAACTTCCATACTATTCATGACACTGGTATATTATGGACAAAAATGAAACAAGAGGGAAAAACTGCATTGAAAACATGTGCCATATGTGCTTTTATTTCTATATTTCCGTAGGTACAAAATAAAAGAAAAACTCGTCCGATGGAGATAAAAAATCAGTAAGCAATACGTTGAAAAACAATTTATTATTTTGTTGTAAATATTAGGAATTCATCAAAAGTAGCCACAAATACGATTCACAAAATAATGCCAAACTGGGTAAAAATTTAAAAAACAAACAATACTCTTTGATTAACAGTATAATGTTAAATATAAAAATTTATGGAGAAAACTGAAACAAAAGTTAATAGTTTTTTCAACTACTGGTTTTGGAAAAACATATATTTTCCTGTCAGCACTTATTTGAACTCTTTGTGGAATTAGAAGAATTCCTGAAATAGTTTCACGCTCAATTATTGAAATAACATTTTCCATTAATTTATATTCGTTTTTATTATTTAAATAAATAAAAATCTTGTACTGCCGCTTTTAACCCTTTCTTCGGGGGTATTGTTAACTTCAATTAAAACTAACTGATTTTCAAGATGTTTCTCTTTAGATATAACAAATTTAACTGCTAACTTCTTTGTATTCACACACCACGAAATTCGAACTCGTGTTTAGTCCTGCACAAACCTGTATAAAAATTGTTTCATATTTTCCCAAGCGCTGTTTAATTTTTTCCCAAAATTGCGTTTAATTTTTTCCCAAAATTTTAAAGTACCTATTATTCAAAAAAAAAAATTAACAAAAAATTCAAATGAGAAGGACAATATCATCTGCGATCTATTTGCTCTGTGTAAAATTAATATAAAACTGAAACTGCAATTCATTTTGCAGTTACAGGGAAAGTAATGCAACTAAATATGATATTTAATTTACACATTTTTACGCCGATTTAGAAAATACTTCGTGGACAGTACAAAACTTATATTATGTATGTCATATTTTTATATCGTCTCAAGTAATATAATAGCGCTTTCAGTTTTACAATAAAATAATTTGTTAATTTATTGAAGGCTTGTTTCACTTTTACCCTAATTTTTACGTGTTGCATATTTACCCCACTTGACATTACGCTAAAAAAAATTTAATGAAACTATCAAAAAAATAAAATTTAGGCTCGGTTTATGCAAGGTGTAACTTTTGAATTTGCCTTAATATTATTGGATTACAGTTACAGTACAAATGCTTCCGTGCGAATTTACATAAACATTAAAACATTATGCTAAAATCCTAAAATATAAGAATTTATCACATTTTTGACTGAGTAATAGGGATAATGCTAAATTAGAAGAGCTTATGTTCTTAAGTTTAAAACTAATGCAAAAGTTACACCGTACATAAACGATAAACCAGGCCTAATGTCCAAAATGCGCATAATATATCGAATGAATTGTAAAAAGGTAATAAAATAGTATAAAAATTTCGCGAACTCAGTCATCTAATACAGCAGGTACTCATTTGTAATAATTCAGCATTTACCTACTCGGTATATAATATAGGTACTATTATTACTCTGTATTTGTGTTGTGCTATATTCTATTGAATATTGTACCTACTGTTTTCAAATGTTTTAATATAATATTTTTAAAATGATTGAGTTATTTTTTATTTTTCCTTTTTCACTTTGTATCAGTAATTTTATGTACTTAAAGTAAATATTGTCTTCATATAATAATCAATTTTTTTTCAGGTACTATCAGGATCAAACCAGAATTTGTATCTGTCGGCAATTCATATCGGCATGATCTTTTCAATGTCACAATATCAAAACAAACATTTGGACGACCCAAGGAAGGTAAACAATCATGATAGTCGTTCGTCTTCGTGTAAAATATGTTTTTTTCAATACCTGCCCCGAAAATGCAACCTTTCGTTATTAGAGGGGCGAAAATGAGGTATTTCTGACCAGTCAGACCTCCCTATGGAGGAAAAGTACTTTTTACCACGCTTTTCGCGGGAATTCACTTGATTTTTCCTCCCTAGAGAGGACAATACCGCTTTATGCGGGATTCCAAAATTGATTATTTAGATTATTTTTATTATACATTTTTCCAATGTTATCATCGTCCGGTTCACCCCTTTCTTCAACTTTTAATTATTGCTTTTCGGTGCAGATATTGAAAAAAATATCATGTGCATCTCGGGACAAAAGTGGTCTCCCGACTCGTGCGGTGGCAGTCCTCGCTTCGCTCCGTTTGCCAACTCCGCACTCGTCAGAAAAAAAAACGCCACTTTCGTCCCTAGTTGCACAATAAACTATTTTAACGTTATTTCCGAACAAAATCCATTTTACAATAGAAAATACCTATACCAGATAAATAATTATTTTTTGCTAGTCAATTATCATTAAATTTAAATTGTAATATCCACATAGTTCCGTAAATATTAACGTGAATATTTTTTGATAGATGGTTTAACCAATCATATTGCGTACTGATGACGTCAAATGACGTAATGCAACCAATAGAATTGAAAATGTAAAATGATGTATCTGACAACATAATTTTGTAGATTAGGTTTTATTTTGTTACGTCAGTAACAAAAAATTAATTAATTTGTCACATGAAACGTCAAAAATGTTTAGCAAAATGAGTCGTTTTGGTAGTATTTTTAAGAAGAAAAATATTCTTCCTAAATACCATTCGAGATAATAATTTTTTGAGAGAATTTTTGTCTATTCCACGGCAACTTATTGCAATTTCACTCCACAAAACATCATCTGACAATTCTCCTCAACTTCGTTTCGGGAAATTGATAGATGATGTTTTGTGTCGTGAAATTGTTAGAAATAAGTTGCCGTGGAAACGACAAAACAATTCTCAAAAAATTATCATCTCTTATGGTATTACCCCTGAATATTATAAGTAATTTGAACGTAAATATAAACTATTCTGTTTAATACCCACACATTTTGATTGATTAAAAATACTCACATTGTAATACATGTAACAAAAACATTAATTAGCTGCAAAACACAGTGTAAATTTACCCCAATAATAATTGTAAACAAAAATAAGGTTACGATGTCTGATATGTGTTATTACAGTTATCTGAAAACACACTTACCTATATCCCTATCTTAAATGGCCCAAAGATTTTTTTAGAAATCCAAAACTCAAAAAATTATCGTTAAATATCCAGAGTCTTCGAATCAAAAAATGACCGCATTCGCTTTCCTTCTTTACAGATACAATTTCAGAAATTTCATCAATTCCACATTCTGCAACGTCAACGTCAGTATCCACTGGCCGTTACGAAGAACAAGTTCTCGCCAAATTAATAAAATTGGAAGCGGAAATTGGAAATCATTCATCAATTTTGAGCGAATTACTACGGACAAATAGAAAGCTAAATGTAGACAAATTAGTAACTCCACCAGGTCTACCAAAATTTCCAATTGCTACGACTGAAACATTTGGTGAATTTGAAGAGTCCCTGACAGACGAATCTGTTTCTGAATATATGGTAGGATGAAAATTATGTTCATATATTTTTTTCTTTACCTTATTTTGTTCCAGGTAAAACGGCTGGCTACAGTGGGTGGTTCAAATATTCAGGCACAAACGCGACGAATTTTAAGTTTCCTTATGGCAGACGAACTTGCGATTCAATTTAACTGGAAAGGGAGAGATAAATTAAGTTTTGAAAAAACTTTATCTATGAAGTTTATATACGGTAAGTGTAAGTAAAGCGCTACATGAAACATAAGTTGTAAGGTTTCAAATATTACCCATCACACAGAGTTTAAAAATTTAATTTTACATTTTATATTGTAATATATTTTATTATTAGATTGATTTAGTCTAATTTAAACAATTAGAGGAACACTTGAAATGAGGTGAAATTTCACCCATTTTCAAATCGTCATAACTCGGCGTATTTTCAGTCGATTTCGATGAATCTTCGAGGGCGAAAATCTTTGAAATGTCTACTTTAAAGTCATACATGCGAACTTTAGCATCACCTCTTCCGCCCCTCTCCAGCACCCCTGTGAAAAATCCTTTTAAATCAAAAAAATATCCAACTTTGACGATGTGTATGGAGTTGAAACATTTTTTTCGGCTCAATTCACCAAACAGGCACTAAAATTTGTTCAATTTCCTGTGCAGGACTCAAAGAACGAAGTTCCTACGTTGATTTTACACAAAGTTATGAGTGTTTGAAAAAAGGGCATTTCGAGGCATAACTCAGCGACTGCTGCTGAATACCCATTTATCTAAAATTCAAAATTCTAAAACAGCAGAGAAGTACACCAAAACTGCAGATTCATTTAACGTACTAAAACAATGTTATTCGTGTCTCGTGTCAGCGGCGTGATCAATAGGTTAGGGTCAGTATAATTTAAAAAGGGTGCTATTTAAATGCTATAAAAATAAGTAATTTCAATTGCAATAATTTTAATTTTAAAATGCCATTTAAAAAATTGTAAATGCAAATGCAATAAATCAGATTGCTATATGTGCAATTCTATAAAAATTATAACTTTTGCAATAAAAAGAAAATAAAATGAAATAAAAATAAACCATTTTGTCACTAGTTCTTGTGCTATAAAATAAATCAACTTTGCCACTTGGATTTAATATTTGCTACTTGGATTTAATATTTGCTACTCGGATTTAATATTTTTTGCTAAACCGTTCTTGAGTCCAACAGAACTCCGTTTTTTTGACATAAACTAATCTATGCTTACAAAACCCTTCTTGAGTCCAACAGATCTCCGTTTTTTTACATAAACTAATCTATGCTAACAAAACCGTTCTTGGGTCCAACAGAACTCCGTTTTTTTGACATATACCTACTAATCTATGCTAACAAAACCCTTCTTGAGTCCAACAGAACTCCGTTTTTTACATAAATTAATCTATGCTAACAAAACCCTTCTTGAGTCCAACAGAACTCCGTTTTTTTGACATAAACTAATCTATGCTAACAAAACCCTTCTTGAGTCCAACAGAACTCCGTTTTTCTGACATAAACTAATCTATGCTAATAAAACATTTTTTTGTATTAAATTAAATTGGCAAATATTAAAACAAAGTGGCAAATATTAAATCAAAGTGGAAAATATTAAAACCAAGTGACACATTTTTTTCAAGTGGCAAATATTAAACTCAAGTGGCAAATATTAAATGCAAGTGACAAATATTTAATCCGAGTAGCAAGTATTAAATTCAAGTGGCAAATATTTAATCCGAGTAGCAAATATTATGTAGCAAAAATTAAATCCAAGTTACATTTATATTATTTATTATAGCATGGTGTAAGTGACAAATTGAAAAAAAATTTATAGCACATAATTTGTGCTCATTTAAAAAGCCTACAGCCAGTTTGTTTTTATTCAATATTGTTTTCATACACCCTTCCACTGCCACCACATATTTATATATGTTACTTTGTTTAGGTCGCGCTCGAAACCGTTTTCAGATACCTAGTCATTTTTATGCACATTTTTTACTTCCTTGTACTTAGTAAAAGAAAGTATTGTAATCGCGAAAAATTTCGGTTCTCAGATTTTTACGGAAATATCCGTTTTGACCTTTTCTGAATCCATTATGACTAGTTTCGTCGTGACGTCTGTACGTACGGACGGACGGACGTACGTATGTGTGTCGCATAACTCAAATACGGTTAGACGTAGAAAGTTGAAATTTTGTATTTAGGACTGTTATAGCATCTAGTTGTGCACCTCCTATTTTTGGTTTCAATCTACAAACCGGAAGTAGTATTTTTTTCAAATATTTCGATAAATATTAAATTTTTTTATATTAAATGAAAGATTATGTGATTATTACCTACAATCGGTATTTCATAAATATTTTTGTAATTAAGAATAATTAAAGTATATATTTATAATTTAGTATTTCGGTATCTTGTAGTCCATGATCGATTAAAATTTGTTACTACGTAAAATTTAAATGATTATGACATGACAGTGACAGTGGCAGTGACAATAGTAAAATATCGTTTATATCTTCTTCTGCAGATAAAATGACTAAAATATATTTGTGAGTATAGTAGCAGTAGTAGTAGTACTTATATATTAATATATTTGTATAATAAGTTAAAAGAATAAAGTCAGATTTTTTTAAATTATTCTACATTTTAGTTATTAAGAAAAGTATGAACAGTTTCATAGGCGTACAAGGAAGTCATGTGGTGTCCACGTCAGATTTTTTAAATCAAGTTATGACGTATAATAAGATTTTGACTATTACCGGGTAAAAAACATTACCATTACGAACTTCGTGTTACGGTTTTTTACTTTTAAGCGCGTCTTAATGACGGAATTCTATACAAATATGCGCAAAGAATCTATCACTTTTCAAAATTCATAGCTTGCATTATAGGAAAACTTTTTTATTATGTTATATTTGCCATTACAATACAAGAAGAATATGTTTATTGAAGAAAGGCAGAATTACACTGTACAATTTGTTTTTAAAATAAACAGAACAGTAGGAAATTCCTAATGTTAACCACTGAATGAACCATCCCGTGCACAATTTCGAAAATAACTTGCAAATAGAAGTAACTATGTATAAGTATAAGTAAAGTGGATTTGAAAAATTATTTTTATAAATAAAATATTTGCTAAGTTTTCAATACAATTAATCAAAAGAAACTTCTGTGATTTTTACGGCTTTCATAACCTTGATTTAAATTATTTTGATTGTGATTTATACACAACTTATAAACCATGCTATTTTATTTTCAGAAGCTGCAAAATTAAATCATCCTTTTGAAGAAAAAAATGACTTCAACATCGCTGCAACTGTTAAAGAATGGCTGAAGATGGCAAAAACAAGAATAAGCTCCAGAAAAAAGAAATAGAATTTCTCAATTCTACAACAGAATAACAATTAGAATTTATTCCATTACCTACCTTGTATGAAAAAAACTAGTTTATCCTGTATTTTAAGAAGAAAATGTTGGTACATAACCCTATTTGAAAATAAAACCATAATAATTATTACTTACTATTAAAATAATACTAAAAATTTTAAGAAATTAGAATGAAATTTTATTTTTAGATGTAGGTAATGGAGCAAATTGTTTGTAATAGAAGGGATTATTATCTAATAATAAATGTTTTTTCTTTTATACTTACCCTAATTATTGAAAGCTATTTTCTTTCATTAGGGGTAAGTATATTATTATTATATACATAGGTAGTTTTTTTTATCTTAGTGAAAGTTTTTTACATTAACGGGCTCTGAATTACTACTCTAATAATTTACTTTTATTGAACAATTAGATAACAGTGTTTTACTTATGTTTATAGAAATATAAATCAATAAAAATGTGTACCTACACTATGTCTACTTATTCTGAGTTTTATTTTTTACATAACAATTAACAATATAATGATCTATACTTCTTTTTTTAAGAAGGCAGCACTTTGTAAACTTTGGCCAACCGCAAACGAGAATTCACATAACATAAAATAATTCTCTTAGATGTTATAAACTGCTGTCAGTTGTCGAGAGCATTTCAGTAAAATTATCGTTTACAAAATGTATAACCAGTATTCCAATTATTACTGTCTTCTTAAAAAAAGTTAAGTATATGCGTTTGTTTTTGTTTCTGTCTCTAATAATATTGATAATAGTTATTTATTTCCACCTTCTGTGTAAATTACACTTTTCAGGTACCTAATATTGTAACAAAATAGGTAAATGACTTATTACAAGGTCTCTTCTGTGAGCTTTTAAAATATTACAAGTGTAAGCGCTGTAATAACTTATTTATTTCTAAACAGCGGTGTATTATGATATTTCAGCTGTGGCTGTATCATAATATCCCACTCATTTGCAAACACCAAGCGATTATTTATGTAAGAATGTGAAAGATGAAATAATTATAGATAATTACGAATGAGAAAAAGGAAGACTTCATTTATTGAAACATTGTTCCTATTCTTGTAAACATAAGACAAATTTAATTAGTTATTAGGTATAATCAAGGGCATAAATTTTTATATTTTTTCCTAATGGTACGGATAAATGAAAAATATATATTTTATTTTATTCAATTTTGAAGTTTTAAACTGTAATTATTAACTACATAGAAACAATTTTAAATAGAGGGTAATTAACTTTTTAAATCACTCTGTTACGCTTGAAGCTATCATTATTTGCTTAATTTCATCAAATGAATATGAATAAAATATTGTATAAACCACGTGAGATAAGAATGTTTATTCACTCGAAAAAATTATTCTATACTCGTCCTTCCGGCTCGGGGGCTAAACATTCATATTTATCTCACTTGGTATATAAATGACGTGTGTACATTTTAAGTAGGTATCACTGTTTTGATGGTATAGGTATTTGATAATTTGACATTTATTAGTATTAGATATTATGTAAACAATTTACTTTCATTGTAGAAGATTTGAAAAATATTATAATAATATAATATGGCAAAAAATGTTTGCTTCAAATACGATGCATTTTTTTGCGAATTTAAAAAAAATTCTTTTTGTTTTATGATTAGCACTTCGTACAGTGTAGCTATAACACTTACTTCGTTGTGCTACATATTTACCATTCTATTTTTACCACTCCAACTTTTACCGCAGCATTTTTACCACCATTCTTTTTTACCGCTATCCTGTTTTACCGTTGACCCATTTTTTACCACTCAATTTTTACCACTCCAACTTTTACCTCTGCATTTGTACCACTATACTTTTTACCGCTATTTCGTTTTACCACTAATACATTTTTACCACTCCGTTTCTACCATTACAACTTTTACCACCATACTTTTTTACCGCTATTCCGTTTTACCATTAATAGTTTGTGGGGCTATAGTACGGCTTTGTTAGTGTAGTAAATACCAAAACCGAGTTTGTGGGGCTTTAGTACGGTTTTGTTAGCTTTGTTAGTTTAGCAAATACCAAAACCGAGTTTGTGGGGCTCTAGTACGGTTTTGTTAGCTTTGTTAGTGTAGTAAATACCAAAACCGAGTTTGTGGGGCTCTAGTACGGTTTTATTAGCTTTGTTAGTGTAGTAAAAACAAAAACCGAGTTTGTGGTGCTCTAGTACGGTTTTGTTAGCTTTGTTAGTGTAGTAAATACCAAAACCGAGTTTGTGGGTTTTAGTACGGTTTTGTTAGCTTTGTTAAAAAAGAGACGGTGGTAAAAATGGATTGGTAAAAAAACACGTTGGTAAATATGTTAGTGGTAAAAATAGGGACGGTGGTAAAAATGGATTGGTAAAAGAATACGTTGGTAAATACGTTGGTGGTAAAAAAGAATTAGTGGTAAAAAGGGACGGTGGTAAAAAATGGATTGGTAAAAGTATAATGTTGGTAAAAAATGGATTGGTAAAAGAATTACGGTGGTAAAAAAGGACGGTGGTAAATAGGGATTGGTAAATATGGGGACGAATCCACTTACTTTTTTGTTCTAATTTTTTCAATAAATAAATATGTAAATTATGTATAAATTACCACATTAGTTTTTAAACACTGTAAACTATTTCTTTTAATCATACCTACATATTATATTATTCATACAAATTCCAAAGCATTTAGGAACGTATTTGAAACAAAAATAATATAAAAACTCATTTTAAAATTTTGGAAACGATGTGGGAAATTATCGTATAATTTTAATGTAAAAAGTCAATATCAAACAACATACACCACCTCTTTTATATGTACTCGAAGTTATGAAACATAAATAGAAAATAATTTATTTTTTTAACATTATTTATGTTTAATCAAAGTCTTGAACGAAATAAAATATCGATCTCTGGTTTTCTAAAACTCTGTGCTATTGAATGCTGTATGAGAACATAATTTGTATGTTTAGTTGACTCTAATAGTTATTTTAATTATTGGTACCTACTACTTTATTTTAATACTTTTGTTTCTGTTTTAGAAATTCTCGGATGGAATCTAAACAAATCTGGTGGCTTTCCATGTGAAAAATGCGATAAAGTTTATAAATTGCCTACCTCGTTAATGAATCATACAAAATATGAATGTGGAAAAACAGCTTCATTTCGATGCAATTTTTGTGGATATTTCTTTAAACAAAGAGGAAGTATGAAAAGACATATTGCTAGAAAACACAAGTATTTATAATACTTAATTAAGAGCCTAATGTAGTGAAGTTGCGCGCAGCAAAATATGCTATTGAATGGAGAATGAAATTGAGACTAATTTTGTTCGGATCGATTTAATTTTTTTTTCATTTAAAGATAAAGAAAGATGAACTCCACATCCGCTTAGTGTTGAAATTTTAATTTTATTTTTTGTTTCAATTTTACAATGTCATAAACTTGTCATAACTTGCCTAATTTCACATAACTGTTACTCAGTATATCAACAAATTTTGCAAATTTCAACACTAGACAGATCTAGATTGAACTTTTATCTTTCAAATGAACCCTTGTTTGTGATGATACGTTCAAATTTAGTACCAATTTTAATCCCTCTACGAGAGCGCGTTCCCTATTGCTGCCTTTGTTCGACACAATCTGTATAAATCTATTCTTTTCTCGCAGACAGCTACATTCGGGCCTTAAGTATATATTAGATACGAGAGTTCGAGAGTATTACACAAGAATTGTTAAAGAACAGTTTCACTTCAGAGTGTTATATCTTCTTTGTGTTAGTTTTATGGGGAATCTCCACTAGTTTTGTATGTACATTTAGTGAATTTAGTGAAACGATTGTTATTGTTACCTATTGTGAATTGTGACGTCATCGGTTGATTAGCTGATTGAACTGTATGTAGCCACTTTGTTGGGGAAATTAAATTGGATTTTAAATATTTTAAACATTTTATGTTTGCTTAGTGTTATTTTTAAAAGTTTCACTTTAGTTTTTTACTCGGTTTGTTATTTTCTTATACACAGTATAATGTAAGTCTAGGCTATAATGATGTCAGTGTGTGTGCATGGATGGATGGATGTGTGTCCGGATGATCAATAACTCATAAACGAGAAAAGATAAAATTATGAAACTTGATAGTTATAAAGTTTAGGCCCTAAATTAGAATCAATTTCATCTCCCCAATTAGAAAATATTTTTACTTTATTTTGTAGGAGTGGGTACTTATTTCTCCTAAGTAGAAAATATCACTGATCTGACAAAAGATATGAATGATGACGATTGACAAGCTACTTCAATACCGTAGCACGATGTTTGTAATGGTCACGTTTTTAATCCGATAATAGTCAAAATCTTGATATACGTCATAATTTGCTTTCATTTTTTGTTTCTGTGACAACTAGTGCCACGCCAGCGACAATTTGAAACTTTAAATGACTCTTTTTGCACAACCTTTCTGCATAAATTTCAGAGAAAACGATTGCCTTATTATAAAAATTATTATGAACATTATGCTTGTAATAACAGTTCATTTTATATAAAATTGATGCCTATTGCTTGTTTCTATTTGCAAAAAATAATGCAAAAAAATACTTAAAAATGACTATTAGAAATCGGTTTCGAGCGCGACCTTAAAGAATTATATCGCAACATCATGTTTATGACTGGTAATGTTCCTTCCTGAAGTGACTAATGTAGAATTAACGTAGTAATACACTTTTATTTTTTAATTTTCATAATTTTTCTAAGAAATGTTTTTAAAAAGTTGTTATTTTAACTCGATGCATAAATGAATATAAATAGTTATTAATAATTTTGTAATGTTTCGAACACACTGTGTATTATTTGTCAATAAAATCGTTCTAAATACAACTTGTTCCTTTATTATAATATAAGTACTAGCTGAGTTAGGTAGCGTCCGTTCCAGCTAAGAAATCGTTGCGTCATCAGAGGGATGCGCGAAGTAGTGACGTCGCACCAGTAACGTGCGTATTTTATTTAGGTTAGGTTACCTATATTATTTTTTTAATCCAGTTTCTGCTTCTTCTTGCATAAATTTTCGCAGATCATTTACTATATCACGAGCAGTATCAAATGTTACTAGCCTAACATATTTATCATGGATTTAAATTAGATTTTCTTCAAATTAAAAAGTATGATCAACAGAGAAATATTGTAACTAACTCATATGTTCGCTTCTCTCACGCGTTAAAATGTTTCAATTATTAATCGCCCTCATTAACACACTCAGATAGTTAAATAACTATATATATATATATATATATATATATATATATATATATATATATATATATATATACAGGGTGTTCATTTTAAGTGGCGCACCATTGTAACTCGAGAACTATAAGAGCTACGAAGTTGGTTAAATTAGCAAACAATTTCTATTTTATATGACTACTTTAATGAACGAAACAAAAAAAATTTTAGACCCGTGGTTCTGAAACTACGGGGTGCAACTTTCTTATTTCAAATGGGGACCTATTTTTTTTTATTTGCTTATTCGATTCAGTATTTTTTTCTGAAATCAACGAGATATTAGTTTTATACCCTTGCATAACAAAAACATAAGAAAAGCGCTATGGTAATTTAATTAAAATCTAATTTTAGTTAGTGTCATGGAAGAAAAAAATTGAATATTTTGTTTCATATTAATTGTTTGTGAAAAATATGTTAGTATACTACATTGATCAGACCAAATAAGGTCGAAACACGTGTCCGTAGTTACCGCCACCTTATACCCTACTGAGTAACTTTAGTACCCTGAGCTCATACACTCAGTTGCGGTCCTGATCTCCTGATTAAAATCAAAGCATCTTTTTCATTAACAAATAACAATTAATATGAAACAAATATTCAATTGTTTTCTTCCATAGCACTCTTGTAACAATTAGATTTTAATTATATTATCATAATTTTCAATAGCGTTTTTCTCATGTTTTTGTTATGCCAGGATATGTAACTAATATCTCGTTGAATTCAGAAAAAAATACTGAATCGAATAAGCGAATAAAAAATTAGGTCCTCATTTGAAATAAGAAAGTTGCACCCCAGTAGTTTGAGAACCACTGGTTTAAAAAAATATTTGTTTCATTCATTAAAGTAGTCATATAAAATAGAAATTGTTTGCTAATTTAACCAACTTCGTAGCTCTTATACTTCTGGAGATAGCAATGGTGCGCCACTTAAAATGAACACCCTGTATATATATACAAAACCTAAAAATAAATATAATAGCTGAAAATAAGCTTGAAATTTTAAAATAAGCACAAAATTCGGAAAAAAGCAAAATAAGCATAAAAAACTATGTGCCAAATTTTCACATTTTACACAATTCGTGGAAATTTCACAAATTTCTCTTGATGCTTTTAATATTAATCGTAAGCAAAATGCTTACAAATCCGGTCTCTAATAATGATCTATACTTCTTTTTTTAAGAAGGCAGCACTTTGTAAACTTTGGTCAATCGCAATAAATTCACATAACATAAAATAATTCTCTTAGATGTTATAAACTGCTGTCGAGAGCATTTCAGTAAAATTATCGTTTAGAAAATGTATAACCAGTATTCCAATTCTTATTGTCTTCTTAAAAAAAGTGAAGTATATGCGTTTGGTTTTGTTTCTGTCTCTATTCTCTAATAATATTGATAATAGTTATTTCGAGTTATTTATTTCCACCTTCTGTGTAAATTACACTTTTCAGGTACCTAATATGGTAACTAAATAGGTAAATGACTTATTACAAGGTCTCTTCTGTGAGCTTTTAAAATATTACAAGTGTAAGCGCTGTAATAACTTATTTATTTCTATACAGCGGTGTATTATGATATTTCAGCTGTGGCTGTATTAGGCTAGGCATATTAGTAAAAATATTGGGTCTCAGAGGAAAGTTTTGATATAGTTTTGATTTTTTCACCGTTTATGTTTTTTGGGTCACTGAATTCGAATTTGATGTTTGCGGGCAAAAATTTTGCCCGGAACTTTGTTTTTTGGGCACTTTTTGATCAAATTTTGGCACTTTTTTCAGTTTTTGGCTTATATCTCAGAAAGGAAGCGTTTTTTCGAAAAGTCTATTCTATACAAAATTAAAGTAGACAAAATTTCCTACATTTTTCATATATATGGTTTTTTCCAAGACTAACCGTTTCGCCGCTAGAGCGCGCCCAAAAGAGCCATATTTCCATATCTAGTGAAATTCACCGTTTACGCAGAAATCGCCCTTGCTGTGATACTTAACTGTTGTAACAATTTAGTCTAAAAGTGCTCAAAACAAAGTTTTGGGCAAAATTTTTGCCCACAAACTTCAAATTCGTGTTCAGAGACCCAAAAATCAATTTTTTAGCTAATATGCCTAGCCTATACCTGGAAGTAATTCCCTAAAAGATGATACTTTGCATATATGTAGTACTAGTACCTACCCAGTAACAACATATAAAAAATCAACATTCATGCATGTTGTGCTACGGCCGCCATCTTGGAAAATGGCGACCGATTTTCATTTCTTTTATTTTAGTGTTTTTAAATTCTTCTGTGTTTAATCAACTCTAATTTCTAACCGGATAAAGATATTGACTTTTGGTTTGGGCATTGGATTTCTCAGGCATTTTTATATAAGATACATTGTACTATTTTTGAAGGGCCTTTTATAAGCCGAAATTTAATGATTTTCTCCAAGAGAAAATTATAAAATTTTAGAATTCTTATTCTCTTGGAGAAAATGATTAAATTTCGGCTTATTAAAGGTCCTTCAAAAAATACAGTACAATGTATCTTTCATAAAAATGTCTGAGGAATCCAATGTCGAAAACCGGAAGTCGATATCTTGATCCATTCAGAAATTAAATTAGATTAAACACAAGAAAATTTTAAAATTTTACAAGTTTCTCTAGGAGAAAATAATTAAATTTCAGATTATTAAAGGCGTCTAAAAAAATAGTACAATGTATCTTACATAAGATTGTCCAAGGAAGCCAATGCTGCAAACCGGAAGTCGATATCTTTATCCGTTCAGTAAGTAGAGTTGATTAAACACAAAAAATATTTAAAATTCTGAAATTTTGCAATTTTCACTTGAAGGTAATAATTAAATTTTGGGTTATCAAAGGCCTTATAAAAAAATTTAATATAATGTATCTAACGTAAAATTTACTAAGGAATCCATCGCTGCAAACCGGAAGTCAATATCTTTATCCGCTCAGAAAGTAGAGTTGATTAAACACAAAAAATATTTAAAATTCTGAAATTTTGCAATTTTTCACTTAAAGGTAATAACTAAATTTTGGGTTATCAAAGGCCTCATAAAAAAATTAATATAATGTATCTAACGTAAAATTTACTAAGGAATCCAACGCCGCAAACCGGAAGTCAATATCTTTATCCGTTTAGAAATTAGACGTGATTAAACACACAAAAATTTTAAAATACTAAAATTTCTTTAATTTCACTAGATATGGAAATATGGCCCCATTTGGGCGCGCCCAAGGGGCGAAACGGTTAGTCTTGGAAAAAAACCTTATATATGACATATGTAGGAAATTTTGTCTACTTTAATTTTGTATAGAATGGTCTTGTCGAAAAAACGCTTCCTTTTTGAGATATAGGCCAAAAACTGAAAAAAGTGCCAAAAAACAAAGTTTCGGGCAAAATTTTTGCCCGCAAACTTCAAATTCGTGTTCAGTGACCCAAAAAACATAAAGGGTGAAAAAATCAAAACTATATCAAAACTTTCCTCTGAGAATCCTAATATGCCTAGCCTATATCTAATCTTCCCACTCATTTTAAAACACCAAGCGATTATTTATGTAAGAATTTGAAAGATGAAATAATTATAGATAATTACGAAAGAGAAAAAGGAATACTTAATTTATTGAAACATTGTTCCTATTCTTGTAAACATAAGACAAAATTTAATTAGTCATAGGTATAATCAAGGGCATAAATTTTTTATATTTTTTCCGAATTTTTTCTGAATGTTACGGATAAATGAAAAATATATATTTTATTTTATTCAATTTTGAAGTTTTAAACTGCAATTATTAACTACATAGAAACAACTTTAAATAGAGGGTAATTAACTTTTTTAAATCACTCTGTTACGTTTTAGGCTATCATTATTAGCTTAATTTCATCAAATTAATATGAATAAAATATTGTATAAACCACATGAGATAAGAATGTTTATTCACTCGAAAAAATTATTCTATACTTGTCCTTCCGGCTCGGGAGCTAATCATTCATATTTATCTCACTTGGTATATAAATGAAGTGCGTACATTTTAAGTAGGTATTATTGTTTTGATGGAATATTTGATAATTTGACATTTATTAGTATTATATATTATGTAAATAATTTACTTTCATTGTAGAAGATTTGAAAAATATTATAATAATATAATATGGCAAAAAATGTTTGCTTCAAATACGGTGCATTTTTGGCGAATTTTTGAAAAATTCTTTTTGTTTCATGATAGTACGGGAGCATAGGACAGAAAAACATGCTTCCGTGGCGGTTTTCGTGCCGAAATTGCGAAAGTAGTCTTGTTCGGTCACAAACTACCAATAGATTAATAATTTCCATGGTGTCATTCCATGTTCTAATGCAGACAGATTTGGTGACGTGTTAAAGATGGCGGACATGAAGAATGTGTAAAACTTTTATTTTTCATCCGATTTTAGCGTTACACGGCTCATTCGATAGAGAATTTTTTAAGGAGGTTGTTAGAAATTTCTTCGTAAAGATATTTTCCCCTATGCTTTACTATTAAAGCCCCCTAAAATAGAGTACAGAGCTTAAATAGGGGTCCCCTGCAATTTATGTTCCTTCTTACATATATGTTAATTTTAAAAAATTCCATCAGCCCTTCAACCACCAAATCCGCCATGGGTATAATGCAGACATGAAAAATCTGCAAAAATCTATAAAATTTCGACATTTATCCAATTATTTTACTTTACGAAGAAATTTCTAACAACCTCCTTGTAGAGCAAAAAATTCTCTATCGAATGAGCCGTGTAACGCTAAAATCGGATGAAAAATAAAAGTTTTACACATTCTTCATGTCCGCCATCTTTAACACGTCACCAAATCTGTCTGCATTGGAACATGGAATGACACCATGGAAATCATTAATCTATAGGTAGTTTGTGAACGAACAAGACCACTTCCGCTATTTCGGCACGAAAACCGCCACGGAATACCTTGTGCTCCCCTACTATGATCAGCACTTCGTACAGTAGGTATAGCTATACCACTTACTTTTTTGTTTTAAGTTGTGGAACACCTGTATTTTAAAATTGTTTTCAATAAATAAATTTGTAAATTATGTATAAATTACCACATTAGTTTTTAAACACTGTAAACTATTTCTTTTCTAATCATACCTACATATTATATTATTCATACAAATTCCAAAGCATTTAGGAACGTATTTGAAACAAAAATAATATAAAACCTCATTTTAAAATTTTGGAAACGAAGTAGGTAATTATCGTATAATTTCTTATCATTAATATTATATTCAATTTTCATGTCATTAATTCATAAAAACAGTTTGTAGGTAATTATGTAAAAAGTCAATATCAAACAACATACACCTTTAACGTATGTACTCGAAGTTATGAAACAGAAAAAGAATTTATTTTTTTAACATTATTTATGTTTAATCAAATGTAAGTCTTGAACGAAATAATATCGATCTCTGGTTTTCTAAAACTCAGTGTATTGAATGCTGTATGAGAACATAATTTGTATGTTTAGTTGACTCTAATAGTTATTTTAATTATTGGTACCTACTACTTTATTTTAATACTTTTGTTTCTGTTTTAGAAATTCTCGGATGGAATCTAAACAAATCTGGTGGCTTTCCATGTGAAAAATGCGATAAAGTTTATAAATTGCCTACCTCGTTAATGAATCATACAAAATATGAATGTGGAAAAACAGCTTCATTTCGATGCAATTTTTGTGGATATTTCTTTAAACTAAAAGGAAGTATGAAAAGACATATTGCTAGAAAACACAAGTTTTTATAATATTTAATTATATATTAGATACGAGAGCTCGAATTGTTAAAGAACAGTGTTATATCTTCTTTGTGGTAGTTTTATGAGAAATCTCCATAGTTTTGTATGTACATTTAGCGAATCAAACGATTGTTATTGTTACCCATTGTGAATTGTGACGTCATCGGTTGATTCGCTGATTGAACTGTATGTAGCCACTTTGTTGGGGAAATTAAATTGGATTTTAAATATTTTAAACATTTTATGTTTGCTTAGTGTTATTTTTCAAAGTTTCACTTTAGTTTTTACTCGGTTTGTTATTTTCTTATACACTGTATAATGTAAGTCTAGGGTATACCTACCTAATGATGTCTGTGTGTGTGCATGAATGGATGGATGTGTGTCCGGATGTTCAATAACTCATAAACGAGAAAAGATAAAATTATGAAACTTGATATTTATCAAGTATTTTTACTTATTTATTTTGTAGGATTGGGTACCTACTTATTTCTCCTAAGTAGAAAACATCACTGATCTGACAAAAGATATGAATGATGACGATTGACGAGCTACGATACTTCAATACCGTAGCACGATGTTTGTATTGGTTACGTTTTTAATCCGATAATAGTCAAAATCTTGATATACGTCATAATTTGCTTTCATTTTTTTTCTGTGACAACTAGTGCCACGCCAGCGACAATTTGAAACTTTAAATGACTCTTTTTGCACAACCTTTCTGCATAAATTTCAGAGAAAACGATTGCCTTATTATAAAAATTATTATAAACATTATGCTTGTAATAACAGTTCATTTTATATAAAATTCATGCCTATTGCTTGTTTCTATTTGCAGAAATTTATGCAGATAAAATACTTAAAAATGACTATCAGAAATCGGTTTCGAGTGCGACCTTAAGGCGGGAATGTAGCTGTATGAGAAAGAGGTAAAACAGTGCTCTACGGTTTGTATAATATTGAATCTAATATTAACGTAAGATCATTGAATTTTTTTACGACAATATTTAATATTCATTCTACAGTGCGACGCATCGATTTTTGCAATTTTTTTCATAGTATTCTTTTTAAAAAATGCCGAATAAAGAGAAAAATACTACTTTTACATGTTTAATTTAGGGCATTTTAAATACAAAATCTATTAAAATTCATGCGTCGCACTGTAGGTAATATGTTATACAGTACTCGTATATAAATAACGCGTTTGATTATATCTTTTGTCTTATAAATACATTATCATACAAATACGATCCCACTTTTAGAGCGCGTTCGCTATTGCTGCCTTTGTTCGACACACTAAATCTGTATATATCTCTCCTTTTTCTCGACGAAATCGTGGATAGCTACATTCCGGCCTTAAAGAATGGGGGTTTTCAAGCCTACGGCTTTTAAAGAAATACTTATTGGATATCAATTTTCATCATATATAAGTTATAGGAAAGTGATAATAATTGTTAATTTTGATAGATTTATTACCACTTTATCGAAATGAAAATGTAAGTCATTGAAATGCGCCATGTGTGACGTAGCCAACATTGATATCAAAACGAGTTGGTTCGTGTTTTGTCGTTGATTTTTCGATTTTTGACACGTTCGCCAACGTTCACGGGTTCACGTTGTCGAGTTTGGTTAGTTTATTGAAGAATTTTTGTGTTGGTTTTAATCGAAATCGAATTACCTCACGTTGTTTCATAAAACAGTTTGGTTATGTTTTTCTGTAAAAGTTGACAAGATGTTGAATGTGTAAGGTAAGACCTACGTATCGGTCCTTGTCAGCGCGTTGAACGTATGTTCTTGGTGACGTCACACTGTTACAGGCGGCATCGATTTTCGCGGCACTTATTTTTTTTAAACTTTCTGAATTTTTTTCTGGCTTATTAGCAACTTTTAAGCGAAAAGAAAAAATACGGGTTTTATATTTTAATGTATAGATTAACATATCAAAAAACAAAAAAATCGTGAAAACCCCCATTATAAAACGTCGTATTTTCACATCTTACATGGCATAAAGAAAAAAATCAAAATATAATACCTACCTAATATAAACGTAAAACCATTGACTAAACAGAGTATTATTTAGTCAATGGTTAAACTATATTATCCAAATAATTTATGCGGGTAGATATATCCAGATTTTGATTTATAACAACAACAACAGTTTTATGAGAGTGATGATCTGATGATATCGCAACATCATGTTTATGACTGGTAATGTTCCTTCCTGAAGTGACTAATGTAGAATTAACGTAGTAATATACTTTTATTTTTTAATTTTCATAATTTTTCTAAGAAATGATTTTAAAAAGTTGTTATTTTAACTTGATGCATAAGTGAATATAAGTATCAGTAATTATTAATAATTTTGTAATGTTTCGAACACACCGTGTATTATTTGTTAATAAAATCGTTCTAATACAAATTGTTCCTTTATTATAATATAAGTACTAGCTGTGTTACGTAGAGTCCGTTCCAGCTAAGAAAAGACTCGTTGCGTCATCAGATGTTAATGATTAATACGAATTTATATGTATTTGTAATAATTTATTTAGTTAGTGTGAACAAAACTTTATACCAACGTAACGCATGCGCAGTATGTATGTTAGTGTAGCATAGAATGTCAAAGTTGTATGCACATGTGTGCTGTTGTGTTGAAGATTAGAAGTAAAAGTATAGCAATTAAAAGCAACAAAGTGCATTTATTCAAAACCTAAACTACAGTCCACTGCAAGCATAATTCAATACATAAATGTTGGTCAATTCGACCGGATTACAGTAAAATCAGTGAAAACTTAGTACATAACCAATAATTAGAAGCAGACGTAAACAACCTTGAAGCAACCAATCAGCAAGCCGCAACTCAGAGATTACCAACAGAGCGGCACACGTGAACCGAGACAGGACTCAGCAGACTGACAACAGAGGGCAGCAGCGGGCACTTTTCACACAACACAACAGTGAGTTGCAGGGTGACACGAACGATACAGCGAGGCGGCACAGCATTTTATTTGTCAGGTCAGATGCATGTTTTCCCATTCCAAATCAAATAACTTTTAAAGTCAATCTTCAATTGAATATTTACCCTTTGTTAGTATTGTCATACATACTAAAAATGGCTAGCAAGTTAACGCATCTCTTCCGTCAAAGAGAATCATACAATTTGCGTTTAAACAGCTTCTCAAACTATTTACAAGAAATTGGAGAGTAAATCGTAGTACAACATACACTAACAGAGTTTAGAGTTAAAACAACGAATGCTCAAAATCGAATTACTGGCTTCAGAGTTCGACAAAATACAAGAAGAAATTGAAATGTCAGTCAAACGTAAGGATCTTGATGAGAAACATGCAGAAAGAACAGCTTTCGACAAAACATATTACGCGTTGCATGCAGAAGCTGAGGAGATTATTAATACACATGAAATTACAAATGCGAACGTAAACAATGTTGCACAACCGACACTGTCCTTGATAGTAGAAACAATGTAAACTCCCCACAAGTAAATTTATCGGTCATTAAATTACCACAATTTAGCGGAGCTTATGAAGAATGGACGCCTTTCTTTGACATATTTAAGTCATTAATACACACAAATGACACATTACCGAACATAAGGAAATTTCATTACTTGCGAAGTAGTCTTCAAGGAGAAGCATTATAAGTAATACAGGGTTTAGAATTATCAGCTATAAACTACGAAGCAGCATGGTCGTTACTACAAAAACGTTACCATAACAAGATACTCATGATCCATAACCACATCAAGGCGATAACCGAGTTTGAAAAAATGACAAAGGAATCATATAGTTCTTTGAGAAAATTGTTAGACACCATTCAAACTCACACAAGAGTTTTAAAATGCTTAGGAGAACCTGTTGACAGTTGGGATAGCTTATTAATTTATGTTATCACAGAAAAGTTTGACAACAATACAGCCAAAGAGTGGGAAAAAGAAGTGATTAAATCAGAAAACATGCCAAAGATTTCCGCATTAACAGAATTTTTAGAAATAAGATGCAATCTGCTGGAAAGGGTTAACAAGCAAATCAATTCATCTAGTCAAGCACCAAGCACAGGATTCAAGAAAATAAGTACTAACAACAAACATGCGGTACATTTTTCTTCTGAATCAAACAAGCCAGCAAATTGTAAATGTTGCAATTCACATCATCCACTATTCTATTGCCAAGAGTTTCTGAAGAGAAACATTGAAGATAGAACAGAATTTGTAAAAAATAACAAATTATGTTACAACTGTCTACGTGAAGGACACGGAGTAGCAAAATGCAAAGCACGGCATTGTACAAAATGTAACAACGCACATAATACTTTGTTGCATAAAGAACAAGAAACAAAGCAAGAACTAAGTCAAGAAAATGAGACAATCAAGACAGCAACAGCAAATTCAACTAAGATACATTCACAAATACTTTTAGCTACAGCAATAGTCAAAATAAAAGACAAAAATGGAAGGTGGCAGTTTGGAAGATCACCCTAGACAGTGAATCCCAATCCAACTTTATGACAACATCATGCTTATAGGAGCAGAGATATATTTTGAGATAGTGGCACAAGAGTGAATCAATCTAGGAAAAAATCTACCAATATTACTCAAGACAACATTAGGATGGATCGTATCAGGACCAGTGTCAAATAAAGAAAGTGTGTTGCAAACACAATTATATCACACGATAATAAGAAAGTCTCTAGAAGATACTGTAGAGTGTTTCTGGAAAATCGAAGAATTACCAGTAAAGCAACATTTATCAACAGAGGAAATGTTGTGTGAAGAAGTATTTGACAAGACACACACATGCGCAGAGCATGGAAATTTCGTAATTAAATTACCATTCAAACATGGTGAACCAGAATTAGGAGATTCATATACAGGAGTACACAAGCGTTTTATTCAACTAGAAAGAAGATTAAAATTAAACCCATTATTGAAATTACAATATGATGCATTCATGCAAGAATACCAAGAACTTGGACACATGGAAGAAGATCCAAATGATAACAGAAGGATATTATCTACCGCATCATGCAATATTTAAGTCATCGAGTTTATCAACGAAAATACGAGTAGTATTCGATGGCTCGGCGAAAACATCAAATGGCAACTCATTGAATGACCAGCTCATGGTTGGTCCGACTATACAAGAAAATCTGTTTTCGATACTAATCAACTTCAGGATGCACAACATAGTTATGACGACAGACATCGAAAAGATGTATCGGCAGATACAAGTTGACGAAACCGACTACAAGTACCAAAAAATATTATGGCGTACGAATGAACAAGAACCAATTCAAACATAAATAAAAAACCGTAACATATGGTACAGCATGTGCACCATACCTTGCCATAAGAAGTTTACAACAAATTGCAGTTGAAGCAAGAGAAAAACATCCAAAGGCATCAATAGTCATAACGAAAAATTTCTATGTTGAGGACTTTTTAACAGGAGTTAAGAGTGTTTATGAAGCAAACAAATTAAAACAAGAATTAACAGATTTGTTGAAACAATATGGATTTCATCTAAGAAAATGATTGTCAAATAACTCAAGCTTAACTTTTGGATTAATACGAATTTATATGTATTTGTAATAATTTATTTAGTTAGTGTGAACAAAACTTTATGTTTATACCAACGTAACGCAGGCGCAGTATGTATGTTAGTGTAGCATAGAATGTCAAAGTTGTATGCACATGTGTGCTGTTGTGTTGAAGATTAGAAGTAAAAGTATAGCAATTAAAAGCAACAAAGTGCATTTATTCAAAACCTAAACTACAGTCCACTGCAAGCATAATTCAATACATCAGGAATGCGCGAAGTAGTGACGTCGCACCAGTAACGTGCATATTTTATTTAGGTTAGGTTACCTATATTATTTCAATAGGACTTTTAATCCAGTTTCTGCTTCTTCTTGCATAAATTTTCGCATATTATTTACTATTTCACGAGCCTGACTATAAACTACCATTCCCAGTACAACAAATTTTTTTTACATTGTAAAAATGTTCGATTTTAGTTAAAGTAGTTATCTACGCCACTGAACTGGTCGTTTCGGTATGAGCTGGTATGGCAACGGCTTACTGGACGAGATTCAGTTTCTGCGCATATGACTGTACCTACTCGAAAAGAAAGAATTTTAATTTTTTCTTTATTATAACTCCCACCCCATTTGGTTCGATCGAATTTATAAATACCTATCTTAATATTTGATTCTAGTCAAAAGAGACGTGCATGTAAAATTTCATGCGGATCGGACAAATGATCTAGATTTTTAATCCTCGTCCTTAATGAGCCGATAGAATTTAAACATATCTTAAAATATGACTGTGATCAAAAGAGCCCTGCATGCAAAATTTTATGATGATCGGACAAACGGTATAATATCTACTTAGATGTTTAACTTCCAACTCCCACCTCTAATGTTAAACGGGTTAATAATCCGATCGAATTCAAACATAGAAACATACCTTATCGGACAATCTTGGTGTTTGTGTTATAAGTAGGTACATCTATAAAGAGTTACGTTGCGAAAATACAAAAATTGCGTCCACTAGAGCGATTTTTAAATTTCATCCCCAACCAAAAGAGACCTGAGCATGCGAAATTTGAAGAGGATCGGACAAATGGTCTAGATGTAGATTTAAAAAAAGATAAACATACAGACAAACATTCAGCTTTAAGCTAAGTTCAGCCCTACCCAATTATAAGTATAAGTGGCTAATTTAATCAACCAGTCCTCAACGTTGCACTTAGACTTATAAATTGGGTAGGCTTATCCATTTACCTCATTATATTTAAACCAATTAAAATGCAGTATTTTTCACAAAAACCTAGAAACTATCATATAAACAACTATTCCAGTGCATATATATTTGAATATTGACATACTAGTCCATGAGCCAATTGGGGTGGCAAATGTTGACTATGATTTTTTTGTTCAGTTTTGTGTGTAGACCAAGAATAAATGTGATAGCAATGTCTAAGTAGTAGCTTTATGGCACAAAATAACGATTTTTATAGTAAATAGTGATTTTTAATCATCAAATTATAAAAAGGTACCAATCAAGGTGGCACATGCTATCAATGTTTTTATTTTTCAGTTTTGTGTTTAGTTCAAGAAAATATATGATAGCACGGACTATGGAGTAGCTTTTTGCAGAAAAAAACAATTTAAAAAAATCTGACGTGGCCGTTACAATACCTCTCGCCTTGACATTGAAGTATTATTATTTAACTTCGTATTTAACCAAATATTAAGCTTTAATTAGGTAATAAATTATATATTTCACAAATCTAATCAGCTCTTAGTTTAATATATAATTTTATTTTATAAATACCATATTTACATAATACTATGTCCAGTTAATATCTATACTATATCCAACATTTCAAAATTCTACACCACACTCTACACATGCCCTACACCACAGAGAAAGCTCCTTGCCACAGACATCTGTTTATCTGTCACATTGACAATTTTATTTTTGTTTTAAATTTTATTTTTATTTCGGGATTCACAAATCGTGGTAGGTAAAATTATATATTAAAAAAAATTATATTTCTTTATTGGTTAAAGATATAGAAACAAGTAAGATTAAATATTGTACAATGTAATTTCTTCTTTCATGTGTGGTATGTCAAATTGTAACAATCGCATTATTTTATACAATTTTTGCAAAAAATGTTATAGTGCTACAAGAAAAGTACCATTTCCGGTTGGTGGATTTTTACCAAAATCTTTTCAGCTCTTCATTAACATATATAAATGTATAATGCAAAATATTATAATTTTATGTTCAGTAGAATTTGAGATAATGAACCGGGACGAAAGGCTATAGTAGGCGTACATACAGACTTTCATACACACACACAGACACACACACAGACACACACACAGACATCATCGTGAAAATAGTCAAAATAGGTTCTAAAGGTGCTAAAACGTGCTAATTGACAAAAATCTCGACATCGAATTTTTTCACGATCCCTATACCTCTCTATGCGAGAGGTAAAAAGAAAGAAATTTTAGTATTTTTAAATTTTTGTGTTTAATCAACTCTAATTTCTAAACGAATAAAGATATCGACTTCCGGTTTGCAGCGTTGAATTCCTCAGTAAATTTTGCGTAAGATACATTATATTAAATTTTTTGATATTATTTTTTTATTTTTCACTAAATGTCAAAATATTTAAAATTAATTTAAAAATTATGCTAGTAAATAAATGATGTATAGGTTTATCCACTGTAGAAATTATAGGAAAAACAGCTATTTGGCAGGCAGTCGGTGAATAAATAAATTACTCACTTATTTTGTATATTTGCATAACGTTTCGACCTTAATTAGGTCATCCTCAGATGCTGATACAGTATAAACATAAGAATATTGTGATATAATAAAAACAGTTACAAAAATGATGAAAAAATACATAATTTGAACAAAACGCATACACGTGTTGAACAACGGAAACACATTACTAGCTGACGGCGACAGAGTCAGCGCAAGCGCAGATAACATGTAAACTGTAACACTTATGTAAATAATATTATAGTACTATTTTTTTTAATTGACTACTAAACACTGGTTTAGTTTATATTTATTGTTATTATTTACATAAGTGGTATATATTCGGATGATACAAAAATTCAGAAAAAACGGTGGATATAGTTTGTTTAATAGACGGTTAGAGATACTAACATTTAAAGTTTAACTTTGCGATTAAAAAAGCATAACACACAAAAGACGAAAATGACAAAACAATTATACTATAAATAGTACTTTAGTAGGTACCTACTATTCTCTTAATTTATTATGTTTTGCGTTGATCGTTTTTATTAATTATTAGCATCTAAAAAATCATACATTAATGACTTCTATTAATGCATGATTTTTATTAATCAACGATTTTTTGAATGCGTTCAATACACGTACTATAATATAATATTGATTTTGACAGTTCTAGCTAAATAATATTCTCATAATATTGTTGCTCAGCAGTATCAAATGTTACTAACCTAACATATGTATCATGGATTTAAATTAAATTTTCTTCAAATTAAAAAGTATGATCAACAGAAAAATATTATAACTAACTCATGTGTTTATAGGCGATTAATAATTTCTACAATTATCGCGTTCAATTCTCTCACGCGTTAAAATATTTCAATTATTAATCGCCCTCATTAACACACTAGATTAGATAGTTAAATAACTATTTCATTGTTAATTGTTAATTAACTATTATGTACCTATATTATAGTTAAGTATACTTTAATAATTGCAAATAAAAATAAGACATGCAAATTATAGAAAATGTTAGCATATGTACATTATAGAAAATAAAGCTAAATGCTAAAAATAAACAAGTCTATGGTTAATTTAAATAAAATATATTACCTACATGCTATCTAACCTAGAAAGTTGCATTAACTTAGTTTAAACCCAAATTACGTTGATTCTCTTTAATCCTTTAATGATTCACTAACAAAATATAATTTTGTTTTAGCATCACGAAGAAAAAGATACAACAGAAAAGCTGGCATATTCCCATGTAACAATTGTACTAAAATTTATAAATGGCACGCGTCGTTATTCACGCACCAGAAATACGAATGTGGAAAGGAAGCTTCATTTAAATGTTCTCATTGTAACTATACGTCTAATATCAAAGGAAATATGAGAAGACATATTTATACTAAGCACAAAAATAAATAAGCTATTATATTAGTGAAATTATTCAGTTGGTTTATTGTACTAAATGTGAAACGTTCCAGCAATATAGCAAAAATGTTTCTTATGAGTTATGAAAATCTTGTTGAATTTCAGCAATCCAGAAGATTTATTTTCATAGAGGTCCATTTGTTTTACTTAAGAGACTCGACTACCTTTCTTCGAATTCCTAGAATACCTACTCTCAATATTACTTTTTTTTTCTATTTCACTATCTTCCCCACAATACGGCTGCCCGAAACCAGCCCGAAACTCGTACTTTCCCGCATCCTAGCTATGCAATGTTATTTTGAAGTTGAAAAATACTGTAAATATGGCTCCAGATTCCCATAATATCTTCTGTATTTTTTAAAGAATTTAAGTGAAACAAAAATTATTCGAAAAAGGAAGCTTAGCTGCATGCTTCTTGCAAAAAACGTAATTCAAATTCCTAGGCCAAAGACATAAAATAAAAATATAGAAGCATTAAGACATCCTTTATTAATACACTCATGTAAAAGTATCATATATTTGAATTATAATTAAAGTAAACGTGGGAGGCGTATACCGCTGTAACGCTGTAAAATTTTAGGGTAGACGAACACCTTAAATTATTTGTGTAAAGCAAAATACATGATTTAAGTAAATAATCCTCATTTTACATTAAACTTATCATTTTAAAAATATCTTTATAATATTGGTTTTTTCAGGTTTACAGTACCCCTGCCATTTCCTCTCCCAAACATCAAGTAGTGTAGAAAGACCAAGACGAGGACGTCCACCAAAAATGAGGAAAGAGTTACAAGCATTATCGACATTTGAGAGCACATGAGAAATATGAATGTGGTGTTCCGCCTCAGTTTCAATGTCATTATTGTCGCAGAATGTTTAATCAGAAAAGCAGTCTTACATTCCATATGAAGCACAATAGCATTTTTTAGTCTAATAGTGAAGAAAATTAAATATTAATAATCCAAATTATAGTCCATAGCCATTACTCATTAGAGACATAACAAAAGTTTGTTGGTGCAAAATTTTGATGAGTTTTGAGAAACTTAGTAGCAGAGCTGGGAAAGTACCGGCTTGAAATTGCCTACTTAAGTAGTAAGTACAAGTACTGGCAACGGAGTACTTGCAATCAAGTACTAAGTACTAGCTTTTTGAAAGTACTCAATCTTAAGTACATGTGCTCAATAAAAGTACCTACTTAAGCATTTTTTAAGTACACTACAACTACAAAGTGAAAAAGAGAATCTTCTTCGAAGGTATTGCACAGTGTATAGATTGTGTCCGATGAAAATGTGTAAGTGGTGCCACTGACGTATATTCGAGCGTTATTTGTTCTAGCGAGACGAAGTTGACTGACCAATCTTAGCGACCTAAGTGGGATATTACTTGAAAGGTAGTGGTAACTTGTTACAAATATTTTGTATTCGCTATTATAATGCGAATCAATTATTCTTTGAGAATCCTCTTTATACAACACTATAGAAATTGTTATAATTATATTGTTAATTTCCGCTTTAAGCTCAATGGGACTTTGATTTTCTCAAATCCAATCAAATTTCGCTTTTTGTAATGCTGTTTGCAGTGTTCTGACCCAATTATATTTGCACTGCTTTTTAACTTCAAATTGTGATTTCTTATTGAGTGATACCAATTCTTATTGTAACAAAGTTTTGAGTATCTGGTTTCAGACATTAACAATAATTTGTGTCACCATGTTAGCATGCTTTTGAGGATTAAATTTCTGTTTTAATTACACCTGCTTCTCTTCTTATAAAGGTAATACGGGTTAGTTTTTTGCCAGCAGAAAATTGATTTGAAATATCGCGTTTGACATTTTTGGCCAGTATATCATTTTTCCTTAGTATGTCATTTTTGGCACATTTCCCCTGTTATTTTGAAACTTTAAAAAATTGTATTAAATGTAATATAGTTAAAATCGAAGAAATATTTCACTTATGTATTTCTTATTTGTAGGTCAAAGCTTTGTGTTAGTTTAGTGTAAAATAATATTGTATTTATATTTCCTTCCGACGCAATTTGTACAATTCGAATTCGCGTTAAATAGTGCAAAGTACCTATAATCGTTTCCTCTCTTACATAAAGCCCTATTTACACATGGACACATAGAAGACATACCCACACGCAACTGTAAAAAATACTGTGTGTGTTGCTTGTGAAATAGAGGAGCCGCTTTTTTGTGGCTTTTGTGTAAGTAAAGAAAAAATCAATTTTGAGGCCACAAACGTTCCACACGTTCTTCATTTTGCTTTTGTTGCCTGTGTGTCGCATGTGTATGTCTTTTGTGTGTCCATGTGTGAACAGGGCTTGAAGAGAGAATACGAGTAGGTATGTTCTTACTGGTTTACATTGTTAATTGTTACGATTTTTGTTTCAGATTTTAATATCCGTCAAAATAAAGTACTCCCAGGATCATTTCCGTGTCCCCGTTGTGGCAAAATTTACAAATGGTACGGATCTTTACGGAAGCATATAAACCACGAATGTAACAAGGCACCTCAATTCCAATGTGAAACTTGCTTACAACTTTTTACCCAGAAGGGCAGTTTGGGAAAACATCGTAAACTAAACCGCTGTAAAATATTCTTACGCTGAGTGCACTATAAAATAATATTTATAAACTGTTTGAAATTTAGGTAATAAATTAAATAAATAAATAAAATAATTGTTTTTATTGTTGTCCTACATGGTAATAGATTACTTTCTAAAAACCAGAAATGAATTACAATATCCTAAAGCTATTTTGTATGATTATACAACCAACGCTAAGTAAATAAACCAATACATTGCTTATACACATCATTGCTCTAGAATCTAGCTAGACCAATCAGAGCCAGGTCGACATGTGATTTTGTGATTCAACTGGATATTGATGAGCACCAGTTTCTAAAGACTGAATTGATTAAACTAATTGCTAAACAAATGAACCCTCTCTTCGAGTGGTAAAAATGTACACTTATGAATAGAATAGTACAAAACACTAAAATGTCATTTGCTTCATAATTCTAATATTTGTCAGCGAAATGATTTTGGAAATATTTATAAGGAAGAACCCAAAAAGTCGTTGAATTACACTCGTGCATTTTATTTCCTGTATATAAATTTCTGTGACATCTCAAAATTGTACCTGACAGCAATTTGACTCGAAAAATTGTTTTAAAATAAAATCACTTTACCTACGGTGTCGTGATTTCGACGTTTCGGTCTAGATTGAGGCCTTCTTCAACACAAATGAAAAATAAAAATTATGTGCATAATATGCAATAATAATGTCTATATTGACTGATGTACGAATAAATTGTTTTCCTTATCAATTAAAACATATTTTAGACGATAACAGAAAATAATAGATATCGCGGAAGCTGACTATTTAATTAAGAAAGTTGAAAATATGATATACACGAATATAATGGGGTATCCGGAAGATTCTTCGAAAGCAAATTCTTCGAAGGAAAATTCTTCGAAGGAAAGTTCTTCGAAAAGCAATTCTTCGAAAGGAAAATTCTTCGAAAATAAAAGATATTATATTTTTTGTTAACTACGAAACATCGCCTAAGGATAAACTGATTTTCTAAATAAAAAATGTAATTATTTTGATTAAATTATTGTTAATTTCCATATTAATGTTAGAATCTCTTTGTTGTAAGTGGGACTCACGAAGGGTAAGAGGTTCTTTATTTAGTTCTGTTCAATGAGAGTTTGTACCAAAACCGAGTATGTGGGACTCAAGAAGGGTAAGAGGTTCTATATTTAGTTCAATTCAATCAGAGTTTGTACTAAAACCGAGTATGTGGGACTCAAGAAGGGTAAGAGGTTCTTTATTTAGTTCAGTTCAATCAGAGTTTGTACCAAAACCGAGTATGTGGGACTCAAGAAGGGTAAGAGGTTCTTTATTTAGTTCAGTTCAATAAGAGTTTCTACCAAAACCGAGTATGTGGGACTCAAGAAGGGTATTAGGTTCTTTATTTAGTACAGTTCAATTAGAGTGAATATTGTGAAATTGTGATTTATTGGTCTGCAACGAAGAATTTATAGGTCATGAATTAGGTAGGTATGACTGAAATAAATTTTTTGGCGATTAAGTATCCTCGCGATGAACTATACTTAGTGTTGTTTCGTATAATATCTTTTATTTTCGAAGAATTTTCCTTTCGAAGAATTGCTTTTCGAAGAACTTTCCTTCGAAGAATTTGTTTTCGAATAATCTTCCTAGATCCATATAATGGTTATATCACAATTATGCGGTCAAATGTGGGAAAAATAACGTCAGTTGTATATAAACAAATATTCTTTGTTTTAGAATTTTTTTCGCAAGTTTATGATGATTTTATTATAGATTTCATAATTCTGTTCGCCTTAATTTTAATATTCGTGTTAAGAATTAGCATATTATGTATTATCAGGTTAGAGTTTATTTCGATTTATTTTTATATTTCAAGAAATTATTTATAGCAGAATTTATAAAATTTGATGTTCATTCTTGCTATGCTTGTTTGTTATAAAAAGATATAATATATAATTATATTTCAGATTTATTGAAAGAAAACTACATTTTTTACCAACTCACGTAAGCAAATCAATCATTGAAGAGCAAGCTACATGTCAAATAGAAAGTATAGAAATCCAAGAAGAATGCACAACTAACGAAGAAATGAAAAAAGAATGAATGATTGTTGTGATGTTTGAATTTGTCACTTCGGTTGGATTTTGCTTTTTGTATTTAGCAGATATTTACTCAGATTTTAGTTCAGCAATTTACTTTTATTTGAATCCAAAGGAAGTATTTGTAAGATATACCTTTACAATTTCAACAATGTTTTTTCTTTATGGTTCATCTTTACTGACTGTTCTTTTTGAAAGATAAAGAATGTGCGTGTAAAACATAAACTAGGCATTAAATACTAATATAACATGTTTTAGACGGACAAGTTCACGTTCAGAAAGAGGACTAAAGTTTTATTTTATTGCTGCATTAATTTTTATAACAAATTCAAGCGAAGTCGTACTATTTAAAGACATAATTAAGTGGAAAAAGATTAAATTATCATTTCAAAAACTGCCTGTAAAGAAGGCTGATAATGACTTATTGACTACAAAAATATCAAACTTGGCGGTATTAAAAGTGATAGAAGCATGCGTGGAAAACATTCCAATATTAATACTTAATAACCAAAGCAGCGTTTCTATCGAATTACCGCCTAATTACAATGATGATGTATTCTCTCGAACCGTGTCTTGGGTGAGCGTATTATTTTCGACATGGCTTGATGGTAAGCATACGTATTGAGATAATGCTGTTCAATGATCAGGTTAAAACTATAAATAATACTTAAATTAAAAATAATTTTAAACAAAACATTTTTAAATAATTTTAAACAACAGCATCTTTTCATAATATAAATCAATTATGTGAGATTTATTAAATTTTATTTGTTATAGGTATACAATTATTCACTTCATATATTGCTTTTATTACCACTATTATAGGATTTATACATAACATTTCAAGGAATACAGAAAATATAGGTATATTTCTGTGTTTTAAAATATTTCAGTGTCTTTGTTTTATGTGTAAGTAGTAAAATTAAACTATTAAGTATAAGTAAATATTAACAATATATTTATTTTTCAGGTGGAAAAATAAATACTATCACTTCTTTAATTCATGACTGTATATATGATTTCGTATATATTTCTACGCTACCTTATTTTTTCATTGGAATTTTTATGTATACACAGAAATACGAACAACAATATCAGTGATACAAAATGTGTTCTTAAAAAAGATTTAATGAATTCATTTGTTTTTGGATTGTTATTTATATTCACGCCACATCTATACACAGGACACAAACACTTCCATAAAACAAACTTAACTACTTTAGGCCACTTATTCCACATTCCTGATATGTTTATTTTTCCTTATATTATATTTTTAAGCGATTATACATCAATCCGTATTATAATTGAGTATCCTTCAGCCTTTAAAATTAATAAAATAGTTGTAATGAGTTGGTATCTTGCTGGATTAATTTTTTTAATATTAATAATATAATTGTCAAAAAATAATCTGTCATGTTGTTATTAAATAATTTTGTATACTTATTTGTCATTTTTTACAGTAAAATAAAATAAAAATGTGAATTTCTACGTTGAATTACACTCGAGCATTTTATTTAAATTCTTCTTTATTTTTCAAAATACGAACTAATTTTACTGTGTAGTATTTTAAGATTAAATCAATAACAGCAAGTGTCCCCTGAAGCTGATAATCAGCGGCATTCAATTTCTCGGATATTTTTCTGTTAGATACACTTTCATTCAAATGTTGACATACATTATTTTTGTCTTATTTCTAAAGTATTCTTGAAGAGAACATTGCTAAATATTAGTTAAGTTTTTATTCATTGTGTTTAATCAGTTGTAACCTGTAACTTTTGAAAGGATAACAATATCGAGTTCCGGTATGCGACATTCAATTCTTTGGACATTTTGCTATTAGATAAATCATTTTATATTTAGATATTGCTCAGTTGGACTTAATTTAAAAATATTATCCGAGAGAACATTGCTAAATGTTAGTTAATTTTTTTATTGTGTTTAATCAACTGTAACTATTAAACGGATAACAGTATCGACTTCCGGTTTGCGGCATTCAATTCCTCGAACATTTTACTATTAGATACAATATCCTTTTATATTCATATATTGCATAGTCGGGCTTAATTTAAAAATATTCTCCCAGAGAACATTACTAAAAATATTAGTTTAATTTTTATTTATTGTGTTTAATTAATTGTGTTGAACAAAGATTAAAAATAAATATTTTGTAAAATATTGTAAGCGGAATAACTTTCTGAAACAAAAAAAGTAATATTTGTATAATATTTAAAAATTAAGGATAATTAACCTCAATTAGTTTGATAAAATTAATAATTATCGTTTAGCAAAAATAACCTTTTTGGGTATAAAACTTCGTGTGCACAAATAGGTGTATTATAGAATACTACATTTACATACCAACATGACTTTATTAGAAGATATATTATTGGTTAAATTGTGTAAATTTAATTTTTGTGTTATTGACGTTTATACAAAAATCAATCGAAAACAGTACAAAAAGAAAACAATAACAAAACACGATTAGCATGTGATGCTAGAGAATTTATTGCTCTATTTTCATGTATGTACATTTATGAGAAATTTACAAAATTCAAGCGTAACCCGATGGATATTTGATTATACAATACTCCCAAAAATATATACCTATGCAAAATTTCAGGACTATATAAATTATTTCCGCCAAATGGCATTTTTCGAACTAATTTGACTGGACTTATATACAAAAATGTATGCTTAACTCAACAATATTTGTATCTGTAACCTAAATTTCATTAAAAATGTTAAATGACTGCATTAAAACAATATATTTAATAATAAGAATCTGTCCGAGTCTCCGGTACGTCTGAGTTAGTAAAATAGCTTGACCGGATAAGGGTTAAAATAAATGTACTTATTATGACTCTCGTTTGTTAAATAAATTATATGCAGGCATTATTCTAGTAATGATTGATATTGTATCTTATACATTTAAATCTCCTGGCTATGATTATTAGACATTTTTATTTTATTTTGATATCTTCAATTTTACTTATACTTATTTATTTATTTACAGTAACTGCAAAATACCGACAAATTGGAATTGGAAAAAGTAAAAAATTTCAATGCTACAAATGTTTAAGACAGTACCGAAAAAAAAAATCTATTACACGTCATGTTGAAAAAGATTGCAGAAAATATCCGGATTATTCTCCGGATTATTATATGTGTCCCATCTGCAGAAGTGTAACAGATGATAAAATTAAATTAAAAGACCATATTGACGTTATACATAGAACTATTGTACCTATAGAATTAGTGACACAATGTAAAATTGATTAAAGTAATTTTTAAACAATTTATTTTTGTAATAATAATTGAGGTATTACAAGAAGACTGTAGAAGCTGATTTAGAATCAATTTAACAATATTTAGTTAAGTAATCCGTTTCACGTATCATTATTTTTCTTTATATTTACATTCTGCTTGAATTACAACAGTGAATTAAATACCATTGTACTAATTGGCAGTAATTTGAAGAAGCTGACGAATTTGTTACGATTTGTTTAATGATTGTAAAAATAACTCGTAACTGTAAAATCCGTTCGTAAATTAATTTCATAACTATATTGTAAGATACACAGTAAAAAATTTATTGAAATCGGTGTTAAATTTTTGTGTGTTAATAAAAACTTGTTAAAATAGCACAATTTTCCTAGTTAATATAACAAACCTACAAATTGTTAAAGGAATTTAAGTGTGAAATATTTCTTTTAGCACTTATTTTGTTATTTTAACTACAAAATATGTCAATTTTATATTTAATAAGCACCTAATTAAAATAATTCTGTTATTATAATGTTAAATTAAGAAATATTTTAGTTATTTTTGTGGTTAAATATTTTTAACCAAAACAGTTGATCAATTTAACAATCACATCGTGTTTACATTATTTTAAAAAGTAGTTAATTTTTGTGTCTTTGTCTTATTTAACGTAGATGGCGTTGAGTATCAAATACTTGTATACTTCTCCGCTATTTTTACCTACATGGTTTGTAATAGAATGTTATTTGGTTTTATGATAAACCATAAACTATGTTACATAGATGACATTTACTTTCGTACTTTTTTAGTATACACAATACTACTTAGGTACCTACTGTATAAGTTATTTATATTACAATACAATAACAATTATTTTAGATTTTTTTTGGAAAATACATATTACTTACCTAAGTATAAAAGTATATTGTAAATGTGTGTAATTATTACCTAAAATATAATATTTCGTATAAATTAATACTTTCAGTTGCATACTAGTAACAAAATAACTAGTTAAATTTAACAATTAATGACATTTTTATTTAGTTTATGTAACAAAAATATTGTTAGTTTAGCTAAATATTGTGTTTCTTGTAACACAATTAATTTGTTAGCAAATAACACCAAAAATTGTTAAAATAACAACGCTAACATTGTTAAAGTTACAAAGTTTTTTGATAATTAATTTGTTCAAATAACCCAAAAAAAAGTAATGGACCTGCTGGAACTATATTTTTTGTGAAATGTGTGTTAATATTTTTTACTGTGTATTTAAAGAATGCATCATGAATAAATTATGTTTATGTAAGATGTTGTTGTTATAATAATTACTACGTTAACTGGGGTTGTACTATTGAAGTAATAGTATAGTCAGTCCGGATGTAAAGATGAATAACTTGTTTAAAAATACGTAATCAATAAAATTTGAATAAAAATTTATTGTATAATGATATTGTATAAAATTTGAAATTTTTAAATGTATTTGTATAGAAATAACAAAAATTTATAGCAAAAATGAGCTATAATTTTAACACATTTTTTGAAACTGTTAATTTCAATGACGTCTGTTGTCAATATACTTCATCCAAAAAATGCATATTTTGGTAAGCTTTGTTAAATAATTTAATTTTAATTTTTTTAATTTTATATTTTGTTTATAATAATTAAATAAGTGAATAGCTATGTAAGATTTTGGTTACTGGTAATCTTATAAGATTCAAATTCAGGTTAAATATGCCTTATATAATTATAAAAAAGAATTTATTTTAAACTTATTATATGAATTTTAATATTTTTTTTCTGAAAAAGTTTTACCATAAATTCAGAAAAAAGTTATTAAAATTCAAGTTATAATTTTTAAATAAAAATTATAAACAATACTTTTTTATAATTATTATGTAAGGCATGGCATCGTTAACCTGAATTTGAATCTTATAAGATTACCAGTAACATAGATCTTCCATATTCACTTATTTGATTAATATAAACAAACTATAAAAATTTAAATAAATTACGTACAAATAACTTAACTAAGCTTATAACTATACTATACCAAAATTTGCATTTTTTTCCATGATTTATATTGACAGTATAGACGTCATTAAAGTTAACAGTTTCTAAAAATGTGTCAAAATCAGCTATAAATTTTGCTTATTTCTACACATATACATTTAAAAATTTGAAATTCTATACAATAACGTAGAAATGTGCATACTTTAGTATAAAGTTTTATTTAAATTTTTTTGATTATTCTTAAACAAGTTATTCAACTTTACATCCGTCTGACTATACTTATTACCACAAAACATATAAGGAGGAGAAAGGAGATCCCCGTGTTAAATCATGGAAACACGAATGACAGTTAGCTCCAGCTAGCCCTCCGGTGCCCAAGTGGCAAACGACATTTGACGCGCGAATTTTAAATAATGTAAATAGTAATACTGCTACTTAAAATAATAATAAATAAAGGAAAAAGATATATAAACATACATTATTTATTTTACAATATTTTATTTTCATCACAGATTTGTGTATAATAAAACTAACAATAAACATAGTTTATAACTTAAATGATATACATAAAAATAAAAAAGCATAACAATGTTTACTTGCTATTAAATTTGCTGAGGAACTGGAACTGTTACTAATAGTAGAATTCTGTGAAAATCTGTAGTTGCTACAGATCTATAACACTGTAAATATAAGACAAAATCGCAATGAAATTTATAATCATATGAATATTTTTGTATTTGTCAACAAACATTGATGTGATTTTGTTCAATATTTAAAGATTTACAAATTTGTAAAACTTATAGATTTGCAGAGAATCCCAACATAAGTATGGTCTACTGAGGCGAAATTAATACTGGTCGTTTTGTTAGTACTATTACTATTGTTACTTACATCGAAATTATTAATGTTATGTAAAGCTGGCCGAGGAACGGCATTTGGCGGCTTTGGCTTATGTGGTGATTTACGGATTTAAATTGTTTTCTCTCTGAAATAAACAATCGCTGTAATAAATTTTTCCATGCAGGTCTAGTTTAACCAACCTTTTTATATTTTGTGATATACTTTGTCGTATGTGATCGTACAGTTTGTTGGTTTCGATGTTTTTTCTGTACGCCTGAAAAAATAAGTCGGTGTATTAAGTCAATTATTTAATGTAAATCTATTTAAAATTACCACTTTTCATATAATTCAACATTCTTCGTTGTTCTGAGTTTCTGACACTTTGTATAGTGTAAAATGGCGTCATAAAATACTTCGGCTATCAGTTGAGGTCATTCTATCAGTGGCTTCCAATAGGAGATTAAATAGTTGCCTAAATTATAAAATAAAAATCTAACCTGTTGAAATTGATTAAGGAAATTGATAATCACACATTAAATAATAACTTAGGTTTCACAAATAATAAAAATGTATTTAAAATAATTTAATTTTTAATATTTGTATTATACTTGTGTTTTTTAACCACTGGTTTACTTCCCCTTCGGTACCCGCTTATAAAGTGGTCCACAAGATGCCTTGTTTCCATATCTACCATCTGAAGTTTCACCCCCCTGCTGTGGTAGTGGTGGTAGTCAGTAAGAGGGGCTCGCCCTAGCGTAGCGGTATCACGCTTCTTTCACACCACTGGGATCCCGGAGCAATTGAACTGTTATCCAGCATTGAAGGATCATCGCGTGACTTCTTTAAACAGCTCAAGAATCCTATTGTACTTAGATCTTACTTAATCCTTGTATGTCAGGATTAAGGATTAAGTAACATCTACTACAGGATTCTTGAGCTGTTTAAAGAAGTCACGCGATGATCTTTCAATACTGAATAACAGTTCAATTGATGACAGGTTTACCGCCTTTCCAAAAATCGAAACTACGTACGATATGTCTCCAGCTGTGTCAAACCTGTTGCAACGGAAAATTTCCAACGGCCATTGCTCTATTCTTGGTAGATGAAAGTGGTGCTGGTTGAACATCTTTACCTTATAATTGCGATATTTCAATAATTAACTTAAATTGATTATGTCAAATTTTTACAATACTCACCCATAAGTTTACTTTGTAAGTATACTTGATGTTTTTACTATTGGTAAATATTGTATTTCAGACCCTGATGAAGGCGCAGATGTGTGCCGGAACGTTGGTTTTGTAAACAACCTAAAAATAAAAAGACTGCATTTCGATTAACATTAAACTTTAATTATTACAGTCGAGTAACTATCTTTTCAATATAATTATTCTCTCTTAAGGCGGTTGCGCAGTCAAATTATAGGTTTTGCTGAACGCTCGGTATTACTTTAATAAACAAAGATTTAAACTATATATCTGAATAAATAAATTGAACACTTTTTGAATTTTGTATTCCAGAAAATTAAATTTAAAATGGATCAACATCAGCCCATAAAATTGGTTTAAAAAATAAGATTTTTTAAACAAATAAGACGTTTTTGAAAAGCTTGAAGCTGCCCTCTTTTTGCTCTAATGCCACTTTTTTGAATTTTTATGTAGGATTGTATTAAAATACACATGAAATGTTCACAAAATTGGACATGTTTAGCCATGCACATAAAAAGTTGAAGAAAAAACTTTAAAAACTGGCATTAGAGCAAAGAGCAAGCATCCTTAAACTTTTCAAAAATATCTTAGTTAATTCGAAAATTTCAATTCTTACTTCAATTTTAATGGGAAAACTAAACATACTTTTCACCATTTTATCGGCTAGAAGCCAACCACCTTAACTCTTTTTACTGAACCATAAGATAAATGGCAGGCTCTATAAATATGTGTGTATGCCTAGGCATTAGACGTAGAACTAACTTTTGAGCAATAAACCAATTAATATGTCAAAATTAGCTAATTTTTTAGTTATTAGTAAAGACCTAATTAGGTTTTGTTTATTATCTATACAACTTCTCATATGACAGCGTTTATGCTATAAAACTTTTCCTGTTTCCTTCACCTATTATTTATATTAGGTAATGTATTGTATTTTTACTATTCTGTTCGGAATACCGAAACAAATAATAATAATATTAGTTACAAATAATATTTAGATTCAAATTTAAAATATCACTTGTTAAAAAAATTGAAAATTAAAATATATTTTTTATTTCAGATTCACTTCTTATAGAACAAAATGGCAAGCAAAAATTTCGATGTCACCAATGTGCGAAAATATACGTACTTAAAAATAATTTAAGACGACATTTAAAGTGGGAATGCGGAAAGGATCCAAGTTTTCCCTGTCATTTTTGTTCTTATAAATCTCGACGTAAAGATGATGTAAAAAGACATATTAGAATAAAGCATACAAAAGTATATTAATATATAGTACTAATTAGTTAATGAAGTAAAAAAATAATTCCTATGATCTAGTAACAGATATCTGTAAATACACACCTACATTAAGAGGAACGGTTACTGCACTACCAAAATTTATCGGTCCGGGTCGGTTATTATCAAAGGAGTCAATTTCTTAGAATTTTAATAAGTGTACGTACTCAATACGACTCTAGTTTGGAGGTGGAACTAAATTGAAATTCGAATATGTATTCGAATATTTACACTGCCTGGCCTAATTTTTGTGTCAAAAAGGGGTTTAGTATTCACCGTAAAATTTAGTCTAAATATTTAAAAAAATTAACAATTTTTTTTTAATTTGTAGAAGAAAGTTGGTTCTATGACATTTCTGTATTGAAATTTTAAAATTCAAAACATAATACACTTTAAAATGAATTATACAAAATTGCCGATGTTTATAACCAGGTTTGTTCATCTACGCGTAAAGTATTATTTTCTACGTCTACACGTAAAGTTTGCGTAAACTATTTAAAATGTAGACCTTGCGCAAAGTATGTAAATAATTCAATTTTCAGAAAATGTTACCTATAATTTTATTAGTTTTTGGTGAGATTTGTTCTTTGTCTACACTATTTTATTGTTTACACAAATACTGCATGCGTAGACTACGTGTTTGTCTACGCGTAAAATTACACGTAATCTACGTCGCGTAGACTACGTGAACAACCCTGTTTATAACGCCTATAATAACAAATCAAGCAAAAATTTAAAATTGTAATACACAAATGTCATACAAACAAAAACAACCTTCCTCTACAAATTAAAAAAATAAATACTTTAAAATGTTAATATTTAGATTAGATATGATGGTGAAAACGAAACCTTGTTTTCACTTGTAAATTGCACCAGTATCCGTTCCTCTTAAATAAAATATTTAAGACAAAGTATATGCCATAATAGTTTACAATAATTCAATAAAAATATTGTAATATATTTGTATGATTGTAATATTAAAACTTCAATAGAGGACAGTTTCAATCGCACAGTTGAATTTAATTAAAATAATTATCTCGAGTTGAAGACCGAAGACGGGCAGCTCGAGTTGCTTTTTGTATTGCAGTAAACTAGGCAATTTAAAATAAAAGTAAAAAATATACAGTAGTTTATATTATAAAAATACCCATCCACAACAAACATTTTCATATCACAAACACAACTATATTTTCCAGTTTCCCTGTTAATACTTAGCTTAAAATCAGCATGACGCAATTTAAAAGTTTGTCAAAGAATTATTATAAATATTCTTAAATCCTGTGAATAAAATTTATTTTGTATTTATGGAATTTTCTTGAATGGAAATTTTTATTCTAGGAATGATTAATCTTTCGTATAGATCGATGTTTTTTCGCAGCCCTCTTCCCACTTTATGCGCTTGGCTGGAACATTTATCTCACATAAGTGAATATCAATAAAAATCAAACGAGAACGCGTAAAACAAAAATATAAATTTTACCTCGTACCTTCAAAGGCCAACGCCAATATATTCTAAATCTTCTTGTTTTGAGGTCCTACATTCATATTTTAAGTTAGTTACAGGTTATTATGCCAATTTTGCTCACTATTTATTCTGTAATACTAAGTTCTAACTTTTTATAACTCCAAATCTATTGCATGCATTATTCCACCTCAATAATGTTATTGACCAGTTAATGTTTTAACAGGATCCGTTCTCTTTTCTGAAGATCTTCGTCTACAAATCAGATTAAACAACTCCTCAAGAAATGGGCATAACATTAAGACAGAGCCCCTGGGAGCTTATAAGTGTTCACGATGTGGAAATGCTTATTCGGGGGTTCACAGTCTGAGAAGACATATGAAATTCGAGTGTGGAGTTGAGCCGAAATTTCAGTGTCCAGTGTGCCATAAAAAGTCCAAGCACAAGTATAATTTACTACTGCATATGAAAACACACTTGACTGATAACAATAAATAATCTAGAGAAGAGTAGAAAATAAGACTTTGTAAAGATAGTTACTAAGCTATGCAATAATAATAAAACAATAGGAAAGGTAGACTGACTGACTCATTAGTAATATTTTTAATTTATGCTTTATATTAATGCATAATTTTGTTAATTTAAAAAGGGGAAAATGTTTTAAAATAAAGTTTTGTCATGTGTTATGTTAAGTAAACGTTATAATACTCATTTTTTTCTGTATGTTTGTTTGATATACCTACGCACATTTTATGTAGCGTAAAATATTGGTTAGTATGTTTAGGTCTAATAGGTTGTTGTTATTTTATAACAACTTAAAATAAATTTTTCATTGTTTCAAGTAGATAAGTAATTAATTATTAGGATTGTCAAAAAACGGGAAAAATTTGATTCCGGATTTCCAGATTTGTAATCCGTATCCGAAAAATCCGGTAATCGTACCAATGTATCCGTAATTCGATTTCCGGTTTTCGGAATCCGAGATTAGTAATGCGGAATCTGAAAACCGATATCCGGCATCCGTATGATGCATTGTCCGAAATACGAAATCATGTTATCCGGTACGTAGAATTCGTCTTCGATATCTGGTATTCGGTATCTACCACATATATCTAGAATAAGTTTTTGTTTTGAAATAACTGGTATTCGTATGAACATTAAATTTGCGAACAATATTTCTAACCAAATGTAACCGATATCCGAATAAAATTTGTATCTACATAAATGTAACCAGTGTACCTAAATCAGAAAATATATTTAGTATTTAGTTATTTTTTAAAATTTGGAAAAATTTATTAATACGTATTTACAGTTTGGCTAAATTAATATTTAGGTATTATTATAACTTTTTAATTTGATGGTAACCATTCTACAGAATTAGCTCCCAATTACAGAATGGTAGATGTTATTATAGTGGAATCCAACCACTCGGACCCAATGGTATTAATTACTGTCGGTTATGCTGAGAATCGAACTAACGATCGCTAGTATGCTAAGCGAACCCTCTACCGCCGAGTTAACCACTTTATGATATGCCTTCATGTTTTATCTATGCGTTATGTATAAGGACCTCTGTTTCTATAAATGCTGCCACGTGTTATGCATTTTAATACCGCTACGTTCAATAAGCTCTAACTTCTATACTTTATATCCTATAATATGTGTATAGTATTTATGAAGTATTTTACAAACTATTCAATATTTACTGTTTTATCCAGATTCCAGTTAAATACCGGTAAGTACCACATACCGGTCTTAACCGCATACAAATTCTATCCGAATACCGGTTTTATCCGAATACCAGTTCAATCCTGTTGAATTTAATCCGGATTCCAGTTTATCCGGACAATGGATACCGGATTATCCAAATACCGGTTTATCTGGATTAAAAAATTTTAAATTACGAATACTTTAAAAATATGGATATCCGGAATCCGTTGGCAGCCCTTCGAATTATATTTTAGCATAAAATGAAGAAAAAAACTAGTGCCATAAATATTGAGGTAGGTACCTATAGGACTAAGTGAACTAATACTATACAAAATTGAAATTGTAAGAATAAACATTATTATAAGTGTATTGTAATAGTTCCTATGGAAATCGTTAATAATAAACAGCATTTGAAATCAAAAAGCGAGTAACAACAGTCTTAGCAAGTTCTACTTAGTTTATGGTAATATGAAAATGGAAAGGGATCTCTAATTTATTACAGTATTTTAATTTTTCAGGAAGAATTCTGATTTTGCTAATTATCTATTAATTTACCCCAAAATGTACTCGCAGTTAATGTGCATCCAAGTTCGGCTTTATTTGCTTTAGTCATGCTTATCAGATTAAAATTCACTATTTTGTTTAACTCGTAGTTTTACCAATGTACCTATATTATTATACTTTTACAAACTAATATGCTAACTCAACCATTTCACCAACTAAATTTAATCAAGGGTCCACCCAGGGACGTAACTAGGATTTTTTTTAGGTGAGCCAGTAAAAAAAAGTGGGCTACACTTTTTACAGTAAAATTTTTGTTTTGAAAAATACAAGATTTTTTCAATGCTAAATTAATATGACTCCTGAAATTAATTTCGTACAAAAACAGTACCTTGTACCTATACCCATACTTAAGAATAAGAATGGTATCAAATATGTATGCATTGATAAAGATTGCACGAGCACTCAGACTGACACATTATATTTATTCAAAAATAGAACATTTACCAGCAAAAAATCTAAATCTATCCGCTATTATTAATATTCATAAACATTTCTTTTGCCTCACTTAAGTATAAATCTATATCTCTTCCCTAGTAGTCTAGTCAACAAGTTGAAAATGGTGAAAAATAGAGATAAAGCTCCTAAAAATATGTGCGATAGCTCATTGGATCCGGAATGACGTCTAGAAAAATGTATTTTAACCATTTTCCAGCATGCAACAAATTGCAAAAGTTATAAACAAATAAAGATGAAGAAAAAATGGCATTTAGTTTTTCGCTAATATTTCAAAAACTATTAATAATTCAGAAATTTTTAAAAAAGATTCTTAAAGAGGAGGAAATTTCCAATTAAAAAGTCCTAACTCCCGGAACTCTGCCTCCATTATTTATAATAGTAATTTAACGCTGAAAATAGGGCGGCCGGCGAGGTGTGCGTGTGCCGTCTCTAAAGCGAGTACATCATGTAAAATATTTTTTTACAGTATCAAATATCAATTTAAAAATTTGAAAAAATTATGGTGGATTGTCAACACTTCAAAGAATTGAGTCTCGTTGGAAAAAAGTTACTAAGTTAATTTTTAGAAAAGTTAGGCAATTGTTAATTAACAAAATTTTGTCGGACCTTCGTTGACATTGAAGACAACAAAAAATGTTTAAATAATCGGCCTAAAAAAATTTCGCTTCTTGGAGCCCTTCTTATATATATACAGGGTGAGTCATCGAAATGCCCGTCGTCGATATCTCCCTTGTCGTTAAAAATACAGCATAAATTTATTAACAGAATTTTTCGTCTACTCAAGGAGCATAACTTAAAATTATTTTCACATATACAGGGTGTTGCATAACGACTTGGCAATAATTGTTCGTCTTTTTTAAATGAAACACCCTATATATTTTTATATATTTTGAATTGTATTTTATTTACCTATACGAAAATATAAGTTTCATTTTAGTTTGCCGCGGCGTTGCCAAGTTATTCAATTTTTTCTCTAAAAAAAGCCGAATACACGTATTGTTTTATAAAGGCGTACTGAAGTTATTTTAATAGTAAAAATTATGAATTTTTTTTTCTGTACAGCTGTAACTATACTCTTTGTTCTGACATAACTTTTTTTAAATGTTATTATACAGGGTGTTCAATACAGAGAATCAAATTTACTCAATTTCAAATGGCTATAACTCGTCATTTTCAAATGGAACATCCTATATTTTATTATTCTGTTGTGTGTATTTTTGCATCTTCTTATGTTATAAAGGATGTCCTATACCTAAAATCATTAATTTCGAAATTAATTAAATTAATGTTTTAAGGCATAGGACACCTTTATAACATAAGAAGATGCAAAAATACACACAACAGAATAATAAAATATAGGGTGTTCCATTTGAAAAATACGAGTTATAGCCATTTGAAATTGAGTAAATTTGATTCTCTGTATTGAACACCCTGTATAATAACATTTAAAAAAAGTTATGTCAGAACAAAGAGTATAGTTACAGCTGTACAGAAAAAAAAATTCTTAATTTTTACTATTAAAATAACTTCAGTACGTCTTTATAAAACAATACGTGTATTCGGCTTTTTTTAGAGAAAAAATTGAATAACTTGGCAACGCCGCGGAAAACTAAAATGAAACTTATATTTTCGTATAGGTAAATAAAATACAATTCAAAATATATAAAAATATATAGGGTGTTTCATTTAAAAAAGACGAACAATTATTGCCAAGTCGTTATGCAACACCCTGTATATGTGAAAATAATTTTAAGTTATGCTCCTTGAGTAGACGAAAAATTATGTTAATAAATTTATGCTGTATTTTTATCGACGACGGGCATTTCGATGACTCACCCTGTATATATATACTTAACAAGATCACGTCATGAAAGTTTTAAAAATTTCAATATTTTGTTTATTATAATTTTTGCAAGTTAACAAAAAATTAAATATTGATAAAATCTTTTAAAAAATTTTTCTTTAACAAACGTTAGGTTATTACTGTTTTCACAACTAACAATGGCGTCAAATAACGTAAGAAATTATTTTTTTATCCCATTTGTTTACAAATTGTTTATAAACAAATTGACTAGTTTCATACTAATGAAAATTTTTTTTTACCATTTTGTTGTCTTGATAAAATAATGATTTTTAAGAAAAATAATTTTTCTTAAAAAAGTTTTTTTATTGTTTAAAATCGTTTTTTTAATATTTCCATTGTTTAAATAATTAGTTAAAACTTTAGTTTATCTTTAAAAATCATAATTTGCACTTTTCAATAGAACAACCAAAAAAAAATATTTTTTTTGTTGATAATTTCATTGGTTATTAGAATAACAATTTGTTTTAAACAAATTTCAAATTTCATTAGATTTTTTTCCTGAAACTAATAAAAATTACAAAAACAACCATATATTGCAAAGTATCGAAAAAAAATTATTTTAATTTTATATTGTACTTTAAAAATTACGTGCTATAAAAGAAGCACTTGATTTTTCATGAAAACTGCTATAACTTTTAAACTATTCGAGATACGAAAATGAACATTAAGTCGTTTTTATATAGGATTGATTGAACTTTTAAATGAGTTATTAACCAAGTTTGTAGCTATTGTTGATCAGCTATTATATGCATTTGTTTATAAAATTTCAAGGTTTTTTTTACATTTTCAAATATTTTATGGCTTAATTAGTTAAAATATTCAAATACTGTGTTAGACCTTCAAGACAATTTTGTTTAGTGATAAAATATCTTCCAAAAAAGCTTTTGATGATATTGTTTACTTAAAAGTATACAGATTTTCCGATCAAATTTTTTAGTTTTACTCGAATTTTTTCAAATTTTCTCCGCTATGTCTTTAAAATTTTTATGCATTAATTAAGTATATTGTTATTTATTCTATCTATAATTTATTTAAATTTCTTTGCTTTTATTTACAAAATTTTCAATAAAAAAACTTTTTTTTTTAAATCATTATTTTATCAAGACAACAAAATGGTAAAAAAAATTTTCATTAGTATGAAACTAGTCAATTTGTTTATAAACAATTTGTAAACAAATGGGATAAAAAAATAATTTCTTACGTTATTTGACGCCATTGTTAGTTGTGAAAACAGTAATAACCTAACGTTTGTTTAAGAAAAAATTTTTGATAAGATTTTATCAATATTTAATTTTTTGTTAACTTGCAAAAATTATAATAAACAAAATATTGAAATTTTAAAAACTTTCATGACGTGATCTTGTTAAGTATATATATAAGAAGGGCTCCAAGAAGCGAAATTTTTTTAGGCCGATTATTTAAATATTTTTTGTTGTCTTCAATGTCAACGAAGGTCCGACAAAATGTTGTTAATTAACAATTGCCTAACTTTTCTAAAAATTAACTTAGTAACTTTTTTCCAACGAGACTCAATTCTTTGAAGTGTTGACAATACACCATAATTTTTTCAAATTTTTAAATTGATATTTGATACTGTAAAAAAATTATTTTACATGATGTACTCGCTTTAGAGACGGCACACTCACACCTCACCGGCCGCCCTATTTTCAGCGTTAAATTACTATTATAAATAATGGAGGCAGAGTTCCGGGAGTTAGGACTTTTTTATTGGAAATTTCCTCCTCTTTAAGAATCTTTTTTAAAAATTTCTGAATTATTAATAGTTTTTGAAATATTAGCGAAAAACTAAATGCCATTTTTTCTTCATCTTTATTTGTTTATAACTTTTGCAATTTGTTGCATGCTGGAAAATGGTTAAAATACATTTTTCTAGACGTCTTTCCGGATCCAATGAGCTATCGCACATATTTTTAGGAGCTTTATCTCTATTTTTCACCATTTTCAACTTGTTGACTAGACTATAGTATTATGTAAATATTTTAAATATAGGTATCTCTTCCGTAAACCAATGTAAAAATATTGTAAAATTTTTGGGTGGGCCAAGATTTTGCAGGGTGGGCCCTGGACATTACAACGACCTCTGAAGGACTGAAGAAAGAGTTATTGTATCAAATCTGAATGTTAACATTACAAAGTTTTAGTACCGCATGCTGCTTGCCGCCGATGCCAGCTGACTCCAAGCGCAGACCGCGCCACGCAGCGATAGCATGTGGTAAACAGGGGGACGCGGGACTTGATCACGTAAATTGTCAATGTTGACATTGTGGTGGCTATATGTTTAAATTATATCTAGTTGTTCTGTTAAACAAGTGTTATTTATTCAATACAGTTCTCTAGTTTAACTAGCACAATTTGGGTCATCCCATCCATCCAAATAGAATTGTGTCCGTAAACATAACCTCCAGTGGCTACGTCCTACGTCAAGCGAGTTTCGCGTCTGTTGTGTAGATCTCGGCGCATGCTCATCGTTATACCAGGGCTTCGAAACCAGTTGGCCAGTGAAGTGAACCATTAATAATTGTTCTGTTCAAGTAAGTAAAAAGTAAAATACTATATATCTATGTAAATCCTATTATCAGTGGCAGTGGCGTAACTAGGCAAATAAATCCACAGGCGAGCACCTATTTGTTAGTAAGAAAGCGCTATATTAAATTCAAAATTTATTTAATATGAACTATAAAAATCTAATGTGGCCAACACAAGATCTCCCGCCATACCTTATTTTTTTTTACTACTTTACAAATATATAGCTACTTACAAGTATATTTTAGTCATTTAGTCATCTGTAGAAGATATAAATGATGTATCATTTCATTATTGGCAGTGGCACTGTCACACTATCACTGTCATTATCACTATGTCACTGTCATTATCAATTAAATTTTTCGAAGTAATTGTTAAACAATCATGGTTCATGGATAACAAGATACTGAAGTTTCATACTCTAAATTATAAATAATACTTTAATTCCTAAACGATTCCTAAAGTACCTACTATGACAGAACAATTTACAAAATGCTAAAAATTATTGTAGATAATACTAATTATATAAACTTTTATTTGAATTTAAAAAAATCTGATGTGGCCAACACATAACCTTCCGCATGAACCGAGGCATGAACATTGTAATATTTGAACTTAGTATAACCTAACATACATACATACACATACACACACTGACATCATCTCGAAAATACTTTATTCGTATTCTATTTACCCTAAAACGTGCTTATCCACTAAAAACTTACACTAGAAAATTTTGACCCATCATAATACATGCCTTATAGAATATGAGGCGAGAGGTAAAAATCTTAATTAGCAATGGTAATAAAAATAAAGTTTAACAAAATAAAATCGAAAAAATTTGATGTGGCCAGCACATATCCCCCCGCTTTAACACTAATAAGTGTAAATTTGGTTTTATAGTTAAGCCGCATTCACAGCCCGAAATTTTGTGAAATTTGACGAAGTTTCTTGAAGTCTGTCATAAATATGACAATGCGTACTTACATTTTACATTCACATCATTGAAATTTGGTGTTGTGTACACATTGCCATATGACAGACTTCACAAATTTCGTGAAATTCATTGTTTGGGAGGGTCTAGTCATGAACATATTAAAAGTCCTGATCCGTGCGTGGTATGGAGGGACATCCACCACTGGCGGCCAAAATCAGTTTTATTCATCTCGTTTCCATTACATTGTAAAGTAAAAGTATCTTATCCAAAGTTGTAGAGAATAAAATTTCCTACAACTTTTGTATTAGACAATTTTTTTAAGATTAATTGTTTACAAGTTATAATAAAGAAAAGCAGGGCGCTTTTATGCAATGGGCCGTATTAAAAATAGTAGTTACATAGTAAATAATTATGATTCGTAAAAGAAAAATTGTTAAAAATTTATTTAGAGATAAAAGGTTTATAAAATTCATGACGTCAGACGTCATCTGTATTTGCTTTGGAATGAAGTTTCTCATTGACTAAACATTGTTTTCCCGCTGTTCGATATTCATTCAAGGAAGGCAACATAATGAATACAAATTTATTTAAAACTCTCAGTTTTGTAGGTTGGAGTTATTTTTTCGTATGTAAATATAATGTAGTATAATGTACTTACAAATAGTCATTTCATAAAAATTTATTAATTTTTTTTTTAGTCATGCAGAACAAAGTTACAAACTGATGGTTTTAGTCCAACAACACAAGCTCACCAGCGCCATTGAAACGTCAAAATCAGGAATGTTAAAATGAATAAAATGTTTGACTATGTAAGTTTTAAAATTAAATTTTATTTTTATATTGAAGATAAATATTATTGAACAACTGTAAGATTTAATGTACCTATATTTACACTTTTAACAAATATAAAAAGAATGAAATACACATTTAATAAACTTGTTGTGTGCCAGTGCCACTACACTACACTACAGATGAAGTCACAAATTAATGTTGAACTTTAAGAAATCATATATCTGCCTTAATAATAAGAATTTTAAAACCGGATTTTCATAAAAAATATTTAAAAAGAAAAGGTTGATGAGCCCATTTAACAAAACTTCCGGTTTTGAGCATTTAATTTGATTCCACAGAAATTATCCTATCCACAATGTTATTCAAAAATATAATAATAAATGACTAAAAAAAAATAATAAAAATAATTCTTCTATTTTTAATTAAAAATTTGTTTCAGAAATAAATCATCATAAAATAGAAATGAAGAAGAACTCAACTTTTTTGTTAGCACATTTGTGGAAAAGAATATATGTGCGAAGGAGCATTAGCGACCAAGTTCAAAAGTCCGTTTTCTGTGGACTTCAAATATAATTTTCTACTTTTTATGTATATCTATTATTAGTAACTTCTATTAGTAAAATAAGTATACTGTAATTTAATTAATGCTACATTAATTTTTTGTTTACCTAATAGTAATTTTAATTTTACAAAACAATTCGCTGTGTATAATCATAGTTAAAAACTGTTTTTTTTTACAAATATACGTTAATTATTAAGTTTTAAAAAAACAAGTACCTCTGCTAGAAACAGAAAATGCATAATTTATTGTTTTCGAAGTATCGATTTAAAAACTAAAATAAAATGCATGATAACTGATATAATAGTTTCTTAAACATTATGTTTTTATTATTTTACTTATAGTTAATTTTATATTTTGTATTCAAAATTATAAATTTTCAGAAATGCATAGTAATTTTTTTTGCATTGCTTGGTTAAATATGTGATTTGGATGAGCCAGAACAGATTACATATTTAACCTTTTATAAGTAAATTTAAAAAATAAAACCACACACACAGCTGCATCAATCCCAGTAGTGTATCACAAAGTTTAAAGTAAGTTTGTACTTGTATTTGTTTGTCCTTAAAATGTAAACAGTTTTGTACAAAAGTTGGGTAAGTTTCAGATGATGAAGAAGCAGAGCAATGGTTTTACGTGAACCGTCGTTCATATGGCACATACCCGTGTCCATCTTGCGGACGTTTGTACAAACACCGCGGCAACCTCCGTAGACACCAAGTATACGAATGTGGCAAACAGGCCATGTTTCAGTGCGGACACTGCAGAAGACGCTTTCATCAACAGTCGAATCTTAAACGACATTTTATGACAAAACATAAGCCTAAGCTCAAGAAAAAGTTGACAGAGAGTAAAAAAATGAACCCATAAAAACAAAGTTTTTGACTATAAATCCTTTATATACACTCGAGGAAAATAAAAACGCACCACTTGAAAATGCACCAAAAATGACAAAATTTCAAAGTGCGATATCTCGGCTGCATTTCGACGAAATTGAATGAATCTTCGAGTTCTGAAAACGTTGAAGTCTTATCTTTAATGTGATTATTAGTACAGGAAAATTAGGTTTTAAATGGGAACTAATTCCGATAAAGCTGAAAATTGGTATATAGCTTCGTATTACCTCTCTTATTAACATACTAAAAGTCCCCTACAATCCGAGTGGTGCGTCAGCCGCCATATTGGAAAGATGGCCGCCGTTTTCAGTTTTTTGCATTTTACTCGTTAGAGAGTCACTTTACAGCAAAATTTCAAATTAATAAATTGTAAAGCAGAAAATTCTCTACAAAAAACATATTTACAGTTTCTTGTATTATGAACGGTAAGCGAGAAAAATGCAAAAATAATCTTCTAAATTCACAGTCAGTGTAATTATTGTTGTTGAATAAACCATGAATACATCTACTATAACATAAAATGTTATTATAATAATATATGCAATTGATAACACAAACATTATGTTACAAATTTAAAAAAAAATAAGTATTTTTATTAATTTATTACAGGTTTACCCCTATCCACACCATTTAGTGTACATAGTACAACGCTTTTGCAATATTATCATAACCTTGTTTCATGACACAAAAACGACTGTAACTTTTTAAGGAATAATAAAACCGACTTCCGGTTTGAAGCATTAATTTTGACAGACATTTATCTATCAAAGGTATTGTTAACAACTTTTTGGGGGAGTATAGATTAGCCATAATTTTAAGAAAGAAAATTAAGATTTTTTTTTATTATTTAATTTCTTGTGCTTAATCAACTTTAATTACTAAACTAATTTCAATATCGCCTTCTGGGTTCTAGCATGTAAGTTTTTGACATTTTGTAGTAAGATAAACTATTTTAAAAAGTTTTAGTGACCTTAGCAAGGACAAAATTTAAACTTTTTTTCAAAGAGAAATTGTAGTATTTTGTTTATTTCTTGTGTAATTACCTGTAATTTCTTAACGAATCAAGTTATCGACTTCCGGTTTTCGGCATTGGATTTCTAGAACATTTTTCTATATGATACTTTATACTAAAAAATTTTAAAAGCCCTGGTTAGTCTTAAATTTAAAGTTTTCTCCAAGAGAAAATAGTTAAATTTTAATATTTTTTTGTTTTGCTGTGTTTAATCAACTGTAATTTCTTAATTAATTAAAATATAGACTTCCGGATTTAAAAATCAGGTTTCTCAGACATTTTTTTCCGAAAGACAATAGTGAAATTTTAGATTGATTATTTTAACTGTGTTCAAATAACTAATTTCTGAACGAATCAAGATATCGACTTCCGGTTTCCGGCATTGGATTTCTGAGACATTTTTCTGTTAGGTACATTATACTAAAAAAATTTATTGGCCTTGGTTAGCCCGTAATTAAAAAATTTTTCCGATAGAAAATAGTGAAATTTTAATATTGTTTTTGTTTGATGTGTTTAATCAACTGTAATTTCTTAACGGATTAAGATATCGACTTCCGGATTTAAAAATCGGATTTTTCAGACATTTTTCTAGTATATACATTATTAGAAGAACTGTGAAGTTCTGTGCAGGTCGAAATTTATAGTTTTTTCCCGGAAGACTATAGTGAAATATTAAATTGATCATTTGTAACTGTGTTTAATTAACTGTAATTTCTTAACGAATCAAGATATCGGCTTCCGGTTTCTGGCATTGGATTTTTCAAACATTTTTCTGTAAGACACATTATACTGAAGATTCATTAAATAATTACAGTTAATGAAACACAAGAAATAAAAGAAATACTACAATTTCTCTTTGAAAAAAGTTTAAATTTTGAGGTTACTAAAAAAATTAAAAAATGTACATGCTGGAAGCCAGAAGACAATATTCAAATTCGTTTAAAGTTAGTCGTAATTTCCTTTTTTGAAATTATCTATGACCTCGCTCCCCCAAATGTTGCGAACAATAATTATGATAGAAAAATGTCTGTAAAATCGAGTGATTCAAACCGGAAGTCGGTTTTATCATTCATTAAAAAGTTACAACCGTTTTAGTGTCATGAAACAAAGTTATGGTATTATTGCAAAAGCGTTGTACTATGTACAGTAGGTGGTGTGGAAAGGGTAAACCTTTAATAAATTAATAAAAATACTTATTTTTTTTTTAAATTTGTAACATAATGTTTGTGTTATCAATTGCATATATTATTATAATAACATTTTATGTTATACCAGATGTATTCATGGTTTATTTAACAACAATTACACTGACTGCGAATTTAGAACATGAATTTTTGCATTTTTCTCGCTTACCGTTCATGATACATGAAAACTGTAAATATGTTTTTTGTAGAGAATTTTCTGCTCTACAAGTTATTAATTTGAAATTTTGCTGTAAAGTGACGAGTAAAATGCAAAAAACTGAAAACGGCGGCCATCTTTCCAATATGGCGGCTGACACACCACTCGAATTGTAGGGGACTTTTAGTATGTTAATAAGAGAGGTAATGCGAAGCTATATACCAATTTTCAGCTTTATCGGAATTAGTTCTCATTTCGAGCAAAATTAAGTCTAATTTTACTGTACTATATAGCCAATGTTAAAAAAATCCACTCCACCCTCTCCCGCCCCTCTAAGAAAAACGAATGTATCTGATGTCCAAAAAAGTCCAACTTTGGCAACTCATACGGACTGACAAAAAAATCGTGGACTTTATTGGCCAACAGGGTAATGAAGATCAGACTTTTCCTGCAAGGTCCGCAAAATTTCAAGTAATTACGACGATTTGGCGCGAAGTTATGAATTTTTGAAAAAAAAAGCGCCTTTTTCAGGTATTTTGCCATAACTTGGCGAATTTTGCAAGAAAATCAATAAATTTTGGATTTCCGAGAACGTTGAAGGTTTCTCTATTCGGCCCTGTAAATTAATCTGCCGCCAAACCCTATCCACCCCCGAAAAAAAAAACATGTTTTTTACTGAAAAATGTTCAACTGTAGCAACTTGTAGCGTAAGTAAAAAAAATCGTGGACCTTATTGCCCAACAGAACAATAAAGTTCAATATTTTTCCTTCAATTTTCTCAAAATTTCAAGTACGCGCGATAATTTGGCAGGAAGTTATGAATTTTTGAAAAAAATTGGCATTTTTGTGCTTTTTGCCCATAATTTGTCCGATTTCGCTCCAAATTCGTTTATTTCGTAAAACATCTAAAAATAAAGGTGTTTAAAGAAATAAAAATTTTAAAGTCACTTTTAGATAATTGTTAATGAAATTCAGAAACCTCAAAAAGGCACTTTTTTTCAAAAATTCATAACCTTGAAGGAAAAAGTCTGATCTTTAATGTGATGATATCCAATATGACTAAAAATCCACTCCACCTCTTCCACCCCCCTTATATAAAAAATGTACCTGATGTCCAAAAAGGTCCAACTTTGGCAGCTCGTACGCAGTGCCAAAAAAATCGTGGACCTTATTGGCCAACAGGGTATTAAAGATCAGACTTTTTCCTTCAAGGTCCGCAGAATTTCAAGGACCTACGATGAAAAAAAGTGCCTTTTTGAGATTTCTGAATTTCATTAACAATTATCTAAAAGTGACTTTAAAATTTGTATTTCTTTAAACACCTTTATTTTTTAGATGTTTTAAGAAATAAACGAATTTGGTGCGAAATCGGACAAATTATGAGCAAAAAGCACAAAAATACCAATTTTTTCAAAAATTCATAACTTCGTCCCAAATTATCGCACGTACTTGAAATTTTGAGAAAATTGAAAGAAAAAGATTGAACTTTATTGTCCTGTTGGGCAATAAGGTCCACGATTTTTTTTACTCACGCTACAAGTTGCTACAGTTGAACATTTTTCAGTAAAAAACATGTTTTTTTGTCCGGGGGTGGCAGGAGGTGGATCGGGTTTGGCGGCAGATTAATTTACAGGGCCGAATAGAGAAACCTTCAACGTTCTCGGAAATCCAAAATTTATTGATTTTCTTGCAAAATTCGCCAAGTTATGGCCTAAAAAAAAAAAGACACAAAATGTATACATAATATTGGCATAAAATGGACACATAAATTGATACACGTATTATACAATATAAGTTGATATTTGATATACAAGTGTGTGTGGTATGTATGTGTGTATTGTGTACCTATGTGTGAGGTAATGGCGTACGTGGCGATGGTTCCCACAAGTTGCTTGATATTTTAGCACAGATTTTCTAGTAGTGTTTCCATCTTTTGTTTTTAGTAACCAAAATTTAATACACTGTTCGTAAAATAAACACTATGATTTCAGGTAGCTACTTGAGCAAGTTATTTACTTTGCAGCTGCAGCTATTCATTGTACACTATGTTCCAAATGTTCTGCCCCAGCCTTAGAAACCATTGTAGCACCATTCGTCAAAATATTCGAAATACGGCCTTCTTAGGTTGTAGAAAAAGACAGCATGCGAAAGATAGAAGCAGTTATCGGTGAATCATTACTAAGTCAGGTAAAGGAAAAGTGTAGAACGTTTGCTTTGAGATTTAGTTTAGAAACATATTTTCCTTAGTTGTTTTCATCACTGCATTACATTTCTAAACATAAATTGCATTATTATGAAATGACAGTAATAATGTTTCAGTAAATTAAATGAGAATAAAACATATCAAACTGTTTTATTGAAATGCGTGTTGCAAGATTGTATGCATTAGGCATAAATTAAAAGTTTTTTTTAAAGAAACTATGAATTATTGTCCTAAAAGTTACAATTATTGTCAAGCTTCGTTACTATCATGTTTCCCGTTCCTTCCTAAATTATTGCACTTACGTATAAACATCTAAATGTATCCGTGAAAATTACTACTTTACAATCATTGTTTTCTAAAATATCTACATAAACAATATAATTATTTGTATTAGTCTTTGTTTAAATAGGTATATAAAAGCAACTAATGTTATGATCGATTTGTGACGTTTCCGAAACGTCGTATAAATAAATATAAATATACAGAACAAAACCCAAACAAATAATTTATAAATAAAGACAGTGAGAGTAACAATTTTAAAATTTTTATACAAGTAAAAATTTTAATTTACTTAAAACAAAACAATAAATTCAAATAATTTCAATTGTGGAATTATGGTAAACATGTGTGTTAGACCCGTGGGCCGCCACGCCGCCGCCGCCGGTATATATTTCACGCCGACGCCAATATTTTTTACGGCTCGCCGCCATCAATATTCTAAATTAACTAAAAATTTCGACATTGTTAATAGGAATTTTAATAGTTCATATTAAAAAAAAATGTATTATATGTGGATGGCATCTAATAAGATATTTTCCATTAACTTTGCTACGTCGATATTACGAAGTTAGATACAAGTAAATTTTGATGTGAATACGCCGGCGTACACCGGCGCGCTGCCTAAAGAAAGCCACTTAAAAATTAAGCTTTTATTTTTAACAATTCGCCGCCGCCACTATTAACCTCAACGCTGCACAAGTCAAATTGTGTGTTAATTAATGTAGGTACTGATTAAACATTCAAAGATTTACTATGTATCGGGTTATGAAATAAAAAATCGTGTGGTGTTCATTTTTCATAATCTTGTAATTTTGCCCGGGAATTATTGCTAAAAATGATATTACTTGGATTTTTTTCTATGTAACTTTTTATCGTACTTATTGTTATTATGTATTTAATGTAAACTAAATTAAAATATTGAAAATGAAATTACTAATCATAAAAATAGTTAACAATTATAGGTAATTCTGCATATTTTTGTATTTTTATTTCTATTTTTTAATTTTATTTTATTAATTCAATATACTTACTTAGCAACCCCGTACAAAAATCATTCGTCGTAATGTTATCCATGTTATGCTGCAATTAGATTTTTTTACTTTCAATTTATTCGGTCAGTTTAGGATAGGATCGCCTTCATTTTTAAATTTAACCTTTTGTCAGTACCAATAATTATCTTATGTATTTAATATAAAATTAAAATAAGTTAGTTTTTTAGTTTTAAGGTATTGTGGCATTTTTAAGATACAAATTTTTATAAAATTGTTTATTTAAAAGAATTTTTTCATTTCATAATAACGCAATTTTTGTTTAGAAATGTAATGAAGTGAAGAAAACAAAACTATGGAAATTGTATTTCTAAACCGAAACAGAGCTCAAAGCAATTATTGTTCTACACTTTTCCTCTACCTGGCGTAATCCGCAATGATTCCCAGAGAACTGCTTCTATCTTTCGCATGCTGTCTTTTTCTACAACCTAAGAAGGCCGTATTTCGAATATTTTGACGAATGGTGCTACAATGGTTGCGGATCACTGGGGGATTTTCTAAGGCTGGGGCAGAACATTTGGAACATAGTGTACATAGACATCAAGTTTCTTCAAAATTACTCGCTTTTAGTATTGGGTTCACTAGAATAAGTTACTAAAGTCCAGCACTGGATTTTAGTTCTTGCTTGGTGTAGATTGATATTTTATCTTTAAAATATCTGTCTACACGAAGCAAATACCCGGCAATATAGGCGTCTCGATTAAGGCCCGAATGTAGCTGTCTGCGATAAAAGAATAGATTCATACAGATTTAGTGTGTCGAACAAAGGCAGCAATAGAGAACACGCTCTCGTAGAGGGATTAAAATTAGTACTAAATATGAACATTTCATTACAAACAAGGCTTCATTTGAAAGATAGAAGTTCAATCTAGATCCGTCTAGTGTTGAAATTTGCATCTTTTGTAGATTTACTGAGTAACAGTTATGTGAAGTTAGCCAAGTTATGACACGTTTATGGCATTGTAAAGTCAAAACAAAAAATAAAACTAATATTTCAGCACTTAATGGCCGTGGAGCTCATCTTTATCTTTAAATTAAAAATAAATTCAGTCGATCCGACCAAAATTAGTCTCAATTTCATTCCCCATTCAAAAGCATGTTTTTACTGCGCGCAACGTTCCTACATTACGCTCTTAATATTGCAGCGCTATAGCGGTGACTTCAGAAGCTGTCAGATAGACATACGTAGGAAACTTTTCAATACGTACACTGTGATAGATTGTAGTATTTGTTTAATTTTCTGTATTTTTTAATACTTAGATAATATTGATAAATATAACCATACACGAAGCGTAGTTCTTCAAGATTTAATGTCTATTTGACAGCTTCCAATTACTGTCACCAGATGGAGATCTCTTAGGAGGAGTTACCTATAGGTACTAAAATCTAATAGTGGGTCAAAAAGTTTGATCAAAATTCAAAAAAATTACTCTATTTTTAAAATATTAGTTTTTTGATTTTAAATAATAATAATTTACCTTACCTTTACATAATATTAATACGCAATATTATTTATAATTGTAACGAATTTTGTGAGAACGATTCCAAGTTAATTAAGAATAAATTTTTAAAAATTGTGATAGGTATTGTATTTATTGCCAAATATAGCATTCGTCTCGATGTAAATTACGTAATAATTAAAATATCTATGTAATATAGTAAATAAATAAAGAATTAATTTATTGTGTGATCGTGTGTACTTTTTGTTGAAGTTTTCTCGAAAGTTACGATATGGATGTATCTTTCAGATTAAATTACAACAAATATACATAGGTACTGTCTTAGTACCTATACAGACTGTAAACCAAATAGCGGGCCATAGGCGTTTAACTTGGGAAATCAGTTTTTCTTGTTCAAAAGTGTCCAGTTAATTTTAGACAAAAATGCATCAAATAAAAGTTTTAGGGCATTAAATTCTGCTACCAAAATTCAAATTTCATACATGACAAAAACGGACCAAACACCTATGAAACAAATTTTTTGAAATTTCAATGTATAACACGAATCATTTCAAGAATGTACTCAGTACTGGGGCGATATTTAGAAAATTAGTTTAATTGAAGGGTAGTATTTTCCTCGAAATTCGAAATGAAGCATCAATGTAACATACAAGGGTTGCAGCGAGCTTTGATACATGCATATGTAGATGATAAACTGTACTTTTTTTGCCGTAAGTTGGATATATTTATTATTAAACAGGTAGGTAGAGATTTGCAAGATACTGTATTTAAGAATTTAAGGTTTATTCTGAATCTTTTATGTAGGTACTGGATATCAGAAATTTAAGATGTTTAATATAAGTATTTTATTTTTTAAATTTTATTTTGTGTATCAGTTTTATACTGCTCTTAGTTGTAATCATAGGCGCAACCAGAGGGGATTGGTGATTAACTCCCCTCCTCTTCACGCCCCACCGGCGAACTACCTAGTATATTTATATTTTATTTTATTACGTACTTATCTAAATGTTAAAATAAAACATTTTTTATTTCATTTTTTTAAAATTTATTATTTATTTTAATTTCTGTACGTGATAGAGAGCTAAATAAGATGTAATATCCCCTGTGTGAATAGCTTAACTTTTAATAAAACAGCCTTTAACATTGAAACAAAAAATTCTCCTTCGGCGCATATTTGTCTTTTTCCTTAGGAAATTATTTTTAATAGGACTGCATTACTGATCTAATTCCCGGGTCGTGTGGCATTAACTAGACAATGACTGCGGCGTGTAGATACTCGCCTCTAAGAGAGGAGGAGACTGGCTCAACACGGGATAGTAGCAGACGAGGTCTGCCCCGGTGCAGCCGTTTGGTCGAGAATATCGCTGCTGCGGTAACACTGTTACTGCGACTGGTGCATAGATAAGATAAATGACTGGTGAGCGCTATAAAACCATGATCAACAACTTCTTGCTGCCGCAAATTGACAAATTGGGTTTGGAAAACATGTGGATCTTGCAGGACGGTGCATCCGCACATACAGCACGACCGACAGTGGACATTCTGAAGCAAGCGTTTCCCAATTTGACCGTTCCAGACGTCTTTGGGTCACTCGTCTATACGAACAAGCAACAGAATAAGTCCAGAGATCCAGAGTAGATTTAAAAATATTAGATTTATTTATAAATAGAAATACAACATGACTTTTTAAATTATTTTTTTTATATATAAACAGTAACTATATCAACAAAATATAATCATGGATAACTATTTAAATTAATTATTTAACATTCCCGCCCAATTTAAATAATCCAAGGCTGCTTTATTTTGAAATTAGCGAAATAAATTTATTGCTGCGTTGAAATCAGGTCTTGTTCCCAACATCAAATACATTAAAGATCCTATTAACTCTCTATAAGGTGATTTTGGTGGCTGATCATTCTTTGTATCAGTTGATAATAATTGAAGATTTGTTTCGAGAGGAATTGTAACTGGATTACAATTTTTCATATTGAATTTCTTCAATATAATGACTTTGACTAAGTATCATTGAAACATCTTTTAGATTATTTATAATTTTTATTCCAATAAAAATGTAGCTACTTCATCAACTGCAGACGTTTTAAATTCATTCTGAAGTATCTGTTCCACTTCGTCAATAATTTAGTGTATCTTTAGATACCAAAATGCAGTCATCAACATACAATAATAAATATATGATTTGATTCTTGAATGAGTTGACGTACAAGCAGATAGAGGTAAATTCAATTAAGCAGAACCCTGCGCGAAGTACGAATTCTCGTCTTAGAAAGAGAGGCATAGATGATAAACAAGAGGAAACTACGCTACTGTCTGTTCTACAGAACCTCACCTTCAATATATTATTCTCACGTTGACGTTAGAACTGTTTTGCTTCGTGTAACGCTGTGAATTTTGTAATTAATTATGATTGAGTTATATTTTAGTTTTCTTTGAAAATTAAGTGAAGTGCAGCGTAGTATAAACTCGCTAACTCCACTTTTGTAAAACGGACAGTACATGGCAATCTGTGCCTTCTCGCGCAGCTCAGGGTCCTAGATATCTGAATTTTACTCTATCAGTTTCACATCGTTTGAAACCAATTTTCTTCATGTATGAATCAAATCGAATATTCCAGCTTCTCGGAGTCTGCTTTAGGTCTTTTTAATCTAAACACTTTATATATTTCTTTCTTTTTTACTTTATATACAGGGTCCGGCACAAAGGATGGATGGTTGTTAAAAAATCATAAAATTGGTAATTTTTATTCAAAAACATTTATTTACGGATTCAGGTTCGCAATGAAATAGCATTTGTGACAATTAAGTGTGGAAATCACATCAGTCATTTGGTGATCGTTTTTGACGATACATTGCTGAAGGCGTTCTTGGAAGTTAGCGACTTGGGCGACTTTCACGCGAATTGCCTCCTTCAACTCGTCCAGAGTTCGTCCACAACCCCGAACTCTGGACGAGTTGAAGTAGGCAATTCGCGTGGAAGTCACCCAAGTTGAGGAAGCGATGTTGAATGCATCGTCAAAAACGGTCACCACATGCCTGATGTGATTTCCACACTTAATTGTCACAAATGCTATTTCATAGCGAACCCGAATCCGTAAATAAATTTGTTTTTGAGTAAAATTTACCGATTTTATGATTTTTTAAAAACCATCTGTCCTTTGTGCCGGACCCTGTATATCTGGCGTGAAGAATTTATCGCCAGATGCATTTATATGGTGTTCTTTTATTCGCGCTTTACGTATTGGTTTGTCTGTCTAATATACTTAGCTCCTACTCCTGACTAAAGCGCTACACTTGTTGAATGCAATATTGCTGCAATAGAATTAGAATTCACGATTCTAGCTATATATAAAGTATGAATAGTGTAGGTGTTATAGCAGGGGCACAATTTGTAATATAACGAGGTCACTTTTTCACTTGTTTTGCAGGTTTCATGGCTACAGTTATGTTTAAATTCAATTCTAACACTCGCTTCAAATTGTATGTAAATAGTTTATATTTACTTTTTTATATTCACAATTGAATAACTTTTTAAATTAACGACTTCTTTTCTTTTTTCAGATTTACTTAAACCTCAGGAAGAAAAATGTTTCACGTGTATGTACTGCAAACAAGAGTTTGATACTTCACCGATGTTTGCTAATCACATTTGTTCAACATTACCTGAAACATATTTAATTAACAATACACAAAGACATAAATGTTCGAACTGTTTGAATTCTTACAAAAATATAAGTTCTCTGCAAAGACATTTAAAACGAGAATGTGGAAAAGATAAAATGTTTAAGTGTGACTACTGCAGCTATATGTGCATTTATAAGTTTGACTTGAAGAAACACATCGTGAGAGTACATAAATAATTTAATAAATCATTTGTTAAAATTACCATCGTCCTTTATTTTCAACCATATAATTTATTTGCCATCCTGTCCTATTGTAAATTGTAGGTACCTATTTTGATTCTTATTTAGTATTATTATCTATATTTTTAAGTTCTGTTAATATTGTTAAATAAAAAGCCGAACAAGAAAATATAGTATTTTTGTGCATTAATAATTATTTCTTAAAAATATAAAAATTTATATCTAATAATTTTTCAAAATTGTTACCTAATTAGGTATCATTAAATTAGATGGATTATCGTTGAAACATTTAAATAATTTAATAAAAATCTGCTGTGGCCAGTACACGACCTCTCGCCTAATTCTGCTTATTCTACTAATCTAATAAATAGTTTTACTTACATTTTAATAGTTTCATGTTCATGTAATATGTAAACGATAATGTAAACCAAGATGCAAAAGATGTCAACTGTACTGTCACTGTCATTATAATTCAAATTTTGAGTAAAAACAAATTTCATATCATGGACAACACGATACTGGTACTTAGTTGCACTTTATTTTATTGCTAAATACTACCAGATTCAGCAAATTGTATTTAAAATTAACTGTACCCATTGATAATTATATTATCTTTTATTTTTATTTGCAAAAATTGTCATAAATAAATAATGTACCAATTTATTTAAGAAAAACTATACCAAGTTCCAAAAAGTACTACTTCCGGTTTACGGATTTCTACCAAAATCTTATCCGGTGTTAAGATCCATATTAAAACCATAAATATGAAATTTGGTTATTAAAGGTTTGATACTTTTTCAGTTATCGTGGACGAAAAATCGTCAGTCCATACATTCATACAAACACACACACGCACACACACACACACACACATACACACACACAGACATCATCGGGAAAATATTAAATTCGTATTCTAGAGACTCTGAAACGTGCTTATCCACCAAAAACTCATACTCGAAAATTTTGACCCATTACAATACCTCTCTTATAGAATATGAGGCGAGAGGTAAAAATGACACACTGGCCAAAGATTGCCTAGCTTTACGTACCTACCGAAACTCCCAGACCACTGGCAAGTACCAATTCACTAGCATATTGACCAGTAAGTCTAAGTACAACACGAATAATATACGTCATACGGCAGTTGTCAGAAAAAAGGACATTAACAACATCAACACCAATTACAATCTCCTTTTGAATAAACATTGGAATCAAACATAAATAACCTCTTCTGTCACGTGCGAAATACTTTCCAAAACGTCACTTTTCAACGTGAAGTTGGCCAAACTCAACAGGTGGGAAACTACCAACCACACAACAACAATTTGAGCGGGAAATCAAAAAATAACCAACGGTTACACCACTTGCTTTTACTTGTATTAATTAGACACGCGGTTTGCTAAGTTAAAAAATTTGTTCCTTTCAATGTATAAACTTTCTCAAGTAACAAAACTTTTATATTTAAATGTTGACAAGAAGAAAACCGTTATTGCAGACAGCGTTTTTGTTCAGAAATTTAATACTTAATACTTTTCGTAAGTATTTTTTAAAAAAAATGTTTCCATGTATTTTATTTGTGTAATTTTTATGTTATATATTTATTTATATTGTGTATCTTTCCTGACAGTATCCCTGATGAAGGACACAACTAATGTCCGAAATATTGGAATTTTTGAAATAAATTTAAGTACGTAAACAACTTGTATTTGAGCCTTGACCGATTCCCAAGATTTTTAACTCTACCTCTATATATATATATATATATATATATATATATATATATATATATATATATATATATATATATATACCGGCCGCTATACACGCTATTCTCATCCTTTTACGACCTCTGCTCGCTTCACAATTCTCTATTGAAACTAGGGTGATTGTTTTGCCAAACCCTGTACCTTGAACCAAATATGTATTTCTGAATATTGAGTTTTCCCAAAAAAATCTATAATGCATCTAAAACCAAGTAACTATCAATTAACTTACAGCAGGTCAGGCTAACTATTTAGTTTGATTCACAAAAAAATAAATAGAGAAAATAGGTCCGAGGTACAACAGGTTCCCCTACATAAAAATCATAAGTGTGAAATGAAATTTGTTTTTAGACGCATCACTGTATCATATTGTCTTTGCACTAACCGACTGTTGATACATTTGGGGTGGGCATTCTCCACAGGGTTGTTTCGGTACAAACTGGGGTCAGTTTCAAGTTGGATTTTCGAAATTCGACATGAACAATGATTGTCTATATTCAATAAACAGACTACTTGTTACCTTCAGTAGAATTTTCAGAGAAATCACATTCTGAGGCAGAGTATACTGTGGCCACCTGCATGTCGATTGTTTCTGGAGGTGGATCTGGAATCTGGCGCAATTATTTCTGTGATATAGTATTAAAAAATTGAAATCTATTTTTTAATATGTAGGAATGTAGGTAGTATAATTATTATGTTATTTGCTAAATAATATAGGTAGTAATACTCACTAACACTGTCACTCTTTATGTATCTTTAGTAATGTTTTTTTTCGATTTTAGGTTTCAATCAAGATGCTATACTTTTACCAGCAGATAAAAGAAATGACAAATATTGTTTTAAATGTAAAAAATTGTATAAAAACAAACGCACTTATACGTATCATATTAATTACGAGTGTGGGAAAGAACCAAAGTATTGTTGTCCGTACTGTACATATAGATCGCATAGGACTTTTAACGTTAAATGTCATATTAAATCTAGACACGAATTTTCATAACATTTGTGTTTTTCTTATTTCTTTCCTATCTATAGTATTTCTTCAGATAAATATTGTATTTTGTAAATATAATATAATACATTAATAGTTGCTGAATAAAGCACTACACATTATTTATTTTTTTAAATACAAATGTTAAATTTTAAATTAATAAATATAAAAATAAAGTTTATAAAATGAATAATTCAATATTTTGCCACAAACTACTTTTTTATTGCCTAGTTTTAGGATTTTGGAACCAATATATTGATTTAGATGCAGTTTATAATGAAGAACTATAATAAATATTTTGAAGTTTTAAGGCACAAAAATCTACTGACTAGTACTAAGAGCGAGTGATTTTGAAGAAAGTTCCTGTCTACAACAATTCGCTCTAAAGTAAGCAACTTGTTCAAGTATTTAGCTACCTGAAATCGTAGTGATTATTTATTTATAAAATATTTATATTAAATATATAAATATTATATAAAAACAAAGTAGGAGTAGGAGTGAGATTAGCCATAATTATACAAAAGGGTAAAATTTTCAGGCCCAATAAAGTCGTGACTGTTTGCAATATACTCACGAATTATCGCGTCTTCTCTATAATACTGCCTAGTTACTCTACCATTACACACATGTAAGTCGCTACCTCCCCCACACCATTTTACCTCTACCTACATGAGGAACAACGGCTGACAGTGACCAATTCCCTCTGTACTACTGTCGACTCATCCGTCAACACGACATGTTCCCACGGAGTGTCCTCAAAGAGTCGCTGGTTAACCCACTCCACTCATTGATGCCGGTAAGCAGAAGTTCTCGAAATCAATTTTAATGATCGATATGAAGTCAACCCAACCTCCCAAAATCGATTTTGTACGATTTGATCACTTACCAGAATCCCTGTAACATTGTGAAGGTCTTGCTGCAGTTGTCGCACAGTCACAGAGGGCTGTCTTCTTGCTTCTATCACAAGATATCGATCCTATCGCGGTGTGGTGATGCGATTGGACCCACTACCAGACCTTCTTGATGTGTTGCACCTGTTTCTCTTTAGCGACAAATTTATCTCGAAATCAGTTTAAGACGTATTGAAATACCTACACTATGTCGACCTGTCGATCACCTCGCTGATGCATATGCAGGGCGAAAACAGCATTTTTCTTGATGATTCCTCTTCATTTTTTACTTTATAAAGCCTATGGCACACCGGTCGAGGAGCATCGAGTAACTCCTCGATGAAACGAAAGAACGCACCCGTCCGCGATGGATTTCTATTTCATCGGTGACAAATACATCAAAGTTTTGCGCGAAATTAAATACAAAAGATATGTCTGAAATGAGATACATTCGTTTCATCGAGGAACAACTCGATGAAAATAGCGGCGACCCTATTTTTCGTCGAGGACGGGGTGCCTTCTATCGTTTCATCGAGGAGTTACTCGATGGTCCTCGATGCTCCTCGACCGGTGTGCCATAGGCATAAAAGAGCTAAAATTGTTTCATTGCTCGTTCGCAAAATGCACTTAAAGACTAACGGAAACATAAATAGGTCAGTCAAAACGTACATAAAAAGGCTAAAATCACAAAGCGTGACGTAGTTCTGAGTTTTTAATATTTTGTTCGGACCAGTTTATAAGTAGTCATTTTTATTATTTTTAAAGTACATTTGCAACAATTTAAGCCCAACCGCAGCTCTGTACGTCCAATAGTTTCCGAAATATGGCACTTAAAAAATGAGCAATTTTTTCCAAAAAACAAAAGTTGAGAAATGTTTGCTTTTTTGTAACTTCTGAACGAATGAAAGTATTGTCTTCCGGTTTCTTTCTTTAAATTTTATAAACATTTCTCTATAATTCATTAAGCAAAAATATCATTTTCTTTTGAAAAATGATTCCTCTACATTTTTTACTTTAGAAAAGAGCTAAAATTGTTTTATTGCTCGTTCGCAAAATGCACTTGAAGACTATTGGAAACGTGAAGCATATTTTTTATTTATTTTTATTTTATTTTTGATGGTAACCAATCTACAGGATTAACTCCCAATTACAGGATGGTAGATGTTATTATAGTGGAATCCACCCACTCGGACCCAGTGGTATTATTGTCGGTCGTGCTGGGAATCGAACTGGGGACCGCTAGCATGCTAGGCGGATCCTCTACCGCTGAGCTAACCACTGGCCGTATATGTTTATGTCTGTATTTGCGGAATCAAACTTGCCGTTTTTAATTTGAAATAGTTTTGTTTCGTTTAAACATTGATACAAATGAACATAGAATAATGATTAGTATTTATAAAAGCCTTTTTTAAATATCCCTATTCAATTTTGAGTAGTTTAATATAAAAATATATCCTGTGAATAAAATTGGTCCCCCAATAATAAAATTTTTAAAAATAAGTAGGTACTAGGTACTCTGGATTCTGAAACAACTTTTTGACTAAAAATAAATGTGCTGTATAATATATTGATTTAAGTGTTAGACGACCTTTTGTAATTGAGTAAATAATAAATGCTTTTAAAAATAATGTTTGTTTCTTTTTACGAGTAGTGCACTTTTTGCAGTCACCCGCCTTGTTGCAGTTCCACAAGGGGTAAAAATACCACTTCAGTCTCCCATCCCTTTATGTAGTCCCACAAATTGCACGCAGCGGCGTTTTCGGAAAATTAGGGTCAGTTATAGTTTTAATATCCTACAGAGATTTTTAAAAAATATTATTATTTTCTATACCTTTGCATCAAATATAAATTTCATTATATCAAACTAATGTGCAAAATGAATAATGTACAAACCAACACGAATTTGGTAGACCCTTATTGAGACGGAGATTAAGAGTTCCTGGAAAAATATAGACAAAAGAGTTCAAGCGTATGAACCAATACGATTAACCTGAATGTGCGAATCAAGACTGTACGGTATTTACTCTCATCACGTCATCACCATTCCAAATATAATAGAGATAACACATCACTTGGCAACCACAATGTTATTGAGCTCCGGCTAGTGCTAGTGGCTGTAACAATGGGCTTGCATTAGGTTAGCAACCCGCATCCTAAAATGGTAAGTAACGTGGCATTATGCAAAGGAAAATATTAAACGAGTGTGTTGACAAGTCACTCAGAGACATAACCGAATTGAATGAAAAATGTAATGCCAAATAGTTGTAATAAATAAATGTTTACATGCCAAGTTTATACTTTTACTTGTTACTCATTTGTAAATGTCATTTAATCAATCCCATTACATTACCTATGAAAATAAATCTGTACAAGTTACTAACCTTTTAAATTGACAGCCGACTTGTTAAAATTTATCAAGTTGGTTAGCTAGTCATCATATGTTCATAATAAACGGTTCACGTTGTCACAGTAATACTTCCAAGACCAATTTTATGATTTTTGTTTTGATTTACAAATGAGTAACAAGTAAAATGTCGTACAATATACGCAAGGAGGTGACAGGCTCGCCGGTCGCGGTCATTACCTCCTTTCAGCAATAAAAAGTTTTACCTTGCTAGTAATGTAAATGTACTATAAGTTGCTAGCAAAGCTCATTGATACTATATTATTATTTACTTTACCTAATATGAAACATGATGGATTAAAAGTTATAATTTAAATTTTAATACCTAATTAAATTAAATAATTTTTAAATAAACACTATTTAACCAACTGAGTTGATTGTATTTGAAATTGTTTAATTTATAGTTAAGTACATATTAAATATAATATTTTGTACATATTTCAAAAAATATTCTCTCACATTTTAATTTTTTTAGGTATTCGATACTTTAAAAAAGATGGAAAATACAAATGTCCAAATTGTCAGAGAAGTTACGTGTATAAGCGAGGCCTCAGAAGACACCTAACATATCAGTGTGGCAAAGAAAAACAATTCCAGTGCATGTTTTGCCATAAGAAAGCTCACATGAAATATAATTTGCTTAAACATTTGTCTATGTCCCATGGCGTACCTAGAGAAGCTGTTGGCAAATTTTGCATAGAAAATACGAATAGGTAGATAGATAAATCCGGAAAGAAATATGCTAAGGCTAAGACTCTGCCCCACTGCTCACTTAGGATGTGGTACCTAATACAAAGTGTAACATTAACATCAGTTTAAATTTACTGTCCATCAACAGGTATTTTATTGGAGTAGTACGATAAAAATGAATAATTGTACTGCTGTCAATATCATGTTAAGATAAATGTTATAATTTATTGCTTTTTATTAAATTAAATATTCAATTTCTTTTACTTTATTTGAATCTTGTTCCATTTCTTACATTGCATATCTTAAAATTGAGCTAATTGCGAAGAACGAAAAACTAGAACATTTTTTCACAAATTTGACAATTTGAAAATGATCAAAATATTGTTAAACAAAACAACAACACCGTACACTATAAGATGCAAATTTTTCAAATATATTAACATTATTGTAAAAGAAAATCTTATCTTGACAGTCGAACATAAAGCTTTGTATGCAACTCGTGCATAATCGGACTTTATAGACTCGCCTTAATTATCAGTTTCGCTCGCTACGTTTTGCTCTTCCATAAACTCGTCCAAGAAAGTCCTAAATTATGCACTTTTTTAAATTGTATGATTATTTTAATAATTATCTATGTATTGAGCTATGCAATAATTGTGCTAAAAAATATTTTTTGATTAATTTTTAAATGTAAACATGAATTTTCTGTAAATATAATATTGAGGTAGGTAATGTTTTTTGTAATGTATTGCCTTTGTTGTACACTAAAACAGATGTAATTACATCACAATACTTGTAAAATTTGTCAGTGTTTGCAGCTTGTTGTCAAAAGAAAATATTAGATATAAAAAAATATAATTTCAATTCACACAAAAAAATAATTAACACTATTTGAATCCTAACTAGTGTCCCAACAGGTCCACAGTATTTTTAGTGTTCAAATTTACACTAAGTATAGTGTTATATTTTAGTGTTATTGTACACTGCTGGTAGTGTTTATTTTTCACTAGTAAGTAGTTGTTAATAAAGTGTTACTGGATAATCTCGGTAATGTAAACAATAGTGCCAAAATAATATATTTAGTGTCAATTATATAAATAATAGTGCGATTGCAGTGTTAGTAAAAAGTAAGTAGTGTCACAATGTAATATTAGATTAGTGTTTAAATTATTAAAATACAATGTTAAAGCAATAATAATTAAAGGGTTAATTAAAGTTTAAATATTTTTATTCAGTGCATTTTAAATTTATAAACATTCTTATAATTTACAAAAGTAGGTATACATTAAGTGTATAATTTTATGACACGTATTTTATAAATCACATACTGTTTGTTTCACAAAATAATGATGATTGCGTATAATATAAAAATTAAATTTCTTCATTTGAAAAATTATTTTTATTCCGTCATCAGTAGAACTTATTACATATAGGTACCCTTAAAGTTTGATTCATAAGTACAGAAACATCCTGTATATAAAATCATCACAATATAATTAAAACACCTACTATTTCAAATTATTTGTGATTAGAATTCTGGTCTATAGTGTAGTCATGTTGTGTTAAGTCCTGTTCACACAGGGACACATAAGACACACACGCAACAGTAAGAAATACTGTACCTATGTGTGTTGCTTGTAAAAAAGAGGTGCCGCTATTTTGTGGCTTCTATGTAAGTAAAGAAAAAATCAATTTTGAGGCCATAAACATTCCACACAAAACCTGGGACCGCCTGCGACTAAGTTTTCGAGTTGACGAAATTATCAGTCACATCATTGGTGTGAAATAATTTTACCTTTCGATTGATACCTTGAAATCCAATGCTAATCGGCTAGGTACACATGTATGGTGTTCCCAAGGATGTTTAAACATCCTTGAGTGTTCAACCCGCTTATAAACAAATGTGCAAATAGTGTGCATTACAACAAAGTATCACGCAAAAAGTGTGCGCTTTTAGATTCCATAAAAATGCAAACGGTAAACTCAAAACACTTTTAATCAAGTTATTTGCATCGCAATGAAAATCTCATTATTTTTACAATATTGTATTTTATAAATAAAATAATATTTTACTCCAAATGTATAAGAATGGTAGGTAGATTGTGAAATTAGGTTTTTTTATAAAAAAAATCCTATAGGCATAAAGGCATATTATAAAACACAATGTCACATCATTTTATTTCAAGAAGGGTAAGAATTAGGTTCATTATTTAGTAATGTTCAATCAACCAAAACTGAATATGTGAAACTCACGAAGGGTATTTTTGTTTGTTTTATGTAATTCAGTGCAATCAGAGTATCTACCGAAGCCGAGCCTGTAGGATTTAAATAGGGTATTGGGTTGTATTTAATTCACTTTAGAATTTCTAGCAAAATACTTGGCATATTGCGTAATAAAATGATGATATATGCCGAGCTATTTAGATAAAGATTAGGCGTTTTATAAAACTACAACACTCAAAAACTTTTACATTGCAGATTTGAAAAAATGCCCAGCAAATACACATAAGTATTATAGAAATTACTATTATAAAGTAAAGAGAACACAAAATGATTGAATAAAAGTTAGTCTATCTATAACCTATAAAGAGTTCCCTATTAATTATATTTGGGTAAAGTGCATGTTTTATATAGATTAGTAAATTAATTTGTTTGCATATGAATATGTTAATAATTAAAATGTCTCTAATTCTACTTGTTTTCCGTAGATATGCGGGAGTATTCAAGAACGCAACATTTAAGGATTTTCAATAATAATTATAATTCAGATTCGAAATCGCGTTATATAATTCCGGCAGATAGGTTCATCTGCCCGAACTGCGGAAATTCTTATAAACATAAATATCATTTGAAACGACATATAGATTTCGAGTGTGGAATAGAACCCAAGTTTCAATGTCCTTTTTGTAACCATAGAAGTAAACATAAAGATAATTTGTCGAAGCATATTTCTGCTGTGCATCCTTTAAATAAACAATAAATTACGAAAGTATTTTTGTAGCTATTAATATAACATGAATATTATGTGATTTATTATATCAAGGATGTTTTTGCTAACGATGTGCAACCTAGTCTTTTTGAACATCCAGAGAGGGGTTAAATTGCATATTCAAAGTTTTATCGTTTCATCGACTACGGCGATGTTAAAACCACGAAATAAAATGAGACAGGAGCAGGAGATAACACTCTGCTGATTTTGTACGTGTTTCGTGTTTCCATGTCACACAATTTTACTCCGAAACAATCAAATTGAGTGGGATTAGAAGGCCGCAGTGAAGTTAGTGGCGAGCTGTCAGTTTAAAACTTAATTATATTTTATCTCTATTGTCATAGGTATTTATAATCTTTATTTACGTGGTTTATATTATATTTCATTTCATTTTGACATAATAAAATAAAATAATAATAATTTAAAACGTCAATATTAAATCATTCGTATGCTTCTAACTTCAGACTGTGGCCCCCTGCCTTTCCAATTTAGTTGCTTATGGAATGTTTTGATGTTATTATGGTTGTATCTAATCTATTAAGTTCATAACTAATGTATTATATCATTCTAAGTATATTATTTCATTTTAAGTAACGTATTATGTTGTTTATAATTATCATTAAATGTTTAATTGAAAAAGGTTATAACAGTTGATGATACGATATAATAGTATATTATTCAATGAGCGAATTATTTACAGTCCTCGCCTTTGGCTCGTGCCGCAAACTTCGTCCGAATTAATAATTCCCTTAATTCGCGAGTTGAATACAATGTTTTTTCCACAACCAATCAACAGGAATTATTATTAATAATTGGAGAGAAATTATAAACAGTAGTTTCTAAGCAACGTTGAGTTTAAATAATTTTATTTAACATTTTTATTATTTACAAAATTAATGATAATGTCTTCAAGTTTCAAAATATCCTTGCATTTTTTATTGACAAAATTTATGGTAATGCCTGTAAAAAAATTAAAATTAATGTAGGGTTGCAGTTTATTATAAATATTTCGTAATCTCAAACGTAAAACTTTAGTGGTTACGTTGATTTCCACTAGATGACAATGGACAATAGTATTCAATTCATTGTGCTGCGTATTAACTAAAGTATGTAGCAGCAATCTGATTGGCTTAAAAACTGATGAATAATGGCGTTATTATTGCAACCACAATCAGTCTTTTTTAGAAACGTACATTTTATTAATGTATTACTTCATGGTTACCTATTTTACTATGTTTATATAAAAATCCTCATTAATGTTTTATTTTATTATATTATTCTTGTTATTTTGTAAAGATGTCTATGCTAAAATCTGATAGATATTGCTTTTTTATAATTTATCAAATCAATTTTGTAAGATTATATTACTTTTACTTGTATATAAATAAATAAAATAATTGAGAGTATAAAAAATATAATGCTTGTATATTATTTCGGTAGTTATGTACAATATAAATAAAACAATACACAAATATAAATAAAAACTGAATTTAATCCTTTTATAAAAGTGAAAATTGTGTAATTTTTGCTATTCTCTTACCTGTTATATTGTCTCATAAAATAAACTGAAAATTAATTGCATATTGTATGGTAAATTACACATTCACCTATTACATAAAATATTAATACTTAATTGCTTTTCCTCCTTCCTTCAAAGCGCAAATATTCACCGCTCATGAGTAGCTTTAAATTGACAGTGCTTTTGTTTTCAGGTTTAGAATGTTTACCAGTGAATATAAACTACGGATTTCTGGAATCGAACGCGAATAATGTTCGATACAGTTGTATGAAGTGCCACAGACATTACAAAACCCCAAAACACTTGCAACGACACATTAGGGTTGAGTGCGGCAAGGAACCAACGTTCCAGTGTTCGTACTGTCCCTATAAAGCGAAGTATAAGGACAGTTTGAGGAAACACTTGTTTAACATACATTCTTTGGATGATAATCATAGTCAGTTGGGTTAACAAGTATAAAAACTGAACTATGTTAATGTATGACAGATAATTTTATTATGTTTTTGAGTACTTATCTATTCTATTACAGGCCCGGATACTTCCACTAGGCAAATTCCCGGTGGACAGAGCCTTAAAATCGGGCCGAAATAATACTTATTGTTATACATAATATGCAACTTAATGTATTTAAAATTAAATTTCAAATTTTTCTATACAGGTGTTCCACAACTTAGAACAAAAAATTAAAGGGTATATACTGTTTGCAAAAATAAAAATCTGACGTGTCCGTTACAATACCTCTCGCTTTGACATTGAAGTATTATTATTTAACCTCGTATTTAACAAAATATTAAGCTTTAATTTATATAAAATACAACAACACCGTATAACATTTGATATAATAATATAAAATAATCATACATTATATTATTTCTATTTATCTGTCACATTGACAATTTTTATTTTTGTTTTAAATTTTATTTCTATTTCGGGATTCACAAATCGTGGTAGGTAAAATTATATATTTAAAAAAATTATATTTCTTTATTCGTTAAAGATATAGAAACAAGTAAGATTGAATATTGTACAATGTAATTTCTTCTTTCATGTGTGGTATGTCAAATTGTAACAATCGCATTATTTTATACAATTTTTGCAAAAAATGTTATAGTGCTACAAGGAAAGTACCATTTCCGGTTGGTGGATTTTTACCAAAATCTTTTCAGCTCTTCATTAACATATATAAATGTATAATGCAAAATATTAGAATTTTATGTTCAGTAGAATTTGAGATAATGAACCGGGACGAAAGGCTATAGTAGGCGTACATACAGACTTTCATACACACACACAGACACACACACAGACACACACACAGACATCATCGTGAAAATAGTCAAAATAGGTTCTAAAGGTGCTAAAACGTGCTTATTGACAAAAATCTCGACATCGAATTTTTTCACGATCCCTATACCTCTCTAGGCGAGAGGTAAAAATGAAACTTTTAAAAACGAAAACTGGCATATCTCTTTTAGTTTTTAGACGTGTTGATTGAAGAAGTTTTAAAAAATTCGCAAAAAAATTGCATCGTATTTCAAGCAAATATTTTTTTGCCACTAGTCGGTAGTTGTTTTTAATAATTTTTTCAAATCTTCTGAAAGTAGGTAATTGTTTACAAACATGAACTAGTGATGACCTGGGTTTATTTTCAGTGCGCACTAAGTGGAAGACGTAAGCAATGTTTAGTGCAGTTGCCTATCTGTCAATTGATATAACTACATAATCTTAAAATAATTAATGGTGTATTATCTAGACAGGAAGCATACTCTCAGTACCCTGAAATGAAAATTAATGCAGAATATTTCAAGGTATACTACCATATAGTAGAACAGAACATCACAGTATTTTACGTACTTAACATAGGTAGTACATATATTATTTCTTTTTATTTCTCCCATGATGGAATTGTACACAGGAAAGTTGTCTAAATCTTCCTTTTAAAATTCCAAAACTCGGGTTCTACTAAATTTGTAGTTATTTACAACATTAATAATTCATTATTTTTGGTCTTTTTGTTTTCTCGTAATTCGCAAAAACTTCTTCTAGACTTCTAGAAGTTCTTGAATTACGAAAATAATTGGTAAACTTTTGACATTACTCGTCGCCATATTTGCACTAGAACTGTTGCACTTGCTCCTATAGTCAGTGAGTGCAACTGAGTGCGCACTCAACTTGCCCTAAGTGCAATTTTAAATGCAAGTGGAAAACGTAACACTAAAAAAGTGCGCACTGAAAGTACAAGTGGAAAACGCTGCTCGAATACAGTGCAGCACTAGTGCGCACCGAATGCACAAGTGGAAAACGCTATTAAAATGTACACACGTCAAGTAAACTACCCTTAATTTTGCGAATTAAAAAAAAAACTGTTTCATGATCAGCATATCGTAAGTTGTGGAACACTCTGTATTTTTCTGACTGTATCATCGACAAAAATGATCCAAGTGCGTATATATCGCATCTATTGACGTACAGTCATAAGGGATTTCCAATTTAAAATTTTAGATTAAATCTTATGCAACAATAATTTTGAACCTAATATAAAATAATTAATTTTCAAATGGGAATTAATTTTGGTAGAGGTCGGCCAGTGGCGGGATTTTTCATTATATTTTCTAACTAAAAGAGACATGCCAGTTTTCGTTTATAAAAGTTTCATTTTTATTTTTGCACAGGAAGGCGGAAAAACCATATGAAACTTCACAGCCACCAATAAAATGTAACTTTTAATTAAAAGATATTTGATCTTGAATGAAAAAAATTTTTCGACTCCGGTGCATTTTTATTAATATAAATAATTCTAACTCCTAAAGTAAATTAAAACTCCGGTATTGCCACCCCAATAAAATTGCTAAAATCTCGCCACTGGGGCTGGTCTGCAACTATTTTCCCGGGTCAGCTTTGAAGTTCGTATCCGACCCTGCCCTATATATTCGAGTTATTTAACGTTTTCCATAAATTTGGATATAGGTGATCTATACCATTTATTTAGGTATGTAAAAATATCCCTTAATGGGTTATTAAATTTGTATAAATTAGTATAAATAACATAAAAATATAATATTAACTAGAATGAATTTTTACACAATAAAAACACTATACTTGACTTTATTTATTTATTTCTGATAACCAAATCAACTCCAAAACAAAATACAATAATTAATAGTTATTTACGTGACGAGCGAAGTAAATTATTATTTATGGGTGAGCTGGAAAGTTTGGAGAGCGAGACTCCGTAACAAAATATTGCGTGTTTAGAGGTGTAGCAGTTTCTGCTTTACGCATTGCATATTAAAAATTTGAAGGAAAAACATATACTAGATTTTTGTGAAAGAATTAATCTAGGATTATGACCAGTTAGAATTCTGAAAAAATCTTTGAAATCCATGTACAAAATTAATGAAAAAGTGTGTTTTAAGCAATTTTTTACATGCTTTTTCTTATTATTAAGAGATTTATTAGAAAATGTAACTCGGCATAATCCTAGTTGCATTCTTCGTCTGTAAATAAATTTATGAAATTTAGCTTTATCTATCAAACTTCGTGAGCATTGTAGAAATTGCTAGACTGCTTTTCCGTATTTTTAGCGAGCGTTTCTATGCATTAACATAGGACAAACGCGGTGTTGAGCTACGTGGAGACGATACCCTTAAGAGTGCGTTTTGATGTATCACATATTTAATTCCAGATGCATTAAAAAACTAACAAATTTTATATAATATTTTTTATATATTTGTATTAATTAATATAATATCTAGTAAAATGACTATTTTTGGTATTTAATTGAACAGTATAAAGCCGAATAATTTTCGAAATGTTAAGTATTTAAACAAATAATTTGATAAAAACTAGTTTATATATTATGCATATAAAATTTGGTCCAGAAATATGCAATCGTTTATAAATGCATCTGGAAATAAGAAATTTCTGTGTTTGATGCTCAAAATAGACCTAAATAGTTCAGCCCTTGGCCGCCGATTTTTCTAAGCGCTGTGGTAGAACAAGTTTGTTGGCATGCAATATTCGAGGGATTGGTGGTGTGAGGGGATTCAGATATTGTGTTGAGTGCGACAACGACTACGTTGAGTGAATTTGAGATTTTAATTTTTAGGATGTTGGCGGCTGTGCTCGTAGCCGGCTCGCATCACATGCATTGCATTACATTATCATTATACAATATTTTTGAATATTGGAATATAAATAAACGTGCAGTATAATTTAAGAAACAAATAATTTTTTTTATATGTAGGTATTTACATAGGTGTCTAGTAAACAAGTGTCATTTTGGTGAATTAGAGTCAGTCACCAATATTTGTAACTTTAATTTAGAGGCGAAAATAGCGCTAAAAGCGGGTGAAGCGCGCTCCGCCCACGTCGACCGGTACGGACACTTAAACAATAAAAATAATTTTAATCCATTAAATATCAATATTAGGAAAAAAGAAAATTAACATACCTTTTAGACACTTGAATAAACGAAAATCCACTGAAATTTTTTTTCCCGCAATTATTTTATTAGATATGTTTTTGTTAATTAACAAATGTTTACAAGCTTTCAGTTTACATAAAAACCCTGCTAATTGTTAAACTAAAAACCTCAAAATTTTTTCACTTCTTGGAGCTATTTTTGAAAGGCTTTAGAAGAAATCCTCGTATGAAAATTTAAAAAATGTTAATTTTCCACTTTGTTATTAACAATCTAAGAAGTGAAAAAATGAAAAATGCTAATTAAGCAATGAAAATTATTTATTTTTTTAAATATGCCAATTTGTTCGTATTCTTATTATTTAAAAGCACATAAAAATGATTTTTAATAATTTTTAACTCTAATTATTTAAATAGGTAATTGTTATAAAAAAATGGATTGTTTATAAGATAATTGAAATTTGTTTGGGATTTCAATCAGCAATAAATATTAGTATGATTTTTAAGAGCAAAATCGTTTCTTTTTAAAAAAACATTTTATTGCTTAAAAATGCATTTGTTAATTAACAATTTTTTTTGAATGTTTGAAATAATCGATTAAGAGGCCCGTCTACTACCTAAAATCTAGGACATATCGAGTGTTTTGTGGCCAGTACAAGAATGATAAAATTTTATTTCAACCAGAATTTAATAGAGAAAGAATGGATCTACAGATGTGCCTTTTTTAAATTTTGATTAAAAAATTGAACATGAATATAAAAATTCAAAAAAAAATCTGACGTGGACACCACATGACTTCCTTGTACGCCTATTAAACTGTTCATACTTTTCTTAATAACTAAAATGTAGAATTATATTATACAAATATATTAATATATATACTACTTACTACTGCTACTTACTATATATTTTAGTCATTTTATTTAAACTGCAGAAGAAGATATAAACGATATTTTACTATTGTCACTGCTACTGTCACTGTCATGTCATAATCATTTAAATTTTACGTAGTAACAAATGTTAATCGATCATAGACTACAAGATACCGAAATACTAAATTATAAGTATATACTTTATTTATTCTTAAATGATAGAAGATACAGAAAAATTTATAAAATACCGATTGTAGATAATAATCACATAATCTTTCATTTAAAATAAAAAATTGTCTAAAATTAATTATTTATCAAAATATTTTTTAAAAGTACTACTTCCGGTTTATAGATTGAAACCAAAAATAGGAGGTGCACAACTAGATGCTATAACAGTCCTAAATACAAAATTTCAACTTTCTACGTCTAACCGAATTTGAGTTATGCGACACACATACGTACAGACGTCACGACGAAACTAGTCATAATGGATTCAGAAAAGGTCAAAACGGATATTTCCATCAAAATCTGAAAACCGAAATTTTTCGCTATTACAATACTTCTTTATTACTCCGTACAAGGAAGTAAAAATCCTATTTTATGCAAACTTTACACGGTTATATTTCATGATACAAATTAATTTTAAAAATTTAAAAAGGCACATCTGTAGATCCATTCTTTCTCTATTAAATCCTTCTTGAAATAAAATTTTACCATTCTTGTACTGGCCACAAAACACTCGCTACGTTATTACATTTTATGCTGAATTTTAGGTAGTAGACGGGTCTCTTAAGAATAAGAATAAGCCCCAGTCCACGGGTCCAGTACTCAAGTACCGGGGCTTTACACAGAAAACGAGTTTATTTGAAGGGTCCTCGAAATGCAACAACAATGTAACACTTTATGTTATTTACATTGTTGTGCACTAGTTCAATATTTTAATTTTTATACTAATGAAATAAGAAATATTTTGTACATAAAACAATTTTAGTATTGTGTGCCCTCTTTATGTTAACGTCGGGACATCAATTTTTTTTAACTTAGGTAGATGTCTGGTAGATAATTTTGAAAAACATCTAACATCTACACTCAGAATAAATTTCTTTCTGTTCAAACAAATTTGAAAAATATTTTTTTGCATATATTTTCTAAATTGGTGCATAGGTATATTGTTCAAATTGGTGCATATAATTGGATATTTTTGTGCATATGTAATTCACATAGGTACTTTTGATTTTTTTTGCATATAAATCCGAGCCCGAAGCACAAATATAACACAATATCAAACTACTATTTTTATTAAAATATAATTTGGAATCAAAAGCCATGTGATTTTATTCGTTTTATAAATCTTTAAATTTCTATTTATATTTTTTACAGTAAATATTTGAATTTCGTATAGTAGCGCCTCTGTAGTCAAGTAGTTGCGATTTTGAATGTGCTGCGATCTACCGTTTATGCCGGTTCTAAATTTAATTTTAGTTCACTAAATTCTCGCTTCATCTTCCCGATGTTATTTTCAAAACGTACTCTTAATCCAGCCCGAGCCCAGTAAAATAATTTGCAAGCGATCCGCGTACAAAATTTTATTTCCACCTTCACAGCGATTTTTTGATAAATTAACTTGATAATTTCAAAATAGGATATATTACATTTTGTAATGAAAGGTTATTAGTGGTAGGGCAATTGGGAGAATGCTATAATGTCACTTCTTTGAGCCCTGTATTGCAGGTCCTAAACCTTTAATAACTTATTTACTTAGTTAAGATAACGTGTCATTAAACAGACGGTGGAAATAAAATAAAATTTATAAGGATCCTAAAGCCTTTACTGCTGTAATTATATCCAGTTTTGGATCCCAACTTTTTTCCATTCAAATATAAAAATGTTTGTAATATCAATTATAATTTTTTTTTCATATGTTAACACTTCTGGCCAATCACTCTGTAGATATACATACCTATAGAACTATATCCAAATAAAATTTATATTATAATTTTTTTTAAATCTATCATATTTTATTTTTATAATTAAACAATAGAAGATATAAAAACAAATAATGTAAATGATATTTTGTGTGTTTCAACAAATAGTAGTATGATGACATAATAAATTATAGTTTCAGGTACAAATTTTAGTAAAGAAATTCTTCTTACACCAAAAGGAAGTCGAACAAATTACACTGGCTTAGTCCCAGATGCGTCTGGCAGATTTCCTTGCCCAAGATGCAGTTTGTCCTACAAACTTCGAGACAATGTTATTAGACACATGAAGTACGAATGTGGTGTTGAACCGAAATTTCATTGTATGTTTTGCGGGAGAAGATTCACTAGGAATTCTACGCTGAATATGCACTATAAGAAGATACATTTTGCCAAAGAACAAATTTAAAATATCAAACTTTATTACATCGTATGAACAGTGTTGTAATAGATAACAATATTTTTTATCTAGATAAAGATAACTTGCTTTTTATTTATCTAGATAAGATACTAGATAACCATATTGAAAAAATTATCTAGATAATAGATAAAAGATAAATAATTATTATCTAGACAATTCCACTCATAGTTTTTCAGTCAATCAAAACACAGTATTTTGCTGAATTGAACCAATCACAGACGAATTATACTGACAATTTTCACTAGTGAAAATTACACTGACAATTTTCACTCCACGAAGCGTTGCTATAGATATTATGTCAGTTGACTTTATTTTGACATTTCAGTAATAATTTATAAACTAATATTTCTGGAAGAAAAGGTACAAAATATACCAATTCGAGAAATTGGCAAGCCGAATACCATACGTGACTATGATTTTTTGGTAATTTTTGCCGTCTGGTCATTCCTGCTTGTTGTTTTAGAAAATAAACACTCGTGCTACGCACTCGTGTTTATTTTCGACGCAACAAGCAGTCGTGATCAGACGGCAAAAATTGCCGGCAAAATCATAGCCACTAATGGTATTATATATGACAATTTATATATATATATATATATATATATAAAATATAAAGAAATATAAAGGATATGTTATAATGTTATAAAGAATAAGCGGTACCAGTTGGAGAACCGGCAGCGTTGCAAGCTGTGCCTTGTATGCTTGCAGTTTGATTAGGTACTTTTGAATTCGATAAAAATTAAAATTGAAAAAAGTTGGTTTTAATAAATTTTACTGAAATTATTATCTAGATGATAATTACAAGATAGATAAAGATAATTTGTAATTTTATCTAGATAAGATAATTGATAAATGAGAGAGAAAATTATCTAGATAAGATAATATATATATATATATATATATATATATATATATATATATATATATATATATATATATATATATATATAAATATATTACCTATATAATTTATCTAGATAAGATACAACACAGCGTATGATTAATAAATATTTAACTATACCTACTTATAATTACTCATAATTACTGTAAAATATATTTTTTTCTCTCCCCCCTGGCTTGCGGTAGGTACACAACCGATTAGCCATTGTCCGATAATTTTTGTATGTTGTAATGTGAAAGTGTACGTGTAGTGTGCCACATGGAGTATGAAGCTTTCAAATTTTTGTGCTCATGTGTAAGTGTAAATATTGTTGTATGTTTATGTTAATATTGAATATCATATTATAATGTTCGTTGATTGTATATAGATTAAAATATGTTCTATTATATTTTGATTATTGTATGATAAGAGAGTTGCAATTGAAGTTGGCAGTGGGATTTTTAATTTTAATAAGTTGGTGTACAGGTCTTTTTGTTGTTGGACATAGTTGGGGTATGGCGCGCCGTTTCGGAAAAAATTATTCACATTATTAATATAATTTAGTTCGTGTTAAAATATAGATTTGGTTACTAAAATATAATAATAATTGTTAAAATATATTTAGGTATTTTGTGTTAAAATACTTTACTATTATATTATTTTGTAGTACGCAAAATATTTTTTAACACAGTTAAATATATATATATATATATATATATATATATATATATATATATATATATATATATATATATATATATATATATTTATAAAAATTGAATAGTTTTATTTCAATTACAATCTTCTTATTTGTAATATTAACACGTTAAACGAGGTTTTGCAATAAAAATTGGAGATTCAATTTTTTTGCTTTTTGCCTTGATATTTTTGTTGATTGCGATGCAGTTTCTCAAACAAATAATTTATTAAAACTATAACACTTTCAGCTTTTGTTAATGGGACCTGTAACCAAAATTACAACAGGACCCCCTTCGCCTTAGGTTTGAGGTTGCAAAAATGAAGAAATTTTCGATATTTCAACTGTTTTAGGTGTAAAACTGACGATGTTCCAGCTAACCCCAAGCCTGTCAAATTTTTAGAGTTGGCAACTCGAATTTTCAGTGTAAGCAATCCAAATTTTTCCCGGATGTGTCGCAGGCGATATTTTTTTCATTCACTTAAATATTTTGCATCATAATAATAAATAAATGTTTTTATTGAGGTTAGCTGGTGGGGCCCTGTTATCTTGGAGGCTCTGTATCATTGATACCTACGCCGGATACAACGGTTCCTAGCTCCCCGGTAATACATATACTTATTATTTATTATTATAGAAGTGTAGAACAAGCAAAAATAAACTTTACCTATGTTTTAAAGTTTTTTTGATACCTTGATTTAATTTAATTTAGCGCCATCTACAACAACATTTTAAAATTCAAACAATACACTTAATTGTATTTTACTTATGTATTTTTTATTTAATTTAACTAGTCCAAGTTCCATTTATCCGTAATCTGTGTTATGTTTTTGTTTAGTTTATTTTATTTATTTATTTTTATTGTAGGAAAAAATAGGTAGGTTAGGTACCTAGTGAAGAAGTTACCTGTTACCCATTAAATTTTAAGTGTTTTATGAGAATAATTTCTTAAAATTTTATAGATTGTATTATTAGCAAAATATGCTTCTTTACTCGTACTTTATTAAAATATGCTTTTTTATTTTTATCCGGAATGTTTAAAATTTTCTTATTGTGTATCTAATTTTTGAAATTACCAAAAATGATATAATAATTTGCATTCTACAAAATCTGGCACTATTAGAAATAAGACATATATTATTAAATTCTTTTAAATTGCATTGCAAAAAACAATATAATTTTTTACTGTATATATATATATATATATATATATATATATATATATATATATATATATATATATATATATATATATATATATATATATATATATATATATATATATTGTTAAAATAATTTCTGTGCTATTTGTTTATTGCACAAAAACTAATTTTTAGTAACTCTGGAAATTTTAGCTAATTATTTTATTATATTCGGTTTCTGTTTATACAAGACGTAAATAATAGTAATCGAATATTATTTTACTTTGTTTTTTCTTCAGTTTAGTGAACCTGTTGAATTTTATCTAAATTCCCCGTACGCTTACTATACTCCCAAGCCCAGGTACACTTTTTGTCAGAGTGTACTTACGACTCCGTAGGCGGGTTTTAGCTGTAGTGTTGTGTTTTGCCGCACGGGGCCAGTAGCTCCACGCGTATATTTTCATGCAAAAAGACCTTTCGTATTCTACAAAAAGTGACTATAAAATGGAATTTTTTAGTTAAGTTTTTTATCTTAAGATGTTAATAAAGGTTGAAATTTCTTTTCCTTAAGCTTGAAATTTTCATTTAAGTCTAAATATAATAACTACGTGCTTGCGAAAATGGGGTTACTTTGAAACATTATAATTAATAAATAAAATATTTTTTTACAAATCGAAGCTTAAGCAAAGTAGCGGCATACCTTTTTCTATTATTTACAAAAAGAATCAATGCAATTGAGTCAATACAGAAGAAGTAATTGCGAGAATACAACAGTACGTTTTAAATGCTAGTGGGGATTCCTCTTAAGTGAAGGCCAATATGTTATCTGGCCTTGCTTATTTTTCACTGGTTTTACTTAGTTTTTTACCGTCCATTGAGGTGCACGAGTTTTTAATTTCTGACTAAACTTTTTAAGGTTTTTATTTATTTATCTATTTATTTTTTATTATATAATGACATAGTTTTGTAATTTTTTTATGATATATCACGTAAGTTTTTAAAATTTGTAAAATGTTCCAAAATTTCCATATATTACAATAATTGTAGCTCCTGAAGATGATCCATGTGGGGCCGAAACCGGTCGAGGTTGATTGAATTTTTAATAAATTGACTGCATCCCAGCATTGTGTTTTATTTATCATATATAATAATCCTTCAATCAAGAAGCTTCCATTATTGAATGTTTAATTTTATATTTGTAATTTAAGATTGCCTGTCCACAAGCTATAACATGTTTAATTTGTTATAGTCAAACCGAATACTAATAGAATGAATTTATATAAAAAATGATGTCAGTAATACGTCTACTAATTTTTTGTTTTAGGTCTAACTTCCACATATTCGTGTAACAAATGTAGAAAAACTTATAACTGGAAAGGCAACTTGCGGCGACATCAAAAGTATGAATGCAACAAAGAAAAACAATATCGTTGCTATTTGTGTGGTGTGAAATTTGCTTATAAACAACTTGTTAAAAGACATATTGTAAAAAAGCATCCAGAAGAAAATCAATAAAAATAATAATTTATTATTATTATTATTTCTCTTTTTCTTTTTATTTTATTATTATTATTATAAATTATATTACAATTATTATTATTGTTGTACCATTATGTATTTTCGCATATTAATTATTGTTGATCAATTATGTGTACAATAATAGTTATTTCTAAGGATCGTAACGTCAATCATTATGATACTAGTCGTGAATATTATCAGACGAGGCGAAGCCGAGTTGGATAACACGATATGTATCTACCTACCATAATAACTGATTGGTTACGATCCGAATTGCATACAAAATTTTATTTACTGGCGTAAATAAGTCAAAAAGTAATATAAATTATTTGGTATTGAATAAAAAAAATTAAATCTAGAAAAACAGGTATGCTATTTTTGAAACTTCCTTAGTACCTAACGAGTTGTTTGTTATTTCCTTATGGTACTGAGTACCATACTGAATTCATTATGGTCCTTGGCCTATAAAGAACGCAATTATAGTCCTTAAATTGAGGCTTATAATGTTGTCATTATGATACGGCATCAGAAAAAATCATTTACATAGGACACCAGTTAATACTCGTGATATTACGTTGTTCCTATAATTTTCATATCTATAATATGATTTTTTGTTTCAGAAGAAAACCAGAACGAGAAGAAGATTACCTACATATGTGAAATTTGTAAAAATAAGTTCACAAAATGTTGGGCGCTTGAACGGCATATGCGGAATATTCATAAAAAATTAATTTATTATTTTAACTAATAATGCGAAATGAATTAAACAAATACCTAAATAAGTATACACAACATTTTACTGAAATGGACTTGATTTTTTATTTTATTAGGTAATAAATATTGGTACATTTTTCGGCTTTTTATTAGCATTTGGATATAAATAAATGAAAAACCCTTTTTGCGTAGGTACTACTTATACCGTTTATTTCATAATATATTTTAAAATTAAAATATATTTGAATTTATCGGCTTGCGTACCTACTGTGAATTTTGAAAATAACAAAACGTAAGATAAACAAAAGAGGTGTCTGGTCCTTACTGGCACAGAGTACAGACGTTTTTACTACAAGTTCTGTAAAAGTGACATAATCATGACAGGGAAATATCAAGTAGTAAAAGGAAGTGATGCAAATTTAAGTGAAATGAATTGTAAAACATTATTAAATTTACACTGTTGCACCAATCAGCATAAAGAAACTTGCTAGCTTCATTGAACACATTTTTAGGAACTGTTAACTTCAATGACGTCTAAAATCATATTTTGATAATATAGTGTAGTCATAAGTTTTGTTAAGTTATTTTTTAACGTAAATGTGTATATTTAATATACAATAATCAAATAAGTGAACATGTAAGATTTTGGTTACTGGTAATCTCATAAGATTCAAATTTAAGTAAACGATGCCTTATATAATTATAAAATATAGGTAACTGTTAATCATTTTTATATTTGAAAATTATTATTTGAATTTTTTAACAATTTATTCATGTTTAAACCGAACTGACTATAATTGTGAATCCGATAGTACAAAAATTCCTAGGAGAATTCTTACCTGCGGTAAGATCAACTGGGCTGGAACTAAATATAAGTATATGCAACTTAATTATAAGAGCCCCATTAAATACAACAAATACGACCTCGTATGTTGCATTTAAAGGAAGAACAACTACTATGATGCATCAAAATGCAAAATCAAAAACGTAGATGGTTGAAAATAATCTCTACTCTGTTCTACAAGAGGTTCAGGGACGTATCGAAGGATGGACCTAGGTGGTCCAGGGCACACCCTACAAAGTCATAACTTAAATAATGAAAATTATTGTTTTACCTGTCAAACTCTCAAAATTACACATGTTTGCTTCGTTACGAGTGGTAATTATTAAAAGTTAATTATGGTGGGATAAGATTAAATGATGCTTAAATATAATAATTTCAACTTTTCTCAAAATTTTCTTCTAGACTTTAACAAAACAATTCAAAAAATCTACTGTAATTGTCTTTTTACATAATTTACCTAATTACATTATTTACGTTAAAAAGTCGCAAATTTGATCAATGTAAGAAATAGTTTTTTACGTGTAAAAAATAACGTATTATGTTAAACACAAATAACTTTTGTATTTTTTGACTTAATTATTTTTTTCTTTTTGTAGGTTATAACCGAATTCTTGGAAATTTATTAGCCACACAAATTGATTTTCTAAATAATGTTTTGATGTCGGATAAAGCGCATTTTCATTTAAATGGTTATGTCAAAAAACAAAACTGTAGATTTTGGGGCTCTGAAAATCGAAGGGAAATATACCAGCATCAGTTGCAAATCCATTCAAATGTACTGTTTGGTGCGGTGTTATGGCCAATAAAGTGAAATTTTTGGCGAACGTCTGATTTTAAAAAATTCATATTTCCCTTGGCCACCTCGCTCGCCAGATTTAACAGCACCCGACTTTTTTTATGGGGATATTTAAAAGAAAAAGTGTATGTTAATAAACCAGAGACTCTTAAACAGCTAAAGCAGAATATTCGAGACGAAATACTGAGCCTTCAATCAGAAACATTACGTGGTGTGATGGAAAACGCATTAAAAAGAGCCGATCTCTGTATCGAGAATAATGGTTTACATTTGTCTGATGTCATATTTCATACATAATTTCCATAAAATATATTCATTGTATAAAAAAAAATTTGATTATTACAAGAGTTATCCGTGTTTAACATTAGTAGGTCTTATTTGGCCCATCCTGTACGCACTCATCCCTGACTACGTTCGCCGTTGAGCAGTGAGCACACACAGAGCTGCATCGAGTTCAATATACATTTTCTGATATCTTTTTTGAGCAAAATTATGTGCTTGTTCGGTCCAAAATTAGATGAGATACAAAGCGAAGATACAAAATAACCTGCGAAATAGTCCGGAGTCAAAGGACATAAACATGCCCAACCTTGCGTCTTCTATGAGCCTGTAATATATTACAGGTCTAAGCTCTGTAATAACAACTTATTTCCTTAGACCTGTAAAGTGTCATTTTCACGAAAGGTGGAAATAAAAGATTTTAAGAAACCAGAAATAGTTATTTATATGTATTAAGGGCACAATCAAAAGATTTTATAGCACGAGGTAATATTAATTTTACGAAGGCTGTAATCTTAATTGTGTCCGTGGTATATACAACGTTTTATATTATTTTAATTCTCGAAATTTAAGAATTCAAGAGGTATTGGTTATCCTTGTCTGGCGTTGTGAATATTAGGTATGCTGTGGATTTTTTAGATGAATAATTGAAGGTTGCACAAGGTAAATTGGCTCCACATAAGTTAAAGGGAGAAAGAATACGAAAAATGCGAGGGGCGGCGTTCAAAAAATGTCAGTAGCAACTCTGAAAAATTAATTATGGCGTACTTATGTCAAATATGGTAAGGAAATATACAATTTTACCTGCTTTATTTTAACAATTCGTTTTGTTTAGTCAAATATGTCAAGCCATGATCTCTTTGGTATATATAGGTACCTATGCGAAGCGAAAGAAGATGATCAAGATTAAGAAAGGTGTTGATATGTCGAAGTTTCTTTTGGTTACTCTACCTAGTACCGAGTTTATAAGGATCAATTATGGGTATAGGAATCTAAGAAATCACTGGTACCACAACGAAATTGAGAGATGGATCCTATTAGTGCACTCCCATACAACCGGGCCGTTTAAAGTGGATCAACTTTTTCCACGTATTGCGGGTTGCATATGTCAACTAGGTGTTCTAAATAAATGTAGCACCGTGACATCACATACTAATAATTTTTACGGACAGTTTTTAAACTGTTATACTTTCTAAATAAAATACAATACAATATGATAAATTATCAAAAAAGTACAAATATAAATCGAAAAAAGAAACATTACAATAATGTAAATTAGGTAGGTACGCCAAGGATACTCGCGATTGTAAATTACATTATATAGTATACCACTAGTCAGAAAATCACACTAATATTTCATGATTCCAAAAACTTTACGATAACAAACTTTAGGTACCTACATATAGATACGAAAGAAGTGACAGCACCCAGTTATACTCTGTACTGTAGATAGACAGATTCTAAGATTAAATAATTTCCGCGTACTAGAACATTATCTTTTTATCTTTCAAATCTTTTGCAAGAAGATCTCTTTTCTGGAACATAGGTTAATATACCATTTTTTTAATTTCGGGCGATCATAATCAATATGTCCATAAGATAAGACAATGTATTTAAACTAAATTGTAAAACAGCTCAGAGTAGATATTAGGTATATTTCCAATAATTATTCTAAAACGCATAATATTTTCTTCTATGAAATGTTTTTGGCAGACAACAACTTGGGATTCAAGCTCTCGGCCACCGAATGGTATTTTTGAATTCCAAATAGTATTCCTTAAATTAGTATCACTTGGTGCAGAAAATAAAGTTACTTTTTCGTTATTACTCCAATATTTAGGTGAACAATTAGGTGCAAAACATGTTCTATTGCGTATTCTTGTTTTTTGGTTCATCTCTGGAGCGAAAGGTTGAATTAGGTTAGGATAAGTTAGATCATCAATAAAAACAAATTTTAAAACAATACGATGTACAATTATATGATAATTTAATTTAAATAAATATTACCTGCTTAGCAATGTGAAACACAGAACAAAATTATAAGTATTCCAATATATTTGACACTGACAGATAAAGTTTGCTACTTAAAAAATGTGAGAAAAAATTATTAGTAGGTGATGCCACGGTGCTGCATTTATTTAGCACACCTAGTTGACATATGCAACCCGCAATATTCGTGGAAAAAGTAGGAACGCATTTTTTCCCCAGTGCACTCACCGTATTAGTATTATACATCGTGATTCTAACTAACTACTCTTTCACATTCTATATAAAATGTAATTTCAAATTATTGTTTCAATAAATTTATTCTAAAATTTATAACTGTTTGGCTAGTTGTTGCTTGGCGAAAAAAGCCCAATTGCGCTAGTATTTAGTGCTATGAAACAAGTTTATTTGTTCAAAATAAAATAAAGTATTTTGTCAGCAAAATATTTGTAGGTCATATACTAATGTTTTATTTTTTTCAGATAAGAAACGAGAATTTAAATGTAACCAATGTCGGCGGGTCTTTATATCGTCATACACGATTCGAATGCGGAAAAGCTCCAGGATTCGCTTGTCCACAAACATTTTGTAAATACAAAGCTAAACAGAAGAATACTATGAAGACACATATTAGTCTCAAGCATCCTGAATTGTTTATGCATATACAGAGAACTAAGGAGCATGATCATTAGCATAATTAAGTAAATTGCTATTAAAATAGTACAAAATATGTGTTATTATAGTCATAAATTAATTTAAAATATTTATTTTTTGTTTCGTATTTATTGAAATGTTCGTAAATGCAATGTAAAGAATTGTGCTTACATTATGTACCTCTTGACAATATTAAAATAAACATAGGCTGCTCATATTAAGTGGTACATTGTTCCTAATTTTAAGAACTTTATAAATTAACAAACAATTATAATTTAAGACATTTTTTCAATCGACTAAACAAAAAAATTGAACCAGATGTTCTCAAAATATGAGAGCCAACGTTTTCATTCCAAATAGCAACATACCACTTAAAATCCACAACGTCTAATTTTATCCCCACCACAATAGAAATTGACTAAGACAAACCACGCCGCCTAATACCTCAACGTCTAATTCCACGCCACTTAATGTCAATTCCGCCTAATACCATCCTCCTAATTCCACGTTACCTAAAATCCACAATGTCTAATTTTACCCCCACCACACCCCGTATAAACTAGTTCTGTGTGACTTTCACCGATAACAGTGGACATAGTGGTGGGGGTAAAATTAGACTTGGATTTTAGGTGGAGTAGGATTAGGCGGGTGGTATTAGGTGTCATGGACATTAGATGGATGGAATTAGGTGTAGTGGTATTAGGTGGAATGGACGATACGCGTTGTGGTAATAGGCGGCGTGGTTTGTCGTACACTGAAAAAACAGTTGTGTTGGGAAGAATAAATCCAAGTTGTAGCAATTAAATCATAAATTTGGATATGGCGAAATAAACATATAATTACGGGAAAAAATCAATATCTTTCAGATCTTCAAATCAATTTGTTTCACACAAATAATTTTTAATGTAATTTGAATTAAATGATTATTTCTGCAAAAAAATATTTCTTTGTGGTAAATAAATATTGAATTTAAGAGAGTAAATGATAATGTACACAAATTTACGATTTATTTGTGATAAATAAATATTTAAAAATATATAATCGCCTTCAGTTAATATTTATTTATAGAAAATATTGTATTACCTCATGAAAATTATTGGTTTTTTTGTCACAAAAAAAATAATTGAAATTAACTCTTATTGTATATTTCACGCCAAATAAATACATATTTAAAGTAGGTATCTCAGTTCCTGATCCTAAATAAATATATAAATTAAATATAATATATATTAACAAAAATAATCAGTCTTTTATTTAAATATAACTATATAAATAATTATAATATTGTTATTACCCTTATTATAATAAAGTAGTACTTACAAAAAATGAACGAAAATAAATTACTTTTTCAGTTAACAAAAAACAACTAGGTACTTATAGTTTTATGATACAGTAATTATTAGTTTATACAGATAATATTTTTTCACATATGCATAGACTTAAAAATAAAAAACAATTCTTATATAAAACTATGTAACGAAATTAAGTTTTAAATTACATATTTTAATTTTTCCATCACCAGATACCAGATTTGTGTATGTTGTTTGGAACATTCGAAACGAAAATGTTCTATCATGTCTCCGAAACCCCACTGTTCCAATAGTTTTTCAAAATTAGCGTCTTCCATACTACTAATTGTAATATTCTAATATATCAAATAATCGACAAATAACACTAATATAACACTACAGTAGGTACTGCGATATTTTGCCACTGAGAACACTTGAACAATATTGTACACGCATTCATACAACTCAACGATGCTTACCACGTTCGTACAGGTTCTAGCATGATGTTCAGGGTTTCATTTAGTCTTCAGAAATATCATTTATTTGTGACAAATAGATATTTAATTTTATCAAGATTTGTTTATTTCGCGAAATCTTTTATATTATTCATGCAATCGCAGATATGTTTGAGACAAACATGTAAGTTTGTGTCAATATATATTTATTAGACATGAACCAATAAATTATTTACCGAAAATTTACAATAATGCAGTTGCATGAATCAAAAAATTTTTCCTTGCAAATATATATATTATTCGATGCCTCAAACGAAGTCAATAAATTTATGAGAATTAAATAAATAATTAGATGAAAAAAATACTGTTCAAACAAACGGAATTTTTGATTTAAACTTACTAAGATTTTGACAACAGTTAATACTTAATTTGCTGAAACATTTTAAATTTGATGCAATAAATTCATTATCAAATATGCTTGTAAGTTTGCCCTAAGAACTTTTTTTTTTCAGTGTAGTCTACTTCTATTGTGGTGAGGGTAAAATTAGACGTTGTGGATTTTAGGTGGCGTGGAATCGGGTCGCGTGGGTTTTAGACTGCGTGGTTTTAGGCCGCCCGGGATTCTTCGGTTTTTGTGGGCGCCCTTTTTATTATAAAGTTTCTTTTTAATTTAATGGCATATTAAAGAAATAAAATTCGGTGCGTATCAACAAACTATATGCGGAAACAGTTATGACATGTGTAAAATCGCAACTACCATAGACATCAACGATGTGTTATTGTTACAGTTCATGAGGCTAAAAAAACATGATGGAATATCATGTAGGTACTTAGTAGTGTAGTATTATAGTAATATAACTAAAATATAAACATGAATGATATTACCTTACATCTAAAAATTCGTTTAAAAGCATGCCATGTATTTGTGTTTGTTCTTTCTAGAGTATTTCAGTCTCGTGAATGTGTATTAATTAAAAATATTTAATTTCAGACTACACATGTATCATGTGTAACCGCTCGTATAAAAATAAATCATCTTTAAATCGTCATATGAAGTTTGAATGCGGAAATAGAAAATTATTTTGTTGTCCAGAACCTGGATGTGATTACAGAGCAAATCAAAAAGCTCACATCAAAAGTCATATGCGAATCCATCTGCGATGAATTTGTAATATACTGTAAATGGAAACAATAAAAGTTGTTGATATTTTAGTCCAAATCTGTGAATTGTTTTGTTTTTAATAAAAATAATTGCACTTTATTCTTAACTAAGTATTTGTTTTCAATAACATAATTTTCAAAAAACCGTTTACTTCTGTACTGCTACCATCTGCGTCATTTTTTATTTATAAGTAAACTTATTATAAGAATTGGTAATTAATGAGATTGGTAAATTTGGGTATCTGAAGGAGAACCTTGTACCTACATTTTATCTGACACCGTGACACCTGACAATATCGTTTGTAAAGTCTTACAAGTTGATAATAATAATGGAGAAGGTTAACATCGATTTGAGTGACATTTTTTAATACAATATCATCTTTGCGGTCAATAAAAAGAGGCGAAGCAGTGACTACTAATTTAAAAAACAACTGACGATAAAGTCCCACAAATGATAATTTTGCCAAACAAATAACACTTACTACACACACGCAGTGTGTACTTATTTTTTATTTGCATGTTATACACTTAATACTTACTTGTTGTCAGCTAGAACTGTGCACTACAGATGTATACAAGGGTTTCCCTAAATTAATCAATTTATAATGTCTCAACATAACTGTTATTTTACCCGATAATTCCTGGAAAATCATATTATGTCAATTTATGGTCAAAACTCAAAAGCTTGCTATCACTATTAGACTAGTACGCCAATTTGCCAACAGACGTCAGATACTTTGATTTAATCGTGATTTTTTGAGAGTTTAAGATTTTGATGAATCTTCGCGATTTAGAACCATTTTTACACTTAACTTTTTATGACTTTTCTCTATTTTCTTATTTCAGTGCTCGTTACCTATAAAGAATTTTCAAGTTTAATAATCATTTTTCGTGTTGCATACTTAACTTACCTTTAATTATTTAATTGTTTTAAATATTTGAATTAGCTAAAAACGTTAAGTTTATTCGCAATAATTATTAGAATGACAGTAGTTTTGAGTTTCAACTTAGAGGTTATTTAATTAACTTAGGTTTGTTGACATTTATAGTTAGGAACAATTTACTATTTATTTTGGTTACTTTCGTATCGACATTACAGGTAACTACATTTATTTGTTTCTTCTATTTCATTCTATCTTACACTCAGTCCATTTTATGCATCTTTCTTCTCCGTTTCGCGCGTAATCTAGTGTCATTTGGTTGTTTACGTAGCTGTCTCTTCTTACTCATACCGCTAACGGATCTTCTCTCTCGCTCACACACACTCGTCGTCTCTTCTTATTGCGAATAGTTATGTTTTAGCGCCGTTTTCAAAGTTTCCGTCTCTTTTCTTTCTCTTTCCATTTCTTTTGCAAATTCGCACTTTCTTCTGCGTAAAACGCGAATTTACAAGGACAAGCGAGTATTCTTTGGAAGTTAAAGGGTAATAGACGTGCATCGGGTTACGGCTCTTGATTTATAACCGTTACAAAAGTGTTATCTTTTGATCCGAAATAGTTTCGGGATTTGAGGTTTATTTCGAGAATATTTTCTTGTGCGAGATTTTGTTTTGCGTCAGTCGCGTTAAAAATCGCACGGAAACCCAGTTACGGGGATTTTTGCCGTTACCGAGAAACGACTTCGTGCCTGCCGACTTCCAACACCACGTCCAGCTGTTACACCGCTGCTGTCCAGATTTTCCTGCTGCCTATCCGTCGTCACCGCAGTCGAGTCACTTTTATTTTGCTACCCCCGCCGTCCGCCTTCACCTACCTGCTTGCAGAGGACGTGCGTCAGATAAGTGCATGTGTGATTGTGCGGTTGTGTGCGCAGTAAATTTGATAACTTATTTCAGCTGATTTTTATTTTGAGAAGTTAAGATTTAATTGTTGTAGTTTATTCTCCTGTTATTTCTAACTTTCTTATATTCCCATTTTGTGGAAAATTGCATTTATTAACTTTCCAAGGCCCCTCTGGCACTCAGCCTTCTGCTGAATCAATTTAATTTGATATTTAGTTTAATTCCTTTGTATTTGAGTGTGAACGTGGATGTCTGTTGTTTGTTGTTACGCACATTTGTTTTATTGGTCATCTTTCGTTACTTTGCATTGTTGTTGCGCCTGCGCTGTATATCGCACGGTTCTGTGCGTCTGCACCCGCCATTATTTGTGAATCGGGCTGGCCAGATCCGGTAGTAGGGTTTATTGTAGTACTCAGAGGCGTCTAGGTTCCGGGTTCAGGACTGCAGCGATTATTAGTAGCTGGCGACCGCGTTTTGCTATTTATTCAGTTAGCTTGTGCGTCACGGACATCTATGCGTTTATTGTTGTTCATCGTTGTCACATATTTCATATTTTACTTAGCAGAGAATATACTGTTTCTCTTTGTTACACTACTTACGTTCTATTATTTCGCCGAAAGCATTTCCACCTGCCTTGTCCCTACGCCCTTTGCAGGTACAAGTTTTATTTCAGCATCGCGTTGGTTGGTAGTTGTTCTCGCACTATCCGCAGTCAGTGGATGAGGTGCACTAGCCGATTGCGGTGGCGCCCAAGATTCAAACCCGTAAGTAATTTACGACCCACTCCCTTCTCCCTGAGAAGCCGGCAACCTCATCGTGAGGACTTTATTACTACCACCGAGAAGGTACGTAATAAATTGGCGCCCTAACGTCTGGGGCTTTGAAACTTTCGGAATTATTGCTAGAATTAGAACATTTTCTTATTTAGGTAGTTAGTTATATTTCGCGTTGTTAAATCAATTTGGTATTAGGATAGGTTAATTAGTATTTTGATATTTAGGTATTTTGAGTATATTTTTTCGGTATTATTAGCTTAGTTTCGGGTTGATTAGGTTATAAGTGAACTACATTTCATATTGCGTTTATATTTGATTTATTCGTACATATTTAATTAACATGGACATGAACATTGATCCCTATCGTCTTCTTAAGGATGAACTCACCTACGAATTGCTTTTGAGAGGCAGTGAGGTTCCTCCAACGTCACAGGAAAAACGACAGAAACTGCGTGAACTCTTACGCTTAGAACGATCTGGTGAATCCCCTTCCAATTTCGAGTTATATTTCGTGCCTACATCAGAACTAGTTATCTGCGAAAGCATATTAGTGGATTTGCGTGGGGAACTAGTTAAATTTAACGTAGTGAATTACCAAAACGAATTTGCTCGCATAGGGTCCCGTCTCACTCATGTAAAGCTCCGATTAAGTCGAGTTGCACCGTCAGCAGAGGACGACAAGAAAAAACATACGGAATTAACAGCACTCTGTACACAGTACTTAAGTAGTTTGCGTAGTAAATTTTCTGCTCAAGCCTCCGCGTCATTAATGAAGGAACATGAGGAATCCTTTCGCGAGAAACAGGATCAATCGGGAATCGAAGAGATTGAGTCCGGAGTGCCACCCGCTGCTGCTTCCAGTCCTCAGACACGTAGTACCGAATTAGAAGCGCAATTAGCTCGTGCTATTGAATCAATTTCCGTGAATTTAGCCGCAACTCGCCGAGATGCGTCCGAAAGCTCTAGATCGGTGATACATAAATGGAACTTATCGTTTGATGGTGAATCTAGTTTATCAAATTTTCTCACACGTATCGAAGAACTGAGAGTAGCACGTGGGGTCACTAAGGCTCAACTTTTCGCCTCTGCCACCGATTTATTTACGGGGGATGTACTCACATGGTTCAGAGCTAAGAGACATCGTATTTCTTCATGGGATGAGTTAATTATGGCGTTAAAGTCTACATTCTTACCCGGTGATTATGAGGATCATTTGAGAGATGAAATTCGCGACCGCACACAAGGTAAGAATGAGAAAGTATCTGTTTTCATTGCAAATATGGAGGTCTTATTTCGGCGTCTCACTGATATACCTGCGGAGAGTGAGCGATTGTATCGTATCCGACGAAATCTGCTACCATACTTACGGCAAGGTTTAGTAGGGCGAAAATTTCAGACCATAGATGATCTTGATGAAGCCTGCAGGGAGTTAGAGGAAATCCGTTTAGAGGAATACCGACCACCGCCACCAGCTCATCAGTCTTACGAGCCTGATCTAGCTTATCGACAGCAACGTGCTCACCGGACAGCTGCCGTAGAGTCTGTATCCGGTAACGCGAATACTTCACAGTCCGAAAGAGCACCGATGAATTGCTGGAACTGCGGCAAAGTCGGTCATCGATCAGCCGAGTGTAGAGCACCTCCGCGGAAACACTGTTATCGGTGTGGTGAAGTCGGCGTAACGACGCGTAATTGCCCCAGGTGTTCGGGAAACGGTCGACAGAGGCGCTAAAGGGTCGTATCGTGTCCTCTGCCATTCCTGATATATCGGCCACCAAGCAACTGCAACAAAATGTAGCAATCGTTAATTATATTTTATCGCATCTCGGTGATGATCAGAGACCATACCTCGAGATATCTATATTCGGTAGAAAAATTCTAGGGCTATTAGATTCTGGCGCGACCTGTTCTATCATGGGTAAGCGAGGATGGGAATCTCTGAAAAACTTAAATATTATGTTAGATAATTCGGAAACTCCCTCATGTCAAGTAGCGAACGGGAAACAGTGCGTATCCATCGGTTCTGTGACGGTACCAGTTGTATTAATGAATAAGTTGCGTCTTATTAAATTTTTGGTTGTTCCGGATGTCGCGACTCCCGTCATTCTCGGTATAGATTTCTGGTGCACGATGGATATAGTTCCGGACATGGGGCGTGACGAATGGAAATTCTCCGCTAAAATCGAAACAATTAGTACAGATTCAGTTATAGTCTCTCAATCTGACTTAAGCGTTGCGCAACAGCAACATTTAGACGAATTTTTAGGAATTCAGTGGCAGAAAATGAGTGGCTCTCTAGGTTGTACTAATTTAGTACAGCACGAAATTATCACGGACTCTCCACCTCTTAAGCAACGATATTATCGTGTGTCGCCCAATGTGCAGAAGCACATTTATGAGGAATTGGAGCAAATGCTCAAGGACGATATAGTTGAACCCTCGAACAGCCCTTGGTCGTCACCTGTGTTGATGGTGCCCAAGAAAGACGGAAGTTATAGGTTCTGCGTCGATTTTCGAAAGTTGAACAAAGTCACCAAAAAGGACGCCTACCCTATACCCTATGTCTCGTCAATTCTCGATCGTTTGAGTGGAGCGAAATATCTGTCATCCCTCGACATCAAGTCTGCGTATTGGCAGATTCCCGTTGCTGAGAGCTGTCGCGAATATACTGCCTTTACCGTGCCTGGTCGTGGTCTGTACCATTTTAAAAGGATGCCGTTCGGGTTGTCTAACGCTCCGGCCACGTGGCAGCGTCTCATTGAAAGAGTCCTAGGCCCTGATCTCGAACCAAATGTATTTGTCTATCTCGACGACATTATCGTCTTGTCTGAGACTTTCGAGCAACATCTTGACATCTTGACCAAGATTTTTGAGCGACTATTTGCTGCTGGATTAACGCTAAGTAAAGAAAAGTGTCAGTTCTGTCGTCCTGAGCTGAAATATTTGGGATATGTCGTAAATAAAAATGGCCTACAAGTCGATCCTGACAAGGTTCAGGCGATATTGAATATTCCGACCCCGACGTGTGTAGGTGACGTTCGCAGATTCCTAGGTATGACGTCGTGGTACAGACGTTTCGTCAAAGATTTTTCCACCATAAGCGTTCCTCTGACTAATCTCTTGAAAAAGAAACAAAAATGGCAATGGACTTCGGAATGCCAGAACTCCTTTCAGCTTCTTAAGGAATGCTTAATTTCGGCGCCGATATTAGTATGCCCTGACTTTAAACTTCCGTTTGTGGTACAGACCGACGCCAGTGCGTTCGGTTTAGGAGCAGTGTTGACTCAAAGTATTGATGGCGTTGAACATGTCATATGTTTTCTGAGTCGGTCATTAAGTAAGGCCGAGAGAAATTACTCTGCCACTGAAAGAGAGTGTTTGGCTGTAGTGTGGGCGCTGGAAAAACTCCGCCCATACCTCGAAGGGTCAAGATTCACCGTAATTACCGACCACCACTCGTTAGTGTGGCTAAATAAAATTGAAGATCCTTCCGGAAGACTCTGTAGATGGGCCCTGAAATTACAGCAATATAGTTTTGAGATAATACATAGAAAAGGAAAGGATCACATAGTACCGGACTGTTTGTCTCGTGGTGTTATTGTTGCGGATCAAGTCGACGTTATGCCTCCGACGCCTCCTGTCGTGGATAAATGGTATTTAGCGCTAAAAGAGCGAGTTATGTGTTCCCCTCGAAAATATCCGATGTGGCGTGTTACGGATGGCGTACTCTTTAAATATGTTGAAGTTAAAATTCCTGAACTTGCGGAAGACGATGAGTACTGGAAGCGCGTAGTACCTAAAAATGAACGTAAGGCGATTATAAAGCGAGCACACGATTTACCGACCAGTGGCCATCCTGGCATGAATAAAACTTACGCTAAATTGCAGCAGAAATATTATTGGCCTAAGATGAAGAGCGATGTAGTGTCTTATGTTCGCAAATGCACTACGTGTGTCGCACACAAAGCCGTACAGCAGCGCGCCCCAGGCTTCATGGGCTCTCGACCCAAAATCACTAGACCATTCCAATTAATTAGCACCGATTTGATCGGACCACTGCCGCCTTCCTCACACGGTTACCGTTTCGTCCTTGTTGTCGCTGATTACTACAGCAAATTCGTGCTCACCTTTCCCCTTCGCGCCGCAACTGCACAGTCTGTCGTTAAAAATATCGAGGAGCAAGTATTTTTGTTGTTTGGTGTGCCGCAGTACGTAATTTGCGATAATGGAAAGCAATATCGGGGTCGTGAGTTTCGGCAACTTTGCGAGAAATACCGTGTCACTATTATGTATAACGCATTATACCACCCACAAAATAATCCGTCTGAAAGGGTAAACAGAGTATTAAAAACTATGTTGTCATTGTATGTCAATCAGAATCAACGTACCTGGGATCTGTATCTTCCATCTGTTACCTGCGCAATCCGTACACTAATTCACGAAGCCACTGGCCACACGCCTTATTTTATTAACTTCGGTCGCGAACACATTATCTCCGGCGATGAATTCAAACCTGGCACGATTGATGAAGACGGTCGTATTGACTATGATCGACGTAACGTAGCCGAACGCCGCCCTGCCGGCTTTGAGAAACTGTATCAGGATGTTCGTAAACGATTAGATCGTGCTTACTCGCAGTCTAAGTCACACTATGATTTAAGACGGCGTGCTGTTGAGTACCGGGAAGGACAGTCTGTCTGGAGACGAAATTTTGCACTTTCAAATGCGGCCGAGTACTTTGCCGGAAAGTTAGCACCGAAGTATGTTGGCCCTTTTATCGTTCAGAAGAAATTATCTAGCACTACCTACAAATTAATTGATCATAAAGGTAAGGAAAAGGGCATATGGCATGTGAAGGACTTAAAACCAGGCCCTATTGATGATTCAGAGTCCAATCAGTCTGATTAATTTATGTAGTTCACTTTCACGCTTCAATTATTCGGCTTATTAACTTCGCACCTCGGTTAGGTTATAGATTTACTTTTATTCCACTATGAGGAAAAATCATTCTATTTTTCCTCATGGAAGTGGAGGGGGAGTTGTTACGTGCTCATTTTTACACTTAACTTTTTATGACTTTTCTCTATTTTCTTATTTCAGTGCTCGTTACCTATAAAGAATTTTCAAGTTTAATAATCATTTTTCGTGTTGCATACTTAACTTACCTTTAATTATTTAATTGTTTTAAATATTTGAATTAGCTAAAAACGTTAAGTTTATTCGCAATAATTATTAGAATGACAGTAGTTTTGAGTTTCAACTTAGAGGTTATTTAATTAACTTAGGTTTGTTGACATTTATAGTTAGGAACAATTTACTATTTATTTTGGTTACTTTCGTATCGACATTACAGGTAACTAATTTGTTTCTTCTATTTCATTCTATCTTACACTCAGTCCATTTTATGCATCTTTCTTCTCCGTTTCGCGCGTAATCTAGTGTCATTTGGTTGTTTACGTAGCTGTCTCTTCTTACTCATACCGCTAACGGATCTTCTCTCTCGCTCACACACACTCGTCGTCTCTTCTTATTGCGAATAGTTATGTTTTAGCGCCGTTTTCAAAGTTTCCGTCTCTTTTCTTTCTCTTTCCATTTCTTTTGCAAATTCGCACTTTCTTCTGCGTAAAACGCGAATTTACAAGGACAAGCGAGTATTCTTTGGAAGTTAAAGGGTAATAGACGTGCATCGGGTTACGGCTCTTGATTTATAACCGTTACAAAAGTGTTATCTTTTGATCCGAAATAGTTTCGGGATTTGAGGTTTATTTCGAGAATATTTTCTTGTGCGAGATTTTGTTTTGCGTCAGTCGCGTTAAAAATCGCACGGAAACCCAGTTACGGGGATTTTTGCCGTTACCGAGAAACGACTTCGTGCCTGCCGACTTCCAACACCACGTCCAGCTGTTACACCGCTGCTGTCCAGATTTTCCTGCTGCCTATCCGTCGTCACCGCAGTCGAGTCACTTTTATTTTGCTACCCCCGCCGTCCGCCTTCACCTACCTGCTTGCAGAGGACGTGCGTCAGATAAGTGCATGTGTGATTGTGCGGTTGTGTGCGCAGTAAATTTGATAACTTATTTCAGCTGATTTTTATTTTGAGAAGTTAAGATTTAATTGTTGTAGTTTATTCTCCTGTTATTTCTAACTTTCTTATATTCCCATTTTGTGGAAAATTGCATTTATTAACTTTCCAAGGCCCCTCTGGCACTCAGCCTTCTGCTGAATCAATTTAATTTGATATTTAGTTTAATTCCTTTGTATTTGAGTGTGAACGTGGATGTCTGTTGTTTGTTGTTACGCACATTTGTTTTATTGGTCATCTTTCGTTACTTTGCATTGTTGTTGCGCCTGCGCTGTATATCGCACGGTTCTGTGCGTCTGCACCCGCCATTATTTGTGAATCGGGCTGGCCAGATCCGGTAGTAGGGTTTATTGTAGTACTCAGAGGCGTCTAGGTTCCGGGTTCAGGACTGCAGCGATTATTAGTAGCTGGCGACCGCGTTTTGCTATTTATTCAGTTAGCTTGTGCGTCACGGACATCTATGCGTTTATTGTTGTTCATCGTTGTCACATATTTCATATTTTACTTAGCAGAGAATATACTGTTTCTCTTTGTTACACTACTTACGTTCTATTATTTCGCCGAAAGCATTTCCACCTGCCTTGTCCCTACGCCCTTTGCAGGTACAAGTTTTATTTCAGCATCGCGTTGGTTGGTAGTTGTTCTCGCACTATCCGCAGTCAGTGGATGAGGTGCACTAGCCGATTGCGGTGGCGCCCAAGATTCAAACCCGTAAGTAATTTACGACCCACTCCCTTCTCCCTGAGAAGCCGGCAACCTCATCGTGAGGACTTTATTACTACCACCGAGAAGGTACGTAAACCCAAAATCATTATTTAAAAAAAGTATGTGTATCTGTTGGTCTATGTGCCTGTCGGCCTGTCTGAATGTGAATATTGGATAACTTAAAACGCGTTGGAATTTTGGACTGAAATTTTATATTTAAGATCTTGAGCCAAAAACTGACGTTAAGTTCGGTAATTAATGAGCTTTATTCAACCAGTGGTACCAACTTTTATAAACTTAACTTTTCTATTTTCATTAAAATACTATCGTGTGTAATATAAAATTAAAGCTCTCGGGAAAAGAATTCTAGTAGAAAAATTAAAATAACATTAAACGATCGTATTTTTTTTACAAATTATTCAAATTATACCGAGTTTGGTGCCAATTTAAAGTTTACATACATACATCACATGTTATTCAAATTGGTATCAACATAAATAGGTCGATAAAAATATAGCTTTATTTAAATTTTGTTTTTGTACGTACCTATAGTAACAAATTTATATTTTTTAGATATTGTAATATCCGAATTTTACTCTCTCAACAACTCAGCTGAGCATGATCCGTCGATACCAAAAAGAGATCAAGTATCACTCAGAACAGGTAATAGTTATTTAAGTGGCTAGCGTAGTGAGCTGGAAAGTTTGGGAGGCGAGCGACGAAGGAGCGAGACTCCTTAATCCCAGTGAGCCCAGCGTTAAATTTTTTTTTTGCAAGCGAGTAGAATACAATATATTATTTCCACCTTCGAAGCGTTTTTTTTCTGATAAATTAACTTCATAATTTAAAAAAGTACCAGCATTACATTTTGTAATCAAAGGTTAAAGATTGTTGTTGGAAGGACAATTGAGAGAAATAGATCTGTAATGCAATATCATAATACCTGTAAAGTGATATTTACATAGAAGGTGGAAATAAAAAAATGAACGATAAAATAAAACAATCTGTGACATTTAATTTTATATTAGAGTATGAGAGATCAACAGTAACTGATCCAGAGTTGATTGACTCCTCGCAGCCCAAGCCAATAAAGAAAAGAGGGCGACCTAGAAAAGGTAAATATATAATCAGAGACAAAAAACTACTAGTTACTTAATTCTGAAAAAAAAGTATTATAGGTACATACTTTCTTAAATTAAATTAAACGCCACGCCACCCGAATCATGCGACGATAGTTCCTATCCCAAAGAGAATGGCTTTGCGCGCGTGCGCGTGTGTGTGTGTGTGTGTGTGTGTGTGTGTGTGTGTGTGTGTGTGTGTGTGTGTGTGTGTGTGTGTGTGTGTGTGTGTGTGTGTGTGTGTGTGTCTGTGTGTGTGTGTGTGTGTTGTGTGTGTGTGTGTGTGTGTGTGTGTGTGTGTGTGTGTGTGTGTGTGTGTGTGTGTGTGTGTGTGTGTGTGTGTGTGGTGTGTGTGTGTGTGTGTGTGTGTGTGTGTGTGTGTGTGTGTGTGTTGTGTGTGTGTGTGTGTGTGTGTGTGTGAGTGTGTGTGTGAGTGTGTGTGTGTGCGTGTGCGTGTGCTCGCGTGTGTGTGTGTGCGCGCGTATGGATGTGTGTGCGTATATTACGATTTTCCCTGGATATCTAAAAAATATCAAACATAAAAATTTTATATTCGGGGGTAATATAACTAGTGCTATGATTATCATCGGTGATAGCATCACTTAGTCGATGAAAATTGACCGAGTGCGCAGCACGAGTTCAATTTTCTGAAGACTAACGAATGCTATTACCTATGATTAATCATATCCCGAGTTATATTTGGGGAGAATATTATAATGAATGAGTCCAAAATGTTTGGTTATATTTTTTCAATAGCTTTACCTTCCTCAATTTTGTCTTCACTGGCATTTTCCCACCGAATACAATCAGATTCATTCAATTTAAGTCTCATTTTTGACAATCAGCAATATTTAAATAAGAAAAGACAGTAGGAAATTAATTGACAAAAATAGTTGACATGTAACAGCGGTTATAAAAATATCATCGATTTGATAGCACCTTACTACCCTATTTCAGTCAATCAAATTAGTCAAATATGTACCACGTGATACATGAATTATATATTCAGAGTTTTAATAGAAATATTAAGAACCCATTAAATTTTGGTAGCAAAAATGAACGATACAATAAAATAATCTGTGTTATTTAATTTTATATTAGGGTATGAGAGATCAACAGTAACTGATCCAGACTGGATAGACACCCCACAACCCAAGCCAATAAGAAAAAGAGGACGACCTAGAAAAGGTAAATATATGTCAGGGACAGAAATGTAGGTACTAGTTTCTTAATTAATTCTTAAAATAAGTCATGCATTTACTTTCTTAAATTAAACTAGACGCCACCCGACTCATGCATCGATACTTTCTATCCCAGAGATGATGGCTTAGTGTGTGTGTACGTGTGTGCGTATGTTACAATTTTTTCCGGACGAGATCTAAAAAATATCAAACATAAAAATAGGTACCAAATTTTATATTTTGAGTTTTAATAAAAATCTTAAGAATCCATTAAATTTTCATAGCATTCCATTAATAGGACGTAGTAATACTTGAAGACCACACAATTTTTTTACAATGAATGAATAAAGTACTGGTACGAGATTTTTAAATAATTTCGAGTACAGTCTATTTATGAATAAAATTAAAGATGTATTACTCCTCATCTTACTATTATTCATTTTCACACTTGTGGCACTCTAGGTATTATTTTAATTTTTCTTTATTCTGTTTTAGCTGTACCTCAATCTCAATTACTGGCCCAATCTAAAATACCGGGAGTATATCCATGTAGCACATGTGGAAGAAAATATAGATATATACGTTCTTTACAGTCGCATATAAAATACGAATGCAATAAAACAGACTCATTTTTTTGCGAATATTGTACGTATTCTTGTAAACGTAAAAAACGTTTGATGAAACATTATACATTCTCGCATAAAGATATTTCTGTTCCATCGTAATATGACAAAATGTACGTTAATATTTATTTTCAATTTAAAAAAAAAACTTTACCTAATTGGATTACAAATTACAGAATAATTAGGTATTAAAATGTCTATAATAATTTGGAAAAATGTTTCATTTTTATGTTAATTACGATTTGATTTTGATTATACTCATGCTCAGTGGCGGGATTTAGGCATTTTTATTGGTGTGGCAATATCGAAGTATTGTATTAACTATAGGAGTCTGGCCCATACAAAAAAATAAATAAAACTAAGAATGTCCAAACTTTGGTATGGCAACTGCCACCCCTTACCATACCCAAATCCCGCCACTGCTCTTGCTTTAAGTACTAATTTAAGTAAATAAAATAATTTATAACTTTGAATAATATAAGTTTTCGGGATTTGAACCAACTAGGTTATGTTATATGTTGCTCAGATGACTTGCCATACACACTAGTTTACATTTCCGCTTCCAAATGCAACGTTGATTAAGGGTATCAAGGTAACAAAATATTGCATGTTTAGACGTGCAGTATCTGGTTTATTCATTGCATTTTATAAATTTGGAGGAAAACATCAGATATAGGTAATGCATGTTTGAGGAAGAATTAATCTAAGTTTATGCCGATATGGAACTCTGCCTGTAAAATAAAATCTAATGTTTTGTTGTATTATTATTAAAAAATATATGCTATTACCAGTATAATCTGTATTAGTCCATAGATCGAATCAAGCAATTCCGTCACAATGCACAACCATTGTTACTTCATTGTGACGGAATTGGTTGATTCGCTGAATGGACTATGGCTTTATTATTATTTTAGGTAAACCTAAAACAAGTTTTTGGACAGGTACGGATAACAACTGCATACCTTAACTATGTTTTTTTTCAGGTTAGAAAACACCGACTGTGGAAAATTTTACAAATTTAGAACATCTTTGTACAACAATTTAAGATTGGAATGCGGAAAACCTCCAGAATTTTTATGCACTTATTGTCCTTATAAAGCATACCAAAAATGAAATTTTAATTCTCATAAGTATACTTATTTTCGGGAAATATATTGTTCCTAAAAATAGTGGAGATGCTTGACAAATCCAGAAAGTATTATTTTAATTTAATAGTTATAACTATAAGGTTAATAATTATTAATGTGTTAAAAAATAAAAAATTTAAATTTACCTAAAGGAACAAGAAACTTTTCGTTAAAGAACCTAGTTTTATTCCAGATAATAAGAAATAATTAAGTACGTATACTACCAAGTCATGAATTTCTTTTTTATATATTTATCTTTATTTGTTGTTGTGGTAGTAATATACAAATTTTCATAAGGTATCATTTAATATTGATATTATTTATTTTTTGAATGATTTTGTAATTGTATTTCTGTATATTATTGTGCTCGCGTATTAAATAATTAATGTAAAAATATTTTATTCTCACTAGAAAATCTTTTTCAGAATTCAAATCCCAGAGTTCCTCATCATACTTGGTGTCTCCTGAAACTTCCAAAATAGGGCGTCCAAGAAAACGTAAACTTCCGCCACAATTTGAATGTGAATACTGTCATCGTAAGTTTGAACAAAAAGGAAATCTGACATTGCATTTAACGTATAATCGATGTCCTGCACTAGCTGAAACTCAATAAATTTCGTACTATTTTCTGTCAATAATTATTGATTTGGCGCAAACATTAAACGAAGTTAATTATAGGTAGTTCAGATCTTGTACTTATTTGGAATATTAATTACTTTATCAAATAATATGGGTAACCTGTATTTATGTAATAAATCGAGAAATTGAGCTTTTGTTTTACCTTTGTTATTTGTCTGCATCAAAGTCCTTCCAATATTGAACGTCCAAAAACATTCTCTTAAAGCAGCTAGGTACTCAATGGGCTACTTGCATGATTTTTTTATTACATTTTTTAAGGAAGAGATCAAAACTTAGAACACGTATTTTTTATTTTTACATTTTTTTTATTAACAAGCCCCAAAAAATAAAGAAACTTTAATATGTGACGTATAGTAGCCCAGCAAACACAGTGTTGACATATACGTAACTATTATGTAATATTTAGAGAACATCGTTGACGAACCTAAATATTGCATAAATGATGCATAAAATTGCCATATACATTTTGAAACCATATCTCCATGACATAACACTATAGACATAAAACCAATATATATGTGGCAGGTACGTAACAGATACGGATCAGTTATCGCATGGCATATTTTACATACTCGCCACATGGCACTGCCATATGAATGTAACATTTTGTAACCATATCTCCATGACATAACTTGACAGACATGAAACCAACATTTATATGGCAGGCACGTAATTGTTAATGGATCAGAAGTCACATGGCATTAGAACTTATATCTTACATACTTGCCACATGGCACTGCCATCTGATTATAACTTTTTGTAGCCATATCTCCATGACATCACTTTACAGACATGAATAATAATTTGAAAAATGACAGAAATTATAATAAATAATCTCATATTTACTCACAGTTCATAGTAAAATGGAAATGGAAACGAATCACCTGTTCAATGTACATCCAATCCAACATTCAATGAATACTATCATCTCATTGGTCAACATACTAAGATTTCTTTAGATTCATTTTTGCCTTCATTTAAACAAATTTTATTTTGAAGCAAATTAATTTACAAACCACAAATAACAACTGACACCTGAGAAAATATACCATTTTACAAAATTTTAAAATAATAATTTGTATTGAAATAAAATAAGCTCAAATGGTCTGTTCACACTAGGAAAGATTTACGTAAAAAGTTTCATGCAAGTAAAACAAAGTGCTAGGAGCATTATAAAAGAAACTGTTAATACCGGTTATATTTTATAGAAACTAATTATTTCTATAAAATATATTAAAGGTAATGATCTTTAATATAATAAATAGAAAAAAGAAACATATTAAGAAAAACTTTCCTCGTGTGAACTAGGCTTAAGAAATCTATCTTATCGATCAAAAGATAACCTCACTTTGTCACTTTCATTTTGACAGAAGCTTGGAGCTTGGCATGTCTGCGTATTTCGTACTTAAAGCATTCGATTTTAGTTTATTTGTTTTACTGGATGCACTAAATTACCCATTAATATTATGCAAGCTGAGAAATGTAGATTTCTTTAAATGGATTGTAGTACTTATGTTAATATTTGTGTATTCATTCAGATTCGTTATAAAATGATATATTACTCCGCCTAATTGTTCAGTATTATTTTTTTTAGGTATATGAATCACATTTTAACAGATAACTAGTTTATTGAAAATATAATCAACATTAATTCAGTAGCTGTGAATATGAAACTAGATTATTATATACACATCCAAAATATGTATGAGTTTGACACCAACAAACAACTAAGTAATTCGATTCTATGAAAAATGAAATATCAAAATACCTTCACATCCATAGCCATTAGCCACTACAACAAAAAATAATGTATTTAAATAGAAGTTTTTGTTCGCATAAGCATTTGTCTTTTTGAAATGTATACTTCTTGTGCTATGGATTTTGTTCCACCACTCTGGGCTCGTTAAAATCATATTATTCACAATATTATTAAAAGTATTAGTTTTAAATTATTAAGTATTATTTACACTACTATACTGTACACTTTAAATTGATATTTCATATAAACTATACGATATGTCAGGTTAGCCGAGCGGTTTGCAGCGTATAGGAACATCGTCCCGAAGGTCCAGGTCCATGGTTCAAATCCAGCACGATCCAGCAAATATCAAATTAACATTTGTATCTCTCTCCAGTTCTATGGATTCTCGATGGATTCAACTTTTAGTTATAAAATGTTGCTTAAACATGTGTTTTTTTAATATAAATAAAATAATTATTGCTACATTTTATATAGTACGTAATACAGAAATGTATCTGCCATTTCTATATGCCATATGGCGGTAACCTGCCGTGGCCATATAGCAGTACCGTTGTCTTTCAAACGTAACTCCCATGTGGCATACATGGTGAGAATGGCTGACATAGGAAAGTGCATGCAAGCTCCATATATGTTGCATACCATATGGCAGTAGACATGAATGGTGTACGTGTTTTATGTATGCCATATCATAGTTATCTAACTGTGTTTGCTGGGAGATAGCTCAGAACCAATAAATGGCCGTAAAGTCATAACAACGACTCAACTAGTGCTCGGCCCATTAAAACGACTTTTGCGGGAAGCTAAAACGGCCAACCACAGGTTACATTCATAATTATGCTTCCCTCCTCTCCTCCTGTTCAATGTAATGACGTCACAGAGTTTCTTTTGCAATTTACTAATAAGAAACATAATTTTTTTTAAATACAATTTATATTTTTACATACGTTTTCGACCTGACATTAGGTACATAGTAATAGAAATCTAATTTTCAATACCATGCAAGTAGTCCTTTACCATTTGTAGGTACTTATTTTTTATTAAAACAATAATTAATCATTTAGTAAAATCTAAATAAGTTAAACAGTTTTATATTTTAAATTTCAAAGAATTCCCAACGCTGTTTATAATTACCTCTAGTTTACATTTAACCTACCTGACCCTACTCGCATAATACTTAATTCAGCTCATCGAATTAAATATAATTCTTGTGTTATTTTGTCAATTTGTTAATACAAATTGCTAAATAGGCCAGTTAAACATATTTTTTATTTATTGGTTATCCGTTTAAGAAATTTTTCTAGTTTCTATTGTTTTCTAACATACATTTCTACATAATCTTTGATTTCCTAAGAATTTTTGTGTGTTTTTATATAAACGTTTATATAAATTAGATTATTTTATCATTCAATATTAATATTTATCTTTATATTTTGTTGTATTATTATTAAAAATTATATGCTATTACAAGTATAAAGTGTATTAGTACATCCATCGAATCAACCAATTCCGTCTCAATGCACAACCATTGTTTCTTCAGCACTGTGACAGAATTGGTTGATTCACTGGATGGACGATGGCTTTATTATTATTTTAGGTAAACCTAAAACAAGTTTATGGACAGGTACACTCGAAAAACAAGTACATACCTTAAATATGTTTTTTTTTTCAGATTAGAAAACACCGACTGGGAAATTTTACAAATTTAGAACATCTTTGTACAAGAATTTAAGATTGGAATAAAAAAAATTGAAAACCATCAGGATTTTTATGCACTTATTGTCCTTATAAAGCATACCAAGAATGAAATTTTAATTCTTATAAGTATCTACTTATTTCCGGGCAATATATTGTTCCTAAAATAGTGGAGATACTTGACAAGTCCAGTGAAACAAAATGTTTCATTATTTTAACTTTAGTTACTTATATGGTTAATAATTAATGTTTTAAAAAAATCTTTAAATTTTTTTAAGGAAACAAGAAACTTTTCGTTAAAGAACCTAGTTTTATTCCAGATAAATAGATATAATTAAGTAGGTATACTAACAAGTCAATATACAAATTTTCAGGTATAATTTAAAATTGATATTATTTATTTTTTATGATTTTGTAATTATTGTACTTCTGTATATTATTCTGCCACGCGTATTAGATAATTATTGATTTAAAAATATTTTTTCTCACTAGAAAATCTTTTTCAGAATTCAAATCCCAGAGTTCCTCATCATACTGGTATTTGGTGTCTCCTGAAACTTCCAAAATAGGGCGTCCAAGAAAACGTATACTATAGTAAACTTATCTTTTTTCAAAATATTAATTTAATTATTTTTTAGATGAAGAAACAGGAAAACCTGCAAAATATCCTTGCAAATGTGGAAGAAGATATAAAAATTTACGTAATTTGAGAGCGCATGAGAAATTTGAATGTGGTGTTCCACCACAATTTGAATGTGAATACTGTCATCATAAGTTTAAACAAAAAGGAAATCTGACAGTTCATTTAACGTATAATCGATGTCCGGCACTAGCTGAAACTCAATAAATTTCGTACTATTTTCTGTCAATTATTGATTTGGCGCAACATTAAACGAAGATAATTAGGTAGTTAAGATCTTGTACTTATTTGCAATATTAATTTCTTTATAAATAATTATGGGTAACCTATATGTATGTAATAAATCTAGAAATTGAGTTTTTGTTTTACCTTTGTTATTTGTCTGCATCAAATTCCTTCCAATATTAAGTTAAATATTGATATGAGTGTCCAAAAACATTATCTTTAAGCTAAAGCAGCTAGGTACTCAATGGGCTACTTGCATGATTTTTTAAATTAAATATTTTTAAAGACGAGATCAAAACTTGAAACACGTACCTACCTATTTTTTATTTTAATAAAATTATTATTAAGAAACTTGAATATGTGACGTACATAACCCAGAACCTATAAATGGCCGTAAAGTCATAACAACGACTCAACTATAGTGAACGCCCAGTTACAACGACTTTTGCGGGAAGCTAAAACGGCAAACCACAGGATACATTCATAATTATGATTCCCTCCTCTCCTCCTGTTCAATGACGTCACAGATTTTCTTTTTCAATTAACTAATAAGAAACATATAATTTTTTAAATAAAATTTATATTTTTACATACGTTTTCGACCTAACATTAGGTACATCTAATTTTCAATACCATACAAGTAGTCCAATACCATTTTGAGGTCCTTATTTTTTTTATTAAAACAATAATTAATAATTTAGTAAAATTTAAATAAGTTTTATTATTTTCAAGGATACTCTATTAATCGTATAATAGGTACTTAATTTAGCTTATCCAATTAAATATAATTTTTGTGGTATTTCGTCAATTTGTTAATATAAATTGCTAAATAGGCCAGTTAAACAAATTTTTTACAATCGATTGGTTATCCGTTTAACAATTTTTTCTAGTTTCTATTGTTCTCTAACTACGTAATCTTTTATTTTTCAAGAATTTGTATGTGCTTTTATAAAACGTTTATATAAATTAGAACCAGAAGCTTCATAATTTAAACGATTTAATACAGAAATTTAAGGTGAAGAATCATATAGTTATTTGTTTCATTCATACAAAAAATGCTTGTTTGAGACTCGTAAGATCGCCGAACTCCGCTGCGCGTCGTCCGGCAACCGTCTTACTCGTCCCAAAATCATGCATTTTTTGTATTATGAAACAAATAACTATATGATTCTTCACCTTAAATTTCTGTATTAAATCGTTTAAATTATGAAGCCTCTGGTTCTGGTCTGAGGTCTGGTGACAAATGTGTTTGTGCCTTAATATTAAGTTTTGTACATTAGATGTAAGCCATTTTTTTGTTTTTATATTTAATCAATTTTTTAAAAGTAAAATGATAATTTATGTAATAAGTGAACTGTAAAACTTTTGTAAAATATGAATAACATACTTTTTATTTCAAATGCTTTTACATAACTTATACTTAATTCCCCGTAATGCGCAGCCACAACATAACGTCGTATGCCATGCTATTCGTATCCTATGCCGATATTTCACAATAACATAATCAATTTACATGCTGCTTACATCGTAAATTTTGTCAGTTTTTCTTTGTTTTCTACTATACAATAATTAGTTAATCCTTTCATTATTATATTATATAATTATTTTTGTCACCACAATTTTATCAATATCTAACAGAATTTAAGTATTTTTTGTATTATATGTAAGTACCTATGTCAAAATTAAACTGTCAAACTATAAACATCAAGCAACGTCAAAACCGAATCGAGTAAATAAGTATTTTATCAACAGTTATGTAACATTAGAACTAGAGATTTGTCTTATGTCAACATAGCACAAGTCATTGACATGAACTATGTGAGAACTTCCAACTTCATGATAGCACATTTTGTCATTGCATGGCATAAGCTATGTGGCCGCACTTTTACCCCTCTCATTTATATTTTAAATTACTTATCTTTGTTGCTTTGTTCAAGTTCAAGTGAACATACTCACTATTTTATTCAACAATTTTAAAAAATATATAGTACCTACTTATATTTACGAGTACCAACCTTTTTTCTATTTTCTTATTTTGTTTCAGGTATAAGGTTGTATCAGGTATATTTAAAAAAACAAACTCTAGTATAGTTCGGTTCATTTTCATATTCCTGACTTTATAATCCTATCATTAGAGGCAACAATAGGTCAAAACCACATATGGCAGAATAAATAGCAAAGGAAAATGGCCCTTTCTTACATACATCTAAGGTATATAATTGCTTGTACAAGACGGGTTCCTACGAATCTACCTAAAAAATTAGGATTTGTTAGCCTTGTCTATCTGTAGTTGTAATAACCGTACTTGCGTTATTTAAAATTATTATTAAAATGATTATCTACGCCAGTGATATAATAATCATATTAATTTCATTATTTGAGTGAGGTAATTAGTTATATTACCTCACTTAGTGAAGTACATAATATGATGTGCTTTTATCTATTACCTCTCGCATTTATTCTAGGTACTTAACTCGTTCGTAGCCATGGATACTAATAAAAATAAGATTTTTGTCAATATTTGACAGCAGTTATAATATACTTGTCTACCTTTTTTTCCTTAAATATTCTTGGAATAAATCAATTTTTAATTACTGTCCAATAATAAATAATTTATAAACAAATAATAAATATCAACTGTAATTACACAAGAGTTTTATATTTCGCTTTATAATAATTGTTTAATAAAATCACGACACCGTAGGTGGAGTGATTTTATTTTAAAACAACTTTTCGAGTCAAATGGCTGTCAGGCCACATTCGGAGGAAATAAAATGCTCGAGTGTTATTCAAGGAGTAAATTTAACGTCTCCTTTGGTTCATCTTCACAAATATATTATATCATAAAGTAGGTATGGCGGGAGGTCTTGTGGTGGCTACGTCAGATTTTTTTATATTATTCTACATTTTAGTTATTAAGAAAAGTATGACCAGTTTAATAGGCGTACAAGGAAGTCATGTGGTGTCCACGTCAGATTTTTTAAATGGTTGTACACAATCATATTGTTTAAAAAATATGTGTTGAGACGCCACTGCCTTCAGCTGATGTCCACCGAGCATCTCCGACAGCTGGCGCAATCTGATGAGCGCGTCAAGAATTAATTTTACTTTAGTTACTTTTTCTCTAGTAGTTTGTTTTGTAGTTATTATTAATTTATTGTTCAACGCTTTCGCACGCTTTTAGTATTTTGCACATTTTCTCCGCTTTAACCTTAAAACGTTTTTGGTCGTACCACATGGTCTCAAAGTTTAGTGATATTTAAAATTTATATAAATCTAAATAATTCACGCATTCTTGCTTTTAAATATTAGTGCTGCAAAATTCGAATCATTTACTATTTGAGCTACAAACCATAGTTGAAACGCATCACATTATATTGAAACCACATGGTATTTCCATTGTTGGATCTTGGACTGTTATATATATATATATATATATATATATATATATATATATATATATATATATATATATATATATATATATATATATATATATATATATATATATATATATATATATATATATATATATATATATATTGTAATTCTACATATTTGTAAGTAGCCTGCAAAATTTATTGCTTTTGTACACTTTAATTTTGCTCATATTGATAACCGTATATTCTGCTTAAACTACTGATTTATTATTAATTATTATGCTGGGTTTATACAGAAAAAATTAAACTAAGAACTCATTTAGAAACTAACATTAGAAAGATAAATGTATAGAAATGTATTGAGACGTTTATACACAAAATTAGGAACTAAGTAAATTAACAACTAAACTAAAAGATGACCAACTTTTATCTTTCTAGTTTAATTCTTAGTGTAAATGCTTTCTACGCACTGGTTTTGAAGGATCTTGTTTACTGTTTTTGACATTTGGTCTTGGTGGATCACAGTTTTTAGGTTAGTTTAGTGTTTATTATCATTATTTGTGATTATTTATCAATTTTTGAAACATGGAAGAACAAATCGAGGATTCAATTTTAATTAATTTAGTGCAGCAGTATACATTGTCATATGACAGGAAACACAAAGAATATAAAAATAAATTATCTAAAACGAATGCATGGAAAAATATAGCTACTGCTCAAGCGCAAATTTAACTTAAATTTTCTGTATAAACGCCTCAAATATAGCGCTAATGTTAATGTAAATTTAATGCTAGTTTTAGTTCTTTATGAAAGCTGTATAAACCCAGCTTTATTCTCTACTGTTTGATTCATATTTTGGTTTATTATTGTTGTATGGTTTTTTCCTCTCAATTTGGTGTTAATTAAATATTGGTTTAAATTTGCTACTTGTTTTATGATCTTATTTCACGTCTTATTTGGTCTAATTAAATTTACTTGAGCCCGTCTGGCGTATTATTTTCAGTTTATTATTGCACTATCGCATTATTGGACAGTTCATTGTTGATTTTGATAAGTTTATATGTTTATTGATGTTTGAAATTAACTTTATTTGCTCATACTTTTATCACTTTAGTAGTTTATCTCGCTTTCGATATAGTTACATTGTTGTCGCATTGTTGCACTTTTATCTGTCGCCTTTTTACTCTTTGTTAGAGACAGAACAACGTTTAGCTTTGTACATCCGTAGCATTATTTGTGGGCCTGAACCTTATTTTCCTATCTCTCCGCCAGCAAAGAGCTACCATTGTTGTGTAAAGCCTTCCAGAGCGTGAAGAGCGTCTACACCTGATCCTTCCTGCTTTGCACGTAAGCTTTATTTCAATTTTTTCAATCTGTTATTTTATTTTATAATTTTCGCATTTTTCATTACTCGCAAAACGACCTCTCGGTCGAACAATCTTAATGTATACACCCGAGTTTTATGAGTTGCGAATATGACTGGTAGCGTAGAAGTACGGCGTAAATGAGAAACGATTTAATTTAAATATATTTAATAATAAATTTCAGTTTCCAATATTAACCGACTTTTTTGTTTTCAGCTGAATTATACACATCGATAAACAACGGTAAACAATATCAATGCAACAAATGTATGAAACTTTATATGAGAAAGAGGACCGTTGTACGACATTTGAGATTTGAATGCGGAAAAAATCCTAGTTTTCCTTGTCCAGTTTGTGATTACAGCAGTTTCCGTAATGAACATTTAAAAGCTCATATGAGATCAATGCATAAAAAATATCGCAAAAAATTATTATTTTAGAATTTGCATTTTTGTCAAAGAAGGTTGTTCGTATAGAACTATATTTTTGTACTTTTTCATATCCTTTTGTATACCTAATAAATTTACATATCATTTTTTTGCCAGTTGCAATATTCATTTATGATTTTTTATGATTCCTCATGTTTAATTTCTGTTTCTGTTTTCAAGGATAATATAACAAGTGGTGAGCTTATTATCATTATTAGTGTTGCGAGTAGAATAAACGACAGTGGTCAGTCACGGTCATTTTAATATTTTAATTTAATGACTTGACCGTCAATTATTTTCTGTGACTTGACTTTGACTTTGACTTGACTTTTCTGTGAAATGACTTGTGTCATTTTCAAAATAACGTATATGTCATTTTAAAAATGACGCGTTAGTCATTGTGAATTTGACGGTCACGAAAAAAACGAACATTTCTATCGTAGCCCAGTGGTTGGGGGTTTGAATTCGGAATTAATTAGGGGAAAGCTGAAAACTGATTTAATCCCTTCAGTTTGGGTCTAGAATGAACATATATACAATGGACATAGGTACTAAGTTTTCCCTCTCCTATTAGGTGAGCTTTAGCCGCTACGTACAGATTTGTAGTAAGAAAGCTCGTATAGTCGTATATGTATAAGCGCGAGTATAAGCGTGAACATCTTTCTTTAGTCATTATGACAGCATCTAGTGATTAGTGAAAATGCAAAAAAGAACGAAATACTAATAGTTGTGCTAGTAGTAGTACAAGTGCTAGTACGAATATGTACTTATATGTAGCGAGCTGTCACCGTTATTTTATTCATATTTACTTTATAATCTAGTTATATTATATTTTATATTTTTTTATTGTTGAATTATGTACATAACGACGACAAAAATATACAAGCATTTTATTTATACTCTAAACAATTTTATTATTTTATTTTATATACAAGTAAAAGTATTGTTTTATTTATATACTTTTATATTGGTGACCCCGACTGTTCTTCATGCCTTTCCCTCAAGACGTTTTCGATCTAAATCTACATTTTTTCTTCGACCTGCCATTTCGTTTCATCATTGTTCTCCATTGCAATAACATATAACATCATCCTGGCGATTCAACTTCAAGCTCTTCAACCTCAAGTTACTCTACTTCCTGTTAATCATCTTCGCTACGTCTTTAGATAATATTTAATTTTTAACAAGGTATTTTTTTAAATGTAAATTTCACACAAATAATTACTTACACATCAACAGTTCACAACACTCTTCCTTCCTTTCATACTTGCAGCATTTCCCTAGCAGTGACCAAACTCACTTGGGCTTCTAGGGACCTTTCATCAAATCTTTCAACCTCTCCCTCTTGAACACAATTTTTCATTCTTCAACACATGCCAGTGTCAAAACCAAAACCCCAATCTGTAATTGCATCGACGACACGCTAAACTTTCTTCTCTTGAATAAATATTCATGTATCTCACTTGGTGCATAAATATCTATTATATTGTTAAAAAATAAAAATAAAATATACAAGCATTTTATTTATACTCTAAACAATTTTATTATTATATTTTATATACAAGTAAAAGTATTATGTTTTATTTATATACTTTTACATATATGTATATTTAATTATAAATTAATGTTGTATTCAGTCATTATAATTTTATAAAACAAAAATGACCAAAATGACCCAATATTACTGAAAATGGCCGGTAAATGACTCACGACATTTTAATTTTAAAATGACCGTCATTTTACATAACTTATTATTTATACACATCATATAAAGAATGACGAAATTAGAAAATTTTGGTAGCCGGGTACACGAAACAACTACCCGGATAATAACCGATATCCGTTACTTATACGTTACCCGTTAATTATCCTACCCGTTAAATATCCAGTTCCCTTTAATTACCACATATCTTTGAGTACCTGATATTTGTTAATTATTACCCGTTCCCTTAAAATTCTACGTTATTGTTTACATACGAGGATGGATTGAAAAGTTGCCGGAATGGACAAGTGGGACTTGCTTTTTTCAAATATTTGTATGTCGTTGTGTTTGTTATTATTCTTTCATAATAATTGACACAAATTTTCATATCGATCTGTCATTTAGTCTGGTTTTGATGACCATTTTAGTGTGAGTAGGTTTGTTCGTTTCGAAAAATGGATAGAAATGAAATTCAAGCGGTTACCAATTTCTTTCAGTTGGAGGGAAAAACCGCAACTATATCAGTTAATTTATAATCCAGATTATAAATTTAATAATACAATACAATATGATAAATTATCCGAAAAGTACATATATAAATCGAAAAAGGAAACATTACAATAATGTAAATTACGCAAAGGATAATTATAAAATATTTCGATTAATAAACATGTAGGTACTTAAAATAAAATGTGATTATTGATTTACATGCAGAATTTAATTTCCGATAACTTTTATTTGAAGTATTTTTGTCTAAAACTAACTTGTCACTTTTGAACAAGGAAAAACTGATTCCCCATGTTAAACGCCTATGGCCCGTTTTTACCTTCCGCTTACCTGTAAAGGAAGGTATTGGAATCATGCAAAAAATCGGGTAGTGAGTTTTTAGTGGATGAGCACGAATTAGGGTCCTTACAACTTATTTTTGATAGTTTCTCGATGATGTCTGTATGTATGTGTGTGTGTGTGTGTGTGTGTGTGTGTGTGTGTGTGTGTGTGTGTGTGTGTGTGTGTGTGTGTGTGTGTGTGTGTGTGTGTGTGTGTGTGTGTGTGTGTATGTGTGTGGTCCGGGCCGATGCCGAATGTCGCATAACTCAAATACGAATTACCCAAAAATTTTGATATTTGGTATTTCACAATTGTATACGAATAGGAAGAGCTCATTAGATTTTGGTACCAATATCTTCACCGGAAGTGATATTTCTTGAAGATTGAAAACGATAATTGTCAAAAATTTATATAAATTTAGATAAATACAGTATTTATTTGTAATAAGAATAAGAGGCAAAGTTATTTGCAACTTACGTTATAAAAAAATTGTCTTTATCTGATTGCATTAAAGAACTGCAGTAAAATTAAAAAAATAAATTTATCAAATAAAACGTTGAAATCTTGTAATCCATGTTTTTGTTGTTTTTGTTTCTGCATAAAAAATATTGACAGATGAGACGGGTGACAAGTTGGCATACTAGCGCTTCATAAGCGTCATAAGTAAGATATTAAATGTAGTAATTGAACAGAGGATGGCTTCAACACAGAAGAGTTTTCGTGTGAATGAATCTTTTGATTCAGGTGATACTAATTTCTGTGTTTGAATATTTTAGATTTTTATTTGTGTATTTTAAAAATTGTACGTATACATTTCTGTTTAAAGTCTAGATATGGCGGAAGGTTGTGTGATGGCCACGTCAGATTTTTTGATTTACACGATGAATACAAGGTGTAACAGCCAAACCAACCTCCGCCTATATTTTCTTTATTATTATAGTTACAAAAAAATATTATAAATCATAGTTGTAGGAGACATCTACCAGTGGTTCTCAAGTTACTACACAAAGTTTTATTTTTTCAAATGGGAATATACCTATTTTAGGCCTATTCGATAGAGTATTTTTTTCTGAATTCAACCATGTATTCGTTTTATATCGATTTTATATCATTACATAATAAAAATATTGAGAAAAATTAAATTGAAATTTAAATAATTTTTATTTTTAATATTAATGTGCATACTTCTCACTAAAAAAAATTGATATTTTGGCTTAATGAACGCCCTCCAAAAAATTAAAATAACGTATTTTATAAGGAAATGTTCGCAAAATTTAATGAAAGAAGCCGAAAAATATTTTTAATCATTCAGAAGTTACAGTTAATTAAACACAAAAATAACGAAAAAGCTAAAATTTCTCGACCTTCATTTGTTTGAAAAAAGTGCTAATTTTAGAAGTGCCATATCTCGGAAACTATTGGACGGTTGGGCTTAAATTGTTGCAAATTTAATGTACTTTAAAAATGATATGATCGACTATATATCGAAAACGCATAGTTTACAAGTTATTAGGCAATAACTGAAAAAATTCCCAAAATTTTGCAGGTTTATACGTATTACGCAGGAAGCACAGGTTTTTCGAAGCTGCAAAGTTGCGATTCACACTACCCCTACTGATCCTAACAACATATTAAAAATCAGAACTACATCATTGCGATTTTAATGTCTAATTTGACTTGTTTTCTTCTATACAATTCATTGATCCTTTCATTATTATATTATATAATTATTATTTTTGTCACCACAATTTCATCAATATCTTACACAATTAAAGTATTTTTTGTATTATAAGTACCTTGTCACAATTAAACTGTCAAACTATAAACATCAACTTCAAAACCGAATCGAGTAAATATGTATTTTAGCAACAGTTATGTAACATATAGAACTAGAGATTTGTCTTACGTCAACATAGCACAAATCATTGACATGAACTACTTATGTGAGAACTTTCAAATGTACATGTTCTACTTCCTGATATAGCACATTTTGTCATTGCATGGCATAAGCTATGTGGCCGCACTTTTATCCCTCTCATTTATATTTTAAATTACTTATCTTTGTTGCTTTGTTCAAGTTCAAGTGAACATACTATTTTATTTAACAATTTAAAAAAATATATAGTATATTTACCAACCTTTTTTCTATTTCCTTATTTTGTATCAGGTTGTATCAGGTGTATTTAAAAACAAACGCAGGTATAGTTCGGTTCATTTTCATATTCCTGACTTTATATAATCCTATCATTAGAGGCAACAATAGGCCAAAACCACATATGGCAGAATAAATAGCAAAGAAAAATGGCCCTTACTTACACACATCTAAGGTATACGATATAATTGCTTGTACAAGACGGGTTCCTACGAATCTACCTGAAAAAAATAGGATTTGTTAGCCTTGTCTATCTATAGTTGTAAGAACCGTACTTGCGTTATTTATAATTAAAATGATATAATAATATTTATCCACGCCAGTGATATAATAGTCATATTAATTTCATTATTTGAGTGAGGTAATTAGATATATTACCTCACTAGTGACGTACTATGATGTGCTTTTGTCTATTAGGTACCTCTCGCATTTACTTTACGTCACTCGTTTGTAGCCATGGATACTACTAATAAAAATAAGATTTTTATCACTTAAATATTCTTGAAATAAATCAATTTTTAATTACTGTCCCATAATATATAATTTACAAACGAATAATAAATATCAACTGTAAATACAACCCCATTTGTTGTAAATCGGAAAAAAGTGTCAGATGAAATTAACTTAATCGTAGCCGTAGAATAAAAATTTGTGATACGAAATAAAGGTTCCCATGTAAGATTGAACGCGTATTTTTCTGTTTTTCGATCGGATGCTTATTTCTCGAGATTACTGACCGTTTCTGTAATTATTCTACGCGATATCTAGAGCGCCATCTGTCGCGAAAAAAAATTTTGAGATAAAAGTTACTTAGAATACGAATCTGCAATAAAAAATGGAAGTTGCCATTTAAGATTTAAAAGTTACCCCTAGTCCGCCTCCAAGGGTGGGGGGTGAGGGGTCGTGTTAGATGTCATTAGATCGATTTTTTAAAACTATTGAATATGTGTTTTTCTGTTCTTCGATCAGATGCGTATTTCTCGAGATATTTGACCGTCCCGGCACTTTTTGTACACCTAGTATAAACATAATAATAGGATGCTATGAAATAGTCTCTACATTATTTTTTAAGGAGGTACACTCGGATGGTGAGGGGTTAGGGGAATCTCCTATGCTCGCAATGTATTTCATATCACGGTTCCAACTTATAAAAAATAATAATAAACATTTTACTTCCTTGTACGAAGTAAGGAAGTATTGTAATCGCGAAAAATTTCGGTTCTCAGATTTTGACGGAAATATCCGTTTTGACCTTTTCTGAATCCATTATGACTAGTTTCGACGTGACGTCTGTACGTACGTACGTACGGACGTATGTGTGTCGCATAACTCAAATACGGTTAGACGTAGAAAGTTGAAATTTTGTATTTAGGACTGTTATAGCATCTAGTTGTGCACCTCCTATTTTTGGTATCAGTCTACAAACCGGAAGTAGTACTTTTTAAAAATATTTCGATAAATATTTAATTTTAGACAATTTTTTTTATTTTAAATGAAAGATTATGTTATTATTACCTACAATCGGTATTTTATAAATATTTTTGTATCTGCTATCATTTAAAAATAATTAAAGTATAAATTTATAATTTATAGTATTTCGGTATCTTGTAGTCCATGATCGATTAACATGTGTTACTACGTAAAATTTAAATGATTATGACATGACAGTGACAATAGTAAAATATGCTTTATATCTTCTTCTGCAGTTTAAATCAAAAGACTAAAATATATTTGTGAGTATACTAGTATAATAAGTTAAAAGAATTTTTAATATTATTTTACATTTTAGTTATTAAGAAAAGTATGAACACACAAGGCGTACAAGGAAGTCATGTGGTGTCCACGTCAGATTTTTTATTGTATGTAAACAGTCTATTCGCTTTTTACATTCCGCTTACCTGTAAAGGAAGGTATTGGAATCATGCAAAAAATCGGGTGGTGAATTTTTAGTGGATGAGCACGAATTAGGGTCCTTACAACTCATTTTTTATAGTTTCACGATAATGTCTGTGTGTATGTGTGTGTGTGTGTGTGTATGGTCAAGGGGTTATGGTCGCATAACTCAAATACGAATTACCCGAAAATTTTGATATTTGGTATTTAACATTTGTATATAAATTGGAAGAGCTCCTTAGATTTTGGTACAAATATCTTCATCGGAAGTGATATTTTTTGAAGATTGAAAAGGTTAATTGTCAAAATTGTATATAAATTTGGAAAAATATAGTATTTATTTGTAATAAGAATAAGAGGAAAAGTTATTTGCAACTTACGTTATAAAAAAATTGTCTTTATCTGGTAGCATTAAAGAACTGTAGTAAAATTTAAAAAATAAATTTATCAAATAAAACGTTGATATCTTGTAATCCATGATCGGTTGATTTTTGTTTCTGCGTAAAAAATGTTGACAGGTGAGACGGGTGACAAGTTGGCATACTAGCGCTATATAAGTCCTAAGTAAGATATTAAATGTAGTAATTGAACGGAGGATGGCTTCAACACAGCAGAGTTTTCCTGTGAATGAATCTTTTTATTCAGGTGATGCAAATTTCTGTGTTTGAATATTTTAGATTTTTATTTGTATATTTTAAATGGGCACCGGATTGTACGTATACATTTCTGTTTAAAGTCTAGATATGGCGGAAGGTTGTGTGATGGCCACGTCAGATTTTTTATCTAATAAAATGAGATTTAAATCAATTAATTAAGAATATTATTAATTTTTATTATGTAAAACTTGTTTACTTTATAAGATTTCATTCGGTCAAATACCAGTGGTAAACTACGGCAACGCTGTGCTGTTCTTATGTCAATCTGACAGATACTAAAAATGAAGGTGAAGAGAATTCTGCACTTGAAATTTCATACACATCGTTAGGTATAAATTATTTATCATTTGTACACAATATACCTTTCATTCTTGCGAAAAACTTGTGAATATAGATAGATAAGGATTTTTTCTGGTTAAAATTCAAATTTCGCGCTTTTCAACGTTGCCGTGTCTATATATTATGTTTTCGCCTATATTCTCCAGTAGGCACGAACGTCAGTCTTTCGATTAAGAATTCTTGTTAATTACGTGGTAAGTGATACTTGTATTACTTTTATCCGGTCTTTGAGATAGTAATGCACGTTTTAAAGAAGCAATTAGAATTTTCTTTCATTTCGTTAAATGTTTTTTACGTTGATTTCAAAGTAGTCCCATAAGAGGCCATGTAGAATGTAGTTTTTTAATATTTATTTTTGGATAATCTACGTGGTGAAAAATTATGAAAAAAATCAGGTAACATTTTTACACTGTTTTGATTAATTTTGCAAAGTTTCATTAAACTCTCTCATTATTTCAAATGTCGAGTGTACCTCCTTAAATCTATGAAAGTGAAGTTAACTTGATAAATGAAAAAAACAATAAATATTTCTGTATATGGTCCTAGAAAATTTGCGGAATACTCCAAGAACCAAACATCCAGTTATACAATTCTATAATGGTCTTCTTGCAACGCATTTTCTCAAGTACAAATTTTCAGCATAAATTACTATCAGGCCAACTGCTTTCTTCTGAGTACGTGCAAGAAATTTTATACCTAAGGCGAGACTAAAATGCCTGTAAGTAAGACCATTTTCTGTTGCTATTTATTCAGTCATATGTGGTTTTGGCATATTATTGTAACCTCTAATGATGGAATTATAAAGTCAGGAATATGAAAATGAACCGAACTATAGATATATATACTACGTCGTAACTATGTTTGCATAATACAACAATTGAATTTAGTTTCAAGTATATAGCCGGCCACATAATAATTATGTTCTTCTTCAAAATAAATAGTATTCAATGGCACTAAAAATATTGTCCTAAAGTAAACTACCCTTATTTATAGGAATACCGAAAAAAATCTTTCAGTACGTCAAATACTATATGCCATTACAATCTGTACCTCAAGTTAATATGATACACCCTGTATAATATTTAACATAAATAATTTTAACTCATAGGAAGAATTAATAAAAGAAATGTATTTTGCGTGAGCGCGAAATGAGAAGGAGAAGTAGTGATGCCGCCGACACGAAAACTTCTCTTCATATTTTCGTTTAGTCGGGTGACTGCAAAATATACTCGGTTTGAGACCGTATCTGTCAAAGGATAATATTTCAATTCTATGTTATTATAGCTATTATAATATAACAAGAATATTGTGCGATTCATTTTTATTTTTATTTAAGGATGTTGCTAAGGAGGCTTAAATCGTATATATTCGCGTTATATTCAAAGCTTAATCGTATCATCAGCGACAGCGATGTTAAAACGAATCAACAATTTTTTCTGTTTTACCCAAGTATACTTGGGTAAAATGACAGCAGATATATTTGTAAAAAGTAAAATTTAGCACTGATATATAAAAAATGATACAGTTTTGTTGTTTTTATATTAGATTAATCTAATCTTGTACAAATGGTTTAAAAATAACTTATTTTTTCTGATAAATAAAACCGCAATCATGATTTTAAAAAGTGGTAGGGTCAACCGGGGTAAGTGTGGACGGAAAATTCATAGTTCAAACTTTAAACATCCATAGAACAGTCATTTTTGATGATAAATTAATAATTAAAAAACAAAAATGTAGCTTAATCGGTTCTTAATTAACAAGTTTTTAAAAATACGTATTAAACAAAATAGTATATGTTTAAATTATTTTCTAATGTATTGAAAAAATGTCCACACTTTACCCTTAAAACGGGTAAGTGTGGACTATGTGTGGGTAAGTGTGGAAAAGCTTAGTTTTCCCATTATATTATTCAGTACAAGTAATGGGGTAAATATGGTGAAATAAAGGGAGCAAAATGCTTTCTTTTGGTATACAAAACTTGCTTATTTATTTAACTGGTTGCATAAAAACAAAGATTAACATTATATAGTGTAACGCGGCAGTTATTTATTTATTTATATAATAAATTTGTTTATTATTATTGCAAAATTTTGGCTAGTGTGATCGTCTAGAAATTGGCCTACGTTGTGTTTATTTTTATTATACTGCCTCGCCCCAAGTATCAGCATGGATATGAAGTCGTCACTGATATAGGTCAGGTAACAATTAACATGGAATAAAACTCGTATCAAAGTTAAATCATTTATTAGCATTTGAAAAATATAGTAGTTTTGTGTACTGAATCATGACATATAGTTCGTCATTGACAGTATGACTGTGATTGCACTCCGTGCCAGAATCAAAACCACACAATACAAATACCGTCTCTGTTAAAGGGTTATAATAGGAGACCTGATCCCTGCGTCAGCAAGCGTCGCAGGACTGCGTCTAACTTGCCCGTCTCGTTGTATAGGGCGTTACCTATACAGGTGCCGTACAGGGCGTTACCAGTATACGCAGTATTTCACCTGACGAGACTCAAAAATAATCAAGGGCTTATTCGCTAGATTCGCCTCGCTAATGAATCAGGTAGATAGAATAGAACAACAGACGTTTAGCATTTGTATTCTGTGACCATGAATCAGAAACGGCGAACGCACACCATCCCACAATCAACAACTCGCTAGATATCAGAGATAAATCAAACAATAAAAACATATAAAAAGGAACGCAAGTATTACAATGTACAATCGGACAGGGACGTTGGGTGGTGTTCCTAGCTGTCAGGTATCCGGGCGGCTGGTAGATGGGTTTCTCCCTCTAAGTGCGGTACTCTGTAAATACACGTATCGACCACGAAAGGCCGTATTAGCAAAGTTAAATGAAAACACGTCTTGGACGATACAAACGCTAAGTCGGAGATCTCGGTGACTGGTGAAGGCCGCTGGTACTTGAACCGTGGACTGGTCGTCGTGCAGTTGAGTTTGATGCTGGTACAGTGCTAAGAGCGCAACGACTGTTGTGATAAATACACCCAGATCACGTCGCAATATGCCACTCTCAGACACTCGTTGAATGAACGTCAAAAACTAACTTGTTTCAATTATTACAAACTGTGCAAACAGCCACGCGTTCGGGCAAAGAATGCGACAGTAATAATAAATGTAGATGATGTCTTTATCAAAACCACATAAACTGAAACGAGGTCGGGCAGAGCCTAAAAGTGCAAACAGCCACGCGTTCGGGCAAAGAATGACACTTCCGACAGCCACACTTACGAGTAGGTATGTGGTTAGGTTAAATTCACCAAGCAACAAGAGCTTAGACTAGGACGAGATCGAAATCAAGTCCCCTGAGTTGTTCCAATGTTCACATATCCGCTTTTAGTTAAACAAAGTTCGCATATTACTTCACCCCCGCCTTGTTATCTCCTTCTTTCAAAAGTATCGCACTCATTCGCTGCTGTCCGAACCACCCCCCGTAAGCTAGCCACTCAGACGATACTTAAGTCAGAGAGAGAGACCGACTCTCCGCGCAACCATTAGACAGACAGAGATAGCGTCTCTCATCCCTAACACGACTCAACCTTCTGGTTTACGTAATAAAGAAATTGTTAATAATTAATTAGTTCAATGTTGTTGCATTGTGATATTCTTGATAATCGCACAAGTCATTTACATTTCTAGTACAAATAAATTTATGTTATCATGACTTGTAATAAACATTTACCTCTAAACCAATAAACCCATTTTAGGTGGCAGTATTCACTCAGGCTTTGTTTTGTACAGCAATTAGTTACTATTAACAACCTTACTCATCACTGTGAATACTGCTTGGGGAAAAATAGTGAAATTTACAATACAATTTGTCTACTTGGAGATAGATATTGATAACCGATTTTATGATTTAGATTCATATTCCAAGAATTCGATTTCTGTTCGTTTTAACTAGTTCATTTATAAAAACTATTTACATTTCCAGCGACGAGATTTTACTTGACAAAGGGAACTGACCCGATTGTAAAAGGGATGCGGACCTCTGGTTGACTTGGGAAAATTTACGATGCTGTGACCGTGACACTTTTAACATCTGGTAACTATTAAGACGACCCCGTAATTTTAAACTAGAGAGGGTTTCATTCTTTCACGCACTTGACTTAAAAATATTTGTGTCATCGGACATTCTTTATCTCTTAGATGTCAACTTTGTAATAGAAGATTTTTCATCGAACATGTGTTTGCGAATGGTCATGCGTCGTTAAAAAAACGGAATGTTTACTTTAGAAAAAATTACATTATATAAATAATAACAATTATGCGAAACGTTTCAATGATGTTATTTCTTATTTTTTATACAATACTAGTATTGTCAATAGCGTTACTATTTCTCAAAGATATCATTAATAGCTTTATTAAATAAATATTTTAACCTACTACCGCTCATATTTATATCAGGGGTTGGCAAAACATAATTTGTTCCAAATTTATTGAGGATAATGTGTTTTTCATTAGTAATAAAAAAAATTGTATTATCAAGACACTTTAGCGCCATAACTGAAATATCGTCCAAGTTATCAATGTTCTGTATAATGCAAGCATAAATATAACTGGTTGTCACCTTTAAATTGTCCAAAAGTACAAAAGAACACTCTTTTATATTCTCTACGATAGGTGAAGTCAGTGGAAGATCATGGTCTTCAATTTCAATCTCATATTTAAGAATTTTACAATATATTATCATTACATGCATTGATTTATTTACCCGCGAACTGTAAACAAATGTTCGTAATCTCAAACAGTAAAATCTGAGTTGCACACAACATGAGGCACTATTCTAAGCTAACCACACTTACCCCAAACAGTGATTTCCACACTTACCCAATTAACATTAACTACGGGGTAAATGTGGCCGGAACTTAAAAATTATAAATAAATACAAATTTTACTATTTTAGTTAATAAATATGTTTGAAAAGGTTTATTTTACGTGAAATTAATATGACAATAAATAAAAACCCTTATATACATTTTTTATTATCTAATGAATTGTAGAAGCCGCGTATTCATCTGAGCACGAACGGGAACGAGGCAAGGCGAGGCCGAACGGATGCCTCGTTTGTAAATTTGTTTGGTAGAATATGCGAACGTACGACGTCTGGCGAGGCAACGAACGAGGCACCGATCCATCCCATACATGCAGAAGCTGAACGAACAAATGCCGTCCACATCTGAACAAATTTTTCTTTGAAGTACCGACTTCCATCGGATGGCATCCGAACTGCCTCGGACTGTGCGTCGCACAGCCGAATGCTGTTTGCCGCGCCTCGGTGACACGTCCACATACGTATGATCGTTCGGCCTCGCCTTGCCTCGTTCCCGTTCGTGCTCAGATGAATACGCGGCTTTACAGGTTAGAAACTGACTTGCATTTGGGAAAAGTAATTTTTTTTTGACTTCAAATAAATAATTTAAATTTGGATCTACATCAAATCCAATATTTGATATAGCAAAACAATACGTTAATGTATAAGAAATAAGTACTCTCTTCAAGCATTACGTGTTTGGTACCGAATAGAAAACCGATGCCACACTTACCCCATTTCCACACTTACTCCGGTTGCTATAATTGTTAACCAAAATTGTGTATTATCAAATTATGATGGCCATTTGTTCCTTAAATGAACAATCTGTTAATGTTTGCTTTATAATTCTTTATTAAGTGAGTTATTTCTTAATCATGTCGTTTTTTAAATGGTTGTACACAATCATGTTGTTTTAAAAAATATGAAAGTATATACACTCGAGTTTTATGATTTGCGAATATGAATGGTTGAAGCAGTATACGGCGTAAATGTGAAATATATATAGCTTAAATATATTTAATAATAAATTTTAGTTTCCTATATTAACTGACTTTTTTGTTTTCAGTTGAATTCTACACATCGATAAACAACGGTGAACAATATATATGCAACAAATGTATGAAACTTTATAAGAGAAAGTGTACCGTTGTACGACATTTGAGATTTGAATGCGGAAAAAATCCAAGTTTTCCTTGTCCATTTTGCAATTACAGCAGTTTACGTAATGAACATTTAAAAGCTCATATTAAATCAGTGCATAAATAATATCGCAAACAATTATTATTTTAGAATTTGCATTTTTGTCAAAGAAGGTTGTTCGTATAGAACTATATTTTTGTACTTTTTCATATTCTTTTGTATACCTAATAAATTTACATATGATTTTTTTGCCAGTTGCAATATTCACTAAAGTATGATTCCTCACGTTTAATTTATGTCTCTGTTTTTAAGGATAGTATAACAAGTGGTGAGCTTATTATCATTATTAGTGATGCGAGTAGAATAAACGACAGTGGTCAGTCACGGTCATTTTAATTTAATGACGTGACCGTCAATTTTCATTTTGAAAATGACGCATGTCATTTTCAAAATAACGTATATGTCATTTTGAAAATGACGCGTTGGTCATTATGAATATGACAGTCACTAACAAAAACGAACATTTCTATCATAGCCCAGTGCATTCAAGCGAAAACGTCAATCGATCGTTTGATAGAATTTAAGAGGAATCCAATTGATTTAAAGAGGCGATTCATGACCATGGATTAGCCCTGGCCCTGGATTCACCACTACACACCTGAAACAAAACTTCAATCACAACAGTTGACTGGCCGTACTCATCGATGCACACACTGCACTCTAGTATTAATTGTTTATTTGTTATTTCTGGCTTTACGTTGGGCATCAACTTGTAGCGCGTGGGTTTAGGTTTGGAATGAATAATTAAATAACGTCAACATATATTAACGATAATTATATTCACACAAATAAACTGTTCATAAAAAGTAGTTGAAAAAAAGATAATACAAAATATAAGGTTTCACAATAGAAACTATTTCAACGAAAATCGCTAGCCTACTGACAATGTGTCAGTCAACAATACTCGTCCACTATCGGTTTCTCTTCCCAGAATGGGACTCTGAAGGCTGCGGATCGGGAAGAGCTTGCGATCTGCCGCGCCGCGCGCTACAGTACTAATTTTTAATGTACCTACCTATACTTTATTTTTGCCGTACAATAATTGCCTTATGATCTATAATATAAAATATTTAGTATTGTCAGAATTAAAACACATTTACTCGTATATATTTCTCGCATACATTATGAAATTTTATTTGACAAAAAAAGAATCTCATTTCCAAAAGTCGCTATATAAAAATTTATGAAAAATGAGCTAGATGTTATTTCTTATTTTTTATACAATACTAGTATTGTCAAAGAGTATCATAAAAGTGATATTATCAATATCATGGCCAGAAATAAACATCAAATATTATGTTTGATCATTTTATAACACAACTACTTAAATTGTTGTCCAACTGTGATGAAACTTATAAAAATGTATAACAAAAGTTTGAAGTAAAAAAAAAATATGTATCAAAAAATTCTTGAAAATCAACAATAATTTATTTTTCGCCAACCGGACGTATTTGATGCAATTGTGTTGTGTCATTGTTTTTTGTAAAAAAAAGGAGGCCATTTGGGGATTGTTTATAATCACCATAGCAATTGTACCGAAAAGTAATCTATTCTTCCTAATACAAAAAACATTGTTGTTGTCATGGTTATACATTTTAATTTTAATTGTTGCGTAATATGTGGATATGTCAATTTCAATGAAATTTCATCTACAAGCAGCTAGCGAAAAAATATTATGTTATCTGACCTAATTAATATAGTTTGTGATGTCCCTACAATGTTGTGACTGTTTACATCTATATAACATAACATAACGACTGAAGTAGGACATTAGCAATCTATGTGATGTTGCTGGGATGTTCAGGGGATCAAAATTCTATGTTCTGCAATCTTGTTTACTGGGTAGTTACAATATAGATATTGTAATGTAACTGCCGCATGTACCAACTCCATAACTGGTAGATTGTTCAATTTCGTTGTAGTACCGGTGATTTCTTTGATTCGATACCCACATAATTGATCCTTATAAACACGATACTAGGTAATCAAAATCATAATCATCTTATTTAGGTTCAAATAGATACACCAAAGAGATCACGGCTTTATATATTTGACTAAACAAAACTAATGTAAAGTAGGTATAACTGTACATTTCCTTACCATATTTGACATAATATGTATGTACCTACACGTACGTTGTTGAAAAGAAATTTTCAAATGATAGTTGGATTTCAGGCATTAATTATTTATTAGATGTTGAGACGTTTCGACCTCAGTTTAGGACATTTTCACAGCAGTTACATTGTTATAAACTAATTATAAATTAATTACATTTTAAATATTTCTTTTGAGGTGTACACCTCAAGAGTTCAGTTTAGACTGTCAGTCTATTTATACACAGTAAAAAATCTGGTGTTAAATTTAACACTGAAATAATACTGAGAGTGGTTCCAATTTATCCACACCGAGTGGTGTTAATTTAACCAAAATTCATTTTGGTTACATTACTCACGCTGTTTGGTTAAATATTAACCAGATTGTGGGTGTTACGTTTTCGGAGGAGTGGTTAAATTTTTAACCAAATCTAGTGTTAAGATTTAGTTGAAAGAACACGATTTCGTGTATTTTTAACCAATTTATGGTTAAGTATTTAACACGAAGACGCGTACTTTTAATATTATGAGTGGTTAAATATCTAACACTAGTATATGGTGCTTTTATATGAGTGGTTACAAAATATGCATCCTGGTTAAAAAATTTATTAAACTTTATTTGTACAATATAAACATTACAAATATTATGTTTTAAATTTCCTATATATCATTGATCAGTATCTACTGGTATAATTCGTCGGTAGTTAAGATATAGAGCCTCTGTCGTTCTGAAGTTGATGAAGAGAATTAAAAATCTGCAATTATTATAATTATATACATATTATAGCAAATGACAAATACAATAAAATTGATAAGATTTATGAAGTTTAATTACCTGAAAGACTGAAAGTTGTACGTATACAAGTGGCTAATGGATAATCATCCTTCAATGATGACTATTTAATTTTTACAATCTTTTTTATCTGTACCCATCCGTATTTCTGTGTACCAAAATCGGTATTTTTTGGCTAGAATAAAAATTATTAAATAGTATATAGTCCATTTGAGAATGACTGACAGTAATAAATCATTATTTGCAAGAGTAGTATTGGATTTTTGCCAGCAATGCGGCAAATAAAACTACCATAAAAATCAATTGTAACTACACTAGGATGGTCAAAATAAGCCGCACGCTTTGTACTTGGAACGAAACTTACTTCTGGAACAATAGAAATCCCGTCATAAACGCTCTGATAATCCCTGTCGGACAGTGTCATGGACGTAGATAGGAGTGATCTGTTTATACATTTACTAAAAATAAAAGTTTTTAATATTTAAATATAACTTTATCACTCATTATTATTAACATAAATCTTTTCTCTGAAAAACAACTTAGACCTAAAACGATAGTTCTCTACCGAATTAAGTCATTTTGACTATCCCTGTGCAAACAATTATTGACGCGCCACTGGAATGTCTTTGACAAAATGATTTATTACTGCCAGTCATTCTCAAATATAGTATAGGTATAGTTAGCTTATTATTTATATTTTGTTTGTTTGTTTGTTTTAGGTTTAGATCCAACGTGGTACGGGCCAGGCGTATTTCCGTGTATAAAATGTAATAAAGTTTATAAATGGGCCACTTCTTTAACAAAACATCAAAAATATGAATGTGGGAGAGCAGCTTCATTTCAATGTAGTTTTTGTAGTTATACTTGTAAACAAAAAGGAAATATGAAGAGCCATATTTATAGAAAACACAAAAATTAAATTTTTTCTTTAAAAATAAAAGAAAATAAACCAATTTACGCTATATTTATTTGTATTCTATATTGTTTGGCATAAAGAATACTACCATTTCTGGTTACAAATTTTTAAGATATAATTTTATTTATAAGATATTTGTAAACTACTGTATAAGAAACCTAACATTCCGTTTCGTAAAAATTTCCATCTCTAGTTTAGGCTTCAACTCATGATTTAAATCAACTGATTTTTTTAAATAAAAATCATTGATTTAAATCAAAAAAGTGAAAAATACTAACGCCTTAAGAATAGTAACGCTGTAAAGAAAGATTTTTTAAATTTCGAATGTGGAATATTATTTTCAAGCACTGGCCAAGGAACTAACCACGTGAATAATAAAAATTTAAATTAAAATACATACCTCTACCTAACAAAGATGTTTTAATTATTGTCAATACAAGTTTTATCAGACATTTGTATGTTTATATGACTGTTTTAAAGATGAAAAATATACCTACTGTTTAAAAATAATGCTATATTGTATCAATTTTTTTCAATTTTTCACAGGAATTTAAAAAATCAAATTAATCATGATTTGTTTTGATTTATTAAAAAAATCAATGATTTCTGAATTTTTTTAAATCATGATTATTTCCAACCCTGCTCCTAACACTAATATTAGTAATCACGTTAATTTTTTTTTTTTTCAGAAATGGTCGATCTTCTAATTCCAACGTACGCGACAAATCACCAAAATGATTATTATGGAGAAGAATGGAAAAGAGGCGGCAAAAGTTTAGTTTGGGAATATTTCCTAAAAGGACAAAACCGTACCGTGTCGAAATGTCTAATTTGTGGTCGAATTTTTAAATTATGTGATGGCAGTACTACATCATTACATTATCATTTGAAATTGGTTCATAAAATATGTTTAACTAAAAGAAGGAATAAAAAGATATGTTGATTAAATAATTGTATTTTTATTTATTTATGCATTTCTGTAAGTTAACACTACACCAGTGTATAGAAAAAAGATAATTTTAAAAACACATGTTACAGTTAAACAATTAAAATAATCACTAAAATTGTAAAAGTATAAAGTGGCGATTACTCACAGCTACAGGGGAACAAGCTACAGCGTCTGGAGAACTAGATTTTACTATCATTATTTAGAATACCTCCTTTGGACATCGTGTTCTGGTAGCTGACGTTGAAAATGAACTCATTCTTGGTATGGACATCGTGAATAAGCGCGGTTTTAAACTTGACCTCAAGAATGGCGTGATGGTGGTCAATGAAGAGAAGCTCGTATTACATCCACAGGGCGACGACGTCGTACGTGTGCTAATAGCCGAAGATGTCACCCTCCCAGAGCGAAGCGAGATTTTCGCAGAAGGAAGACGACAAGGTAGTTTCTGCGAGGGGAATATTGTCATACTGAAGTCCAAGAATGATGATACCAGAACATATTAGTGAATCAAATGTCATATCATTCCAAGGATTGTCCCCAACCAGAAAAACAAGGCGAAAAATTTAATCAGGAAATATCAGGACGTGTTTGAGTATAACAAAAAATACAAGGGAAGAACCAACGTGGTCCGTCATAAAATAAGCACAGAAGACGCAAGAAGATTGCCACTGGCGAAGCGAGAAGAAGCTGAGCGAATAGTTGAAGAAATGAAGGTGTGGTTGAGCCTTCAAGTAGTCTATTGGTGTCACCAGTGGTGTTAGTGAAGAAGAAGGATGGATCTACATGATTCTGCGATGATTATTGTCAGCTTAACAACGTAGCTACCCGCTACCCTGAATAGACGATACACTGAACACTTTGGCTGGATCAAAGATTTTCTCCACGTTAGATTTAAAAAGCGGTTACTGGCTAGTCGATTTGGAGCCAAAGGATAAAGAGAAAATAGCCTTTACCATCGGTACGGGACTTTGGCAATTTACTGTTATGCCATTTGAACTCTGCAATGCCCACATTTGAACGACTCATGGAAACCGTTTTAGTTAGGCTGTCATGGAAAACTTGTTTGGTTTACCTCGACGATATTATTGTGGTCGGAAAAACGTTTGAGGATCACATGGAGAATTTAGAAGAAGTTTTCTAAAGATTACGAGAGGCCAATCTGAAGCTCAGCTAGAAGAAATGTCACCTTTCCAGAAGGAAGTTCATTATCTTGGACACATAGTTTCTGGTAGAGGGATTGCAGTGGACTGCGAGAAAATAAAAGCTGTTGAAGACTGGCCAGTACCCAGAGACAAGCATGAACTTAGAAGCTTTATTGGTTTATGCACCTACTATCGACGATACGTACCCGGATATGCTAATATTGCGAAACCGTTGACGAAGCTTACTGAAGAAGGCCAAAGATTCATCTGGGAAATGGACTGTAAAGCCGCATTCAAGGAACTAAAACATTCTTTGTCAAACGCACCTGTTTTAAGTTACCCGTTGCCACAAACAGAATTCATACTAGACACAGTTCTCAGCAACGTTGGAATTGGCGGTGTTCTTCCCAGATACAAGACGAACAGGAGAAGGTTATTGCCTACTTCAGCAAGACGTTGTCAAAACCTGAAAGAAATTATTGAGTAACCAGAAAGGAATTATTATCAGTCGTTAAGTCCATCGAACATTTATACAATTATTTGTACGGTAGAAATTTTTTTATTAGAACCGACCACGCTGCTCTAAAATGGCTACTACAATTTAAGAATCCTGAAGGTAAAGTAGCCAGATGGTTTGAACGACTACAGAAATATGATTTTGTAATTGAAAATAGAGCACGAACGAGTCATCGTAATGCAGACGCATTGTCGAAAAGAACATGTCAGGAGGGATGTAAACACTGTTGCCGAGTAGAAGAAAAACATTCCATCGTCGCGAGGACAACAGTAGTTGACGATAGATGGTATCCCGACGAACTGCGCCAAGACTAAGAGAATGACTCGGATTTGAAAATAATACTGGATTGGAAGAGTAGTGAAGAAAAGCCAGCATGGGAAAATGTTGCACCACATTCCCGGAAAGTAAAATCGTACTGGGCACAATGGGACTCTATTGTGATTGAAGAAGGTATCCTGAAACGTGTAATGGAGAACACCGAATGTACTGAGATGAAAACTAAGTTGATTGTTCGTCGGAGCCGAGTACCGCAAGCGTTGAAGGAAATCCATGATAGAACTGGAGGAGGATATTTTGGAGTCAACAGAACCTTGGAAAGATTTTACGATTTTACTGGGTGAATTGTAAAGAAGATGTTAAAGAGTGGTGCAAGAAATGTGTGGCTTGCGCTGGAAGTAACGGGTCACATGCGACGAAGAGCTCCAATGCGTCAGTACAATGTTGGCCGTCTATTTGAGCGCATTGCGATTGATGTGACCGGACCATTCCCAGAATTCGACGAGGGAAACAAGTACATGGTAGTTATTATAGATTACTTCACCAAGTGGATTGAAGCTTATCCATTATCTAACCACGAAACCGTTACTGACGCTGATAAAAGAATGTATTTGCCGATTTGGAGTACTTCGCGAACTACACTCCGACCAAGAAAGAAATTTTGAGTGTGCCCTTTTTCAAAGCATCTGTAAGATAATGGAAATCAACAAGACTAGGACAACTGCACTACATTCGCAGTCCGACGGCATGGTCGAACGAATGGACAGAACTATCAACCGATATTTATCAAAGGTTGTCTCTAACCATCAAAGAGATTGGGATCGACATTTGCATCTGTTCCAGATGGCTTATCGTTCATCCGTACACGAGACGACAGGGCAGACATCTGCTAACACCTTATTCGGTGGTAAATTACGGTTGTCATGTGACCTGGTATTCGGCAGAAAACCTGGCGATGATTTGGCTGGAGAGGATTATGTTACCAACTTGCGAAGAAGAATAGATGACATTCATGAACAAGTCCGTACAAGTATTCAGATTGCCAGCGACAGGATGAAGGATGATTATGACATCAGGGCTGAGGAAAGTGGTTACCAACCTGGAGATTGGTTTTATTTACAACGCGAGGTTCTATATTAAAGTACGACGCGAAGCGGAGTGTTTTAATAAAACCGAGAGATGTACAAATACCTAACGTATACGATGTATTATATTTTTTGTCCGAAAAACTTATTTATTAAAAATATCGTATTTTCTATGACGTGAAGTGAGATGCATTTGATATACACTAACGTTTCCTTGTGTCTTGTGTTATATTTAGTTTTGAAATAACTGCCAAAAGTGGCGCCAGCAAATGTCACAATTAAAATTTATGTTTTATTTGTTTCAGGCTCAACATTAAACAATTAACATTTTTGCACTATGTTCGCCCCAGAGGCGGTACTTCAAAGGAAATGTGGTTCAACAGTGCGCCAACAGTATCCCTAGAGGGTACACTGAATACTATAGAAATTTGAATTCAGTTTTATAGTGGATTTCTAGAACGACACGTGGATATCGTTGTTATTTAAAATGTCTCACGATTGGAATGAAGATCAAATAATAACCTTGATCGAACTTGTAAGACATTATTATTAAGATATTATTATGGATTTTTGTTGGCGTACATATTTCGTTGCTACCACCGCCGCTTTCTATGGTTTCTTCATTTTTTAACAACACGAACCAACACCACGCGATTACATCTTCTTCGTCGCTCATTTTGACACCCGCTGAACGAACATCATGCAATTAGATAAGTTGAGGTTTCCGAACAGTTTGTCAACTTTCAGTATGTATAAGTTCGCGAACAGGTAGCCAACTGTTGTCCAACAGTGGCTAAACTGTTCAACAATGTTTGCTTAGTCTGTTCCCACCTTCATGAATGTAGACGATATTTGATTGTTATGTGTACACTTAAAAAGGTCAAAAAATATTACTCGAATCTTTGGGACCAAGTGAAGGCGATAGGTTCCTTCTTACTCTTCCTTCTCTTTACTGTTTGATACGCCATAGCGTAATTCTGGCCAATGTAGTTAAGAGTAAGACATGTATGTGTTTTTTTACGCAATGTTATCATTTTACAACCCTTACATTTTGTTACAGATAAAAATCCTGGAGAATTACGAAAATTTGTTTGCGGAAAAGGTTGCGGCAATGTATATCTATCACATAGATCCAGATATCGACACATGAAATTTGAATGTGGACAAGATCCTAAATTTAATTGCCCATACTGCCCTTCTAGATTTAAACATAAATTTTTATTAACAAATCATATGAATAAAAGTCATGATTTACTTTAATTTGAAACACAAGTGTATAAATAATAAATTATTGTAATAAGATGCTGAACAGAAGTCACGCCGACTCGTTGAAAGTTAAAATTGTAAAATAACGGATACAGCGGCAATGTGAATTACCTTTCATTTACAAATATGTAGATGACTTAATATGCGTTGTTCCAACGAACAAAATAGAAGAAACGGTCAATATGTTCAACAGTATAAATCCGAACATCCAATTCACCGTAGAAACGGAAACAGACAATTCTGTTCCATTCCTCGACACCAAAGTGATAAGGTTACATGACCAACCCTAGTAGAAATTTCTGTAGGCATTCTCTAGTACTGATGAGGCACTAGTGAGTTTTTCGTAAGACATTTCTTGTGAGGAAGAATTAACAAGAAACTCGTAGGATTTTGATATAACATAACTAGTCAAGTTCGACTTACTAGTTACTCACGAGGCATTATCTAGCGGAACTGGTGTAAGGAAACACTGAGTAAAACTTACTAGTTACTTGTAGGGCACTGACTAGTTAAACTGGCGTTAGGAAATAATCGGGAAAAATAGTGAGTAACTAGTGAGTTTTACATACGGTAAAACTAGACTATAGATGTTTTCGTTTATTAAATAATAATGAGTCATAAAATAGCCGCGGTTGCATGGGGAAGGGGGTAATGAGGATAATTAACTTCCCCCCTCACCAAAAATCCGAAGTTAGATCTAAAAATAGAATACTTACTATTTAAGGTTAACTTTGAATTACACTTTTTAAAATTAAGCACCGCCCCCGCCAAGGATGACACTAATTAGTATTCAAAGTGCTATATGTATATACCAATATACGTTTATGTAGGTATAAGTGTAACTTTTGCTCCATCAGCGCTTTTTTAGCTTTTTATAAAAATGTTTATTTAAATAATTGTAATATAATTTGTAAAAATGTTTAATATTGTTATATCGTCCTTTATTATACTTGAGATGGACAAAGTTATTATAGTCAAGCATAAGCCGCGATAGCCGAGCGGTTAAACGTGCTGCGACAAGCTGTAACTGATAAAGGATACTGGGATCGTGGGTTCGAATCCTACTGCTGACATAAATGTATAAAATCTCATTTGTATGAACTTTGTGTAAGATAACTATAGAAAGACACCAAAAGTTATAAATTATTGTTTAATTTGCAAAATTATTGTAATAATTTAATTAATAATAAAATGACGTTAGTATTTCACAAGTTTTGCATCACGAGGGCCTTGTCAGCACAGCGTTAACAATCCGAATAAGTTACTCACAAGTTTTCCTAACAAGTGCCTTATGAATGTGATATGAAAAACTCGCGAGTTACTAGAATAAATTTCTACTAGGGAAACCGTCATCCTCGATTGGTATTAAAAACCATTAAGTTCTGGTCGCTACCTTCACTACCAGTCCAGTCATACTGATAGAACGAAAATTAATCTTATTCTTGGTTTAAAAACCAGAATAGAAAAAATATGTCATCCTTCATGTAAGAAACAAGCGCTAGAGAGACTAGAGAATGTTTTGATCCAAAACTCTTATCCTAAGAAACTACTTAGACGTCTATTATACAATGTAAGTGCAACTGACGTGACTTCACCATCGGAGAAAACTTATATTTCTTTTCCAAACATTCCAAAACTTACATCCAGTTTGATTGGTTTATTCAAAGACGATAAACATCTTGTATTTACTCAGAAGAATCTGAAAACTGTCAATTCTCTTTTTTCCAAACTGAAAGACAAAATTCCTATTTTTCAACAATCAAACGTAATTTACAAAATACCGTGTTCGGCGTGCAACAAAGTGTATATTGGACATACTGCACAAAAATTGGGTTCTATGGTGTACCAGCACCAGCAAGGAGAGAAAAAAACAAAGGCAACTAATAAATGCGCTCTAGCTGTTCACGCTCAGGAAACCAAACATCTTATCAACTATGATCAAACCACTATTATTGACCGAGAAAACAATTACCACAAACGTATATTCCTCGAAATGTGTCACATACATATTAACAATAACACCCTCAATTATAAAACTGACACACAATACCTCAGTAACATATATACGTATTTACTAAATTGCCTCTAAACTAATTTTCACTAGTTTTCTCGAACAATAATTTTTGTTTTTAAGTCTAGTGTTTTTAAAATTCGCGGCTTTTTTGTTCCTTTTTTAAGGAATTAGATTGTGTTGGTTTCTCCTCTTCTTGTTGCTGTTGTATTTTATAAACCATGTGACTCGCAAAAAATTTTTGCGTTTTGATTTTTTGTAAACAAAATTTAAGTTAATTGTGATGAGTGTGATAATTTTGAAATGTTTTTCTATTTTCTGCAAAATTTTTGTCAATTTTTAATAAGTTATATCGATTGTAAGTATTTTTCATACAAAATAATTTATTTTGTAACCTCAAACATTGCTATTCGTCTTACAGTTATCCCCTGAAGAAGTAACAAAACTGTTACGAAATATTGGAATTGAATAAAAATAACAACAAAATTCATGAGTTTTTTTCTAACTCTAGCCCAATAACACATTGCCGCTGTATCCGTTATTTTACAATTGTAATTATTGTAATAGTTATAAATGTTTTTATTATTTTATGGTAACCACTCAACAGGATTAACTCTCAATGACATGGTGGTGAATATTGTATTATCGTGGAATCCAACCACTTGAGGTTGGAAGTAATAGAAAGAGATAGAAGTCCAAAGTACAAACAAAATTGTGTTACCATAGTTACCGTTCGGTTCGCCATCTTGATCTATCTGTCACTTTGTATGAGGGAGTGAGATTCAGGGGTTTTTTTGTTGCGATCTGAGCTTAATAGTTCAAATAATGAGTTAAACATTTTCCATTTTGCGTTTATAATTATTTGTATCACAAATCACTGTTTTAAAACTCATACATACATTTCATTTTAAAACTGTCAACTTGACAGCTAATTGTTTGTATTCTACTACTGGTGCTTTTCTATGAAGCGCCGTTTGGATTTGAACCATCCAGCGTAGCTTCAGTGAAGCATTCGTTTTCTGGAAGAAATATATTTTGCGTTGCTGGAAAAAAACATATTTTTTGATTTGCTGGGGAAAATATTTGTATGCATCACGTGGTAGAAAATTATATTAATTTTAAGAAAAATACTGAACTGGACTCGCTCAAAAGCGCGCTCGGCCCGTTGATGCACGTGGAAAATTTTGTCTGTTGCTCTGTACTTCATCTAATTTCAGTCCGATTAAGCATTTGTACAACACATTTTGCTAAGAAATTAATAAAGAAATAAGTACGTATTATCCCTACGCGGCTTTGTGTGCTCAATGAAGAACATATAGTCCGCGAGTCCGGGTACAAATTTGGTCAATCATTTCCCCTCGGGCGATAACTTGTAAAATGTAAACTGCTTCAGAGAGTTGTATCATGAAGCTCCGTGAACGTCAGCTGCGGTTCGGTGTGTGGGTTAAGCAGCTGTAGCCTCCCACGCATGTTGAAAAATAATAATTTTAATAATTTCCTCCAGATTGACAATTTATCAAATTATAGCTAATCCAATATCTTAAAGAAAAAAAGTCAGCTGACTATAAAGTGGTGGATAATACGTCAGCTGTCACACGAACATGATAAAAAAATATATATTATGTTCAATCTTTTCTTCTCAATTGAAAATTTATCAGATGACAGTTTATATGATATTGTGAATAAATAAACATGTCACCTGGCTATATCTCGATGGGAAAATAGTCCGCTAATGCTCTGAAGGGTGTAACCACGGGTGTAACGCAGGAGCCAGACGGAGCATCTATGGCCAATTTAAATACACTAGCAGACGAATTTTCCCCCGGAATATTGCTAGCTGATTTTTTTATTACTTACAGGATCATATTAACTATCAGCATACAAATTTTTATCCGGGAGGAAATGACTTTCAATACCGAAATGTGGTTACATGTGTATTTTAAGACAAAGTCGTTTGCAGCTAGGTATCTCTTTCTATCGTACTAACAAACAACTATATATTCGATGAAAGAGTGCCTCTATATGAAAAGGTTTCAAATTAACCCATTAATGCCCAGTATTATTTTTCTTTCCGATCTGTCAAATATTTGACATATGGACTGTCATCTGATAAATTTTCAATTGGGAATAAATGACTGAACATAATATATTATTTTATCATGTTCGTGTGATCAGCTGACGTATTATCCACCACTTTATAGCTGACTTTTTTTTTTCTTTAAGATATTGGATTAGCTATAATTTGATAAATTTTCAATCGAGAGGAAATGATTTAAAAAAAAAATTTCAACGTGCTTGGGGAACCGCTGCTTAACCCTCCCACCGAACCGCAGCTGACGTTCACGGAGCTTCATGATACAAACTCTCTGAAGCATTTTACAAGTAATCGTCCGAGAGGAACTTGGTCATGAAAATCTGTTGCTGGCTCGCGGACTAATAATTCCCCCCCTATCAACACATTTGTTTGTAAATTTTTGTCAATATGCAAAAAATAATAAGATAATATTAAACTTTGAATGTCTGCGTAGTGCACGTCATTATCAACATTTTGAGTTATCGTTCCGATCGAAAGTTATACGAGTTTAAGTATGCATATATGATTTGCTATCCCTTAGGACCATTTGCCCTTTCCCGGGAGAAGCAAGGGTCCCACTACTACGGCTGCCCGAAACCAGCCCGAAACTCGTACTTTCCCGCATCCTAGCTATGCAATGTCATTTTGAAGTTGAAAATTACTGTAAACATATGGCTCCAGATTCCCATAATAACTTGTGTATTTTCTAAAGAAATTAAGTAAAACAAAAATTATTCGAAAAAGGAAGCTTGGCTGCATGCTTCTTGTTTTTAAAATTTTTCTTGTCATTTATAGTGACCGAGGAAAATATTATCAAATAATGACAGAAACCGCAAAAAAACATAATTTTAAATTTTTTTACTTCAAATTCCTAGGCCAAAGAAAAAAAATTAAAATATAGAAGCATTAAGACAACCTTTGTTAACCCATTAAAGCCCGGTGGAAAGTTTGAGAATTTTTTATACTGGAACGATACATTATTTAAACAAAATTATTTTTTCTACTTATGCGTTGATTCTTAGCAAATATTATTTTCAGTGGTTCACAGGAAAAGTTGACATACAGTCGGATAGACGAACCGTTTCTTGCGTCAGTGCGAGCACGATAGAGAAAGCAATTGTGCGTCTTTGTAAAAAAATAATACTTTTACATGTAGTGGAATTTTTTTTGTACATTATATCTTAAAATATAGATAGTTAAGGTACATAAGTTCACATGTAATATCGAAAAATATAATTATTTATTACATTTTACATATTTTTTGGGCATGGAATTCCTTTGGCAACTAAACTTGCCACTGGGCACTAACGAGTTCATATTTAAATTTTGTTATAAAGTTATATTATGATTTATCTTCATTTATTGGTTTACCTACTAAGAGAATATTTTGGCAAAATGTTCCACAAAACCTGAAATTTGTACCAATTTTGTATTTTCTTTCCTTTTTTGTGTTCATTATAATGTTCTTATTTTTCGTTTTTTATACTAACTGTATTATTTATTGTTATAACATAATTTTGCTACGTACAATTACATAAATATCTATCCCACCTTTTTTCAACAAGGGTATGGTACCCTCACATATTGTAAGTCATCGATACTATAAATATACATATTATACAGTGTGTTCGGTAGCGATACTCCGGTACCTACTCATGGTTGTTTATGGAGAGTACACCACAGGAGTCATTTTTGTGCAGTAAAACTTATTTATGTTCCTATCTGGAATTAAACATGAGTTACTACAACCACAGGCCGTCATATTTTGCTCTCAATTATCGAATTTTTGAGATTTTCGTTATTTAAATTTAAAACACGTATATGCCCTGTGGCAACTTAAGTTGCCAGTTCAAAAAAGTCTTTAAAATATATTCAAAATTTGAAAATGCATTTAAAACCTGTTAAGGGGCTTAAAATGAGTGTACAGTATGAGTTTCGTTATAATTGCTCATGGTTTGAATTATAGGCTTTAATGGGTTAATACACTCATATGTAAAAGCATCATATATTTCAATTATAATTAAAGTAAACGTGGGAGGCGTACTTACACCTCTGTAACGCTGTAAAATTTTAGGATAGAAGAGCACCTTAAGGGCGCTCCGGAGTGCTTTAAATACGTCGATTTTAAAGAAATTTCTATGATCTCAAATTTATTAAAATTATTTTGTATTAATTGCGAACATAAAAATATTTATGTACGACTGCATTATAAAGTACTGTTTATAACATAATTTTGCAGCAATAAAGCAGCTCTTTATAATACTAGTAAAATAAAGTTTCTTTATTTTACTAGTAAAATAAAATAATAGAAATAATAAAATAATAATAGAAAAGGCATACTTCGCTAGAGATTAAATTTTAATTTGTCATTTGTCAAATGTGTCATTTTGTAAATGTCATTATAGATAATAGAAAATCTTGCGTATAGGGCAGTCAAACATAAAATCTTGTATGCAACACGTATATAATAGGGTTTTATTGACTCGCCCATTTATGTGCCTCGCTTCGCTGCGCTCGCTCGTCCCCTAAACTGTCTCGCCAATAAAACCCTATATTATATACTTGTTACATAAATAGCTATAAAAAATTTTCAGGTTTTTTTTTATTAACGTCAATAAAAATTTTATATCTGGATTATTATTGACGTTATGAAAAAACAGTTTGATAAATTTTTTTATTTTGATGTCAATAATAAAAAAAATAAATAAATTTGAAATCATAGCATCTACAAATTACTTCACTCAAATGATGATTATTATATCACTAGCGTGGATAAAGAATATTTGTATTGGTGGAACGCTACCGCAGATATGTTGTTTGTTATAAATCACACAATTTTTGGTTGCAATGTGTGTGCGTTAAACAGAAATACTGATCTATTTGATCTACAATATGGATGTGCCGCAGCGTGGACGGCGTTAAAACTTAAAATTTTTAACGCGCGTGAAGACAGCAATAAAGTTCCCAGCAATAATTTCCATGCAACCATACCGTCTAATAAAGTGTTGCTCACAGCGCTACCGGCGAGCTGCAAAGCACGGGGCCGCTCAAGGCATTGAAATAAACATCAAAAATAGACATATTTACAGCAATAACAATACTTGTAGGACTATATAGGTAAATTGTTAAATTGTTATTGTATTTATAATGAAATAAGTTCTTGAAAATGACTTTCGTAGTATAAGTAAATGATACAGAAATATGTTTAAGTATTGTACGTATTACTGCACAAATTGGGAATATAACTTATTTCTCTAATAACTTAAATAATAGTTTATGATACTAAGCTTAAATTAAACTTAAATACAATGTATTATAAACAAAATCGTAAACACTTTTTTTTACTTCTTATTCATAAAATATTGCTACGTCTATTACGTCCTTAATAAGCGATGTGCGCTCTCAATTATTTTAGGACAAATTACTTACCATATGTACTTTCTACCAACGTTATCAAAATCATCCCCTAACCCGTAGGAGAAGAGTAACACAGGTTTTTAATTCGTACTCATAAATTATTGCTGGGTATATTACGTCCTTAATAAGAGATGTGCGCTCTCAATTATTTTAGGACAAATTACTTAACATATATACTATCTACCACCGTTATCAAAATCATCCCCTAGCCCGTAGGAGAAGAGTAACACAGGTTTTTCATTCGTACTCATAAAATATTGCTACGTCTATTACGTCCTTAATGAGAGATGTGCGCTCTCAATTATTTTAGGACAAATTACTTACCATATGTACTTTCTACCACCGTTATCAAAATCATCCCCTAGCCCGTAGGAGAAGAGTAACACAGGTTTTTAATTCGTACTCATAAATTATTGCTGGGTATATTACGTCCTTAATAAGAGATGTGCGCTCTCAATTATTTTAGGACAAATTACTTACTATATGTACTTTCTACCAACGTTATCAAAATCATCCCCTAACCCGTAGGAGAAGAGTAACACAGGTTTTTAATTCGTACTCATAAATTATTGCTGGGTATATTACGTCCTTAATAAGAGATGTGCGCTCTCAATTATTTTAGGACAAATTACTTACCATATGTACTTTCTACCACCGTTATCAAAATCATCCCCTAACCCGTAGGAGAAGAGTAACACAGGTTTTTAATTTTTACTCATAAATTATTGCTGGGTATATTACGTCCTTAATGAGAGATGTGCGCTCTCAATTATTTTAGGACAAATAACTTAACATATATTCTATCTACCACCGTTATCAAAATCATCCCCTAACCCGTAGGAGAAGAGTAACACAGGTTTTTAATTTTTACTCATAAATTATTGCTGGGTATATTACGTCCTTAATAAGAGATGTGCGCTCTCAATTATTTTAGAACAAATTACTTACTATATGTACTTTCTACCACCGTTATCAAAATCATCCCCTAGCCCGTAGGAGAAGAGTAACACAGGTTTTTCATTCGTACTCATAAATTATTGCTGGGTATATTACGTCCTTAATGAGAGATGTGCGCTCTCAATTATTTTAGGACAAATTACTTACCATATGTACTTTCTACCACCGTTATCAAAATCATCCCCTAGCCCGTAGGAGAAGAGTAACACAGGTTTTTCATTCGTACTCATAAATTATTGCTGGGTATATTACGTCCTTAATAAGAGATGTGCGCTCTCAATTATTTTAGGACAAATTACTTAACATATATACTATCTACCACCGTTATCAAAATCATCCCCTAGCCCGTAGGAGAAGAGTAACACAGGTTTTTCATTCGTACTCATAAATTATTGCTGGGTATATTACGTCCTTAATAAGAGATGTGCGCTCTCAATTATTTTAGGACAAATTACTTACCATATGTACTTTCTACCACCGTTATCAAAATCATCCCCTAACCCGTAGGAGAAGAGTAACACAGGTTTTTAATTTTTACTCATAAATTATTGCTGGGTATATTACGTCCTTAATGAGAGATGTGCGCTCTCAATTATTTTAGGACAAATAACTTAACATATATTCTATCTACCACCGTTATCAAAATCATCCCCTAACCCGTAGGAGAAGAGTAACACAGGTTTTTAATTTTTACTCATAAATTATTGCTGGGTATATTACGTCCTTAATAAGAGATGTGCGCTCTCAATTATTTTAGGACAAATTACTTACTATATGTACTTTCTACCACCGTTATCAAAATCATCCCCTAGCCCGTAGGAGAAGAGTAACACAGGTTTTTCATTCGTACTCATAAATTATTGCTGGGTATATTACGTCCTTAATGAGAGATGTGCGCTCTCAATTATTTTAGGACAAATTACTTACCATATGTACTTTCTACCACCGTTATCAAAATCATCCCCTAGCCCGTAGGAGAAGAGTAACACAGGTTTTTCATTCGTACTCATAAATTATTGCTGGGTATATTACGTCCTTAATAAGAGATGTGCGCTCTCAATTATTTTAGGACAAATTACTTAACATATATACTATCTACCACCGTTATCAAAATCATCCCCTAGCCCGTAGGAGAAGAGTAACACAGGTTTTTCATTCGTACTCATAAATTATTGCTGGGTATATTACGTCCTTAATAAGAGATGTGCGCTCTCAATTATTTTAGGACAAATTACTTACCATATGTACTTTCTACCACCGTTATCAAAATCATCCCCTAGCCCGTACGAGAAGAGTAACACAGGTTTTTAATTTTTACTCATAAATTATTGCTGGGTATATTACGTCCTTAATAAGAGATGTGCGCTCTCAATTATTTTAGGACAAATTACTTAACATATGTACTTTCTACCACCGTTATCAAGATCATCCCCTAGCCCGTAGGAGAAGAGTAACACAGGTTTTTAATTCGTACTCATAAATTATTGCTGGGTATATTACGTCCTTAATAAGAGATGTGCGCTCTCAATTATTTTAGGACAAATTACTTAACATATATACTATCTACCACCGTTATCAAAATCATCCCCTAGCCCGTAGGAAAAGAGTAACACAGGTTTTTCATTCGTACTCATAAATTATTGCTGAGTATATTACGTCCTTAATAAGAGATGTGCGCTTTCAATTATTTTAGGACAAATTACTTACCATATGTACTTTCTACCACCGTTATCAAAATCATCCCCTAGCCCGTAGGAGAAGAGTAACACAGGTTTTTAATTCGTACTCATAAATTATTGCTGGGTATATTACGTCCTTAATAAGAGATGTGCGCTCTCAATTATTTTAGGACAAATTACTTAACATATATAATATCTACCACCGTTATCAAAATCATCCCCTAGCCCGTAGGAAAAGAGTAACACAGGTTTTTCATTCGTACTCATAAATTATTGCTGAGTATATTACGTCCTTAATAAGAGATGTGCGCTCTCAATTATTTTAGGACAAATTACTTACCATATGTACTTTCTACCACCGTTATCAAAATCATCCCATAGCCCGTAGGAAAAGAGTAACACAGGTTTTTCATTCGTACTCATAAATTATTGCTGAGTATATTACGTCCTTAATAAGAGATGTGCGCTCTCAATTATTTTAGGACAAATTACTTACCATATGTACTTTCTACCACCGTTATCAAAATCATCCCCTAGCCCGTAGGAAAAGAGTAACACAGGTTTTTCATTCGTACTCATAAATTATTGCTGTGTATATTACGTCCTTAATAAGAGATGTGCGCTCTTAATTATTTTAGGACCAATTACTTACCATATATACTTTCTACCACCGTTATCAAAATCATCCCCTAACCCATACGAGAAGAGTGAAACAGGTTTTTACTTCATATGAATTCAAATTAATGATTGCCGCAAAGTTAAAATGAATATACATATTTTAAAATTAAATATTTATTAATAATTCTAAAATTTATTTCTGCTCAAATAAATTTTTTCGATTAGTAATATATATTGAATTTTAAATTATATAATATAAAATTCTAAAATTTATTTCTGCCTGTAGCAACTAATGTCTGATTTAAATTTTCCGCGGCACATTCGCGTATCAAGTCCGATAGTTGGCAGTAGTGGTACGGAAGTTGTTTAGGCTGCATGTGTTTTATATGCCGTTATGAGAAGTTGAAGTTTTTGTGTACCTATGTATTCAGTTTATTTGCGTAATAAATAAAAATACATGTTGAAGAATAATTATTAATAAATAATAACCCCGCTCAACCATCCTACTACTTGCCCAAATAATTTTTTTTATTTTACTTAATTTTAAATTTATTTCAATATGTATACTTACATTAAAAATTAAATTTTATTTTACATTAATAACTAAACTAGATAAAAAAAATTTACAATAATTAATAAAAATAAAATGAAATTAATATAAATATAAATTATTACCTATATTTATACATTTACATAAATCTTTTAATGTAATAAAAATTAACAAAAAATATGTAATATCAAAAATATTCACTTTTAACTTTTTCATTAAATTAAAATATCATAATTACAACTACATTATTTATTATAATATAAATACATTTATGAAAAAAATAAATTTATAACTAACTTAAATTTCAAGCGAAAATAAATTACAAATTCTCAAAAAAGTTAAATAAAATTTTAAAAACTTATTTCTTTTATTAAATAAATAAAAAAATATACAATAATTGTTGGAAAAAAATCTGACGTGGCCATCACACAACCTTCCGCCATATCTAGACTTTAAACAGAAATGTATACGTACAATCCGGTGCCCATTTAAAATATACAAATAAAAATCTAAAATATTGAAACACAGAAATTTGCATCACTTGAATAAAAAGATTCATTCACAGGAAAACTCTTCTGTGCTGAAGCCATCCTTCGTTCAATTACTACATTTAATATCTTACTTATGCACTAGTATGTCAACTTGTCACCCATCTCACCTGTCAATATTTTTTACACAGAAATAAAATTCAGTCAAACATGGATTACAAGATTTCAACGTTTTATTTGATAAATTTATCTTTTTAATTTTACTGCAGTTCTTTAATGCTACCAGATAAAGACAATTTTTTTATAACGTAAGTTGCAAATAACTTTGCCTCTTATTCTTATTACAAATAAATACTATATTTATCCAAATTTATATAAACTTTTGACAATTAATCTTTTCAATCTTCAAAAAATATCACTTCCGGTGAAGATATTTGTACCAAAATCTAATGAGTTCTTCCAATTTATATACAAATGTTAAATACCAAATATCAAAATTTTTGGGTAATTCGTATTTGAGTTATCCGACTGACAGAAATCCGGCCCTGACCACATACACACACACGCACACACACACACATACATACAGACATCATCGTGAAACTATCAAAAATGAATTGTAAGGACCCTAATTCGTGCTCATCCACTAAAAACTCCCTACCCGATTTTTAGCATGATTCCAATACCTTCCTTTACTGGTAAGCGGAAGGTAAAAAGCGTACCCCTTCCCCCCTCTTCCTAATCAAGGTTACAAAAAGTTTATACTATCGTGCAGTAGACTTTTAAATAAATCCTGATAAACTAAATAACATCTCTATAATAAAAATATATATGAAATTAAATTTTTTGACATCTAATAAATAAAAATAAATTTTTAATTAGTAAACAATAAGTATTTAAAAATGCTAATACTTATAAATCTATCTAAAAAAGATTGCCGTAAAGTTGAAATAAATATATAATTTCAAATTAGATATTTATTATTAATCCTAAAATTTATTTCTGCCCAAATAATTTATTTCGATTTTTTATTTTAAAATATATATTATAAAATTCTACAATTTATTATTTATTTTTGCCCAAAATTTTTTTTTCTTTTACTTCATTTTAAAATTTATTTTAATAAATATAAATTTAAAACAAAACTTTACTTTACATAAATAAATAAACTAGATAACAAAAATAACAATAATTACTATATTTAATTAAAAAATATAAATATTAATATATAATTATTTCAATTTATATATATATATATATATATATATATATATATATATATATATATATATATATATATATATATATAAATTAAATTGTTGCAAATTTAATCATGGAGTGGTCATGTCGGTAGGACGCATAGCTTCCGAGATATATGAGACTTTCAAACCCTCCGCCACACCTCGGCTTAAGGGCTACGGGCGGGGACTTTTGATATGTTTACCTCGTAACTAGTCCAAACAAAGTTGCGAAGTCAAAAATTGTGTTCCAAGCATTTCCCTCTATACCTTTTCGTTGACTGGACTAATATATATATATATATATATATATATATATATATATATATATATATATATATATACATATATATATATATATAAATTGAAATAATTATATATTATTATTTATATTTTTTAATTAAATATAGTAATTATTGTTATTTTTGTTATCTAGTTTATTTATTTATGTAAAGTAAAGTTTTGTTTTAAATTTATATTTATTAAAATAAAGTTTAAAATGAAGTAAAAGAAAAAAAATTTTGGGCAAAAATAAATAATAAATTGTAGAATTTTATAATATATATTTTAAAATAAAAAATCGAAAAAAATTATTTGGGCAGAAATAAATTTTAGGATTAATAATAAATATCTAATTTGAAATTATATATTTATTTCAACTTTACGGCAATCTTTTTTAGATAGATTTATAAGTATTAGCATTTTTAAATACTTATTGTTTACTAATTAAAACTTTATTTTTATTTATTAGATGCCAAAAAATTTAATTTCATATATATTTTTATTATAGAGATGTTATTTAGTTTATCAGGATTTATTTAAAAGTCTACTGCACGATAGTATAAACTTTTTGTAACCTTGATTAGGAAGAGGGGGGAAGGGGTACGCTTTTTTTCGAACAATTATTGTATATTTTTTTATTTATTTAATAAAAGAAATAAGTTTTTAAAATTTTATTTTAAAAATTATTTAACTTTTTTAAAAATTTGTAATTTATTTCCGCTTGAAATTTATGTTAGTTATAAATGTATTTTTTCATAAATGTATTTATATTATAATAAATAATGTAGTTGTAATTATGATATTTTAATTTAATGAAAAAGTTAAAAGTGAATATTTTTGATATTATATATTTTTTGTTAATTTTTATTACATTAAAAGATTTAGGTAAATGTATAAATATAGGTAATAATTTATATTTATATTAATTTCATTTTATTTTTATTAATTATTGTAAATCTAGTTTAGTTATTAATGTAAAATATAATTTAATTTTTAATGTAAGTATACATATTGAAATAAAGTTTAAAATTAAGTAAAATAAAAAAAATTATTTGGGCAAGTAGTAGGATGGTTGAGCGGGGTTATTATTTATTAATAATTATTCTTCATCATGTATTTTTATTTATTACG